>CANJKZ010000431.1:310000-1045000 GCA_947471745.1 Closterium sp. Naga37s-1
AGCAGAGTGCCTGCTGTGGCCTCGGCCAATAGCAGTCTGCCTTCCACCAGTGGGCCGCAGACGAATGGGCCGTTGGGTCCTTGGTTTGCTTCTCATTAGACTGTCCGTCTGTGGTTTCTGGTTTCGAATTGGTGTTTATCGTGCGAGCGACATATGTGAAATCTTTTGGGCTCGAAAGGATGAGGGTTTGGAAGGATGCGTCTAAAGAGTCTCTTCCATGGCTGAAACCTTGCAGTATCTTTGTGAAATGGTTGTGCTTGTGGTTAAGCTGACATGGTGTTTTCTGGCCTTTAACCTATATTGTAAGGAAATTACGAAGCAAAAATTGGGAATTGTGTTACAGATTTCGGGTAATGCATCTTTTCTCTCGTCGCAAATTCGTGGTGACCCGTGGTCTACTCGCCCGCCTTGTCGTCATATCCACACGCCACTGCGATCTGCTGTTGTTTCTTCCTATGGGGCAATCACTGCAAATACGTGTTGTCCCCGATATGATCCGATCCGCCTTGAGGGTACATCAGGCGTGCGCTGATATGGTGTGCAAGCCAATCATCCCCCACCCGCCATAACTCAAATGAGGCATCAACCCTTGCTCTCGCGCTGATGGGGATAATTTGTAGCTTGGTTAGTCCAATCCTATGTGCAGCAACTGGATTTCTATCATCTTACCCTAGCCATTCTTTCTTCTGTCATGCTTTCACTTTCACTTCTCTCAGCTAGCCAATACGTACCACTTTCCCTGTCACTTGGATTCAGATTCTGCAATATCCCTTTAGTATCCCCTCACCTTGCCTACTTGTGTCATTTGCATTTTGCGATTCTCTGATTCAGTCAGTCGTGCCGCTCTAGGGACTTCCTGCGTGAGTTTCCAGTGTCAGTATTCGCGCGATAACCTAAAGCGATGGACCTCGTACAAGATAATGCTGCGCATACGCAAGCTTCTGAGCGGTCTGAGAGGGATTTGGAACAGTTCGGCATGCAGACGCAGGCTGTGAGCGACGAATTCGGTTCGACTGTTACGGACGATAGAGAGGAAGAGGGAGCTCCTGATGCCCATCACGAAGACCTGTCTCCGGAAGAGTGGAACAAAAGACGAGAGCAGCTCAAGTAAGCTTGTTATTTGTTTTTTCGTCGTATGGAATAGACCTGGCGACCTTAGCCTTATGAAGCATGACTTGCCATGTCGATGTCGTGCAGGCAATGCCTAAGAATGCTTCAAAAATCGATACCGTCTTCACTGGTTGGTCCGGAGCCTGACGTGGCGGAGCTTCTAGAAAGCGCTGGTGCTTACATCAACTACCTGAAGGTCCGTTTCCAGCCTTTGAACGCTCTTTGCGAGTGCTTTTTTCCATGATTGTCTGTGGCTACATGGTGGGCATTTCCCTGAAATCTCATCTTTGTTTTGCAGACGTATAACCAGACCTTGGCTGTTGTAGTCGCCCATCAGCTATAACATTAGGGTTTGTTTCTTCCGCTTTTCTTTCTAGGGTTTGTATATTTTAAAATCTTCATATTTGCTTGCTCTGCTAGCCAACTTTTAATACTGGTAACCGCAAGCCAGATCCTCCATTAGGTAACTGCTCGCACTTGATTGAAGGTGGCTAGTTTATATGTGTGATGTACAATTTTCAAGTACTTCACTCCTCTCTATCCTTGAAAATGTTTGCTGTTTACACACCCCCGCTGTCTACGCAAATTTTCTAAAAAAAACATATTGAGAAAGCTTGCTTTCTGTTCTTGCAAAAGCAACGGGCTTCATTACAATTGCAGTAATACAACATTCTCGTCCAACTATGGATGGATTATACAGATATACAACTAGGGTGGGTGGGTGGGGAGTGGAACTGCAAAGTTCCGAAATGAAGTCGTGGGTGGAGGCCGAATGGCCTCCAACCCTCGTTATGTACACGGCGAATTGTAATTCGCCATTGCTTTGCTTCGTGACAGTCAGCTGCGCTTTCAAAATACGCATTTTTAGAAAGTGTTACACACTTTCGAAAAAAATCATATTGAGAAAGCTTGCTTTCTATTCTTGCAAAGGCAACGGGCTTCATTACAATTGGGTCTTCTGAGACATGTGCAGTTGGGGTGTTGAAGACGTGGCGAGTGTAGTTGCGATTGATGGCCTTGACGAAGTGCCGAGAGAGGTGGCGTTGGTAATCGCGATCTCTATGTCGATGGCGTTCGAAATGTTGTGTGTGCGAAGGTTGCGTTCTGTTAGTGTAGATGTGCGTGTTTGTTGATGCAGCAGAATAGTGGTTGCAATTGGTGGTTCCCAACCAAGGTCTACACACCCAATGGACGGTACAACTTTTATCTTGGGATTTACCATGTGCTCTGCTGTACTCTACGCTTCCAACCGTTTGAGGTTCGGGGTTATCTACAACGTGGATGTATGGGCTGAGTTGGTAGTAGCGGGAGGGTGTTGTGAAAATGAGAACGAGAATGGATGAACTATGAATGAAGTGAGTACATATAGGAAACCCTAATTGGGTTGTACCCCCTATGGGATACCCCACTATAGCCTACACAACAGCATAAGCTATATATATGTTCTGACACACCCCCATAGGCAAAGTGGGGGAGAACAAGGGGTCACAAGACCAGTCACGCAAAGAACAGCAAGCTCAGGGTGGATCACAAAGTCACCACACAGTCCGAGCACAACGACAAGGCCACAAGGCCAGTTCACATGCAGGAGTGCACATATATATATAGAGCTAGACAAGCAAGAGCAGGTATATATATGTGACAGTACAAGCAAGGTCAAGAGGAGAGCAAGTGAGGCAAGACAGGTACAAGACCCAGCTGAGTGCAGAAGCGCTGATGGTCACAAGGCGGAAGTGCCTTGATGAACACATCAGCAGTGTTGGCCTCAGAGGCCACGTACGCAAGTCGCAACTGACCACGCTGCTGCAGCTCACGAGCAAGAAAGTAACGGAGAGCAATGTGCTTCGTTCTGTGCTCCAAGCGCTGCTCTCGACACAAGGCCAGCATGGCCTTGTTGTCTACGTAAAGCACTGGAGGAGAACGAGGCGGCTCTCCAAGGTCAGTCAGCAGGTAGGTGAGCCAGCGAAGCTCCTGTGCAGCCATGGCCCCGGCGTAGATCTCAGCCTCACAACTGGAGCCGAGAACAGAGGACGAGCGAGTAGCCCGCCACGAGACAGAGCCGGAACCAAGACTGAAGGTGTAACCCTGCGACGACCGCTGCGTAGCCTGGTCGTCAGCCCAAGAAGCGTCCGCGTGCCCAGTGAGCACCACTGGACTCCGCCCTCCAAGCACTAGCCCCATGCCCGACGTACTGCACAAGTAGCGCAACACCCTCTTCGCTGCAGCCATGTGCTCTGGTCGGTGTCTCCCAGGAGCAACATAGCGTGCAAGAATGCTAAGAGGGTATGCAAGGTCAGGTCGTGTGCAGGTCATCAGGTACATGAGGCAACCAACAAGCTCTGGGTACGGGCCACTCGACTCTACGGACTCATCCGAAGGCAGAGCTGAGAGCGAGTGGCGAGTAGACAGAGGAGTGGCCTGAGGCGAGGAGTACGTGAAGCCGAAGCGCTGAAGGACCTGCTGCACCATGTGTGACTGAGTCAAGGTAATGGTGCGGCGTGCTCTGTCCCGAGTGATCTGCAAGCCAAGGTAGCTGCGCAGTTCACCCAGGTCTGTGCACGTGTGTCTCTTCTGCAGCTCGGACTTCACGTAGGCTAGTCCAGCAGTGTCAGCTGTGGCAAAGACCAAGTCGTCGACGTACACGAGGATGTAGAACGGCGGCAAAGAAGTGTCAGTGCGCAGAAACAACGACGGGTCAGCAGTAGAGGGAGCAAACCCAAGAGCCGCAAGCGTAGTCCCCAGTGTGTCGTGCCACTCACGCGGTGCCTGGCGGAGACCGTAGACTGGCCGTCGGAGGCTCCACTGGGTGCCAGGAGGGAAAGTCCCAGTGAAGCCAGGTGGACGGCGCAGCCAGATCTCCTCGTGCAGGCTACCCTGCAAGAAAGCAGTGCTGAAGTCAAGAGAGTGGAGCTCGTAGTCGCGCTGAGCGGCTATGTGCAGCAGCACCCGAAGAGTGGTCATCTTCGGGGTGGGAGAGAAGGTCTGAAAGTAGTCAACTCCCTGCCGCTGACTGAAGCCACGAGCGACGTACCGCGCCTTGAAGACAGGTGGAGAGCCCGGCGGCCGCTTCACCCTGAAGATCCACATGCCACTGACGATGTTCGCCCCAGGAGGGGGAACCGCGTCAACGTAGGTGCCTGTGGACTTCCAGGACGCCATCTCTGCATCCATAGCTGCCTGCCACTGAGAGGAGTAGGGACCCTCTACGGCCTCCGCGTAAGAGCGCGGAGTCGGGATGTCTAGTGCATCCGGGTCTCCCTCAGGGGCAAGTAGTACGGACGCGAGATGAGGTGAAGCAGCAGCCAGACACTGGAACTCCTCCTGCCTGTCCTCAAGGACGTCCGTGCCAAGAGCACACTCACCCCCGACGGACGGAGGACAGACAGACGCAGACTCAGCAACAAGACCGGCAGCGTAGTCTAGACGACAGCGAGCAGCAAAGTCGACGAGCTCAGCAACAAGAGCAGACGCAGCAGTGGACTCAAAAGAGGGGTCAGTGACGACAGTAGCAAGGAGACGTGTGACAGTAGGACTGGTAGCACGAAGAGAGTCGGACTCTGGGTCGGTAAGTGCAGGAAGAGAGGACTTAGGAGGAGAAGGCAAAGGGGCACGCAGAGGAGCAGTGGACGGACGCAAAGACATCCGGTGCGTGCCAGGGACAGGAGGAGGACGCTGACGCGAACCGCGACCACTAGCGCGAGCAGCACGAACAGGCGACGCAGGACGAGACGCAGGCTCACGACGCTCAGCAAGACCTCCAGTGGGACCAGTGTAAGGAGAGGGAGCAGGAAGTGGGGAGGCGGGCTCTAACTGGGACTGTGACTGAACAGGCGGTGGACACGCTGCAGGAGGAGAAAGACCAAGAACCTGCTGTAGGAGTGGAACGAAGTACGGCCGAGGCCGCGCGGCGACTCCAGACACAGCAGGGACAGCACCCTCAGCAGCAGCACCAGCGCCAACAGCACCTCCAGGGGCAGGACCTCCAGCAGCACCAGCAGCACCAACACCCGCAGCAGCTCCAGCTCCAGGCGGACCCGAAGGCCCAGCAGCTCCGGGACCAGCGGCACAAGTACCCTCAGCAGTCGAAGGAGCTCCGGCTCCAGCAGTACGTCTCCAGCGGCGAGCAAACCACTCGCGCAGCTCCTGTGGAGAGAGGGGCTCCCGCCGAGGCGAAGCACCCGGAGAACCGCCAGGTCCCGCACCGCCAGACGCCACAAGGGGAGGTCCAGTGGCCGCAGGCTCCGCAGCTCCAGGCTCAGCAGCTCCAGACGCAGCACCCCCTGGCTCAGCACCCCCAGTCGCAGCACCCCCAGGCTCAGCACCCCCAGACTCCGCACCCCCAGGCTCAGCACCCCCAGTCGCAGCACCCCCAGGCTCAGCACCCCCAGACTCCGCACCCCCAGGCTCAGCACCCCCAGTCGCAGTACCCCCAGGCTCAGTACCCCCAGACTCAGCACCCACGCGCGTAGCACCCCCAGAGTCAGCACCCCCAGGCTCAGCACCCGCAGCAGGACCAGAGTCACCAGCAACCTCGACCGGCTCGACTGCGTCTACCTGGGACACACCTGAAGGGGCAGGACCCTGAGGGGGAAGAGGGTCTACCGGGGGGGGACCTGGCATAAGGAAGTGCGGTGGCGGGGGGAGGGAAGGAGTGCGGTAGGGGAAGAGGCGGTAGAAGGGGACCGACTCGTCGAACGTGACGTCCTGGGAGGACAGAACACGACGAGAGGAGGGGTGGTAGAACTGCCACCCTGGGGCGTCAGGGGGGAAGCCGAGGAAGACACAGGGAGCAGCACGAGGGGACAGCTTGTCCGCAGACAAGTCGCGGACAAACGCCCGAGATCCCCAGACACGGAACGCAGACGCATCGCCGACCTTCCCCGTCCACAGCAGAGCTGGGGAGGTCTCCGGCCGGGAGACCCTGGGGTGAAGGTTGATCTGATGCGCCGCGTACCGAACCGCAAACGGCCACAGAAAATGGGGGGCAGCCGCATGCATCATGGACGTACGAGCGACGTCCATGACCATGCCAATGCGGCGCTCAGCAATCCCATTTTGCTGTGGAGAGTCCGGAAGCGTAAAGGTCTGGCGGATGCCTCGTGCACGACAGTAGGCTCGCAGAAGGCCAGAGGAGAACTCTCCACCTCGGTCAGAGTGCAGACGCAGAACAGGAAAGTCCGAGCCGAAGCTCCTCCTGAGCTGGAGACGAGCTGCGCGGATCCAGTCGATCAACACCTCAGTAACATCACCCTTGCTGCGCAAGGGGAAGACTGTGGTGTAACGCGAGTAGTCGTCAACCACCAGCAGGAAGTAGCGCTCGTGACCCTGCCCACGGACGCGGGCCGGGCCCCACACGTCCATGTGAAGCGTCTGCAGAGGAGCCTCTGTCAGGGGAAACTGGGAGGAGTGAGGGGCAGCCCGGAGCCGCCCCTCGACACAGGGGACACAGGAAGGTCCGGGTCCCGAGGGAAGGGGAGGGAGAGACCGGGGAAGACCAGAGACAAGGACACGGGAAGCCATGCCCCGAAGACGAGGCAAGGAGGGGTGGCCAAGACGGTGGTGCCACAGGAGAGTCTCCTGAGACAGGCGGCGACACGAGCAGGGGGCAGACTCAGGACCAGACCTGGACGCAGCAGCAAACACCTGACCCGACGCAGCTACCTGGCCAGACGCAGGGACAGGAGGAGACTCAGTGGTCAGGGTGTAGAGACTCGACCCCGGCCGACGCGAAAACGTGGCCAGGTGTCGGCCTGTGCGGGCGTCCGAGCAGTGGGTCACCCGCTGACTCGCAGGAGTAAACTGGTGAACCCCCGCATCCTGCAGGTCAGCACCACTCACCAAGTTCGTCGAGAACGAGGGGAGGTACAGACCAGACAAGGTGCCCGAGGGGGCAGCCGGACACGGGAGGACAGTGGAGAAGTGAGAGAGGACAGGACCCCCAGAGGGGTCAGCCAGGGAGACTGCAACCGGCCGGCCAAGCGGCGTGAGTGTGGTGCGGTCTCGAAAGAAGGAGCGAGAAGCCCCTGAGTCAAGCGTGAAGGTGAGGGAGGCCGAAGCCGACGCAGTACCTGAGAGCGCAGCCTCACCAGTACCTGAGAGTGGAGACGCACTGGCACCTAGAGCAGCAGCCGCAGAAGTACCTGGCGCAGCAGTACCAATGCCCGGGTCGGGCGGGAAACACCGGTAACAGTCACCCTCCTCACTAATAGTCACAGCATACATGGCAGCAAGGATAGCATCAAAGTCAAGATCAAAGATAGCTACGCCAGCCCTAGACAGCTCTCCCCAACGGGGAATCTCACTAGCCTCGGGGAACTGCTGACGCCAAGCGTCCGTCAGGCGGCCAAAGCAGCGCTGGGTGGGGTGGGCACCCCCACACTGCTCACCCGCGCGGTCGCCGGAACGAAGGACGTAGGTGCACGGACCAAAACCCCCACCCCGCTGACGCTGCGTGTACCACTCACGGAGCTGCTGGGGCGGGGGGATGTCCCGCGAACGCTGCTGCTGCTGCTGCTGCTGCTGCTGCTGACGCTGGCCACCACCAGAGCCGCTACGCTGCGGGGCACCACCCCGACCAGTTCCACCCCCTCCGCCACCGCCGCCTCCACCTCCACCACCACCGCTGCCTCCGCTCCCACCGCTGCCGCCGCCACCGCCTCCTCCTCCGCTGCTGACACCGCCACCACCGCCCCCGCCACCACTCCCACCGCCACTCCCATTCCCTCCGCCGCCTCCACCGCCACCTCCACCGCCCCCGCCAGGTCCACCCGCGCCCTTGCACCCCTTGCCCCTGCCAGGGCGGCGTCTCCCGCTAGGGGCAGACGCCGCGCAGACCGACTCAAGACCAAGCAGGTCGGCAGCAGCAGCAGAGGCAACAGAGGGCAGCAGGGGGGAAGGAGAACACCCCTCAAAGATGGGGGTGCGAGGGTCACCACGAGAGGCTCCTACAGCGACGATGCTCTTCTCCGCCGCCAGGAGGGACTTCTCGAGGAGGTCGACAGTGAGAGTGGTGGGACAGACTGAGAGGAAGTGGTCCCTGACTACGTGAAGGGAGTCAGGGAGGCGTGTGACTATGTAATAGAGAGTGATGTACATGGGGGGGGGGGTTCTTGGCGCAGAACTCAGCAGGAAGGGCGGCACGGTAGCGAGTGTCACTAGTGCGGAGGTGCGTAATGAGGTCAGCGACAGTGGGAAAGGCAGCAAGGTCAGGAAAGAGGTACGGTAGCATGAGGCGGCTAAGGGCAGCAGTGGCAGGGGAAGAGTAGCGCGCAACTACAGCGTCGTACAAGGTCTGAGCACTCTTGTACTGACTAAAGTGCGCGCGCTCAGTGGTAGGCAGGTGGCGACGCACAGCAAGACGTGCAGCAGCATCGCGGGTGGCCCACTGAGAGCGAACAGTGGGGTCAGCATCAGCAGCAGGGGCAGGAGAGGCGCCAGAGGTGAGGTCAAAGAGGGAAAGACCGTCCGCCCTATCGCACTGTAAGAACAGCTGCAGGTCGTCGACCCAGACCTCAAAGTCAATGGCTCGACCCTCAGCGTCAAAAGCGAGGACACTAGGGGTAGCCATGACGACGACAGTGTAGTAGTGCAAGCAGTAGGGGAAGGGCACGCAGTAACAGTGGTGCTGTGCTCACCAGGCAGGGCAGGTCGGGCGGCTCGGCAGTAGGGCGGCCCGGCGACTGGGCGGCTCGGCGGCTCGGCTGCTGGGCGGCTCGGCTCCCGGGCGGCTCGGCGGCAGGGCGGCTCGGCGGCAGGGCGGCTCGGCGGCAGGGCGGCTCGGCGGCTCGGCTCCCGGGCGGCTCGGCGGCAGGGCAGCTCGGCAGCAGGGCGGCTCGGCTGCACGGCGGCTCGGTTGCTCGGCTCCCGGGCGGCTCGGCAGCAGGGCGGCTCGGCGGCAGGGCGGCTCGGCGGCCGGGCGGCTCGGCTGCAGCGCGGCTCGGCGGCGGGGCGGCTCGGCTGCTCTGCTGCTGGGCGGCTCGGCTGCGCTGCTGTTGGGCGGCTCGGCTGGGCCGCTGACGTAGCGAGGCGGCGGGGCCGCGAAGACGGGCGGCGGGGCCGCTGCAGAGAAGCGGCGGGGCCGCAACGAGAGAGGCGGCGGGGCCGCAGCGAGAGAGGCGGCGGGGCCGCAGCGAGAGAAGCGGCGGGGCCGCGAAGTCGGGCGGCGGGGCCGCTGAGTAGGGCGGCGGGGCCGCAGTGAGAGGCGGCGGGGCCGCAGCGAGAGAGGCGGCGGGGCCGCGAAGACGGGCGGCGGGGCCGCAGTGAGTGGCGGCGGGGCCGCAGCGAGAGATGGCGGCAGGGCCGTGAAGACGGGCGGCGGGGCCGCAACGAGAGAGGCGGCGGGGCCGCAGGTAAGGGGCGGCGCGAAGCCGCCGGTGAGGGCGGCGTAAAGCCGCGGGTAAGGGCGGCGACGGGCCGGGAAAAGGGGCGGCGCGCCGCAGCCGCTATGGCGGCTCGACGCGACCGTAAGGGCGGCACTACGGGCCGCTAGGTGCGACTCGACGGGCCGCTAAAAAAAAAAAGGGCAGGCGCGACTCGAGGCGCGTTTCGGTGGGCCCAAGGAACAGTCCCTAGGAGGGGACCTGCTCTGATTCCATGTGAAAATGAGAACGAGAATGGATGAACTATGAATGAAGTGAGTACATATAGGAAACCCTAATTGGGTTGTACCCCCTATGGGATACCCCACTATAGCCTACACAACAGCATAAGCTATATATATGTTCTGACAGGTGTGTCCGTCATTTTGGTTAAATAGGTACTCTTTTTTTTTTTTTTTTTTTTTTTCACACACGAATTCCATCTTTAACTCCCAACACCTAAAGCCCATTCAAGTTCTTAACGAGACGCAACTGGTAGCATGCTAGTCGCAACTCCCGTGCTTTTATTTCCATCTCGGGTGCGATCTAAGAGAGTGGGATGAGCATGATGGAAACCAATCCCTTTCTCATTGCCCTTATTTGGAGAGAACATTGAATGCGATGTAGGAGTGTGTGTGAACAACCGTAGTCAAGTCAGATTCAAAATCCATCTTGAGTTGCACTCTACCAACCATTTGTAACCAGGTCACTCCAAACAATTGCTTCCCTGGAAATTGATGGGGCACCAACCAACCTTTGTTTGTCAAAAAATGTTTGAGCCCCTTTTTTTTTTTTTTTTTTTTTTGAACTCTTATCATATACGGTTACATCAATAGCCAAGGATGATCCATACTAGCACACACATTGTTCGAAATTCAGCCCATCTTACGGCAAGCCCAACATGGGGACCCTCGGTCCCCTTCCCCCCCCTGGGGGACGGCTCTCAGGCCACACGGGGACCCTCGGTCCCCTTCCCCCCCTGGGGGGCGGCTCTCAGGCCACACGGGGACCCTCGGTCCCCTTCCCCCCCTGGGGGACGGCTCTCAGGCCACACGGGGACCCTCGGTCCCCTTCCCCCCCTGGGGGACGGCTCTCAGGCCACACGGGGACCCTCGGTCCCCTTCCCCCCCCTGGGGGACGGCTCTCAGGCCACACGGGGACCCTCGGTCCCCTTGCCCCCCTAAGGGACGGCTCTCAGGCCACACGGGGACCCTCGGTCCCCTTGCCCCCCCTGGGGGACGGCTCTCAGGCCACACGGGGACCCTCGGTCCCCTTCCCCCCTTGGGGGACGGCTCTCAGGCCACACGGGGACCCTCGGTCCCCTTCCCCCCCTGGGGGACGGCTCTCAGGCCACACGGGGACCCTCGGTCCCCTTCCCCCCTGGGGGACGGCTCTCAGGCCACACGGGGACCCTCGGTCCCCTTCCCCCCCTGGGGGACGGCTCTCAGGCCACACGGGGACCCTCGGTCCCCTTCCCCCCTGGGGGACGGCTCTCAGGCCACACGGGGACCCTCGGTCCCCTTCCCCCCCTGGGGGACGGCTCTCAGGCCACACGGGGACCCTCGGTCCCCTTCCCCCCCTGGGGGACGGCTCTCAGGCCACACGGGGACCCTCGGTCCCCTTCCCCCCCTGGGGGACGGCTCTCAGGCCACACGGGGACCCTCGGTCCCCTTCCCCCCCTGGGGGACGGCTCTCAGGCCACACGGGGACCCTCGGTCCCCTTCCCCCCCTGGGGGACGGCTCTCAGGCCACACGGGGACCCTCGGTCCCCTTCCCCCCCTGGGGGACGGCTCTCAGGCCACACGGGGACCCTCGGTCCCCTTCCCCCCCTGGGGGACGGCTCTCAGGCCACACGGGGACCCTCGGTCCCCTTCCCCCCCTGGGGGACGGCTCTCAGGCCACACGGGGACCCTCGGTCCCCTTCCCCCCCTGGGGGACGGCTCTCAGGCCACACGGGGACCCTCGGTCCCCTTCCCCCCCTGGGGGACGGCTCTCAGGCCACACGGGGACCCTCGGTCCCCTTCCCCCCCTGGGGGACGGCTCTCAGGCCACACGGGGACCCTCGGTCCCCTTCCCCCCCTGGGGGACGGCTCTCAGGCCACACGGGGACCCTCGGTCCCCTTCCCCCCCTGGGGGACGGCTCTCAGGCCACACGGGGACCCTCGGTCCCCTTCCCCCCCTGGGGGACGGCTCTCAGGCCACACGGGGACCCTCGGTCCCCTTCCCCCCCTGGGGGACGGCTCTCAGGCCACACGGGGACCCTCGGTCCCCTTCCCCCCCTGGGGGACGGCTCTCAGGCCACACGGGGACCCTCGGTCCCCTTCCCCCCCTGGGGGACGGCTCTCAGGCCACACGGGGACCCTCGGTCCCCTTCCCCCCCTGGGGGACGGCTCTCAGGCCACACGGGGACCCTCGGTCCCCTTCCCCCCCTGGGGGACGGCTCTCAGGCCACACGGGGACCCTCGGTCCCCTTCCCCCCCTGGGGGACGGCTCTCAGGCCACACGGGGAGACCCTCTGTCCGCTCTTTTTATTGGGAGACGTCCTTGGGTGCGCGTGCAGTTTGATCCTGTAGTCCATGTAATTTCCCCGCGCGACTAGTAGAGCCTTTTATAAAAGTCTTTCCACCACTGTAGTGTTGGGCTTGGTTTTCTGCCACCAAGGGATAAGAGGAGCTTATAGATTAATAGAAAATAAACGAAGAGGACATAACGAAAATAAAACTGAAAGAAAATGACTTGCAGCACTTAGGCAACAAATGACGCCCAGTCAAACGACTAAGGCGCTGCAGTGGCAATTTCGTCACTGCCGCGCCAGCGGCCATTTCGTCCATGGCGCGCTAGTGGCGATTTCGCCACTGGCGCACGTGGCAATTTCGCCACATGCGCGCGTGTGGCGATTTCGTCCCTGGCGCGCGCCACTTGCGCCAGTGGCGATTTCGTCCCAATCGCCTGCCACTGGCGCCAGTGGCGATTTCGTCCCTAGCGCGAGCCACTGGCGCCAGTGGCAATTTCGTCACTAGTGCGTGCCACTGGCGATTTCGTCTTTGGCGCGCCTGTTGGCGTTTCGTCCGGCGCACTTCGCTCTCAGTTGAGCGCCCGCTAAGTACAGTCGCACGCGTGATATTGTTGCCCTTCATGAAAATCTATCGCTTGTAGGTGAGTCGTAGTAAGTAGTTCTAGTGACAGAGGAAACTTTCGAGGTGGTTGGACGAGAATGAGTGGAACTGCAAAGTTCCGAAATGAAGTCGTGGGTGGAGGTCGAATGGCCTCCAACCCTCGTTATGTACTCGGCGAATTGTAATTCGCCATTGCTTTGCTTCGTGACAGTCAGCTGCGCTTTCAAAATACGCATTTTTAGAAAGTGTTAGAGCGTATTCCTATCCTCGTATCAAGAAAACCTCATATCAACCTCCCACTGAAAATTCCCCTAAACCCAAAACCTCTCGCTACTTTTACCAGGCAAAAAGTACAATCTTGATATGAGGTTTTCTTGATACGATGATAGGAATACGCTCTTACACACTTTCGAAAAATTTCATGTTACCGCAATTGGCATCTTCTCATTTCAAATGGGTTTAGTACAATTGAAATCCATGGAGTGACATTACAATAATAATGAATTTTTTCAAAAGTGTGTAACACTTTCTAAAAATGCGTATTGTGAAAGCGCAGCTGCCTGTAACGCAGCAAAGCAACGGCAAATTACAATTCGCCGAGTACATAATGAGGGTTGGAGGCCATTCGGCCTCCATCCACGACTTCATTTCGGAACTTTGCAGTTCCACTCCCCACCCACCCACCCTAGTACCGGTAGTTGTACATTTGTATAATCCATAGTTGGACGAGAATGTTGTAAGTACCGGTACTGCAATTGTAATGAAGCCCGTTGCCTTTGCAAGAACAGAAAGCAAGCTTTCTCAATTGCCTCTATGTCAAAGGTCCACTGGTGATCCCGATTGATCCTAGAGAAGGGTTACAGGCACGATGGCCTGGGGGGTTATGGGCGCACTCACCCGTTACACAAACAAGCCATTTTATCCAAGTGGTTAGTGGTTGGGATTCTGACAATCTATGTTACTAAGGCTGTCCTGTTTCCGAGGAGGGGGGGGGGGGGGGGGGGGGGGGGGGCAGGAAAATCGGCTTAACCGTTTGAAAATGAGAGACGTGGGTGGAGGGAAATGACATCCAACCCTCGTTTTGTACTCAGGTATTTAGCGCGGCTCGCCGCTGCCAAACCCTACATTACAAGTAGCTTCACTTTCAACATACATACCTAATTTTGAAGAACGTTACACCTCATAAAATATATATATATATCATGATATATGGTTTGTCTAGCTGATACCATAAAATGAAAGCAAATGTTTCTTTGCAAGCTCGGAGTGTACGGTATTTGAAATTCTCCGACATAAGTATACCATAGCTTAGCAGTGTAGATGTATTGAATCTATCGACTTATGGTAATGCGATACAACTACGCATCAATCTACAAGGCATCATCGACGAATAAGCAGCTGGGCCCACTGAGACAGTGAGAACTCAGCTGAATGGACCTGATTGCCTCCTTGGTCAGCCCAGGGCAATTTTTCAAGTTTAGTCCAGTGAGCTTCTGGCACTGAGTCATGATCTTCTTCAGACTCTTGTCAGTCATTCCCTGGCATCCAGCTAGGGAGAGATTGAGAAGCGTTGGCCCCACGCTGCTGACCAGAGTAGACAGTCCACGGTCACTGATCCCGCACATGGACAAGTCCAAGTCTTCAAGAGCTGTGCACGATGAGGCTATGGCTCTCAAGCTGCGGTCGGTCACATTGGAGCAGCCGTCCAGGGAGAGGGATTTCATTGAGTTGCCACAGCAACGTGAAATAGCAACCACGGCTTTGTCTGTAATCTGGGAACAGCCGCTGAGGTCCATGCTTGAGAGCTTCGACCCGCAGCCTGCTACTAGGCTAGTGACGCCCTTGTCCTCTGCGCCCGGAAGACCCGCCAACTCGAGAGACTGGAGGCTGGCGTTGCTGCGACCCAGCATCTCGAGACACCGGCGATCTACACCGTCGCAGTGGCTGATGCACAGACTGGTGAGCTTGGAGCAGGATCCGCTCCATATGCAGCATCCGGCCTTGCACCCCCCGTCATGCTGCTGCTGCTGCTGACCGGCCTCCTCAGAACCCCGCGCACAGGAAAGATTGGAGAGTTTGTGCAGAGTTAGCGACTCGAGGGAACCAGCTGCGTCAAGAGCGTCCTTAATCCCACAGCACGTGACGGCGGGACACTTGGACAAACTGAGACTCTTCACATTGCAACAACCCTCAACGATCGCCCTTAAAGCCTTGTTTGTGAGCTGCTTGCAGCCGGCGAACGTGACGGATTGCAGGCTCTGGAATCCTTTCGGCTGACCAACTCCTCTGAAACCCTCTTCTGTCACCAAAGGTAGATCTGACAGCTTCAGCCACTGAAGACCAGCCACGTGTTCACCCACCAGTTTCAAACCAGCGTCTGTAAGGCCGATCTTCCCTGACAGTCGCAACCGCTTCAGTTCCTTGCAAGAAGATCCCATGAGTTTCAATCCATACTCGTTCACCAGGGGCAAGTCCGACAGCGCTAAAGATACCAAACGCTTCGAGCCGGAGGCCATGGCGGCGAGGAACGCGTTCGACGCGCGAGGACACCCGGAGACGCTGAGATTCAGGAGCTCGTGGCAGCCACGCGCGACCGCGGACAGGCCCTTGTCAGTAACACGCGGACAGTTCATTATATCGAGCCGGCGGAGATCCTTGCAACGGGACGCGAGCATCCGGAGCACCTCGTCGTCGACGTACGGGCAGTTCCAGAGAGTCAGCGACAGCAGCCCGGGACTCGCGCCGACAATCGCCTGAAAGCCGAGATTGGTGAGGCGCGTCGGCGTGGAGATTGCCGAAACCGCTGCGAGACGGTCCCCACGAACCACTAAGCGGCTGAGTCCGCCGCGGCTAGGGAGGCCGATGGCCATCGAGAGAAGCCGCGTGTCCGAGGCATGCCGGCCCTCTAAGCATCGCGACAAGTCACCAGCGGTACTCGGTACAGACTGTTTCTCGGAATCTGCAGCGTCGCAAGTAATTGCCTCTGTTTTCGTCGCCAACGGACCTATGGCGAAGGGAGCAGCACCGTTCCAGCCCAGAAGGCCCTGGATCTGAAGCCAGCGACGGCAGACGAGAGCGCAGGAGCCGCGGTCGTTGGCGTTGGGTAGGAAGGAGAAGATGTGCGACAAGCACTCGTCTGGAAGGTCGTTGGTCAGGTCAACGGACTCCCGGCGGTGAGACGACAGCATGCGCTTCGCCCATGGTAGGTCCTCGGCGATGAACGAATGGGGTGAAGGCTCAGGCGAAGCGTCCTCGATATAATCTGATTCCTCTGAGGCCCAAAAGTTATTCGAGTCTGGGTTAAGGGAGAGCTCTGAACCCCATCGCCTGACTAGTTTCTGTGTGTCGGCTTGATTCCTGTCCTGCTGGACGCGGGAAGAGGCCGCTAGCCAAGAATTGTCGAAACACATTGTGGTATGGCGCTAAGGATGTCAAACAAAATAGTGACAGTCCTAACGACGAAAGTAAGAGCGACCACGTGAAGTCGCTCCGAGAATCGCAATATGTGTTAGCCGACGCAAACTACGATGGAATGATAGCGTTGCTGGAGATTTTAGCTGCTGGACACTTCAATCGGTCCTCCGGGGTGAACAAAAAAACGTTTGGAAGCAAGACAGTGCAGAAGCGGCAGACAATTGCAAGCAGGGGAGTGAACCTATAGCAGGCAATGGCGGCGATGGGCTTTGGGAGGAAGCACGGTGTCAGGCCGATGGATCAGTGACAGGACGCCAGCGCGAAGGGGAGGGTGGTGCACTTGCCAAACAACGGGTTACCAACTTGCCACGGAATCGCTGCACTGCATTTGCAGCTTCTCCTCCTGAAGTTGAGGCTCTGGAGCCATGGAGGCGAAGGGACTGGGACGGAATAGTGGATGAGGTGAGCAGAGAGGAGAATCAGAGAGATTTGGAGAGGAAAGGAGATATCGCCACTTGGAATGGTGAAGGGGTGTTGTGGAGGCTTGTTGCGGGGCGATTGGAGTGGTGGAGAGAGGTGAGGAGGAGCGGGTGGAGGAGAGGAGGGAGGAAAGGACGCCCACGTGCTTCACTCCCCCTCACTAGAGGTGGAGGAGAAAGGAGAAACGCCAGAGGAGGCGAGGCGAGGTGAGGTGAGCTGATACGGGTTGCTTGCTTCTGTCTTGGTTGGTGCTTCCCTGGGACCACCGCGCACAGAGACAAACCGTGCAGGTGTCCTCCTCTGCGTGTCAGCTGGCGCGTTCATGAACTGGATGCTGCTGACGCAGCAGAAACCCACGGCTGGAGAGGGCCACGTTGGATTGACGTGATCAATCGGACGGCCGCCATTGCTGCGAGAATGGTGTCAGTTCTTGCAAAAACGACTGCCCCAATCATCCAAATTCGGGCGAATCTTGTGAATGTGCATGGCGTTCGGGCAGGTAAACTGTGGTGAGTTGGATCTGGTTAGGACTACAAATGTGATGGGATCTGCTTCCACAGGGCGAAATTTTGCATTTCTCAAGCCATTGGCGGTGCCCTCCTTTCCCCACCAAAGCAAATCAACACCGCACTCCATAGAATTTTATCCATACATGCGCGGGATTCTGCAAAGGCAGGCAGTGTTCTCGCAACGAACGGTGGAGCTCTTAAACTACCCGATTATATTTTCCATTGCGTAAACCCTTACGTATTCAAACTCACAGGCAGAACACAAAAGGCAAAGCCGAGATGTGGGAGGAAGGTTGGGGATGGGAAGGGGAAATGAGGATAATTCGTGCTGTAATTACGATTACTTATTGGTGTGTTTTTGTGTGTGCGACCCTTCAAAACAGGTGCATGTTACCATCCAGACTTTTGGGAACATGGTGAACCTTCCTCCGTCAATACGGCCAGCCAGGTTCATGCTCTACCACAACACTAGGGCTAAATTATTACGAACAATCAAAGAGCGCATCTGGACCAAGGAGGTAGCATGCCAGCGCATGAAGTCGCTCTATTCTGATTGGCTAGAACATGTACAGCGCAGCCATCTAATCATAATCTCCTGCAACCTTTCGAATTATGCCCGTTGTGCATCTGGAGACACGATCTTCATTCGAATCTCCACAGAACCGCGGCCATTGAACCTGTCCTCATTCCGGACCACGGTACAGAGCGTTTGTCTACTTTTGCTGCAAGATATTTATCATCTACTGTACCGAAACAATTGTTCCAACCTCCCAATTACTCTGAATACTAAGCCATAACACATAATGTCTGAATTCATTCTTTTAGATGCACATTCAGTGCTTTAGGGTTGAGTTTGCAGGATTTGGTGGATAAATGTCAATACATAGAATTTCACATCACTTCAACAATAGTTTCATTCAACACACATACGGTAGTAAAGCAGTTAAATGGAATCAGTTTTCCGCTGTATATATAACTTTGAGAGATATGATATTTCGTATTCATTTCAGGATATATGATGTAGCTCAGTAAACAGAACCCTGGTATTCGCTTGTCTCCACCATATATACTGATAGCATTTGCGCCTTTCTGGATAAATGAGGTCAGGTTATCGTCTTCCATTGTTTGCAAAGTTCCCTCTATCAAAAGGCCTCTACCGCGAATACAAGTTTGAATTGCATTCGCGCGCTCAAACATTTGAGGAAGTCAGGTTGGCCGTACGATGTGATGGGCGGTTCGTCGGTGAGAGATCTTGAAAGCTCTTGACATAGCGGCGTGACCGCTGTTGAGGATTTGGCCAATTCGAGCCAAAACTTGTTGGTCTTGCAACCCGTTGCAAGCTCATGGAGGCGCCAAACCACTGACGGCTAAGATTTCTCCAGTCATATGAATTCTAGGTCTTGACGGCTGCGATGCCCTTCCGAAATTTGAATTCCTTTCAACCAAGTCCATCAATCACCGTTTGCTCCTCATTCTTCCATCGCCTTTCAACCAGCTCGTTTCTCGGGGGCACTCCACTCCACAGCTCCTCTCCTCCACTCGACCAGAGCCGTCCCATTTCGCCGACCAGCGGCACCCATCGGCCACAAGAGGATCTACTCGCACCATAATGATTCAGAAAACAAGACATTCGAAGCAGTGCAATCAGCAAAATAGTTGTTTTTCTCAATGCGAGCTTATGGTGCGAACTATGGACAAGGCGCTCTCGACAAACTAAGCTAGAACTATTAGTGCGTTGTGCTAATTCACCTCCATTAGCTATTCAGTATCTTATCGAACTTATCATAGTCTTTCCTAAGAGCGAAGAGGGCCAGGAATGATCCATTTTAGGTGCTAGCTTGTACGAGCCCATGACGTAAGCTAGAACGATACAGTCATGTATACAGCTGATGATACCTCGCCGTCACCGCGGCGACGACGACCGTTTAAGGTCACCACAGCGCCGTTAGCGGCCGTTCCCCCTGAAAAAAGGCGGAGGCGTACGGTCGGCGTAACGTTACCACACCGTGAGATCGTAACAATGTCACCACTCGCTTCTTCTCCGACTGCAAGGCTACTCGGCTCTGGACGAAACGGCGCCGCGGCAATTCTTCTGTCCCTAGGTGCGTGGCTACACAAAGCGTCGAACCATGACTTGACTACTATATTTGAGTCTCGAATCCGATTGTCCTACGTGCACGCAACTGCCCTTCAACGTGTCAGAGGACAGTCACTTCAGATAGATTCGCACCCCAGCACCGCCCTTGACCGAGCCTTTTTTCTCCCAAAGAGAGGTCTCACCGTTTCCTGCTCCTCCAGATTCTTTAGTCCCTCGTTCCTCCTACTTTGTTCCTTGGTTCCCACGCGGCTTCTACTTGTTTCCGTCCAGTCTGCTCTTTCAATGTTTCCAATCTCCCACCAACACGTTCAATTCATCCCCTTGACATCGTCTCCTCTCCGTCCCCCTTCTCGCTTTTCATCCCTCCAACCACCACCCCAACAGTGCTTCTTCTTGCAACACCGATTACCACACCCCCACAAGCCGCTGCGACCGCTGTTTCCGCTGGAAACTCGAGGACCGCCGCGGCAGCGCTCCTAGCACGATCCGCAATCCCCGGGCCAACACCCATCGCCAACATCCCCCTATTCCCCGCCGCCTCCCCCGCCACCGCCATAAACGCAGGAGCTGGCGGGAGTGACGTCACTCATCCCGCTTCCGCTGCCGCCTCCCCCTCCGCCTCCCCCATTACAGCTTCCGCTGCTCCTCACATACCATCCGCCCCCGCCGGCACTTCTTCAGCCATCCTTCCGCTTCCGCTTACCGCCATAGTCCCCGCCAAGAAAGCCGCTACAGCTTCGGCTGTAGCGCCCGCGCCTGCGCAGGGCTCCATGTCACCGCCGCCCAAATCCCCTCCCGCCATGACTCGTGGCGGAACGGCAGGCGCGGTCAGCTTGGAGCGCGCACCGGTAGGGGCGGAGATTCTTCTGAACGCCGTGAAGGCCGCGGGGCTGCGCGCGCGCGCGAGCGCGTGCGTGTTTGATGCTGAGAAGCGGACATTCGAGCTGGTGACGGGGCTGAGTACACTGTAAGTGGAATGCGCCTGAAGGGGATCCGTTACCTCGTATTATAAGCGCCTACTTGACGTTTAAAAACAGTCATCTGTCCCATTAATAATATAACAGCCCAGCGCCACCTCAGGCAACTTTCTGAAACCGCCTATGTCGTAAGTGACGGAACGTTATCGTTTTGTTTCTCTCATTTATTACTTTTCTCGTTTTTTCAAACGTTCTCTTTTGCATCCGTTTCCGATTCTTCGCCTGCTCGCAGAATTGCGCTCAACGCGACGGACGCGTGGGCGCCTCCCATAGGTCGGAAGGTGCTGACGAACGACTGCCAATTCTTGATTGACGCCACGTGTCAGGATGTCACGCCCACTGGCGGATGCGACGACCACAACGAATGCACGACTGATACGTGTGTGCCTGCCGACCCAGCCACATGTTTGCCTTATCCTGACTGCCTCTTAGCGGGCCCGTCCTGTTCCTATACCGCGTCCCCCAGTAGTGAAACGAACCCAGCTTGCATCGCGCCGCCAACTCCCCCGTCTGCGCCTAAGGGCTCAGTTTCGTCCGCTTCCACCAATGTATCCGCGGGCGGTGGCGGAAGCGGGGACGAGGGGGAAGACGGCGGAAGCGGAGAAGGCGAGGGGAAAGACGGGGAAGGGGGGAAGAACGCGGGAAGTGCGGATTCGGATGCGGAGGGGGGAGAGAAGGGGGCGAGCGGGGAAGGGGAGCAAAGCGGCTCAGACGACACGTCTGCTTCGGTTGGCGGCGATGCTTCTAACGAGGATGATACCGGAGATAATAACGAGGACGGGTCAGACGACACTATCGAGATCGTGGGAACCATTCCGCCGCCTCGCAGCGCGTGCATCTTCATCCCCCAAAAGAACCGCTTCATGATCCGCTTAAAGAACCGCTTCCGCGTCCGCCTCTCCGCAAGCGACGCGTGGGCGCCGCGGCCCGGGCAAGTCGCCATGACCGGTAATTGCCGGTTTATAATCGACTCGGCGTGCGGGGTGGTGGGGAGGCCGGGGGGGTGCGATGACGGGGACGAATGCACGGACGATTACTGTCTATGGCAGGGCGGGAATAACACTATCGGGAGCTGCACGCCCTTCCCGTCGTGCTTCTATGAGAGCGCGCGGTGCGAGAGGCGGGTGAAGGAGGAGTGCGTGGGGGGAGTGGAGGGAGGAGCAGGGGGAGGGGGAGCGGGAGGGGGGCAAGTGGGGGATGGGGGGTTCGCGGCGGGTGGCGGAAAGGGGATTCGGACGGTGACTAGTGCCGGTGCTGCCGTGACTGGCGGAGCTGACGGCGCTGGCGGCGCTGACGGCGGCGATGGTGGTGACAGCGGGAGTGGCACAGGGGCGGGTGTGACTAAAGCTAATGGAAACAGCACAGCCACTGACGGAAAGGAGAGCGGCAGCAGTAATGGCCGCGGCGATGGCAGCGGCGATGGCGGCGGCGATGGCAGCGGCGATGGCGGCGGCGATGGCGGCGGCGATGGCGGCGGCATGAGC
Source organism: Closterium sp. Naga37s-1 (assembly GCA_947471745.1). Taxonomy (NCBI): domain Eukaryota; kingdom Viridiplantae; phylum Streptophyta; class Zygnematophyceae; order Desmidiales; family Closteriaceae; genus Closterium; species Closterium sp. Naga37s-1. The sequence continues at coordinate 331,546 of CANJKZ010000431.1, forward strand.
ACGGAGGAGATAGAGGTGTTGGAGGAAGAAGCACTAGCGCAGCGGCAGGCGCACGGGCAAGTGGCGCAGCAAGATCCCCCTGCTGACCAGGACGATTTAACAGGCTCGGCAGAATCAGGCTCGGAAGATCCGGACCTCCTCGCCCCGCGCCTGCGCGCGCCCCTCCCCCGCCCCGCGTGCCTGTTCCGCCCGAAGCAGGGCCTGTTCGTCCGCGTGGAGGGCTGGCCGTTCTCCGCGCGCCTCTCCCGCGCGGACGCGTGGGCGCCGCCCCCCGCCGCCACGACTCTCTCCGGCGACTGCCGCTTCGAGCTCGACTCGTTCTGCTCGGTCGTGTCGCGCGTCGCGCGCGGGTGCGACGACGGCGACGCGTGCACGCTCGACACGTGCGCGTGGGCGGGGCGCGCGAACCGCGTCGGCAGCTGCGAGCCGTTCCCCTCGTGCTTCTACTCCTCCGCGTTCTGCGTGCACACGGACCTCTGCGGAAGGCCGGGGGGAAACGACACGCGCGGGCGGGGAGGGGTGGTGAAAACAATGGTGGGTGGTGGGGGCGTGGGAGGAGTCTCGGATGCGGGGAGCGGTGGTGGTGCTGCTGCTGACGGGACTGACGCCGATGCTGACGGTGACGGTGACAGTACTGATGCTGACGGTGACGCTGATACCAATGCTGATGCGGATGGTGATGGTGATGGGGGTGCTGAGGTGAACGACCCTTACTCCGACCCTTCAGATCAGGAATGGCCGAACTTCCAGATCTACCCCCCAGCCAAAACAGGCTCGGTGGTGGAAGCTTCACAGAACCTTTCCTCAGGCGCAGAGGGGGGAATCTCCAGCGCAACCGCCCCGACCACCACGCAAGACGTGCTGCGCACGCTTTCGCAGCCTATCCCCTTTACAGACACCTCCGTTTCAGGATCTTTCAACGTGTACCATTTCGGCGCCCTGGGCGACGGGCAGAACGACGATGGCGAGGCTATCGAGACAGCTTTTAACGAAGCATGCAAGTGGGCGCGGCAGAACAACGCCAAAGCCACCGTCACCATTCCCGCTGGAGCTGATTTCCTCACCACCCCCATGGTATTCTCGGGGCCCTGTGGGCCAGGTGTCATCTTCTTATTGGACGGGAGGATTTTGGCTCCAAACATGCCCGTTTCTTCCTACCAATCGGCTTACAGCGTGGTGGCACATCTTTTTTTCGACCATGTGACCGGGCTGACCATGACGTCGTCCGGGCAGGGCAGGCAGGCAGGGAGTTTTGACGGGCAGGGGCTGGAGACGTGGCGGGAACATTTGTCGCTTGGGCAGCCCGACTCATATGCCCGACCAAAGGGATTTATGTTCCAAAAGTGTGATAATCTCGTTATAGAGCAAATCACTGTGCGCAACCCGCCTGAGATGCACATCAGCATTCAGGAGTGCAACAACGTGATTGTACAGGAGGTGACTGCAATGAGTCCGTACAACAGCCCTGGCACTGACGGACTGCACCTGGCCGCGGCGACGAATGTGATTATAAGGAACTGCAGGATGCACACGGGCGGCAACGGCATCGCTATAGTGGATAAGAGCGCCAACATCAGCATCAGCCATGTGTTCAGCTCTGCTGGCCGTGGCATCAGGTGAGAGCAGAGGGGAGGGTTGGGGGGATGGGTGAGCATGAATGCTTGTGGGTATGAGTGATGCTTGTGGGTATGAACACTGGTGGATAAAAGCGCCAACATCAGCATCAGCCATGTGTTCAGCTCGGCTGGCCGCGGCATCAGGTGAGGGCAGGGAGAGGGATGGGGGAAGAAAAAAACTGGTTCTCTGTGTGTTTCAGTAGTATGAGTAGACATGCCACTCTCCTTCTTACACCCTCTCCTCCCCGACCCTTCACCTCGTTCACCAGCCAGGTTTCTTGACCTCTCTCACCCTCCCATCACTGCACCCTCTCCTTCCTTCACAACCACTCCCCCCCTCCATTCCCCTACCACTTCTCATCCTCTGCACTCAGTACCACACCGCCCCTCACATTCTCCTCCCCGGTCTGACTCCCACCAACCATCCCTCATTTCGCCTCTCACCAATCCCACCTTCCCCAAATCTACCTTCCCCAATTCCAACTTTCTTCAATCTCGCAATTCTCTCCCCTCCCTCTCCACCCCCCAGCATCTTCAATCTCGGTCGGGACCACTTCACGGCGTGTGTAACGAACGTGACTGTAAAGAACGCGACGGTGTACGGAGGGAGGAATGCGCTGCGCATAAGCACGTTCCAGGGCGGCAGGGGGTGCGTCTCCAACGTGCACTTTGCTGACGTGGAGGTCATCGAGACGACCGAACCAATCAAAATCGACCAGGTCAGCGGATTCTCCTTAGTGTCTCAAGACCGCACTCAAGTCTGTCTGGCCCCACAGGTGGCCGTCTTGTTGTTGCATCTTTCCCTTCCACATCTCATCTCTTCACCCTTCACCTCTCCACCCGTTGCCAGACCCGATGCAGCGACGGCTCCTACAGCTGCAGCAGCAGCATTGATGCTGACGACAGTGACAGTGACGATGCTGGTAACGCGGTTACCACCAGCAGCAGCACTAGCAACAGCAGTGGCGACGCAGTGGCGATTACCAACGTGTCGTTTCGCAACATCTACGGCACGAGCAACCACACGCACGGGATCTACATCCGCTGCAGTGACACCGTGCCATGTGTCGGCGTCTCATTCGCCGACATCAACATCACCCCCAGCAGGAGCCTGCTCAAGGCCCGGGCGGCGGAGACTCAGCTACAGCCGGAGACGCAGCTACAGCCGGTGATGGAAAACGTACTGGTGACGCCTGGAAGCAGCATAAAGTCTCCCTTGGGAATACCGGAGCTGAAAAAGGCGGTTACGGCGGAGGAGGAGGGGAGGATACGCGCGATGATGAGTGTGTGTGAGTACCCCTTCCGTGTGGTTGATTTGAATGCTATCCTGGCTCCTTTTCGCCAGGCTGGCGCAAAGATCCAATCGCAAGGTGACACGTCAGATGGAGGTGAGGGAGAGAGAGGGGTTGGGGAGGAGGGAGGGGAGGAGGGGTCTGGGCTGACTGCGGTGGAGAGTGGGAGTGGTGAGGGTGGTGGTAATGACGGGAGTGCGGGGAGTGATAGTAGCGGGAGTGATGGTAGCGGGGATGATAGTAGCGGGAGTGATAGTAACGGGGGTGATGCTAGCGGGAGCGATAGCAGTGGGAGTGACAGTGGAGGGAGTGATAGCAGCGGTAGTGATAGCAGCGGTAGTGATAGCAGCGGTAGTGATAGCAGCGGGAGTGATAGCAGCGGGAGTGATAGCAGCGGGAGTGATAGCAGCGGGAGTGATAGCAGCGGGAGTGATAGCAGCGGGAGTGATAGCAGCGGGAGTGATAGCAGCGGGAGTGATAGCAGCGGGAGTGATAGCAGCGGGAGTGATAGCAGCGGGAGTGATAGCAGCGGGAGTGATAGCAGCGGGAGTGATAGCAGCGGGAGTGATAGCAATGGGGGTGATAGCAGTGGGGGTGATAGTAGCGGGAGTGCAGGAAGCGAGGGTGAGGGCAAGGAGGGTGCAGCATCCAGCAAGCAGGAGGAGGAGAAGAAGAGTAGGGAGGAGACACTGAAGCGAGTGAGGGAGACGAAGAGTAAGAGGGAGGCACTGCGACAAAAGTGGGTAGAGGCAAGGAGGAAGCGAGGGGGAGGGGTGGCCAAGCCGACCCAGGTGGATGGAGATGGGGCTAAGGCAGCGGAAGGAAGCGGAGGAGGGAGTGAGGGAGGAGGGGAGCAAGGGGGCCAGGGCAGCAGTGGAGGCGAGTCAAGCGGCTCTAACACCCCCAGTGGGGGTGGTGATGATGGTGGTTCATCTCAGGAGCACAGTGGGGCAGGTGGGTCGACTGACGGAGGAAAGGAAGATGGCAGCCCTAGTGCTGGTGGTGATGGTGCTGATGGTGCTGGTGAATCTGGATCAGGAGAAGGAGAGCAAGGCGGGGACAGCAGTGCGGATGGTCAAGGGGGGAAAGGGGCGGAGGGAGGAGGGGAGAATGGAGGAAACGAGGGTGCAGGGGACCAAGGGAGTGATGGCAGTTTTGAAAATAGCAGTGGTGATGGTGGTAGTGGCGGTGATAGTGCCGGTGATGGTGCTGGTGATGGTGGTGGTGATAGTGCAGATGATAGTAACGGTGATAGTAACAGTGATAGTAACGGTGATAGTGCAGGTGATAGTAACGGTGATAGTAACAGTGATAGTGCAGGTGATAGTGCAGGAGGAGGAGGAGGGGGGGGAGGAGCAGGAGGAAGAGAGGGGGGAGCAGGAGGAGGAAGAGGGGGAGGAGGAGGAGGGAGAGGAGGAGGGGGAGGAGGAGGAGGGGGAGGAGGAGGAGGGGGAGGAGGAGGAGGGGGAGGAGGAGGAGGGGGAGGAGGAGGAGGGGGAGGAGGAGGAGGGGGAGGAGGAGGAGGGGGAGGAGGAGGAGGGGGAGGAGGAGGAGGGGGAGGAGGAGGAGGGGGAGGAGGAGGAGGGGGAGGAGGAGGAGGGGGGGGAGGAGGAGGGGGAGGAGGAGGAGGGGGGGGAGGAGCAGGAGGAGGGGGGGGAGGGGGAGGAGGGGGGGGAGACTGGGGTGAGACCCCCCCAGCGGACTACACCGCGGACGACACCAGTGACGACACCAGCAGTGGAGGTGATTATAACGCGGATGGAGGAGCAGGTGGGGGAGAGGGAGGAGGGGGTTCTAATGGGTCGGGAATAGATCCGTACGACCCTCTAGGAGGCTCATCAGGGTCTGGTGGGAATGGTGGGAACGGTGGGAGTGGAGGCAATAGTGGTTATGGTGGTGGTGGTGGCAGTGGTGGCAGCAGCAGCGGGCAAGGGAGCAGCAACGGCGGCAGCAACGGGAATGTAAGGGATGGAATATCCTTGGGAAGTCGCACCAGCAGGAGTGGCACCGGCAGCACTGGCAGCAGTGGGGGGAATAGGAGTCCCGAGGAGGTTGCTGGGGCCACTGGAGGTGGCACTGGTGGTGGTGGCACAGGCAGGTACGGCGGGAGCAAAAGGCCTGATTACTCCTCGCGTGAGTCTGCTTCTGAATCTTCAGGTGGAGTTTCAGGTGATTCCTCAGGTGGATCTTCTGGGGAAGGCTCCTCAGGAGACCCAGCACCGGAAATTGACCCGTATGATCCGCTAGCTTCTGCTGAAAAGGGGGCGACAGGAGGCGGAGGAGGAGGAAGAGGGGGGAGCAGGAATGGTGATGGCACTGCGAGTGGCAGTAGCAGCGATGACACCGGCTCAAGCAGTCGTGGTGCAGGCAGGGGTAGCAGCAGCGGAGGGGGGAGCTTGAGCGTTGGGGGAAGCAGCCGCAGCAGCAGCAGCAGCGGCAACAGTGGCCGTAGCAGCGGCGGGAGCAGCAGTGGCGGCAGCAGTGGCGGCAGCAGCGGCAGCAGTGATGGGAACGCGTTGCTGGATGGGGGTGGCGGCAACAGGCTCATAGAAGGCGGGGGCAGCCGCAGCAGCAGCGGCAGTGGCGGTAGGACAGGTGGGTACAGCAGTGCGGGGAGCAACGGGTACTATGGGAGTGGGGGCGGCAGCTGGAGAGGCAGAGGCATGCCGAATGACCCGTGGCGAGGTGCTGGGGGAGGGAACACGCTGGGTGGTGGAGGGAGTAGTGGGAGTAAGGGCAGCAGCGGGGGGAAGAGTGCGAGTGGGGTGCAGAAGGCTGGGAAGAGCAGTGGGAGTAGCACTAGTGACAGCAGCAGCGACAGCAGCAGCAGTGGTGGTGAGGACAAGGGGGGAAGCAATGGGGGTGAGAGCAGTGGGGGCGAGGGCAGTGGAGGCGAGAGCAGTGCAGGCACCGCAGGGATGAAAGGGAGGGATCAGCACGGGGGGATAGGCTCGAACAAGGTCGGCCCGATGCCAGATGATAAATCATCTGGGGGGAGGCACAAGAGCCCCAGCTCTGCTCCCAGCAGCAGTGGTAAATCTTCCAGCTCCTCCCCTCCTGCGCCTGATGCGGAATCTGAAGGAGCGCAAGGGGATGGTGGGAGCGAATCAGGTGGTGACACGTCGGATGGTGGTGATGCTGGTGGGGAGGGCGAGGGCAGTAGCAGCGGTGGGGACAGTGGTGGGGGCAGTGGCAGTGGCAGTGGAGGCGGGTTTGTGGGGCACAAGGAGAGGCAGGAGAAGGCGAGGCAGGAGAAGGAGCGGCAGGGGCAGCACCTGGGGTACAAGGAGCGAGGGGGTGCTGGGGAGACTCCTCCTTCGGGCGGATCTAGTGATAAGAACAGTGGTGACAGTAACAGCAGTGACAGTAGCAGCAGTGATAGCAACGGAGGCGACAGTGGCAGCAGCAGCAGCGGTAGTAACAGTAAGAGCAGTGATGGCAGTGAGAGTGATAATGGTGGCAGTGGTGATTCTGGGTCAGGAGAAAGTGGAGACAGCAGCAGCAGCAGCAGCAGCAGCAGCAGCAGCAGCAGCAGCAGCAGCAGCAGCAGCAGCAGCAGCAGCAGTGGTGGCACTACCGAACCTGGAGGCGGTGAGAGTGAGGCAGAGAAGGCTGGTAGCAGTGACAGCAGCAGCAACAGCAACAGCAGCAGCAGCAGCAGCAGCAGCGGCGGCGGCGGTGGTGGCGACGGTGATGTTAGCGGTCCCCAGTCAACCCAGAGCAGCAGTAGCAGCAGCATTGGTGCAGCAGCAAAGAAGCACGGCAAGAAGAGAGGAGGCAAGGGTAGTGAGGGAGGAGAAGGGAGCGTATGGTGGGACGCCATCAGCAAGGTGGGGGCGCCGAAGAAGGGGAAGAAGAAGGGAGGAGAAGGGAAGACGGCGAAAAAGGATGGTGGGGGAGGGAACGTGCCAGTGATAGGAGGGGTGGGAGGAGGAGGGGGAGGCGGAGAGTTGTCTAACAGGACCAGCTCCTCTCTGAATTCCTCTTCGAGTTCCTCATCAGATTCCTCCTCTGACTCCTCTTCTAATTCCTCATCTGACTCCTCTTCTAATTCCTCCTCTGACTCCTCTTTTGACTCCTCTTCAAGCTCCTCGTCAGATTCCTCATCCAACTCCTCTTCCAGTTCCTCCTCGGATTCTGGAAAGGCGGATTCGTCAGGTGATGAGGCTGCTTCAGAGGGTGGTTCTTCGGATGCGGCAGGGGGCACAGAAGGTGCTGGTTCGGGGGAGGCCGGGGGGGAGGGGACGGGTGGAAAGAATGAGACTGTGGACGCGGGTGGGGAGAAGGGGGGCGACGCAGGCGAGAAGGGCTCAGGAGAGGGAGGCTCAGGAGAGGGGGAGATTGAACAGGAGGGGGGAAAGGGGGGTGGTGAGGGAGGGAGGGCGGGAGGAGAGGAGGCATCACAGGATGGGCAAGGGGACAAGGGGACGGGTGGGACAGAAAAAAGCACGGCAGAGGAAGGGGGTGGTGAACAGGTGAAGGAAGAGCAAGCAAAGAACACCACGAGCAGTGGGGAGGTGAAGAGCGGAGGAGGAGCAGATCCGCCCACCGGGAGCAGTGAGGGGAAGGTGCCAAGTGATGGAGGGGCATCCCCCACCGGGAGCAGTGAGACTGACTCTAGTGGGGAGGATGGAGCGAACTCTGGTGGGGAGGGTGCAAAAAACACCACGAGCAGTGAGAAGGTGAAAAGTGGAGGAGGAGCGGACCCGCCCACGAGCAGTAGCAGTGAAGAGAAGGTGACTGGAGGGGCATCCTCCACTGGAAGCAGTGAGGCTGACTCAAGTGGGGAGGATGGAACGAAGTCTGGTGGGGAGGGTGCAACTTCGGACAGCTCAGGCACCAGTTCTGCCAGCTCAGACGCCAGTTCTTCCAGCTCAGACGCCAGTTCTGCCAGCTCAGACGCCAGTTCTGCCAGCTCAGACACCAATTCTGGCAGCTCAGACTCGAACTCAGAGACTGACAAGTTAGGCAATAGCTATGACAGTCTGGATAAATCTAACAACACAGACACCAGTTCTGACGACTCAGGCACCAGCTCTGACAGCTCAGAGTCACAATCTGACAGCTCAGAGTCACAATCTGACAGCTCAGAGTCACAATCTGACAGCTCAGAGTCGCAGTCTGACAGCTCAGAGTCGCAGTCTGACAGCTCAGAGTCGCAATCTGACAGCTCAGAGTCGCAATCTGACAGCTCAGACACAGAAGCTCCTGGAGAGGAGAGCAGCAATACGGATGGTGATGGAAGCAATGCGGGTGCGCCCTCTGTTGGGGATGGTGGGGATGGAGACGGGGGAGGTGAGGGGAGCAGTGCGGCAGCACCATCAGCACCATCAGCACCATCAGCACCATCAGCGCCATCAGCACCATCAGCAGCATTGGCAGAAGGAGTGGGAAGCGGTGACAGCACTGTCGGTGGAACGGAGGAAGGGGGAGGAGGGGATGTGCAAGGTGACGCAGTGAAGGGCACAGCACCATCAGCAGATGGGGAGGAGGGTGCTGGGGCGCCAGCATCTGATGCGAAGGAGGCTGCAACGACAGCAAAAGCACCAGCATCAACACCACCACCAGCATCACCGGCACCACCATCAACACCAGCTCCAGCTGCAAAGCCAGCAGGAAGTGAGGAGAACTCGTCCTCACCACCAGCAGCATCAGCAACTGTGCCATTACCATCCGCACCACCATCAGCAAAACCACCAGCAGCAGCAACACCACCAACAGGGGAACCAGCAGCACAGGCGCTGCCATCAGCAGCAGCAGCAGCACCCCCAGCAACCTCCACTGCAAACCCACTCACTTCCACTTCTCCTACCCCTCCTCCCAAAAAGAAGAAGAAACAAAGCTCCCAGTGGGTGTGGTGGCCGTTTGGGAACGGACAAGGCGGGGTGAAGAGTGACGTGGATGCGCTGCTGCCTCACGGCTGGGGTGGTGCAGCAGCGAGTGGAGGAGGGACGGGGAGTGGGAGGAGGGAGAGGCTGTACAGACCAGCAGTGCAGCCTAATACAGTTGTGATTGGGGGAGGAGGGACCGGCCAGGGAAGTACAGTTGCTGCCTCAGCTGACCTGGCCCCATCTGGTTCCTCCTCCTCCCACTCTTCAGGTGGCGTGCGCATAGTCACTCCTGGAGTTGAGCCGACATACAGTGCGGGGGACATGGTATAATGTGTGAGTCAAGTATGGAGCACATGCCTTTTAGAGGATGATTTAGGATGTGGTATGAGTTGACTTCAGGATGCCTGCTACTCTGGTAGATATTTGACTAGCTGATTGTGTGAAGATGCTCTTCTTGTCTTGCTGACAATTGTGTCAAGAGCTTGCAAGTGTTTCCATCCCCATCGAAGCTGAAGAACTTTTATACTAATGTTAGGCAAACAGAACATTGCAAATCAGGTGACTGAGAAGCCACAACAGAAGCCTGAAGAGGGACAAACTTGTATTCACCCCAAAACCAACAGACTTAAAAAGGATTGGCAGCACTACTGTGCTGCCATAAAGGAGGGTTAAGGCAGCTGCCGAGGTGACACGCACCCTCTTGCAGTTATGACCATCGCTCAGTAAAGAGGCGTCTTGTAGATGAGTGCATAAACACGTCTCTTCCACTTCAGTCACCCCTGCAGTGTAAGTGAACTCCGAGACCCCAAACAAATCACAAATCTCAAGCAAAACCCAACCAAAATCACTAAAAAAAAGAGGCAAGCCCCTCAATAGCCCTGCAGATCTTCCCGGGCGCTCATACAACCAGGTCCTGCCCCAACGTTATTCGCATTGCACATGGCAAACGAAGGAGCAGCAGCGAAGGAAGGAGGCACAGCTGAGTCCAGCATGGGGAGGACGGGAGTTGCCAGGGGCTGGCAGTCCAGAGCCAGGAACGAGGTGTATCCTTCGGCGTCCTCATCCTCCTCATGTTCCATCCCCTGCCAGTCCACCACCTCATCCTCACACAAAACCCCTGCGGACTCTTGCGAGTGGCTGGAGTTCCAGCAACCTTCAGGTCCGGATTCTGTGACGTGGGATACAGGCGAGGGGACGATGGAGGGCTGGCAGTAGCCGAGAGCTCCATAGGATGCAGGTGTCGACTGAGTGGCAGTTGCAGGCGTCTGAAGCATAGGTGGAGGCATGGCGTAAGGAACAGGTGAAAGGCTGCTGTGCACGCTGGGAACGCTGGGAAGCATTCCATCAGCTACCAGAGGATCGACTACGAGTGACCCTGTATCCACGCACCCGATACTGGGAGTACTGACAAATGCGGAACCTACACCCATCTGTACTGGATAACCACCGTAGAAAGTCCCGGCCTGCACGACTTCCTGTTGCTGCTGCTGCTGCTGTTGCAGTTGCTGCTGAAGAACCAGCTTCTGCTGCTGCTTCCGTAACCGCCGTCGAATACGCGCCCTCTCCTTCTCCTCCTCAGTCTTCTCCCTCTTAGGCTTCTTACCGTAACATGTGCTACCGTCTTGAATTTGCTTCTTAGGAGCCCGTGACGGAGCCGGCGGTGCAACAACGACTTCCAGGTTAACATTTGACGGAGCTCCTCCATCGACCACTCCCACATCTTGCTGCTTCCGCATCTCCACGATCTTCCGGTGAGAATTGGAGTGCTTCTCCGGCTGGAATTCCGGACTGCTAGCCGGCCTGTATTCCGGACACAACCGTCCGGACTTGTACCTCACTCCACAGGCGTTGCAGAGGGACTTGGGACCCATTGGGCCTGCCCGCCACTGAGGGGTGGTCGTTGACGAGCAATGGGTGCATCGGCGAATGTTGCCATCCTTGTCCTTTCCATCGGGACTTCCTTGAGGCTTACGCTTCTTGGATGGTTGCTTGGCTACAGAGTCTACTTGGTTCGTCGAAGCTGATCGAGGCAAATCAGTTCCACTGAGGGTAAGTGAGCTAATGTCCGAGGTCGCAGGATCAGGGCCACCGATTAAACCCCTGGTTTGAGGTTCAAGCGTGGGAGGAACAGAGTTGAGCGGACCAAGCGGCGGAGTTGTGCAGAAATTCCTTTCGGAAAATCCACCAATTCGTGCGTCTTCAATCTCTCCCGTAGGCCCTTCATAACAATCGTCGTACTCGTCACTGCTGCCAACCCCAGCGTCTTCCGGAACCACATGCGAGATTACGTCCGTCGACCAGACCCGCTTCATAATCCGCATGCGCTTGCTGCGGGATCTGGAGGAGAGAGCACACGAATCTGCCGGATCGAGATCGGCATTCCCCAATGAGAGATTCGGGGTTTCGTACTCGACAAGAGCTGGCTCGCCAAGTCCTTCGAATGGCCGGCCAGGAGACAACCGCACGGTAAGAACTGAAACGGGACTGCCTTCCCGGTGAGATCCAGTGGAAGAATGGAACCGCTTGTGATGTGGTGGTGATTGCAACGGCCATGACGCTTTGACGCAGGGGGTCTCGGGCGACGAGGCGTTGACCTCCTGGATTCTCTCAGTAACGACTGGCGGGGCTGCAGCCTCAGACAATGAAGATTCCTGCAGCATATAACAAGATGGATAACTTTAGATGGTTTTAAGAATGATCGACCAAATCAGACCATTAAAACAGAATATTAAGCGGTGTCCGATGGGCAGTTATTGATCAAATACTAACCTCGGAATCCCAAGGAGGGAGAGGAGTCGGAACTTCGTTCATGGGCCGGATATCCACAGTCGCAGGCGCCAGGAGGTTCAGTTGATTGATGGGACCAGCGATGTCATCGTCGGCGATAGCCAATATGTCATCCTCAAGCTGCAGCATGCTCTCGTCCAAGCACAGAATGTCCATGAAATCACCTTCCGCCTCATTCTGGAAATCATCCTGCTCAGCGAAAGCCAGAGAAGGAACGGACATTTGATTAGCGACGACAGATCGTGATTGATTTGGGATTGTGTGTGAATTCGTTTCATAAGGTTTTCAACCTTGGTTCCCACACCACAGCACGAATCTGAGTGAAACAATAACTTACAAGTGAGATATGGCAGTGCTCAGCGTCCTCGGCAATAACTTCGTCGCAATTTTGAAGTTGCTTTACTGAGCAAGGCTCCGCAGGAGAGAGCGAATCCATTGTCAAAGAGCCATCTTGTCGAGCCATGGCTGAAACCTCCTGAGTTCCAAACTTTCAAAACCTTGGGATCTGATCAATTTAGGAATTTGGTTTGTGTGTCAGAAATGAAGAGAGTGCCTGAAGTCTGACAGGAAATGGTGTCTGGGTCTCCGTCTGTCAGTTGGTTGGACAAGCAGGGACGGAACTTCAGCTGACCTCGCCAACGGAAGTAATGCTTCGCTGGACTTGACGGACAGGAGAAACGGTTGCTAGCAACGCAACAGCAAAACACAACCGTCTTGAATTCAGGCGGTGGTCTGTATTATGGGTGTCGACGGACCCCGAAAAATGTCGCTTTGGTTCCCCGAGCCACTGACTTCCGTCAAGCCGAACCAGCGAATGTGCTAAGCAGGGGTAATTGTTCAGACGGAGAGACAATCAATGGAGGGCACGTGTACCGACTGCAGCTTTCTGACCACACCTCTGGGCTTAGCCAGTCACATTGGGATGTGTAGGCGGGACGGGTCACAAGGGTGTCCAGGCCCCGCTCGGTTTGGGGGAAAGAAGCTTCGACGTGGAAAAAAAACTCATGGACGGGAGGGCAGACTCCCTATTGGCTGCACCACAACCAGGAGAGGGGTGGTTGGAAAAAGGGAAGCGCTTTTTTGCCACGTCAAGAAGGGGCTGAAACAATATCCGTGCGGTCTCCGTTCTTTGTACTGCCCGGAGGACCTGGTATCCATTTCCCGCCAACATTTGAATGCCACATACCCATGCGTGAGAAGTGGGAGGGAACTGGGAGGGAACTGGCAGGGTGGCACATGTGGTGGGCAGAGAGGCTCATCGATGTCAGAAAGCAGCGGCACCCTATTTGTTGAACTTGTATCTTTGGCAGCTCGCTCCCCACAAATTCTGCCAGGAAAGGCGGAATCCTTGTTGCGTCAGTTTCCCGTCATCTTGGATTGGGAATTACACATTGCGGAATTTAAAGCCGGAAGCCCAAATTGCACAAGTTTTAAAAGGATGACGCGATGGGTTTTTTCTGGCTTGGGTTTTGGCGATTGATTTCGATTTCGGGCATTTCGTTTTTTTCGCCAAACCCAACCAGCCCACGTATTTCGCCCTGGGGGTTGTGTCAGCACCCGAAAGTCCCAAATTGCAGGTGCGCTACTTTTCAAAGCTTGCACACTGCACTTCGTCAAGTTTTAAAAGCATGACCCACGCGCCTCGCAATTTGGGACTCGGGCTTTAAAGCCGGTGGCCCAAATTGTTCATGCTTTTAAAAGTTGACCAGAGGGAGTTTTTCTGGTGTGGGCTTTGGCGAGAGTTTCCGATTTCGTCTAGGTTCGTTTTTTTCGCGAGACCCAGCCAACCCTCGGTTTTCCCCCTGGTGAGTGAATCTGTCTTCGAAAGTCCCAAATTGCAAGTGCGTGACTTTCAAAAGCTTGGACACTCAACTTCGTCAAGTTTTAAAAACTTGACCCTCGCGGCCCGCAATTTGGGACGCGGGCTTTAAGCAGAGACCGACATCTGTCCCTGTAACGAATGGACAACCAACAAGAAAGTGAGGCATCACGTGCGCATAAGATATTCCTTTGTAGTGTTTAATGCCTGATTCAACCCGTCCCTGGTATACTAGGCATACCGTAGTTGGTACATAAATATATTAACATTGTTAATGGCCCTCAATCTGCAATATGTGAATGCCACATGGAATGCAACCGTTGCGGTAGATAAATGCATGTTAGGTTGTTGGAAGAGGGGAGAGGGGGGGAAGATGCTGTTAGAATCTGAAGTAGGTTTGTAGGATCGTACTACTTAGGATGGTAATTTCCTGACGTAGCGGAAGTCTTATATGAGTTAAACCAGTTGTGAAGGCTTTGTCTAGACTTAATAAAGTCTATGTAGTGAAATGTTTCAGGATCAAAATGTCTCTGAAATCAGATATATTATAAAATGACAAACATACAAAATATATAGCTTGAGTAAAGTACCTGTTCGCCTACTGTACTGTGCTATTCTTATCTTGAAACGGTACGTAACTATTCGCGAAGTCTATAGCTACGTGCTGACGTCATCCTAGGTCGCGTAGCGCTTTGCTGACGTCAGCCTATCGGTACTTTACTGTACTACACGAATTTCCTTGAAGTGCTTTACGTCTCGATATTATCTCAACACTCCCCTTCACTTCTAGGAGTTCGGTGTAGTTTAAGCGGTTGTCTCAGAAACGCCGCTGAGCTGGTTGCAGTGATGGAACTTCTGTCGTGTCAGCTTCTTGGTAAGTGAGTCAGCTGCCATGTCATCAGTGGAGCAGTAGACAAGACGCATTCTCCCCTTGTCGATCGCGTCCTTGACGAAGAAGTAACGCAGTGGGATGTGTTTCGTGCGATTGACGAAGCCAGGTTTGTTGGCGATGGTAATCGCACTTTGGTTGTCGCACTGCAACGTAAACTGATTCGGCGTGACGAACTTTGCTTCGTCGAGCAGTTCCTGTAAGTATAGTCCTTCTCGAGTTGCAGCACACGCGGTAACGAATTCTGCTTCAGCCGAGGAAAGTGACACCAGTTCCTGTTTTGATGAGTTCCATGAAATTGGGCCAATCGGCTCGAGACGAAAAATGTAACCTGTTCGTGACCGGCGATCTGACGTGTCACCAGCGTGGTCTGCGTCGACATATCCGCTGAGGTACATTTTGTCGGTCGGTTTTCCTGTGTTGAAAATCAGCCCGACTGTTGGTGTTGCAACAAAATAGTGTAGAGCGCGCTGAAGATCGAGATGATGTTCTTCTTTTGGGCAGCGTAAAAACTGTGCGAGATAACTTGCGACGTACGCAAGGTCGGGACGACACGTGACTGCTGCGAAGAGAAGGCACCCAAGTTGCTGCTGGTACAGTTGTAAACCAGCTACCGAAAGTTTGGTTTGAAAATGTACCCAGTGGATGTAGACCGAAATGGTGTAGCGACGTAATTTGTAGGAATCTTGAAGCACTTAGCAAGTGACTCAGCATACTTCGATGCTGTGAGGTGGATCGAGGAAGAAGTTCGCGAAATATTTAACCCAAGAAATTGGGTTACTTCGGTAGAAACAGTTAAGTCAAGGGACTTCTTCAAATCTGCTTCGATGCGATCACCCAGAGAAGCCGAGGAACTTACGTAGAGAATATCATCCACGTAAGCCACAAGTAGCGCGTAGCTCCCCTTGTCGTCTAGTCGATACATTCCGGGGTCATGCGGCAGTTGTCGAAATCCAACCTCTGTAAGTTTCCTGTTCAAATGCTGCTGCCACAGTCGCGGTGCTTGTTTGATGCCATACAGTGATTTCTTGAGCTTGCAGACACTTGGCGGATTTGTCGGATATGTATGCGGATATTCGACGTAGATTTCGGCATCGACGTCAGCGTATAGAAACGCGTTGGAGACATCAATTTGTCGAAGCGGAAAATTCTTCGCAGCTGCTTCGCAGATAACGAGACGAACACTTGTGTGTCGGCTGACCGGGGCGAAGGTTAGAGTGTAGTCAACCCCATGAGTTTGGTCAAAACCACGAACAACCCACCTTGCCTTATGTTTTTCATAAGAACCGTCAGCTTTCGTCTTCACCCTGAAAACCCATTTTTCGGTAAGAATATTTTTATTTGTAGCTTTTTCGATGGGTATGAGATCCCAAGTCTCCCGTTTTTCCAGGGCAGCCAGTTCACGATCCATGGCTTCACGCCATTTTTCGCGATGTGGTCCTGAAAGGGCCTGTTGGGCAGTTTTCGGTTCTGCGACTTCTGAAGAATTATGCTGTACTGCTGCTGCGAGTCCCAGTATCTGAAGCCCAGTTTGATAATTAGGACTGTCGTCGGTCCGTCCTGCGAAATTGAAAGATTCACACTATTCACCATTTGCCCCCCCAATTTCGTCAGGATCGACGCGGATGCTGCTGTCAGTTACAGCTGGCATGGGACGTCGTTGATCGTCCACCAGGTAAGTATGATGAACTTCACGAACATCGTCGGGATGAACGTCAACGAGTGGAATGAATTCCCGAAATCCGGAAGACGTGGTTGGAATAGGTGGATCAGGAGCGGCTTCACGTGCACCGTCAATGTCAGGTTCTTCGCTGGCAGCGAGTTCGGCGTCAGCACTGGCGAAAGAGCGAACACCGTGGAAAAGTGTAGCAGGGTCACGCTGCGTGGCGAGGTACTGTTCGAAGACAGGAAGGGTCAGATTTTCGTAGAAAATACAGTCGCGGGCAGGAATTAAAAGTCGACTGCGATAATCCAGAATACGCCATGCAGAAAACTGCTTCTCAAGGCCGAGATGAAGACCCCACTTAGCACGTTGATCGAACTTTCCGAGCGGAGCGGTGGGAGGACGATATTGCACAACACACCCAAAAACTCGAAGATGTTTCGTAGTGCCCAATTTTCCTGTCCATAACAAGTGAGGCGATGCGTTGTTTGGTAAAGACGATGAAGACAGGAGGTTGTGCAACAGCGTTGCGTGGTCCATCGCAAAGGGCCAGTAGAGTGGGCCGAGTTGAGACTGTGCGAGTAGTGCTCGCATCTTTTCTTGCAAGGTACGATTGAGGCGTTTAGCTACACCGCTCTGCTGGTGAGCGTGAGGAAGTGAGAACAGGCGCCGTATGCCTCGTTCTTGCAGGTACGCTGTAAACTCGAGGCTGCGATATTCCCCAGCTCCGTCACACTGGAAGCTTTTGAGTTTTGTGTCAGACTCGCGTTCTGCGAGAGGAAGCCATGTCTGAAACGCTGTGAAAGCAAGAAAACGGTTAGTCATGTTACCATTCCAGACGTATCGAGTAGAAGCTTCAGTGAACGTGATAACATATTTCTCGCCGTTGAACCCTTCCGCAGGTAAGTTGAGAATATCGCTGTAAACTTTTTCCATCAATCGATAATCCTCAGCTCCAGGAAAATGAGTCGGGTACGGTTCGTGCGGTAGATTTGCTGCTGGGCAGATCAAACAGGGTGATGGACGATTAACCGGTTTCATTTCGAGGCCGCCAGGTAAGAGAAGAGAATTTTTGTCGAGAACAGCTGCTTTGATTGTGTTGTTGAGCGTAGATTGCGACGGATGACCAAGACGCTTATGCCAGGTTTCTGCAGTTGTTTTGTGTCCTTGTGCGCGCAGATAATAATCGGCGTTAGCGAAGAAAGATAACAGCAGCCGATGACCGTCAGCGTGAACATGATCTGTGACTGGTGGAATAAACCTGGTAAGGTTAGGAGGTGGTATTTTGATTTCGACGTCGATGGATTCGCCAGGTGAAAGAACCAACTCCCCGCTTTCTTGATCTGATGCTGTAGGTTTAGGCTCAACACCGATAAATCGTCCGGAGTCGAGGACTTCCATGTCAGCGACGCGCTGCTCTGCTTCAGTGAGAAGACGTCGATCACTATCAGCCGGTGTTTCTCCCCAAGTGGTTTCGTCAGGTTCCTGTGCCCCCCAAGTGCCTTCACTCGTGGGCATATTCGTCGTATCTCCCCAACCACCAGCAAGATAATCTCGGGAGTTCTGGACGTCGTTCAAACCTTGATTGTCGAAGGTCAGCATGACTGCGGCAGCCGTGGTCGAAGACGTGGGTACAACTCCATCACGAGGAACGGTATCATTGGTGTAATCGATGTCATCACGATGTTCCCATGGGCCAAGAGAGAGAATATTCTCGGAGTCGGCAGTGGTGCGTTCAGGTATGAAGTTGAGAACAAACACACCGTTCTGTTCAATTGCCGTGCCGAGTTTCTTGTCTCCATATTCTAAAGTAAACTTGCCCGGTTCACCAAGAAGAGTAATGCCATTCCTCATGAGCTGTGCAGATGACATCAGATTGAAGCCAAGTCGAGGAACGAGGAGTACATCGTTAAGATGAAGACTGAAATCTTCGTCAACAGAATCAAGAATGACGTTACCCATCCAGTGCGCTGTAAGACGTTGATTGTTGGCGACGGTTACAACGCATGGATTCTGAAGACGACGCTGATTGATGACGAAGCGATTTTCTGATGAACACATATGCTGGCCGCAACAGCTGTCAAGATACCAAGTGTTGGGCCCTTCCAAGGTATGTGCAAGGTTGGCGTAGACCTCGGGTGGTATGGGCGTGTTGAGTTCATCATTGAAGTTATTGTGAATACGTTCCTCAGCGTCAGGATCGTAGACTGTAGAAACTGACGTCATACAATTAATAACTTCTTTCGCTTGTGTCTTGGCAGGTGTAGTAGGCGGCTTCGCAGAGTTCGGCTTCGCAGTATTCTGCTTCACAGCTTCCTGCTTCTCAGCTGCCTGCTTCTCAGCTTCCTGTTTCTCAGCTTCACCTGAAGAATCTTTGGAATGTTTCGGTGTAGTCCGCTTCCAAGATGGTTTATCTTTCGACCAGCAGGTATCAATAGTATGTCCTGCTTTGCGACAAAAGGAACAAACGGGTTTGTGACGTGGATTAGAGTAAAAACTGACTGTGTTGTTTACCACCTTTTTCCCTCCTCGAGCGTTGTGCAGGTCCATATCCTGCTGCTCGGCGATGAGAGCGGCACAGAGTGCCCCCTCGGACAACTGTGCTTGCATCCGAAGTATAGAGCGACACTGTCGCCATTCTGGTCCAAGACCCGCGAGTAGCACCGTGTGAAACATAGCGTCGGGGAAGTACCCTCCACACTTCTGAAGTTGATCACGCAAATTTCGAGCGCGGTTGATATACTGCGTCACCTTCTCGCCGTTTATCATCTGTATATTTGACAGCTGCGTCAAAATTTTACTCTGGTTGACAGTGTCCTTTGCCATGTGAACCCCTTGCAGGTATAACCAAGCTGCTTCAGCAGGAGCGGCACTGGTATGAAAAGAACGAATTCCGAGCTGTTCAGTCGGTGTCAGATTACGAACGAGAACTGTGTATGCAGTCAGCGACGCCGATCGAAAAGTGGCTTGTTGAAGGGGGGACCCGTGAGATGGAAAGGGTGCTGTGCCGTTGTCCTGGGGGGTTATGGGCGCACTGACCCGCTACTTAACAAGCCCTTTTATCCCAATGGTCTAGTGGTTGGGATTCTGACACGTACAGCTGCCAGAACCCCACGGTCTGAACAAGAAGCTCAAACTCAAAGCTCCAGGTATAAAAGTCTTGGCCGTTAAAAGGCATTGTCGTTTTAATTTTCGTTGGATTTGCAGAAGCAGGAATATAATTTCCGGTACCGTCAGCTGATTGTAGCTGATAAAGTGATGGCACCTGTGACCCTTGTTGTGTTTGTTGTCCTTGTCCAGCAGGAACAAAAGAGAAGGAGTTGTTCGACCCGTCACTTCCTTGTGGCATCCGACCATGCTGATAACTGGAGCCATCAATACTCATAGGAGTTGGAAACATCTGGTTAAGTGACAAGACGGCAGCATTAACACGTTGTTGAAGATTAGCTGGCTGGTAAGCACCTTGATATTGATAAGGTCCAGTCGGTACGAAATTGGACTGTTGTCCTGGTTGACTAGAAGAACCAGTGACTGCAGCTGCAGCTGTTGTAGCTGCTGTTGCTGCTGTTGCTGCGGCTGCTGTCGATGATGCCGCTGCTGTAGTTGTGTGTACAGACTGATTGCTCAGTGGCATGCCGTACATCGGTTGTTGCTGATATTGTTGTTGTTGTTGTTGTTGCTGCAGATGTGAATTATCAGCAGCTGGAGACGCTGTTGGGCGTGATGGGCTCGTAACAGAAGAGCCGTTGTTGGACCGTGGAGATCCAGACATAGTTGTAGAGTATGTAGTTGGAAGTTTGTAGTATCCTAAGACGCTCTGATACCATATTAGAATCTGAAGTGAGTTTGTAGGATCGTACTACTTAGGATGGTAACTTCCTGACGTAGCGGAAGTCTTATATGAGTTAAGCCAGTTGTGAAGGCTTTGTCTAGACTTAATAAAGTCTATGTAGTGAAATGTTTCAGGATCAAAATGTCTCTGAAATCAGATATATTATAAAATGACAAACATACAAAATATATAGCTAAAGTACCTGTTCGCCTACTGTACTGTGCTATTCTTATCTTGAAACGGTACGTAACTATTCGCGAAGTCTATAGCTACGTGCTGATGTCATCCTAGGTCGCGTAACGCTTTGCTGACGTCAGCCTATCGGTACTTTACTGTACTACACGAATTTCCTTGAAGTGCTTTACGTCTCGATATTATCTCAACAGATGCAAGCAGAAGTATATGAGTGGCACTGAGAGAAGTGTGGATTGAAAACACATCGTTGTTGGTGCCCTACGGGAGTGCCTGAATGGAATATCGCCAAAGGTGGACACGCAGTTTCAGAGAGACTGCTAAAATGCCATGAATCCGTTAACATTATTGTTGTACACAGGATATTGAAAGTATGCACAAGAGATGTTGCTGAAACACATGTTGTGAGAAGAAATGAGGAATGAATTGACTAAGGGAAAGTTGGGTACAAAAGCAAACCCTAGAAAACTGTACCCCATATGTGCTACCCCACTATAGCCTACAGTAGCTATGTCATATAAATCTGACACACCCCCATAGGCAAAGTGGGGGAGAACAAGGGGTCACAAGACCAGTCAAGCAAAGCAAAGCAAGCTCAGGGTGGATCACAAAGTCACCACACATTCCGAGCACAAGTTCAAGGCCACAAGGCCAGTTCACATGCAGGATTACATATATATATAAGGCTAGACAAGCAAGAGCAGGTGTATATATATATGCAACAGTACAAACAAGGTCAAGGGGTGAGCAAGTGAGGCAAGGTAGGCACAAGACCCAGCTGAGTACAGAAGCGCTGATGATCACAAGGCGCAAGTGCCTTGGTGAAGATATCAGCAGTGTTGGCCTCAGAGGCCACGTACGCAAGCCGCAGCTGACCACGCTGCTGTAGCTCACGAGCAAGGAAGTAGCGGAGAGCAATGTGCTTCGTTCTGTGCTCCAGTCTCTGCTCTCGACACAAGGCCAGCATGGCCTTGTTGTCTACGTACATCACTGGAGGAGAACGAGGCGGCTCTCCGAGGTCAGTCAGCAGGTAGGTGAGCCAGCGAAGCTCCTGTGCAGCCATGGCCCCGGCGTAGATCTCAGCCTCACAACTGGAGCCGAGAACAGAAGACGAGCGGGTAGCCCGCCACGAAACAGAGCCGGAACCAAGGCTGAAGGTGTAACCCTGTGACGACCGCTGCGTAGCCTGGTCGTCAGCCCAAGAAGCGTCTGCGTGCCCAGTGAGGACCACTGGACTCTGCCCTCCAAGCACAAGCCCCATGCCCGACGTACTGCACAAGTAGCGCAACACCCTCTTCGCTGCAGCCATGTGCTCCGGTCTGTGTCTCCCAGGAGCAACATAGCGTGCAAGAATGCTAAGAGGGTATGCAAGGTCAGGTCGTGTGCAGGTCATCAGGTACATGAGGCAGCCAACAAGCTCTGGGTACGGGCCACTCGACTCTACGGACTCATCCGAAGGCAGAGCTGAGAGCGAGTGGCGAGTAGGCAGAGGAGTGGCCTGAGGCGAGGAGTACGTGAAGCCGAAGCGCTGAAGGACCTGCTGCACCATGTGTGACTGAGTCAGGGTAATGGTGCGGCGTGCTCTGTCCCGGGTGATCTGCAAGCCAAGGTAGCTGCGCAGTTCACCCAGGTCTGTGCACGTGTGTCTCTTCTGCAGCTCGGACTTCACGTGGGCGAGTCCAGCAGTGTCAGCTGTGGCGAAGACCAAGTCGTCGACGTACACGAGGATGTAGAACGGCGGCAAAGAAGTGTCGGTGCGCAGAAACAGCGACGGGTCGGCAGTAGAGGGAGCAAACCCAAGAGCCGCAAGTGTAGTCCTCAGTGTATCGTGCCACTCACGCGGTGCCTGGCGGAGACCGTAGACTGGCCGCCGGAGGCTCCACTGGGTGCCAGGAGGAAAAGACCCAGTGAAGCCAGGTGGGCGACGCAGCCAGATCTCCTCGTGCAGGCTGCCCTGCAAGAAAGCAGTGCTGAAGTCAAGAGAGTGCAGCTCGTAGTCGCGGTGAGCAGCTATGTGCAGCAGTACCCGAAGAGTGGTCATCTTCGGGGTGGGAGAGAAGGTCTGAAGGTAGTCAACTCCCTGCCGCTGACTGAAGCCACGAGCCACGTAACGCGCCTTGAAGACAGGCGGAGAACCCGACGGCCGCTTCACCCTGAAAATCCACATGCCACTGACGATGTTCGCCCCAGGCGGGGGAACCTCGTCAACGTAGGTGCCTGTGGACTTCCAGGAAGCCATCTCTGCGTCCATAGCTGCCTGCCACTGAGAGGAGTAGGGACCCTCTATCGCCTCCGCGTAAGAGCGCGGAGTCGAGATGTCAAGTGCATCCGGGTCTCCCTCAGGGGTAAGCAGTACGGACACGAGATGAGGTGAAGCAGCAGCCAAACACTGGAACTCCTCCTGCTTGTCCTCAAGGACGTCCGTGCCAAGGGCACACTCACCCCCGACGGACGGAGGACAGACAGACTCAGACTCAGCAACAAGACTAGCAGCGTAGTCTAGACGACATCGAGCAGCAAAGTTGACGAGCTCAGTAACTAGGGCAGACGCAGCAGTGGACTCAAAGGAAGGGTCAGTGACAACAGTAGCAAGGAGACGCGTGACAGTAGGACTGGCAGCACGAAGAGAGTCCGACTCCGGGTCAGGAAGAGCAGGAAGAGAGGACTCAGGAGGAGAAGGCAAAGGGGCACGCAGAGGAGCAGTGGACGGACGCAGAGACATCCGGTGCGTGCCAGGGACAGGAGGAGGACGCTGACGCGAACCACGACCACTAGTGCGAGCAGCACGGACAGGCGACGCAGGGCGAGACGCAGGCTCACGACGCTCAGCAAGACCTCCAGTAGGACCAGTGTAGGGAGAAGGAGCGGGCAGTGGGGAGGCCGGCTGTAACTGTAACTGTGACGGGACAGGCTGTGGACACTCTAAGGGAGGAGGAGGACCAGTAGAAGGCGGGAGACCAAGAACCTGCTAAAGGAGAGAACGAAGTACGGCCTAGGCCGCGCGACGACTCCAGACACAGCAGGGACAGCACCAGTACCCCCAGCGGCAGCACCAGCGCCAGCAGCACCTCCAGCTCCAGTACCTCCAGCAGCACCAGTAGCACCCCCAGCAGGACCGCCTCCAGGACCGACAGCAGTAGCCTCAGCGCCAACACCCTCAGCAGCTCCAGCTCCAGTCGTACCCGCAGGCCCAGCAGCTCCAGTACTCCCAGTACGAGCACCTCCGGGACCCGCGGCACCAGCACCCTCAGCAGCCGAAGAACCTCCAGCTCCAGCAGCACGCCTCCAGCGCCGGTCAAACCACTCGCGCAGCTCCTGTGGAGAGAGTGGCTCCCGCCGAGACGAAGCACCCGGAGAACCTCCAGGCTCAGCACCGCCAGACGCCACACGAGCAGGCCCAGCTCCCTCAGGCTCCGCACCCCCAAGCTCAGCACCTCCAGGCGTGGCACCCCCAGGCTCAGCACCCCCAGGCGTAGCACCCCCAGGCTCAGCACCCCCAGGCTCAGCACCCCCAGTAGTAGCACCCCCAGGCTCAGCACCCCCAGGCTCAGGACCCCCAGTAGTAGCACCCTCAGGCTCAGCACCCCCAGGCGTAGCACCCACACGCTCAGCAACCCCAGAGTCAGCACCCCCAGGCTCAGCACCCTCAGCAGCACCAGAGTCACCAGTAACCTCGACAGGCTCGACTGCGTCTACCTGGGACACACCTGAAGGGGCAGGACCCTGAGGGGGGAGGGGGTCTACCGGGGGGGGACCTGGTACAAGGAAGAGCGGTGGCGGGGGGAGGGACGGAGTGCGGTAGGGGAAGAGGCGGTAGTAGGGGACCGACTCGTCAAACGTGACGTCCTGGGAGGACAGAACACGGCGAGAGGTGGGGTGGTAGAACTGCCACCCTGGCGCGTCAGGGGGGAAGCCAAGGAAGATGCAAGGAGCAGCACGAGGGGACAGCTTGTCCGCAGACAAGTCGCGGACAAACGCCCGAGATCCCCAGACACGGAACGCAGACGCATCGCCAACCTTCCCCGTCCACAGCAAAGCTGGGGAGGTCTCCGGCCTGGAGACCCTAGGGTGAAGGTTGATCTGATGCGCCGCGTACCGAACCGCAAACGGCCACAGAAAATGGGGGGCAGCCGCATGCATCATGGACGTACGGGCGACGTCCATGACCATGCCAATGCGGCGCTCAGCAATCCCATTTTGCTGTGGAGAGTCCGGAAGCGTGAAGGTCTGGCGGATGCCTCGCGCACGACAGTAGGCTCGCAGAAGGCCAGAGGAGAACTCTCCACCTCTGTCAGAGTGCAGACGCAGAACAGGAAAGTCCGAGCCGAAGCTCTGCCTGAGCTGGAGACGAGCTGCGCGGATCCAGTCAATCAACACCTCAGTGACATCACCCTTGCTGCGCAAGGGGAAGACTGTGGTGTAACGCGAGTAGTCGTCAACCACCAGCAGGAAGTAGCGCTCGTGACCCTGTCCACGGACGCGGGCCGGGCCCCACACGTCCATGTGAAGCGTCTGCAGTGGGGCCTCTGTCGGAGGAAACTGGGAGGAGTGAGGGGCAGCCCGCTGCCGCCCCTCGACACAGGGGACGCAGGTAGGGCCAGGCCCCGGAGGAAGGGGAGGGAGGGACCGGGGAAGACCAGAGACAAGGACACGGGAGGCCATGCCTCGGAGACGAAGCAGGGAGGGGTGACCAAGGCGGTGGTGCCAGAGGAGAGTCTCATGAGACAGGAGGCGACACGAACAGGGGGCAGACTCAGGACCAGACCTGGACGCTGCAGCAAACACCTGACCCGACGCAGCTACCTGACCAGACGCAGTGACTGGAGGAGACGCAGTGGTCAGTGTGTACAGGCTCGACCCCGGCCGACGTGTAAACGTGGCCAGGTGTCGGCCTGTCCGAGCGTCCGTGCAGTGGGTCACCCGCTGACTCGCAGGAGTGAACTGGTGAACCCCCGCATCCTGTAGGTCAGCACCACTCACCAAGTTCGTAGAGAACGAGGGGAGGTAAAGACCAGACAGGGTGCCAGAGGGGGCCGCCGGACACGGGAGGACAGTGGAGAAGTGAGCAAGGACAGGACCCCCAGAGGGGTCTGCCAGGGAGACCGCAACCGGCCGACTGAGCGGCGTAAGCGTGGTGCGGTCTCGAAAGAAGGAGCGGGAAGCACCCGAGTCAAGAGTGATGGTGTGTAAGGCCTGAGACGACGTGGTACCTGAGAGAGCAGACTCACCAGCACCTGGGGCAGCAGACGCACTAGCACCTAGAGCAGCAGCCTCACCAGCACCTAGAGCAGCAGCCTCAATGCCCGGGTCAGGCGGAACACACAGGTAACAGTCACCCTCATCACTAGTAGGCAATGCATACATGGCAGTGAGGATAGCATCATAGTCAAGAGTATAGATATCTACCCGCAGCCGAAGCAGCTCCACCCAGTCGGGGAGCTCAGCCGCGTCGCCAAACTCCATACGCCAGGCGTCGCTCAGACGGGCGAAGCAGCGGGACTCTGCGTGACCCAACGTCCCGCAAGGCTGACCAGTCCGAGCACCAGTGCGAATGACGTACGAACAGCGAGCAGTACCCCGTGACCCGTCACGATGAGCGTACCACTCACGAAGCTGCTGGGGCGAAAGGACAGCAGTACGGGCAGGGCAGTGCTCACCAGTGGCGCGAAGGGCAGGCGTACGACGGCGGCAACGGCGAGGCCGCTACCACTGTAGAGCGAGAGCTCCGCGGCAGCTGCAGGGGTGGCTGCTCCAGGGGCGGCAGTTGTAGGGGCGACTGCTCCAGAGGCAGCTGCTCCAGGGGCGGCTGCTGCAGTGGCGGCTGCTTCGGGGGCGGCTGCTGCAGTGGCGGCTGCTCCAGGGGCGGCTGCTGCAGTGGCGGCTGCTCCAGGGGCGGCTGCTGCAGTGGCGGCTGCTCCAGGGGCGGCTGCTGCAGTGGCGGCTGCTCCAAGGGCGGCTCGGCTGCTGGGCGACTCGGCGGCTCAGCTGCTGGGCGGCTCGGCGGCTCGGCTGCTCGCTAGGGGCGGTGACGGGGCCGGGTAGGGGCAGCGACGGGGCCGCTAGGGGCGGGGAGCGGCGACGGGGCCGCTAGGGGCGGCGACGGGGCCGCGTAGGGGCGGCTACGAGGCCGCGTAGGGGCGGCGACGGGGCCGCGTAGGGAGGGAAGCGGCGACGGGGCCGCTAGGGGCAGCGACGGGGCCGCGTAGGGGCGGCTACGAGGCCGCGTAGGGGCGGCGACGGGGCCGCGTAGGGAGGGAGGCGGCGACGGGGCCGCTAGGGGCGGCGACGGGGCCGCGTAGGGGCGGCGACAGGGCCGCGTAGGGAGGGAGGAGGCGACGGGGCCGTTAGGGGCGGCGACGGGGCCGCGTAGGGGCGGCGACGGGGCCGCTAGGGGCGGCGACGGGGCCGCGTAGGGGCGGCGACGGGGCCGCGTAGGGAGGGGAGCGGCGACGGGGCCGCTAGGGGCGGCGACGGGGCCGCGTAAGGGCGGCGACGGGGCCGCGTAGGGGCGGCTACGGGGCCGCGTAGGGAGGGGAGCGGCGACGGGGCCGCTAGGGGCGGCGACGGGGCCGCTAGGGGCGGCAACGGGGCCGCGTAGGGGCGGCGACGGGGCCGCGTAGGGGCGGCGACGGGGCCGCGTAGGGAGGGGAGCGGCTACGGGGCCGCTAGGGGCGGCGACGGGGCCGCGTAGGGGCGGCGACGGGGCCGCTAGGGGCGGCGACGGGGCCGCGTAGGGGCGGCAACGGGGCCGCGTAGGGAGGGAGGCGGCAACGGGGCCGCTAAGGGCGGCGACAGGGCCGCTAGGGGCGGCTACGGGGCCGCGTAGGGGCGGCAATGGGGCCGCTAGGGGCCGCAAGGGGCCTGGAAGGGCGGCAACGGGGCCACTAGGGGCGGCGACGGGGCCGCTAAGGGTGGCGCGAGGGGCCGTGAGAGGGGCCTCTAAGAGAGCTCGACAGAAGGGCGGCCCACAAGGCGCGCCTCGGGCAGGAGCGACTGTCGCTCCGGTCAGAAAAAAAGGTTTCAGTGGTGGGCCCAAGGAAGCGTTCCCACTAGGGAACCTGCTCTATACCATGAGAAGAAATGAGGAATGAATTGACTAAGGGAAAGTTGGGTACAAAAGCAAACCCTAGAAAACTGTACCCCATATGTGCTACCCCACTATAGCCTACAGTAGCTATGTCATATAAATCTGACATGTTGTATAAAAGGTTGAGAGATCAACCAAAAAGGGTGGATGCTTGATGTCACAGTCAGGGTAATTGTCGTGTCACTGCTGTTGGGCTGATAAAAGCCCTTAGGATCTTTCAAGGCTAAGACTTTTGGGTATAGATGTTGTATTTTGCGGAAGCGTACAGTAATATTGTTGAACCACCTTGCACTAGTGTGTGAGAGCAAGATGAATTGACTAAAGCAAAGAGATACAAGAATATATATATATATGATTACAAGGAATACGAAGAGGTGCAATTAATTGTTTTTTGCTGTTGCGGTTCGATACAGTGACGACTCGGGCAACTGCTCAATACCGAGTCAGTTGTTCGTCCTTGCTGTCGCGCTGTATTTCGTCGAGTCAAAGGTTGCTGACCTTTGACCTTCGCGTAACCTCCAGCTGTTACGTTTGTTGATTCACGTGTTGCTTCATTGTAGTCTGCTTCGTTCGTGTTATTACTTCGATACTTCAGAAGCGTTATATTTGTTGGAAACAAGTGATTTATAACGCTTCTGTCGTATCGAAGCTTCGACACAAAACGGAACTGACTACAGCGAAGAAGCACTCGAGTCAACCAAGGCAACCGTCGGAGGTTGCGCGAAGGTCAAAGGTCTCCGACCTTTGACCTGACGAAACGTACAGTGCGACAGCAAGGACACATAACTGACTCGTTACAGAGCAGTTACCCAAGTCGGCACTGTATCGAACCGCAACAGCAAAAACAATTAAAATAGAACTTTCCATATTCCTTTGTAATCATATAAAAGCCTTGTACTTCTCTGCTATTATCAACTTATCTTGTTCTCACACACCAGTACAAGGTGGTTCAAGTAATTCTTCATCAAACTCTTCCGCTATTACATCTCTACGTCAACACCCGATCTTAGTCCTGAAAGTTCCTAATGGCTTTTCTCAGCCCAACATGGTATGAGAGCAAGACAGGACAAGATAACATTTTAACCTTTTACAATACAAGTCATGGCTACACAAAAGGAGAGGAGCTCCTCCAACGGATCTCTCGGCACCACCCCTACTCCACCTCCAGTCTCTGGCCTACAGACAGAAGAAGGCACAAGACCAGCTGCAGAGTCAACGGAAACTCCCGGGAATCAACAAGCAGGCTTCGACCCAAACATGATGGAGAAGTTTTTCTCCTTCATGTCCTTCTACGAACAACACCAGCAAGCAACTCCTGCGCAATCAAACAACAGCAACAACAACAACAGAGCAACACCGATGAGTCTTGATGGTTCATCGTACGCGCGCGGAAATCAACAACAACCTACCTTTGCTCCGTATGAGCCTCAACGCGGCTCTGTCAGTTTCGCGCCGTAGCCGCAGTCTTCACCTGCACAAGAGAAGACACTGGACGCACTTCAGGTGCAATCGCAATTCACACACGTTCTCAAATTGCAAACATCAACGATTTTCGACGGGAAGGATTTTTATACCTGTTTTTTTGAATTTGAGCTGATGATGGAAGGCGCGCAAATCCTCGGATTCTTCGACGGGTCCCTGCCATATCCAGCACACGGGACACAGTACGACAAGCAGCAAAACACGTATCAGTCGCTGATGGCGTGTACGATACTTCTTCGAAGCCTGACGCCAAACGAGCAACAGAACATCCGGTCTTATCGAGGATACGGCAACTCCGTCGAGCTGGCTTATGAGCATTTGAAGAGCCTGTATCAAACAACAGACAGTGTTAACCAAAGTCGTCATCACTGTGGCCAACAACCAGAACCTGCACACACGACGACAAGGAGTAGTACAACTTCAGTCCCGAGAGACTAAAGTCATCTTACAAATGTCTAAAGTGTTGATTGCAGAAGGGCTTGGCTACAACTTACTAAGCGTCAGCCAACTGATGGCGAAGGGAATCCATCTTGAAGCAGACAGCACCACTCAGGAGTTTAAGCTATTCCACGGTAGAGGAGGACTCTACATCGGCAAAGCGGTCTTGAAAAATAACGTCTTCGTCCTCGACTTTGTACCAGATCAAGGAACCGCCGATAGCGACGCCATCGCCAACTTCGCCTCTTGGACGCACCCACCGGACCTCGATCCTGACTTCAGCCCCGGAGGGTTCTGGTATTCACATACCATACCTAAAGCAGAAAGAACACGGGCATTAGCAACAATCCGACAAGAAGAGACAACATCGAAAGCAGCAGAAACAACATCGACAGTAGCAGCGACAACATCGGCAACACCAACAACACTTACAACACCAATCGCGAGCTCTTCGACGGCACCAACAATTATCGACGTCACTCCACCGACTCCTGCGCAGCAGCTAGCTCCCACTCCACGAGAAGTTCACAGAAGCGCCAACTTCACCGCCGCCTTTTACTCCAACTCCGACCTATACAGGCGCTCACCCGGACATCGTGCAAGTGAATCCCTGTGGCACGAACGACTGGGTCATCCAAGCAACACCATGTTAAACGACACAATCAAGGCAGCAGTGCTCGACAAAGACTCACTACTTCTACCCGACGGCAGAGAACTCCAACGAGTCCGCGGAACATGCTTTACTTGTCCCGAAGCCGATTTACCACATCAACCGTTCGCCTCTCACCACAATCCAAGCGCGCCAGCTTATGCACCACTCGAGAAAGTATACAGCGACATTCTGTATACTCGCGAACAAGGACAAGGCGCATATAATTACGTAATCACTTTCATCGACGCCGCCACCCGTTACGTCTGGCACCTTAATCTTCCAAGTAGCGACATGGCCTTCGAAGCCTTCATCGCCTGGCTACCTGTGGCAGAACGAGAATCGAGCGCAAAGCTGAAAAGCTTCCAGTCTGACGGAGGAGGGGAATATCAGTCTCAGAGGTTCAGGCAGTACCTCGCAACACGAGGCATCAAGCGACTCATCTCGCTTCCCTACGCCCATCAACAGCAAGGCGTGGCAGAACGGATGAACAGAACTCTCCAGAACACCATGCGCAAATCGCTGCGTGGCATGCGACTGCCCAATCACCAGTGGCCTGAGGCGATGGACCACGCTGTCATGCTGCACAACTTGCTTTCGTCGTCGTCACTTCCGAACAACGCATCACCGCACCTGCTGTGGACAGGAAAGTTGGGCAACACAAAAATGTTACGAGGCTTCGGGTGCATGGTACAGTATCGACCACACACTGCAAGAGCCGGAAGATTTTCTCAACGCGCACAATGGGGACTACACCTGGGCATCGAAAAGCATTACAACGCATGGAAGATTTTTGACGTCCACTCGAAGGAAACAGTGGCAGCACGTGATGTCATCTTCTACGAGCGACTCACACTTCAAACGTACCTGGACAACCTGGCAGCAAATTGAGACCTCACGGGCGGCTTCCGTGGCAACCGAGCCTTTGCCTCAGCAGCAGACGAAGCTGACTGGGACGAGCAAAACGTGGACAACGCATTCGAAGAAGCAGGACCACTCCCATACTGCTCCGTGCCTATCCCGATGGATGACAAAAATCCTCGCGAAAGCGTCAACGCCGAAACTGATTTCGACTTCGCCGACACCGGTTACGTTACACCTCAACCGGTCAACACCAACATCTCCGAACGCATAGGACCAAATTTCTTACCAGACCCCGAAGCAGGAGACAAAGCAGCTTATCCAGAGGACACAAATCTCCCCCGCTACACACAGAGTGGCCTGCAGATACTGGGACTTGTCACCGCCGTCCACGGAGCGGAACCACCTAAGGAGCCTGCGACAATTCAGCAGGCTCTGGGGGGGGAACACAGGGAAAAATGGCGTGAAGCCATGGATAAAGAGCTGAAGGCGCTGCAGGAACGCAACACCTGGAAAGTCGTGCCTATCGGAGTGGCACGCAACAAAACTATCCTCACGGGAAAATGGGTTTTCCGCGTGAAAACGAAAGCCGACGGAACAATCGACAAGTTCAAAGCACGCTGGGTCATGCGGGGCTTCGACCAAGAGCAAGGGCGAGACTTCACAGAAACATTCGCCCCAGTAAGCCGACATACCTCACTGCGAATTCTCCTCGCAATCGCCGCCATGAACCGGAAGAAGCTCCGACAAATCGATGTCGCCAACGCCTTCCTCTACGCCCCCGTCGACGCTGAGATCTTCGTCGAACTCCCACACGGGTCCAACGCAGGCCCAAACCAAATTTGTCAACTGGATCAAGCAGGCTTCGAGACTGTGGCAGCAGCACCTTCACACTCGCCTAATTCGCATCGGATTTCTTCAGCTACCACACGACCAAGGGATGTATCGACTGACAAAAGGCACCGACTACATTCTACTTATCGTCTACGTCGATGATCTTCTCTACATAGGCTCCACCGACGCTGTAACGACGTGGTTTGAAGGGGAGCTGCAGGGAGATCTAACTCTCACCGTCGCAACCACCGTGACACAGTACCTAGGACTGAACATCGAAGACGGCGACAATGCCATCTACCTCAGCGCTGCTAAATACACAGATACTATTGCTAAACGCTTCGGACTCATCCCAACGGCTATCTCCACACCATACCGCTACACCGACGGAAATCGAAAAGGCTCAGCCCTACTCAAACCTGCTGGCGTCCGCGACTACCAAAGGAAACTAGGCTGCCTACTCTTCACAGCCGTCACCTGTCTACCGGATCTATCCTACTCAGCTAGTCAACTTGCTACCTACCTCAAGAAACCTGAAGCAGAGCACATGCTCGAACTCGACCGAGCGCTTCACTATCTCGTCAGCACTCTGACAATCGGCCTCACCTACCACAAGAACAGCACTGCAACACCTAAGCTAATCGGTTATGTCTGTCAGAGGTCCACTGGTGATCCCCGATTGATCCTAGGGAAGGGTTACAGGCTCGTTGTCCTGGGGTGTTATGGGCGCACTGACCCGCTACTTAACAAGCCCTTTTATCCCAATCGTCTAGTGGTTGGGATTCTGACATGGTATCAGAGCGAAGGTCTCGGGTTCGAATCCCAGTGTGTGCACTTCGGGCATCTCAGTGCGGGGGGGTGTCAGAGGTCCACTGGTGATCCCCGATTGATCCTAGGGAAGGGTTATAGGCTCGTTGTCCTGGGGGGTTATGGGCGCACTGACCCGCTACTTAACAAGCCCTTTTATCCCAATGGTCTAGTGGTTGGGATTCTAACAATGTTGACGCCGATCACGCTGGAGACTCCGACAACAGACGGTCTAGAACCGGCTACGTCTACAGACTCGAACCTATCGGGCCTATCGCATGGCAGTCGAACAAGCAAGAGCTAATTGCTCTCTCGTCATCAGAAGCAGAATATATCGCACTCTGCTCAGCAACCAAGGAAGGGCTATATCTTCGCGAACTACTGGAGGAAGCAAAATTGGCCCAGTTACCCAATTTCTCTCTCTTCTGCGACAACCAATCGGCCATTCACATAGCGAACAGAAACGGGTTCACGAATCGAACGAAGCACATCGCCCTTCGGTACTTCTTCGTGAAAGACGAGATCGAAAAGGGAAGACTCGAACTATCCTACTGTCCCACATCCGAGATGGCAGCTGACTACTTGACCAAGAAACTCGGAAAACAGAAGTTCGAGTAGTGCATGCTGCTGACTGGACAAGGACACGTCATCAGCAACGATCCTCCAGAAGCGAAGGGGAGTGTTGGAAACAAGTGATTGATAACGCTTCTGTCGTATCGAAGCTTCGACACAAAATGGAACTGACTACAGCGAAGAAGCACTCGAGTCAACCAAGGCAACCGTCGGAGGTCATGCGAAGGTCAAAGGTCTCCGACCTTGGACCTGACGAAACGTACAGTGCGACAGCAAAGACACATAACTGACTCGTTACAGAGCAGTTACCCGAGTCGGCACTGTATCGAACCGCAACAGCAAAAACAGTTAAAATAGAACTTTCCATATTCCTTTGTAATCATATAAAAGCCTTGTACTTCTCTGCTATTATCAACTTATCTTGTTCTCACACACCAGTACAAGGTGGTTCAAGTAATTCTTCATTAAACGCTTCCGCTATTACATCTCTACGTCAACACCCGATCTTAGTCCTGAAAGTTCCTAAGGGCTTTTCTCAGCCCAACAAAATTGCTTGTTTCCAACACTTCCCTTCGCTTCTGGAGTGTCGCTGCTTATGACGTGGCCTTGTCCAGTCAGCAGCATGCAATACTCGAACTTCTGCTTTCCGAGCTTCTTGGTCAAAGTAATCGGCTGCCATCTCGGATGTGGGACAGTAGGATAACTCGAGTCCCCCCTTCTCGATTTCGTCTTTTACGAAGAAGTACCGGAGGGCGATGTGCTTCGTTCGATTCGCGAACCCATTCTTGTTCGCTATGCGAATGGCCGATTGGTTGTCGCAGAAAAGGGAGAAGCTGGGTAACTTAGCCAGCTTTGCTTCTTCCAGTAGTTCGCGAAGGTACAATCCTTCCTTGGTGGCTGAGCAGAGTGCGATATATTCTACTTCAGCTGAGGAGAGAGCAATTAGCTCTTGTTTTCTCGTCTACCATGAGATAGGGCCGATAGTTTCGAGTCGGTAGATGTAGCCGGTGCGTGATCGTCTGTTGTCTGGGTCGCCGACGTGGTCAGCATCCACATAACCGATTAACTTGGGCGTCGTAGTTCCAGTTTTGTGGTAGGTTGGGCCGATCGTCGGGGTGCTGACGAGGTAGTGAAGTGCACGGTCAAGCTCCGCCATGTGATATGCTTCAGGAATTTTGAGATGGGTGGCGAGTTGACTAGGTGAGTAAGATAGATCTGGTCGGCAGGTAATGGCTGCAAAGAGTAGACAACCTAGCTTTCGTTGGTAGTCGCGAATGCCGGCGGGCTTGAATAGGGCGGAGGCTTCCTAGCGATTTCCGTCGGTGTAACGATATGGCGTGGTGATGGTAGCCGGAGTTAGTCTGAAGCGTTTGGCGATGGTGTCAGAGTATTTCGCGGCGCTGAGGTAGATTGCGTTTTCCCCGTCTTGTATGTTGAGTCATAGGTATTGTGTCACGGTAGAAGAGACGGTGAGTGTAAGGTCCCGCTGTAGCCCCCCTTCGAACCAGGTCGTGACGACGTCGGTAGAGCCGATGTAAAGCCGGAATTCCACATAGATTATGAGTAAGATGTAGTCGGTATCCTTCGTGAGACGATACATCCCTTGGTCGTGCGGAAGTTGACAGAATCCGATGCGGGTTAGTCGGGCGTGAAGGTACTGCTGCCACAGTCTCGGGGCTTGCTTGATGACGTACAGTGATTTTTCCAGCTGACAGACTTGATTGGGGTCTGCGTTAGATCCGTGTGGTTGTTCGACAAAGATCTCAGCGTCGACGGGAGCATATAGAAAGGCGTTGGTGACGTCGATTTGGCTATCGCGAGGAGAATCCGCAGTGAGGTGTGTCGGCCAACTGGTGCGAATGTTTCCGTGAAGTCTCGTCCGTGCTCTTGGTCGAAGCCGCGCACGACGTAGCGTGCTTTGAATTTGTCTATCGTTCCGCCAGCTTTCGTTTTCACGCGGAAAACCCATTTTCCCGTGAGAATGGTCTTGTTGCGTGCCACTCCAATAGGCACGACTTTCCAGGTGTTGCGTTCTTGCAGCGCCTTGAATTCTTTGTCCATGGCTTCGCGCCATTCTTCCCTGTGTTCCCCCCCCAAAGCTTGCTGAAGAGTGGCAGGTTCCTTAGGTGGTGCTGCTCCGTGGATAGCGGTGACGAGTCCCAGTATCTACAGCCCACTCTGTATGTAGCGGGGGAGATTTGCATCCTTGGGATAAGCTGCTTCATCTCCTGCTTCTGGATCAGGTAAGAAGTTGGGCCCTATGCGTTAGGAGACGTTGGTGTCGACAGGTTGGGGTGTAACGTAACCGTTGTCGACGAAGTCGTAGTAGACTTCGGCGCTGACACTTTTGCGAGGGTTGTCATCGTCCATGGGAATGTCTACTGAGCAGTACGGAAGAGGTCCGGCTTCCTCGAATGCGCCGTCCATGTTTTGCTCGTCCCAGTTAGCTTCGTCGGCTGGTGTGGCGAAGGCTCGGTTGCCACGGAAGCCGCCCGTGAGGTCTCGATCTGCTGCCAGGTTGTCCGGGTACGTTTGAAGTGTGAGTCGCTCGAAGAAAATGACATCACGTGCTGCTACTGTTTCCTTTGTGTGAATGTCGAAAATCTTCCATGCGTTGTAGTGTTTTTCGATGCCCAGGTGTAGTCCCCATTGTGGACGTTGGGAGAATCGGCCGGCTCGTGCAGTTGGGGGTCGGTACTGTACCATGCAGCCGAATACTCGTAACATTTTTGTGTTGCCCAGTTTTTCCTGTCCACAGCAGGTGCGGTGATGCGTTGTTCGGGAGCGATGATGACGAAAGTGTTGGAATAGTAGCTAGACTTAGGAGCCATGGCTAGTGAGTGTCGAGAGAGTTGAGTGTCGAGAGAGATTGTGCAAGGGAGAATCGAGAAAGAGATGGTTTCACTATAGGAAGTTGGGATACAAATAGCAAACCCTAAATTGGGTTGTACTCACTACAGAGTACCCCACTGCAGGCTAAACAGCAAATACATTCTGACACACCCCCATAGTCAAAGTGGGGTATAATCAGCAGAGCAAGCAGTCATAGAGCAGGTTCACAAGTACAAGCAAAGCTAGAGGCATTCATAAAGGGCAAGTGAGGAGGAGGAGGCTGGACCGTGAGAGGAGAGGAGATAGGAGGCGACGGCTGATGCTGCAGACACACGGGCAACAGGAGCGGCGCGCACAGTGGCTACCGGGGCCGTATCCCCGGACTACAGGAGTAACTGGCTCTGCGGCTAACTCTGAGCGGCAGGAGCAACGGACCCACAGGCGACAGGCGCAGCAGGCTCTCTGAGCTACCAGAAGTAGAGCCCCGGACTACAGGTGCTGAGGACGACAAGACGGCAGCCTCCGCTCAACCTCCCCCAACTGTCCCACCCCCCTTTCACACACCCCTTGCTGCACCCCTAGCTCCACTCCCACGTCACCCCCCTAGCACCACTCCCTCGGCTCCCACACACCCACCCTCCTCAGCGGCAGCTGCAGCAGTGGGAGACGGAGGAGGAGGAGGAGCAGGGGACGGTTCACACACCCGCCACCCCCATACCCTCCCCCCACTGCTGCACCTGCAGCAGGGGATGGAGGAGAAAGGGGGGGGGGGGCACAGGGCAGCAGGGCGCACAGGGCAGCAGGGCAGCAGGGCGCGCAGGGCGCACGGGGCGCACAGGGCAGCAGGGCGCACAGGGCAGCAGGGCAGCAGGGCGCGCAGGGCGCACAGGGCTGCAGGGCGCGCGGGGCGCACAGGGCAGCAGGGCAGCAGGGCGCACAGGGCTGCAGGGCAGCGGGGCGCACAGGGCTGCAGGGCGCGCAGGGCGCACAGGGCTGCAGAGCAGCAGGGCGCGCGGGGCGCGCAGGGCTGCAGGGCGCGCGGGGCGCACAGGGCTGCAGGGCGCGCGGGACGCACAGGGCAGCAGGGCAGCAGGGCGCACAGGGCTGCAGGGCAGCAGGGCGCGCGGGGCAAACAGGGCAGCAGGGCGCACAGGGCTGCAGGGCAGCAGGGCGCGCGGGGCGCGCAGGGCTGCAGTGCGCGCAGGGCGCGCAGGGCAGCAGGACAGCAGGGCGCGCAGGGCGCGCAGGGCTGCAGGACGCGCGGGGCGCACAGGGCAGCAGGGCGCGCGGGGCGCAGCAGGGCTGCAGGGCGCGCAGGGCAGCAGCAAGGGCTGTAGCGGCAACAGCAAGGGCTGTAGCGGCAGCAGCAGGGCAGCAGGGCGCACAGGGCTGCAGGGCAGCAGGGCGCGCGGGGCGCGCATGGCGCGCAGGGCAGCAGGACAGCAGGGCGCAAGGGGCAAACAGGGCAGCAGGGCGCACAGGGCTGCAGGGCAGCAGGGCGCACAGGGCTGCAGGGCAGCAGGGCGCGCGGGGCGCGCAGGGCTGCAGTGCGCGCAGGGCGCGCAGGGCAGCAGGACAGCAGGTCGCGCAGGGCTGCAGGGCAGCACAGGGCTGCAGATCCCCTCCCCCCCACCGCTGCACCTGCAGCAGGGGGATGGAGGAGAAGTGGGCTGGGAAGGGGGGGGGGGGGGGGGCTGATGCTGCAGATCCCCTCCTGCCTCCCTCTGAACCTCCAAGCTCCCAACACAGGGTGCGGCAGGGAGAGAGAGAGGAGAAAAGGGCGGGGGGGGGGGGGCTGATGCTGCAAATCCCCTCCCCCCACTGCTGCTGCAGATCCCCTCCCCCCACTGCTGCACCCGCAGCAGGGGTGGAGGAGAAAGGGGGGGGGGGCGGGGGGGGCTGGTGCTGCAGATCCCCTCCTGCCTCCCTCTGAACCTCCAAGCTCCCAACACAGGGTGCGGCAGGGAGAGAGAGAGGAGAAAAGGGCGGGGGGGGGGGGGGGGCTGATGCTGCAAATCCCCTCCCCCCACTGCTGCTGCAGATCCCCTCCCCCCACTGCTGCACCCGCAGCAGGGGTGGAGGAGAAAGGGGGGGGGGCGGGGGGGGGCTGGTGCTGCAGATCCCCTCCTGCCTCCCTCTGAACCTCCAAGCTCCCCCCCCTCCCCAACACAGGGTGCGGCAGGGAGAGAGAGAGGAGAAAGGGGGGGGGGGGGGGGGGGGGGGCTGATGCTGCAAATCCCCTCCCCCCACTGCTGCTGCAGATCCCCTCCCCCCCACTGCTGCACCCGCAGCAGGGGTGGAGGAGAAAGGGGGGGGCGGGGGGGGCTGGTGCTGCAGATCCCCTCCTGCCTCCCCCTGAACCTCCAAGCTCCCCCCCCTTCCCAACACAGGGTGCGGCAGGGAGAGAGTGAGGAGAAAAGGGCGGGGGGGGGGGGGCTGATGCTGCAAATCCCCTCCCCCCACTGCTGCTGCAGATCCCCTTCCCCCCACTGCTGCACCCGCAGCAGGGGTGGAGGAGAAAGGGGGGGGCGGGGGGGGCTGGTGCTGCAGATCCCCTCCTGCCTCCCTCTGAACCTCCAAGCTCCCAACACAGGGTGCGGCAGGGAGAGAGAGAGGAGAAAAGGGCGGGGGGGGGGGGGCTGATGCTGCAAATCCCCTCCCCCCACTGCTGCTGCAGATCCCCTTCCCCCCACTGCTGCACCCGCAGCAGGGGTGGAGGAGAAAGGGGGGGGCGGGGGGGGCTGGTGCTGCAGATCCCCTCCTGCCTCCCTCTGAACCTCCAAGCTCCCCCCCCCTCCCAACACAGGGTGCGGCAGGGAGAGAGAGAGGAGAAAAGGGCGGGGGGGAGGGGGGGGGGGCTGATGCTGCAAATCCCCTCCCCCCACTGCTGCTGCAGATCCCCTCCCCCCCACTGCTGCACCCGCAGCAGGGGTGGAGGAGAAAAGGGGGGGGGCGGGGGGGGCTGGTGCTGCAGATCCCCTCCTGCCTCCCTCTGAACCTCCAAGCTCCCCCCCCTCTCCCAACACAAGGTGCGGCAGGGAGAGATAGAAGAGGAGGCGCGGCGGCAGCTGCTCCTGCTGAGGCACATCCGCCACCCCCTCACACCCTCTCCCCCCCGTCCCCATGGAGGAGGGGGAGGGGGGGGAGGGGGGCGGGGGCGGAGCTGCGCGTGCGACTGCAGGGCACGCGGGCAGGAAGTCATCACCCCTCTTGCCATAGCTAGGGGCGACGAGGCCAGTGGGGCCGAGGGGCGCGGCTAGGTACGGGGCCGGGCGCTGGGCTAGGGACGGGGCCGGGTGCTGGGCAGGTACGGGGCCGGGCGCTGGGCAGGTACGGGGCCGGGTGAGGGCTAGGTACGGGGCCGGGCGCTGGCTAGGGTCGGGGCCGTGCACTGGGCTAGGTACGGGCTGGGCGCGGGGCCAGGTACGGGCCGAGCGCGGGCGAGAGACGGGGCCGGGCGCGGGCAGGGTACGTGGCCGGGCGCGGGCGAGGTACAGGGTCAGGCGCTGGCTAGGTACGGGGCCGGGCGCTGGCTAGGG
This sequence comes from Closterium sp. Naga37s-1, assembly GCA_947471745.1. Lineage (NCBI taxonomy): Eukaryota > Viridiplantae > Streptophyta > Zygnematophyceae > Desmidiales > Closteriaceae > Closterium > Closterium sp. Naga37s-1. The sequence continues at coordinate 370,569 of CANJKZ010000431.1, forward strand.
TCGGGGCCATGCGCTGGGCTAGGTACGGGCCGGGCGCGGGGCTAGGTACGGGCCGAGCGCGGGCGAGAGACGGGGCCGGGCGCGGGCAGGGTACGGGCCGGTCGCGAGGCTAGGTATGGGCCGGGCGCGGGGCTAGGAACGGGGCCGAGCGTGGGCAGGGTACGGGCCGGTCGCGAGGCTAGGTACGGGCCGGGCGTTGGGCGCGGAACGGAGGCCAGGCGCGAGGCTAGGTACGGGCCGATCGCGGGCTAGGTACGAGGCCAGGCGCGGGCTAGGTACGGGGCCGGGCGCGAGGCTAGGTACGGGCCGATCGCGGGCTAGGCACGGGGCCAAGCGCGGGCGAGGTACGGGCCGGGCGCGGGGCTAGGAACGGGGCCGAGCGCGGGCTAGGTACGGGCCGATCGCGGGCTAAGTACGGGCCGGGCGCGGGGCGACGGAGTCGACGGGGCCAGCGGGGCCGAGGGGCGCGGCTAGGGGCGACGGGGCCAACGGGGCCGAGTGTCACAGCTAGGGGCGACGGGGCCAAGGGGCCGAGCCTAGGGGCTAGGGGCTACGCCAAGTGGCGACGGGCCGGGGCCTAGGCTAGCAGGGCATTAGGTGGTGGGCCCATTGATGTTAGGTCCTAGAACTTATTGCTCTTAATACCATGTTGGAATAGTAGCTAGACTTAGGAGCCATGGCTAGTGAGTGTCGAGAGAGTTGAGTGTCGAGAGAGATTGTGCAAGGGAGAATCGAGAAAGAGATGGTTTCACTATAGGAAGTTGGGATACAAATAGCAAACCCTAAATTGGGTTGTACTCACTACAGAGTACCCCACTGCAGGCTAAACAGCAAATACATTCTGACAGAAAGCAAGTTGTGCAGCATGACTGCGTGGTCCATCGCCTCGGGCCACTCGTGGTTGGGCAGTCGCATGCCGCGTAACAGTTTGCGCATGGTGTTCTGGAGGGTTCTGTTCATCCGTTCTGCCACACCTTGCTGATGATGGGCGTAGGGAAGCGAGATGAGTCGCTTGATGCCTCGTTCTGCTAGGTATTGCTTGAATCTTTGTGACTGATATTCTCCTCCCCCGTCTGACTAGAAGATTTTCAGCTTCACTCCCGATTCTCGTTATGCCACACGTAGCTAGGCGACGAAGGCTTTGAAGGCCATGTCGCGACTTGGAAGGTTGAGATGCCAGACGTATCGGGTAGCGGCATCGATAAAAGTGATGGCGTAGTTGTATGCTCCCTGTCCGTGTTCGCGGGCATACAAGATGTCGCTGTAGACTTTCTCCAATGGTGCGTAAACTGGCGCGTTAAGATTGTGGTGAGAAACAAACGGTCGATGAGGTAGGTCGGCTTCGGGGCAGGTAAAACATGTACCTCGGACTCGTTGAAGTTCTCTGCTGTCAGTTAGAAGTAGGGAGTCTTTGTCGAGTACTCCTGCCCTGATTGTACTGTTTAACGTTGTGTTGCTTGGGTGACCCAATCTTTCGTGCTACGGTGATTCGCTCGCACGGTGTCCTGGTTGTTAGAACATTAAAGCTTATACATTTGTGTAGGCTGTAGTGGGGTAGCCCATAAGGGGTACAACCCAATTAGGGTTAGTACTTGTACCCAACTGTTTGCTAGTTCATTCATTCCCGTTCGTTATTCTGACATGGAAGCAGAGCAGGTTCCTTGGGCCCACCACCTGCTACGCTGCTAGTACCCCCCCCTAGGCCCGTCGCTCCTTGGCCCGTCGACCCTAGCCTACGCGCCCGGCCCCGTCCCTAGCCCGCGCCCAGCCCCATCGGCCCTTAGCCCCGCACCCGGCCCCGTCCCTAGCCCCGCGCACGTCCCCTTAGCCCCGCGCCCGGCCCCGTACCTAGCCCGCGCCCGGCCCCATACCTAGCCCGCGGCCCGTCGACCCCAGCGCCCGGCCCCGTCCCTAGCCCCGCGCACGGCCCCTTAGCCCCGCGCCCGGCCCCGTACCTAGCCCGCGCCCGGCCCCGTACCTAGCCCGCGCCCGGCCCCGTTCCTAGCCCACGCACGGCCCCGTACCTAGCCCGTGCCCGGCCCCGTCCCTAGCCCGCGCCCGGCCCCGTACCTAGCCCGCGCCCGGCCCGGTACCTAGCCCGCGTACGGCCCCGTACCTAGCCCGCGCCCGGCCCAGTACCTAGCCCGCGCCCGGTCCCATACCTAGCCCCGCGCCCGGCCCCGTTCCGCGCCCAGCAACCGGCCCCGTACCTGCCCAGCGCCCGGCCCCGTCCCTAGCCCAGCGCCCGGCCCCGTACCTAGCCCGCACCCGGCCCCGTAACTATCCCCGCGCCCGGCCCCGTTCCGCGCCCAGCGCCCGGCCCCGTACCTGCCCAGCGCCCGGCCCCGTCCCTAGCCCAGCGCCAAGCCCCGTACCTAGCCTGCGCCCGGCCCCGTACCTAGCCCCACGCACGGCCCCATACCTAGCCCCGCGCCCGGCCCCGTCCCTAGCCCAGCGCCCAGCCCCGTACCTAGCCCGCGCCCGGCCTCGTCCCTAACCCGCGCCCGGCCCCGTTCCGCGCCCAGCGCCCGGCCACGTACCTGGCCAGCGCCCGGCCCCGTCCCAAGCCCAGCGCCCGGCCCCGTATCTGCCCAGCGCCCGGCCCCGTCCCTAGCCCAGCGCCCGGCCCCGTCCCTAGCCCGCGCCCAGCCCCGTCACTGCTGCTACTGCTACAGCTGCTGCTGCTGCTGCTGCTACTGCTGCTACTGCTATCCTGCGTGCTGCATAGCTATGGCTTCACTTTGGGTTCTCGCGTTTGATCATGAGGGCAGACCGGTTCAGTTTCCCACCTTTGCGCTACAGTCGAGGACCTAGTTTCCCACCTTTGCGCTAGTGAGGCTCGCTACCGCGCTGCCGTTCCTGCTGAGTTCCTTGACAGGAACCCGCCCCCGATGTACATCACTCTCTACTTTATAGTCACCCGCCTCCCTGACTCTCTTCACTCTGACAGGGACCACTTCCTCTCTCTTGACCCCACCTCCCTCACTGTTGACCTCCTCGAGCAGCATCTCCTCGCAGCTGAGACTAGTGCTGTTGCTGTAGGTGCTGCTCGTGGCACTCCGCGCCCGCCCTTCTTTGAGGGGTGTTCCCCCTCCCCCCTTGCTCCCTCCTACGCCTCTGCTGCTGCTGCAGACGTCTCTGTTCCTGAGGACGTCGGGGCTGCTTTTGCTAGTGCGAAGCGCCGCAGCAGCAAGGGCAAGGGTGGCCGGGGTGGTGGTGGTGGCAGCGGCGGTGGTGGAGGTGGCAGCGGTAGTGGTGGTGGGGGCAGCAGTGGAGGTAGTGGCGGCGGTGGGACTGTTGGTGGGAGTGGCGGCTCTGGTGGCGGTGGTGGAGGCACCGGTGGGAGTGGCGGCAGTGGAGGCGGTGGGACTGGAGCTCAGCGTGTCGGTTCTAGGGGTGGCCAGCGTCAGCAGCAGAAGCGTCGGGGCGAGACCCCGTCTCCCCAGCAGCTTCATGAGTGGTTTCTGCGTGGGGCGTTTGGGGGTAGTTGCCCGTATGTCATTCGCACGGGTGACCGTGCTGGTCAGACTTGCGGGAGGCTCCACACTCAGCACTGCTGATTCTCCTGCCTCGACAACGCTTGGCGTGCTGAGTTTGGTGACGACGTCGAGCTCCCTCGTTGGGCAGATCTGCTTAAGTCTAGGATTGCTATCTTTGACCTAGACTTTGATGCTATTCTCTCTGCTATGTATGCTTTGTTTGTTAGTGCTAAGGGTGACTGTTACCGGTGTGTGCTGCCTGACCCAGGTGTAGCTGCTGCTGCTCTAGGTGCTAGTGAGTCTGGTACTCTCCCTAGTACTGCGCCTGCTGAGGCCTTGCACACCTTCACGTTGGACTCAGGCGCCTCGCGCTGTTTCTTTCGTGACAGCACCACCCTCACTCCTCTTCATGCACCTGTCCCGGTCAGACTGGCTGACCCCTCCGGGGGACCGGTCGTGGCCCGTTCCTCCACTGTCCTCCCGTGTCCGGCGGTTCCGTCCGGCTCACTGTCAGGTCTTCACCTCCCCTCGTTCTCTACGAACTTGGTGAGTACCGCTGCCCTCCAGGATGCGATGGTCACTACCACCACTCCTGGGGGTCAGCGTGTGTCGATCTGCACGTGTACACGGACGGGCCGCCAACTGGCCACGTTCACTCGTCGGCCAGGGTCGAGTCTGTACACACTCACTACCGAGCCTTCTCAGGTAGCTGCGTCTGCTCAGGTGTCTGCGTCAGGTCAGGTAGCCACCTCTTGCTCGTGTCGCCTCCTGTCGCACCAGACTCTTTTGTGGCACCACCGCCTGGGTCACCCCTCCCTGCCTCGCCTTCGTGACATGCACTCTCGTCTTCTTGTCTCTGGTCTCCCCAGGTCTCTGCCTCCCCTGCCGCCCTCGCCTGCCCCGCCCTGCCTCCCTTGCGTCGAGGGGCGGCAGCGCGCCGCTCCTCACTCCTCCTTGTTCCCCCTGACGACTGCTCCCTTGCAGACTCTCCACATGGACGTGTGGGGCCCAGCCCGCGTCATCGGACAGAGCCGCGAGCGCTACTTTCTGCTGATAGTTGACGACTACACGCGGTACACCACGGTCTTCCCCTTGCGCAGCAAGGGTCAGGTCGTTGATGTCTTGATCCCTTGGATCCGCACAGTCCGTCTCCAGCTCCGCGAGCGGTTCAGCCAGGACCTTCCTATCCTGCGCCTGCACTCTGACAGAGGTGGTGAGTTCTCCTCCAACCTCTTGCGGGACTTTTGTCGTGGGGAGGGCATTCTCCAGTCGTTCACGCTTCCGGACTCCCCTCAGCAAAATGGGATTTCTGAGCGCCGCATTGGCTTAGTCATGGAGGTCGCTTGTACCTCCATGATCCATGCAGCTGCTCCCCATTTTCTGTGGCAGTTTGCGGTCCAGTACGCTGCACATCAGCTCAACCTCTGGCCCCGTGTCTCCTTGCCAAAGACCTCGCCCACACTGCGTTGGACGGGGGAGGTTGGCGATGCGTGGGTGTTCCGGGTCTAGGGATCACGTGCCTTTGTTCGCGATACGTCAGTGGACAAGCTCTCCCCCCGTGCTATCCCCTGCGTCTTCCTTGGCTTTGTCCCCGACGCGCCTGGCTGGCAGTTTTACCACCCCACCTCGCACCGTGTCTTCCCGTCTCAGGACCTCACGTTTAACGAGTCGGTTCCCTTTTACCGTCTCTTCCCCTACCGCTCTGCCCCTCCCCCGCCCCCGCCGCTCTTCCTTGCTCCCGGTCCCCCTCCGGTAGACCCCCTCCCGCCCCAGGGTTCTGCTCCCTCAGGTGTGTCTCAGGTAGACCCTCTCTCTGGTCCTGCGCCTGTTCAGGTAGCTGTCGACTCGGGTGCTGCTCGACATGCTGCGTCTGGGGGTGCTGCGTCTGGGGGTGTGGAGCCTGGGGGTGCGGAGTCAGACGTTGCTGAGACTGGGGGTGCTGAGCCTGGGGGTGTTGCGACTGGGGGTGGTGAGCGTGGGGTTGCTGAGCCTGAGGATTTTGAGCCTGGGGGTGCTGCGTCGGAGGGTGCGGAGTCTGGAGGTGCGGAGCCTCAGGGTGCTGCTTCGTCTGGAGGTTCTGCTGGTGCTTCGCCGAGCCTGTCTCCGCAGCAGTTGCGTGAGTGGTTTGTTCGGCGTACGCGCCTTCGGAGTGGAGATTCTGGAGCTGGAGGTGCTGGAGTTGCTGCCGTAGCTAGTGTTACTGGAGGTACTGCGATCACTGGGCCTGGAGGTGCTCGTACCCGCGGTACTGGAGCTGCCAGGACTGGTGGTGTTGAGGGTACTGGAGCTGGAGACCTTGCGGAGTCTGGTACTACTGACGCTGGTGGCGCTGGAGCTGGAGGAGCTGGAGTTGGTGGCCCTGGCGCAGGAGGCGCTGGAGTTGGAGGCCTTGGTGTTGGAGGTGCTGGAGCTGGAGGAGCTGGACCTGTTGACCCTGGTGGCACTGTGCGGCCGCGACCATACTTCGTTCCCCTGCTTCAGCAGGTTCTTGGTGTCCCGTGTTCTATTAGCCTTACTCCTCCCCTCATGTGTCCTCCACCTGACCAGTCGCAGCCGCCTTTACTGTCAGCCTCCCCGCTGCCTGCCCCTTCTCCTTACACTGAGCAGTCCGGCGGTCTTATAGAGCGTCGTGAGCCTGCGTCTCGTCCTGTCTCGCCTGTTTGCACTGCTCGTCGCGTTCCTCGTTTGCGTCCTCCTCCTGTCCCTGGCACGCACGCTAAGGCACTCCGTCCTTCTTTTGTTCCACTGCGTGTTCCTCTGCCTGCTCCTCCTGAGTCCTCTCGTCCTGAGGTTCCTGACCCTGAGTCTGACCGCGCTCGTGCTGCCAGTCCCACTGTCTCTCGTCTCCTTGCCAATGCTGTTACTAACCCTTCTTTGGAGTCTGCTGCTGCGTCTGCTCTCGTTGCTGAGCTGCTTGACTTTGCTGTTGCCTGTCGTCTAGACTACGCCACTGCTCTTGTTGATGAGTCTGCGTCTGCCAGTCCTCCGTCCGTCGGGGGTGAGTGTGCTCTTGGCACGGACGTCCTTGAGGACAGGCAGGAGGACTTTGAGTGTCTTGCAGCTGCTGTACCTCGTTTCGCTTCCATGCTGCTTGCCCCTGAGGGAGACCCGGATGCACCAGACATCCCGACCCCGCGCTCTTACGCAGAGGCGATTACGGGTCCTTACTCCTCTCAGTGGCAGGCAGCCATGGATGCTGAGATGGCACCCTGGAAGTCCACAGGCACCTACGTCGACGAGGTTCCCCCACTTGGGGCGAACATTGTTGATGGTATGTGGATTTTCAGGGTGAAGCGACCGCCGGGTTCTCCGCCTGCCCTCAAGGTGCGTTACGTTGCTCGAGGCTTCAGCCAGCGACAAGGGGTTGACTACTTCCAGACCTTCTCCCCCACCCCGAAGATGACTACTCTTCGGCTGTTGCTGCACATCGCTGCTCAGCGTGACTACGAGTTGCACTCTCTGGACTTCAGCACAGCTTTCTTGCAGGGCAACCTGCACGAGGAGATCTGGCTGCGCCGACCACCTGGCTTCACTGGGATGTTTCCTTCAGGTACCCAGTGGAGCCTCCGCCGGCTAGTCTACGGTCTCCGCCAGGCGCCTCGCGAGTGGCACGACACACTGAGGACTACACTTGCGGCTCTTGGGTTTGCTCCTGCTACTGCTGACCCGTCGCTGTTTCTACGCACCGACACCTCGCTGCCGCCATTCTACGTCCTTGTCTACGTCGACGACCTCGTCTTTGCCACTGCTGACACTGAGGCACTAGCTCTTGTGAAGTCGGAGCTGCAGAAGAGACACACCTGCACTGACCTGGGTGAACTACGCAGCTATCTTGGCTTGCAGATCACCCGGGACAGAGCTCGGCGCACCATTACCCTGACTCAGTCACACATGGTGCACCAGGTCCTTCAGCGCTTCGGCTTCCAGTTCTCCTCGCCACAGCCCACTCCTCTGTCTACCAGCCACTTGCTCTCAGCTCCACCTTCGGACAAGTCCGTAGAGCCGAGTGGTCCGTACCCAGAGCTCGTGGGTTGCCTCATGTACATGATGACGTGCACTCGACCCGACCTCACGTACCCTCTCAGCCTCCTGGCTCGCTATGTGGCTCCCGGCAGGCACCGAAAGGTGCACTGGGATGCTGCGAAGAGGGTACTACGTTACTTGTGCAGTACGTCAGGCATGGGGCTCGTGCTTGGAGGGCGGGGTCCAGTTGTTCTCACCGGTTACGCAGACGCCTCCTGGGTTGACGACTCAGCTACGCAGCGGTCGTCACAGGGTTACACCTTCAGCCTTGGTTCCGGCTCTGTTTCTTGGCGGTCTACCCGCTCGTCTTTGGTTCTCAGCTCCAGTTGTGAGGCTGAGATCTACACCGGGGCCATGGCTGCTCAGGAGCTACGCTGGCTCACCTACCAGCTGACTGACTTGGGAGAGCAGCCTCGTTCGCCTCCAGTTCTGTACGTAGACAACAAGGCCATGATTTCCTTGTGTCAGGAGCACAGACTGGAGCACAGAACGAAGCACATCGCTCTGCGATACTTCCTTGCTCGAGAGTTGCAGCAGCATGGCCAGCTTCGTCTTGCGTACGTGGCCACTCGGGCCAACACTGCTGATGTCTTCACCAAGGCACTTCCGCCTGGTGATCATCAGCGCTTTGTTACTGTGTTAGGCCTTGTGCCTACTTTGCCTCACTTGCTTACTGCTTGACTCTGTTTGTACTGTGATCTATGTATATACCTGCATGCTTGCACTTGCTAGGGTATGATCACTGTTTTGTTTCTTCTCTTTATATAACTCTGCATGTGAACTGGCCTTGTGGCCCTTTGCTTGTGCTCGGACTGTGTGGTGACTTTGTGATCCACCCTGAGCTTGCTTTGCTTTTCTTGACTGGTCTTGTGACCACTTGTTCTCCCCCACTTTGCCTATGGGGGTGTGTCAGAACATTATAGCTTATACATTTGTGTAGGCTGTAGTGGGGTAGCCAATGAGGGGTACAACCCAATTAGGGTTAGTACTTGTACCCAACTGTTTGCTAGTTTATTCATTCTCGCTCGTTATTCTGACACTGGTGAGCGCATTTATAGGTCGGAGTTGGAATAGAAGCTGGTGGTGAAGTTGGCGCTTCTGTGGACTTCTCTTGTAGTGGGAGTCAACTACTGAGCGGAAGTTGGTGGCATTTCGTCGATGGGAACCGGTGTTGTTGAAGGACCATCCAGTGGTGTCGTAGTTGTTGTTGCTGCTACCGATGTTATCTCTGCTGCTGCCGATGTCTCTGCTGCTGCCGATGTTTGTTGAATTGTCACTAACGCTCTCGTTCGTTCTGCTTCAGGGATAGTGTGTGAGTACCAGAAGCCTTCAGGACTAAAGTCGGGGTCGAGATCTGGTGGGTGTGTCCAGGAGGTGAAGTTGACGATGGCGTCGCTGCCGGCGGTGCCTTGGTCTGGAACGAAGTCAAGAACGAAGACATTGTTCTTCAGGACTGCTTTGCCGATGTAGAGTCCACACTTCCCATGATACAACTTTAACTCCTGGGTGGTGCTGTCTGCTTCGAGATGGATTCCCTTCGCCATTAGTTGACTGACGCTGAGTAAGTTATAGCCGAGTTCTTCTGCAATTAAAACCTTTGACATCTACAGAATAACGTTGGTTTCTCGAGACTGGGGTTGAACTGTCCCTTGTCGTCGTGTGCGCAGATTCTGGTTGTTGGCGACGGTGATTACGACTTCACGCTGAAGTTGGTGTTCCCGTTGAACGAAGCGAACCGAGGAGCACATGTGCTATCCGCAGCAGGTGTCCAAGAACCAGGTATCTTTTCCGGACGGCTCGCTCTGGGCGATGGCTGCATATGTCTGGTTTGGCTCCAGTGATTCGCGGCAAGGAGTGCTTTCGTCGAGCTGTTTTTCTGGTGAGTAGTACGGTGGTGATCCGGTGATACAAGAGTCTGTCGTTCTTGTCATGCAGCTCACGATGTTTCTTGTACCTTGTGCAGGTTTTGTCGTCGATGACGTTGAAGGACTGTACTTGATTGGTGGGATTCACCTGTGTAGAAGCCACTTGACTCCTTGATGGCCGAAGTTGACGTTGCGACGGCGTTGACTGCTGCTGATTTGGGCAGTGTGTGCGAAGGTGTCCTGACGTCTTGCAGAGATGGCACAACGGTGGTACGTACTGCTGAGCTTGATGTTTGTTTTGTCGATTGTTGTTGTTGTTGTAGCGCCGTTGAGTGTGGAACGCGAACTCTGGTGCTGACGCTCTCTTCTTGTGTCGTTCTTCGTGTAGGTCCATGTCCTGCTGTTCAGCGTGGATTTTGGCGCAGAGTGCTGCTTCGGAGATCTTCCCGTGAGCTCGGAGGAGTGCTCGAGTGGAGCGCCAATGAGGACCGAGGCCAGCGATGACAATTGTCGCGAAGGCTTCTTCGGATATCGATCCTCCGCATTTAAGGAGTCTGTCGCGCAGTCCACGACAGCGGCTGATATACGCCATCCCTTTTTTGTCGGGTTTCATTTCCACTGTTGTCAGCTGCGCCATAAGACGACTTTGATTAACACTGTCTGTTGCTTGATACAGGTTCTTCAGGTGGTCGTACGCGAGCTCGGCGGAGTTGTCGTACCCTCGATAAGACCGGATGTTATGCTGTTCGTTCGGAGTTATGTTTCGCAGAAGAATTGTGTACGCCATCAGTGACTGATACGTGTACTGTTGCTTGTCGTACTGCTTGCCGTGTGTTGGGTATGGCAGGGACCCGTCGAAGAATCCGAGAATCTGCGCGCCTTCCATCATTAGCTCAAACTCGAATGACCAGGTATAGAAGTCCTTTCCGTCAAAGGGTGTCAATGTCTGCGGTTTTAAAACGTGTGCGAACTGTGATTGAACCTGAAGCGCATCTAGTGTCTTCTCTTATCCAGGTGAAGGTTGTTGGTGTGGCGTGAAGCTGATGGAGCCACGTTGAGGTTCGTACGGAGCAAAGGTATGTTGCTGCTGATTTCCGCGCGCATAGGATGAGCCGTCAAGACTCATTGGGATAACCCTATTGTTGTTGTCGCTGAATTTTTATTGCACTGGTGCTGCTTGCTGGTGCTGCTCGTATCAGGACATGAAGGAGAAAAAATTCTCCATCATGCTTAGGTCGAAGCCTGTTGTTTGATTTCCGGTAGTTTCGGTAGACTCCGCAGCTGGTCTTGTTGCCGTGCCTTCCTCTGTCTGTAGGCCAGAGGCTGGAGGTGGAGTAGGAGTAGTGCCGGGAGATCCGTTGGAGGAATTCCTCTCCTTCTGAGTTGCCATGCCTTGTGCTGTTGTAGGAGTTCTAGTAGTTGATCTTGCCTTGGAGGCTCTCATACGGTACCATGTTGGGCTGATAAAAGCCCTTGGGATCTTTCAAGGCTAAGAATTTTGGGTAGAGATGTTGCGGAAACGTTTAGTAATATTGTTGAAATATTGTTGAACCACCTTGCACTAGTGTGTGAGAGCAATATGAATTGAGTAAAGCAAAGAGATACAAGAATATATGTATGTATATATATGATTACAAGGAATACGAAGAGGTGCAATTAACTCTTTTTTGCTGTTGCGGTTCGATACAGTGACGACTCGGGCAACTGCTCAATACCGAGTCAGTTGTTTGTCCTTGCTGTCGCGCTGTATTTCGTCGAGTCAAAGGTTGCTGACCTTTGACCTTCACGTAACCTCTAGCTGTTACGTTTGTTGACTCGCGAGTTGCTTCACTGTAGTCTGCTTCGTTCGTGTTATTACTTCGATATTTCAGAAGCGTTAAATTGCTTGTTTCCAACATAGGTAAGGTACGTGGTGTGCTATGCTGGCCCGCTTAGAATCAATCGGGGATCACCTCTGACAATTATTTCCATATGGTGCCCTACCTGACAATTATTTCCTCTGACAATTATTATTAGTCCGATTCCATTTAAGGAGTCTGTCGCGCAGTCCACGACAGCGGCTGATATACGCCATCCCTTTTTTGCCGGGTTTCATTTCCACTGTTGTCAGCTGCGCCATAAGACGACTTTGATTAACACTGTCTGTTGCTTGATACAGGTTCTTCAGGTGGTCGTACGCGAGCTCGGCGGAGTTGTCGTACCCTCGATAAGACCGGATGTTATGCTGTTCGTTCGGAGTTATGTTTCGCAGAAGAATTGTGTACGCCATCAGTGACTGATACGTGTACTGTTGCTTGTCGTACTGCTTGCCGTGTGTTGGGTATGGCAGGGACCCGTCGGAGAATCCGAGAATCTGCGCGCCTTCCATCATTAGCTCAAACTCGAATGACCAGGTATAGAAGTCCTTTCCGTCAAAGGGTGTCAATGTCTGCGGTTTTAAAACGTGTGCGAACTGTGATTGAACCTGAAGCGCATCTAGTGTCTTCTCTTATCCAGGTGAAGGTTGTTGGTGTGGCGTGAAGCTGATGGAGCCACGTTGAGGTTCGTACGGAGCAAAGGTATGTTGCTGCTGATTTCCGCGCGCATAGGATGAGCCGTCAAGACTCATTGGGATAACCCTATTGTTGTTGTCGCTGAATTTTTATTGCACTGGTGCTGCTTGCTGGTGCTGCTCGTATCAGGACATGAAGGAGAAAAAATTCTCCATCATGCTTAGGTCGAAGCCTGTTGTTTGATTCCCGGTAGTTTCGGTAGACTCCGCAGCTGGTCTTGTTGCCGTGCCTTCCTCTGTCTGTAGGCCAGAGGCTGGAGGTGGAGTAGGAGTAGTGCCGGGAGATCCGTTGGAGGAATTCCTCTCCTTCTGAGTTGCCATGCCTTGTGCTGTTGTAGGAGTTCTAGTAGTTGATCTTGCCTTGGAGGCTCTCATACGGTACCATGTTGGGCTGATAAAAGCCCTTGGGATCTTTCAAGGCTAAGAATTTTGGGTAGAGATGTTGCGGAAACGTTTAGTAATATTGTTGAAATATTGTTGAACCACCTTGCACTAGTGTGTGAGAGCAATATGAATTGAGTAAAGCAAAGAGATACAAGAATATATGTATGTATATATATGATTACAAGGAATACGAAGAGGTGCAATTAACTCTTTTTTGCTGTTGCGGTTCGATACAGTGACGACTCGGGCAACTGCTCAATACCGAGTCAGTTGTTTGTCCTTGCTGTCGCGCTGTATTTCGTCGAGTCAAAGGTTGCTGACCTTTGACCTTCACGTAACCTCTAGCTGTTACGTTTGTTGACTCGCGAGTTGCTTCACTGTAGTCTGCTTCGTTCGTGTTATTACTTCGATATTTCAGAAGCGTTAAATTGCTTGTTTCCAACATAGGTAAGGTACGTGGTGTGCTATGCTGGCCCGCTTAGAATCAATCGGGGATCACCTCTGACAATTATTTCCATATGGTGCCCTACCTGACAATTATTTCCTCTGACAATTATTATTAGTCCGATTCCATTTAAGGAGTCTGTCGCGCAGTCCACGACAGCGGCTGATATACGCCATCCCTTTTTTGCCGGGTTTCATTTCCACTGTTGTCAGCTGCGCCATAAGACGACTTTGATTAACACTGTCTGTTGCTTGATACAGGTTCTTCAGGTGGTCGTACGCGAGCTCGGCGGAGTTGTCGTACCCTCGATAAGACCGGATGTTATGCTGTTCGTTCGGAGTTATGTTTCGCAGAAGAATTGTGTACGCCATCAGTGACTGATACGTGTACTGTTGCTTGTCGTACTGCTTGCCGTGTGTTGGGTATGGCAGGGACCCGTCGAAGAATCCGAGAATCTGCGCGCCTTCCATCATTAGCTCAAACTCGAATGACCAGGTATAGAAGTCCTTTCCGTCAAAGGGTGTCAATGTCTGCGGTTTTAAAACGTGTGCGAACTGTGATTGAACCTGAAGCGCATCTAGTGTCTTCTCTTATCCAGGTGAAGGTTGTTGGTGTGGCGTGAAGCTGATGGAGCCACGTTGAGGTTCGTACGGAGCAAAGGTATGTTGCTGCTGATTTCCGCGCGCATAGGATGAGCCGTCAAGACTCATTGGGATAACCCTATTGTTGTTGTCGCTGAATTTTTATTGCACTAGTGCTGCTTGCTGGTGCTGCTCGTATCAGGACATGAAGGAGAAAAAATTCTCCATCATGCTTAGGTCGAAGCCTGTTGTTTGATTCCCGGTAGTTTCGGTAGACTCCGCAGCTGGTCTTGTTGCCGTGCCTTCCTCTGTCTGTAGGCCAGAGGCTGGAGGTGGAGTAGGAGTAGTGCCGGGAGATCCGTTGGAGGAATTCCTCTCCTTCTGAGTTGCCATGCCTTGTGCTGTTGTAGGAGTTCTAGTAGTTGATCTTGCCTTGGAGGCTCTCATACGGTACCATGTTGGGCTGATAAAAGCCCTTGGGATCTTTCAAGGCTAAGAATTTTGGGTAGAGATGTTGCGGAAACGTTTAGTAATATTGTTGAAATATTGTTGAACCACCTTGCACTAGTGTGTGAGAGCAATATGAATTGAGTAAAGCAAAGAGATACAAGAATATAAATATATATACATATATATGATTACAAGGAATACGAAGAGGTGCAATTAACTCTTTTTTGCTGTTGCGGTTCGATACAGTGACGACTCGGGCAACTGCTCAATACCGAGTCAGTTGTTTGTCCTTGCTGTCGCGCTGTATTTCGTCGAGTCAAAGGTTGCTGACCTTTGACCTTCACGTAACCTCTTGTGTTACGTTTGTTGACTCGCGAGTTGCTTCACTGTAGTCTGCTTCGTTCGTGTTATTACTTCGATATTTCAGAAGCGTTAAATTGCTTGTTTCCAACATAGGTAAGGTACGTGGTGTGCTATGCTGGCCCGCTTAGAATCAATCGGGGATCACCTCTGACAATTATTTCCATATGGTGCCCTACTTGACAATTATTTCCTCTGACAATTATTATTAGTCCGATTCCATTTAAGGAGTCTGTCGCGCAGTCCACGATAGCGGCTGATATACGCCATCCCTTTTTTGCCGGGTTTCATTTCCACTATTGTCAGCTGCGCCATAAGACGACTTTGATTAACACTGTCTGTTGTTTGATACAGGTTCTTCAGGTGGTCGTACGCGAGCTCGGCGGAGTTGTCGTACCCTCGATAAGACCGGATGTTATGCTGTTCGTTCGGAGTTATGTTTCGCAGAAGAATTGTGTACGCCATCAGTGACTGATACGTGTACTGTTGCTTGTCGTACTGCTTGCCGTGTGTTGGGTATGGCAGGGACCCGTCGAAGAATCCGAGAATCTGCGCGCCTTCCATCATTAGCTCAAACTCGAATGACCAGGTATAGAAGTCCTTTCCGTCAAAGGGTGTCAATGTCTGCGGTTCTAAAACGTGTGCGAACTGTGATTGAACCTGAAGCGCGTCTAGTGTCTTCTCTTATCCAGGTGAAGGTTGTTGGTGTGGCGTGAAGCTGATGGAGCCACGTTGAGGTTCGTACGGAGCAAAGGTATGTTGCTGCTGATTTCCGCGCGCATAGGATGAGCCGTCAAGACTCATTGGGGTAACCCTATTGTTGTTGCTGATTTTTTATTGCACAGGTGCTGCTTGCTGGTGCTGCTCGTATCAGGACATGAAGGAGAAAAAATTCTCCATCATGCTTAGGTCGAAGCCTGTTGTTTGATTCCCGGTAGTTTCGGTAGACTCCGCAGCTGGTCTTGTTGCCGTGCCTTCCTCTGTCTGTAGGCCAGAGGCTGGAGGTGGAGTAGGAGTAGTGCCGGGAGATCCGTTGGAGGAATTTCTCTCCTTCTGAGTTGCCATGCCTTGTGCTGTTGTAGGAGTTCTAGTAGTTGATCTTGCCTTGGAGGCTCTCATACGGTACCATGTTGGGCTGATAAAAGCCCTTAGGATCTTTCAAGGCTAAGAATTTTGGGTAGAGATGTTGCGGAAACGTTTAGTAATATTGTTGAAATATTGTTGAACCACCTTGCACTAGTGTGTGAGAGCAATATGAATTGAGTAAAGCAAAGAGATACAAGAATATATATATATGTATATGATTACAAGGAATACGAAGAGGTGCAATTAACTCTTTTTTGCTGTTGCGGTTCGATACAGTGACGACTCGGGCAACTGCTCAATACCGAGTCAGTTGTTTGTCCTTGCTGTCGCGCTGTATTTCATCGAGTCAAAGGTTGCTGACCTTTGACCTTCACGTAACCTCTAGCTGTTACGTTTGTTGACTCGCGAGTTGCTTCACTGTAGTCTGCTTCGTTCGTGTTATTACTTCGATATTTCAGAAGCGTTAAATTGCTTGTTTCCAACATAGGTAAGGTACGTGGTGTGCTATGCTGGCCCGCTTAGAATCAATCGGGGATCACCTCTGACAATTATTTCCATATGGTGCCCTACCTGACAATTATTTCCTCTGACAATTATTATTAGTCCGATTCCATGTCGAACCTTGACCAATTGTGTCTCTACCTTGACCAATTGTGTTAGCTTTCCAGATATACACTCAAGGGTTGTTGGTAAGCGAATATAGCAAGCTGGTAAAAGATCCCAGGGTCCAACACACTCTAGCAAAAAGGCTTGTATCGGTATTTACACCCTAACGAATTAAGCAAACACAGAAGGAAGAGACTGCCTTCCTCCCTCCCAATCTCGCAACAATGAACTCTGCTATACAGCCAAGAGGTGTGAAACGGTGCCCGGGGTTTGACCCTTCGCACGGCCCAAGAATGATAAGCGCATGGAGCATCTAATCAACGATAGTCCCGAGGGTGCGCATGAACCAGAACAGCTGTCCCTTCATCGAGTCGTGCCACGCGGGGCGCTCTTCCTCCATCTGCGCCTCCGTCGCCGCCGGCTTCACCTCCTCCGCCTTAGCGGCCATCGCGCTCTGCGGAGGAGTCTCGGGCGCAGCGCCGTAGCCCTGCGGAAATGTCGCCTTCTCGAGCTGATGGCAACAAAAAAAGAAAATTAAAGAGGCGAGGGAACCGATGATATTAGCACCAGCAACCAACATCCTTCATCATCAAACACCGAAAAGAAGCAGGTAGGAGGAACGAGAAGCACAGCAAAACTCCCATTATTGTGGCAAGCAGTTGTTAGGGCTTGCGAACGGGATGGCGAGGAACCGTACCGCGGGGCCTCGGTGGTGCACTCCCGGCCGCCGGTGGCGCTTTGCCGCAGTGATGGCGAGTCTTCGGGGAGGTTGCCCCTGAAAGAGCAAGAAACTCGAGGTGAGATACATAATGCCGTGCCGAGGGGAAAGAAACCGTCTCAATGAGCATGCAACCCATTCTGCATGAAACAAGAGATACGTAGAATGCTTACCTGAAGTCTAAGCGAGGGTGTGGCAATGGCGAGATTGGTGTGGGTCAGGACGAGAGCTTGAACCGCAGCCATGATATAAGAACGCCGACAACGTTATACCCAGAAGGACTATCGAATGAGCAACGTGAGAGTCGCCACTGATGTAAGCTTTAGAACAGGATGACAACAAGATTTGCACAAAGAAGCGTTTGAGTAGACTGGACTTATTATTAGATATGATGCTGGATGGGAGGGTCACCCCCATAAACATTGTCACCAAGAAAATCTGGTTCGGCATTCTCTGAGCTGGGAAGTTAGGGCGCTTTGGTTGGATAAGCTAGGCTAGGTGCGGTTCGGTCCCCGCTGGAAATACTCCTTGCCAGCGCGACATGATATGCTGCTCGTTCGTGCAGGACGCGGGCCGGTGACGTACGCTCGGGAACAACGCAGCAAAGCTCAAGCCTGTCAGGAGCTTGTTTATTATTCGTGGTTCCACCACCAGGCTGACGTTGCAGAATGTTCACGTGTACGTTAGTCTATCCGACGTCAACAAGCTGTCAGATGGATTTCGAGTGCCACAGGTTCACCAGCGCTGCAACGTTGGAGTCTTCGCTGGCGGGATCTTTGAGCGGGTTCGAGCGTTTGGACAGCGCATCACGCAACTCCGCCAGCACAGCAAAAGTCGAGGAGATTGATCGCACGAGTCTGGTCTGGTCTGGTCGCCAACCAAACCCGAAGCAACAGTGTTACATAAGTTTTGCGATCCTCTTGCATCGCGACTTCCCTCGAACAAAGTAACCCTATCGCATGATTGTTTCGCTCCCTCCACCAGATCCAATGTTCTTTCATGTTTACATTTCCAGCGGTGCTCGAATGTAGCAATTCTCAAGTTTCAGATTTCGCATTCACGTTCACCCTTGACATGCCATGCCATGCGCGGTTCGTGGCCAGATGGACAACCACGTGCGATAGTTTGTCGATTCGCCATTTGTCGCGGCGTGATACAGACCGACTCGTACGAGTGATTCCCTGTTAATTCGGGACCTCTTTGTGGACCTTCTTGTAGAAATCGTTTTTTTATAGTAGATCCGACACTGTTTCTTTCGTTCATCGCCTTTTCCCAGCTAACGTCCTTGATTCTACGATCTGCAATCAATCGTCGCTCCTAACTCTGACATCGTTGAAAACTGTTTTATCGTGAAAGCTCGTTGCGCCGTCCGCCATGGCGACCGAGGTAGCGGTGGAGGATTTGCGATCGGCGCGGCCGCGCGAGCCGCGTGCTGTCGGGAAGGTGGAGCAGTACATGACGCGCGACCCGATCTGCTTCCGTCGCGACACGCCTCTTGAGGACGCCCTGCGTGTGAGTGCTTCGTCTTGCGCGAGTCGCTGTGTTGCCTCGCGCGGTGGTTGTGTTGTCTCGTGCGCGCGAGTGTGTCGCCTTGTGGGGGTTCTCGAGTCCAGCGCAATTTCGCTCATGCCTCGCACGTGTCCCCCCATACCGCCAGGCGCTAATAGAGCACAAAAATAGCGGCGCGCCGGTGGTGTTGTCTTCTCTCTTTGCGTTGAATCACTTTCCCCTCTTGTCTGTCCCTTCTTCCCCCCTCCTCCCCCCATACCGCCAGGCGCTAATAGAGCACAAGATTAGCGGCGCGCCGGTGGTGGAGCCGCACGAGGGCGACTCGACGGGGAGCGGCAGGCTGGTGGGCGTGATTAGCGAGGAGGACCTGCTGTGGAAGGAGGTGGACGCGACTGATAGGGTGAGACGCAGCGCAGGGGTGGGGAGGTGTATCGCGGATTGCTGTTTGGCTTGAGCGAGATCGTCTCAGCTCGTGCTGGGAGTGCGCAGGGCAGTAGCTATGATCAGCGAGGAGGACCTGCTGTGGAAGGAGGTGGACGCGACTGATAAGGTGAGACGCGGGGTTTGCGGGGTGGATGCCGACCAAGAAAGTTTGGGCCTCCTGAGGCGGGGAGTGGCGAGGATGTAGCTGCGATCAGCGAGGAGGGCCTGCTGTGGAAGGAGGTGGACGCGACCGACAAGGTGAGACGGTGGGGAGGGGATGTGCTGGCTTGTGCTGCGTGGGACGGGCAGCCCAGGGGTGGGGAGGTGCAGGGTTGCAGGGGTTGCGAGGTGAGGACGTCAATTGGTTGGGTTTTTGGGAGTCCTTGTATCCTCAGGCAGGCTTTGTGGCAGGCTGGTGGGCGTGATATTTGAGGCAGCGGAGTGGACGAGCTGCAGCTTCGTGGCAGCTGCAGCTTCGTGGCAGCTGCAGCTTCGTGGCAGGTGCAGCTTCGTGGCAGCTGCAGCTTCGTGGCAGCTGCAGCTCGCGCGCGTTTCGTGCAAGGCCCGCTTGATCTAATCCTCCCCCGGACCACTCCCTCCCCTTTCCCTTCTTTCTCTCGCAGGAGCTGGAAACCGCATTCCGCGCCCCGTGTCTCTGGTCAATGATGACGTCAGACACGAGCATGCTTGAGACCTACGAGGACCAGGCTCTTAAAGTGCTCTCCCAAACCGTGGGTCTCAGCATGAGCGAGCAGTCTATTTCAGTCCCCCTCTCCCCCCCTCCCCGTCCCCACCTTCCCATCTTCCGCCCCTGCCCCCCCACCCCCCCTCCCCCAATCGTTCTCTCACAGGAGCTGGAATCTGCATTCCGAGCGCCCTACCTGTGGTCAATGATGACGTCAGACACAAGCATGCTAGAGACCTACGAGGACCAGGCTCTTAAAGTGCTCTCCCAAACCGTGGGACTCAGCATGAGCGAACAGTCCATCTCAGTCACCCCCGACACGCCCGTTAAAGACGCCGCTACTATCATGCTAGATGCGAAGATTAAGAGGCTTCCGGTGGTGGCGCCGAGGGAGGGGGGCCGCCCGGGTGTGACTGTAGTGGGCGTGATTTCGAGGAATGATGTTCTGAGGCATGTGCTGAGCGTGCTTGTAGAGAGGGGGGGGAGGGCGGAGGGGGAGGGGCGGGCGGAGGGGGAGAGGGAGGGGGGACGGGGGAGGGCGGAGGCGGGGGTGGGGGGAGCAGCAGGGGGAAAGGGGGGAGAAGGTGGTAAGGCAGTGGGGGGTGAGGCGGGAGGGGGGGCAGGTGGGGAATCTGGGCGTGGGGGGGTAACAGCACAGGCGGAGGTTGGTGGGACAGGCGGGGGCGGGGATGCAGGGGGGGTGGGAGAGGAGGGGGGCAAAGGAGAGGCAGGAAGTGGTGGTGCTGGGATTGGTGGCGAGGGGGGAAAGAAGGTGCAGACTGGTTTGGTGAAAGGTGGGGCGTGATATGGAGGGAGGTTGACAACGGGGAGGTGGGGCGTGATATGGAGGGAGGTTGACAACGGGGAGGTGGGGCGTGATATGGAGGGAGGTTGACAACGGGGAGGTGGGGCGTGATATGGAGGGAGGTTGTTTTGAGACATCTCGTTTTGAGTTTTGAGACGTCTCGTTTTGAGTTTTGAGACGTCTCAAAACGTGATATGGAGGGAGGTTGACAACGGGGAATGGTACCCAAGTCTTGGTTGACAACGGGGAGTGGTACCCAAGTCTTGGTTGACAACGGGGAGTGGTACCCAAGTCTTGGTTGACAACGGGGAGTGGTACCCAAGTCTTGGTTGACAACGGGGGGTGGTACCCAAGTCTTGGTTGACAACTACTAAGTAGAGGCCGTGGTTGGAACACGCTTGGCTGTTTTCAATGCAAAGATTGGCTAGGCGAAAGGTGGGGTTCGAATGTGAGGGTGCTGGTGACAATGGGGGGGGGGGGGGGGGTACAGGAGGAGTGTCTGGGAAGTGGTTGACATGGGACGATTGGTTTCACGTGTCATGTTTTGTGAGAGCTGAAGCAGGAAGTCTGTTGGGCAGGGAGGTTATGGTTTGACAATGTTTCTGTATTTTGTATATAGAGTTGTAAGTTTGCTTGGTGCAGGAAGGACCGCACCCATGTTGGCTGGTCGCAGAATGAAACATACGGTATTGGTGATACTCGCAGTTGAATTTGGTAGTCTCATCAATTTTCCTTCCACCTTAGCTCAGCATTGACATATCCCTCAATCAGACATACATGATTGAGTTACGGTACAAAGCTACCAGATGGGGAAACAGTGAACTTTTGAGTGAGTCAGGTTATGGAGGTTCGGGGTTGAGGAACCATTCACTCCACCAATCCTTAGTAGGGACGTTTATAGGTACCGTAGCTTGGGCTGGGCAGTCCAACCCACCTCTTGACTGCCTTCTCTAACCCTCAGTCAGAAGCTGGGAGACTGCCCCATCGTTCAAGTGGGTTGCTGTGTGAAATCTCAAAGCGCTTTTATTGAACACCTTGCTAACATCACAGCTCGCTCCACAGGCTGTGGAAAACAAACACCAACAAACACAAGCCTACAATATCAGACTGACAAAAGCAACGTCCTCTCCTGCCAACCACCACGGCCTCAACTACAGTGGCACTGTGGCACTGAGACTCCTGCTCTGCGACTGGAGGACAAATGAAGAAACCTTCATTCCCAAGCCTCTGTATAAGGGGGGCTTTTTCAGCGCTCTACCTGAGCGCCTTCTGCAGCTGCTGCTCCGTGATAGAGGGACCAGCTGCCAGCACCTCATCAGGGATACGCGTGGTTTTGCCGCCCATCTCGAATTCTACGAACTTGCCGAAATTCTTCACAAACAGCGCTCCAAGCTTCTCCAGGGTCTCCTGGTACTTCACCTTGTCAGGCCACTGACGTGGGGAAGGGAGGAAATGGGGAGGAGACGAGCGGGGAGGGGGGAGGGAGGTGTTAAGGCGGGAGAATCACAGGGGGGAAAGGGGGAGCACGAGCTCTGGACTGGCGGCAAGTGCTCACTGAGACCTTATGGGGAAGCTCTCACTTGGCGTTTTCTCTGAACTGCAACTATGCTCACGGACTGGTGGAGTCAGAACTGGAAACACCACTCACCAGAGTCTCCGGCTGAAGCACCTCGCTGGGCACGCCGCTACACTTGGTGGGCACTTGCAGGCCGAACACGGGCGTCGTCACAAACTCTTCCTTCAGCAACGACCCGTCATGAATCGCATCTATAATCGCGCGCGTGCTCTTGATGCTCATCCTGCTACCGACACCATAACTCCCGCCAGTCCACCCGGTGTTCACGAGCCAAGCCGTGGTCCTGTGCTTCTTCATCTGCTCCGCGAGCAGCGATGCGTACTTGTACGGATGCCACATCAGGAACGCGGCGCCGAAGCACGCGGAGAACGTCGCTTCCGGCTCCGTCACCCCCATCTCGGTACCCGCGACCTTGGCGGTGTAACCGGAGATGAAATGGTACATCGTCTGCTCGAGAGTCAGCCGGCTGACGGGCGGCAGTACGCCGAACGCGTCGCACGTGAGGAGAATCACGTTCGTCGCGTGGCCCGCTGTGCAGGGAATCTTCGCGTTGGGGATATACTCGATAGGGTATGACGCACGGGTATTCTCAGTGATGCTGTTATCGTCATAATCCACGACTCGGGTATGCGCGTCGAAGACCACATTCTCCAGAACCGCTCCGAACCGGATTGCGTTGTAGATATCGGGCTCCTTTTCGCGGGAGAGGTTGATGCACTTGGCGTAGCAGCCGCCTTCGATGTTGGCGACGCCGTCGTCGCTCCACGTGTGCTCGTCGTCGCCGATCAGCAGGCGGTGCGGATCGGTGGAGAGGGTTGTCTTGCCCGTGCCCGAGAGCCCGAAGAAGAGAGAAACGTCCCCGTCCTTGCCCATGTTGGCTCCGGAATGCAGCGAGAGCACGCCCTGGAGAGGGAAAGGAGAAGGGAAAGGTGGAGGGTGAAGGGAAGGGAAGGGGGAGGGAAGGGGAAGAGAGACACGTCCCCGTCCTTGCCCATGTTGGCGCGCGAGTGCAGCGACAGCACGCCCTGGAGGGGGAGGAGTGGGGGAAGGAGAAGGGGGAGGGGAGAGAAAGGAGGAGGATTTGAATGAGATAGAAACAAGAGGTAGGGCGTGAGAGCGACACGTCGCTGTTCTTGCCCATGTTGGCTCCCGAGTGCAGCGACAGCACGCCCTGGAAAGGGAGGAGTTGGGGGATTTGAGAGGGAAGGGGGCTTGAAAGAAGCAACAGCGCGTGGCAATGGGAGTGACTGAAATGTCGACTGGAGCGCGGTTGGATTCATTTGAGTAATTTCTGAGAAATGTTACGAGTGCCGTTGGGGAGCTTCTTTCTTCTGGATTCTCGTGAGTCTTTAGTGTTATGAGTCGACTCAATAGCACACCATTCTCCAGCACTGCAAACCCAGCTGCTTGGGCATGAGGTAGTTCATGAGGGAAAATAGCCCCTTCCTTCATTTCCCCGGCGTACTCAGTCCCCAGAATGACCATCTCCATGCGGTTGAGGTCCATGTCCGCGCTCGTCGTGCTCTCTGCTTACACACACCTGTCCACCACTGCCCACCACTGCCCACCACGAACTAGGCCTCACCTGCTTGGGCATGAGATAGTTCATGAGGGAAAAGAGCCCCTTCTTCATCTCGCCGGCATATTCAGTGCCGAGAATGACCATCTCCATGCGGTTGAGGTCCATGTCCACGCTCGTCGTGCTCGTCATGAACTTGCTCAGCCGGTTCACGGGGAAGTGCCCCGCGTTGTAGATCGTAAACACCGGCTCGCCGAAGTTGTCCAGCTGCTCCTGGGTGGGACGGATGCACCTGGGGAGGGCAGGCAGGGCCACAGAGGAGAGGGAGAGGAGAAGGGGGAGAAGGAGAGGGAGACGTGGGGGTGAGATAGGAAGAAGGGGCGGCGGTTGACGGGGAAATGCCCCGCATTGTGGATGGTGAAGCCGAAGGGCGCATGGAAAGAGGAGAGGAGTGAGGGGTGAAACAGTCTGGACGAAGAGGCCTTTAGGAAATGAAGGGTGCAGGAGAACATGAACGTGCAATATTGCACCGTGCATCCACTCACATGTTGTGCATGAAGAGCGCGTGGTAGGCACGCGCGCACACGATGCGCACTTTGATCTGCAGCTTCGGATCCCACCCCAGCAGCATGTCCTGCACGTACACCTGCAGCCACGTGGCAGCACGGGATTTGATCAGAGGACGCGAGAAGGTGAGCGGGAATGGTAAACCAATCAGGGAATCAGTAGCAGGTGAGCAAATAGATTCGCACATGAGAGTTCTAGTACAAAGGAATAGACCGATGTGTGTTAGAAGCAGCATTATCCGCTGCTTCAACAGTCACAGCTGGACCGCATATGAGGCTTGTCAAGGTGAGTATCGAATATATTTTTCCGAGGTGGTAACGTCTTTATATCGCGGACAGCCCACCTTGCCGACGGTGTTGAGGTAGTCGATGGCGCGCTCGCGGTTCACCATGAACGTGTACTCGTCCATCTCGTAGTTGGGCGACCCTCTGCGCACGCACACAGACGCAACACACAAGAACGTGATTCAAGACGTGTTGAAACAAGCACAAGCACTCTATTGGAACGGAAGCCGCAATATTCCTAAAACCCGCCCTGAAACCCTGCTTCAATCCCAAGCCCAGAACCAAGAACCAGAGGGGATACTCACTTGCCCCACCAGAGGGGATACTCACTTGCCCCACCAGAGGTCCTCGGCGTGCGCGCGCTCCTTGACGACGCGCTTGTCCTTGGGCGAGCGCCCCGTCTTCTGCCCCGACAGCGTCGCCAGCGCGCCCGTCGACACGATGAAGTTGCCCTCCTCCTGCGCGATCGCCTGCTCGTACAGCTCTGGAGTGGGGGAAAGGGAAGGTAAAAGCATGACGTATGTCTGATTAGCACATGGCGGCAGCGCGAAATGCAGCACCGAGAGAGACGGAAACCACCATGGCGAAAGAGAAGTGGCAGCGAGGGAGAGGTTGCGAAGGACCTCGCGGGGCTTGAGGTTGGCGACAAAAGTTATCGTCGAGATAGCACACAGCGACAGGGGCGCAATGCGGCCCGGGAGAGACAGAGGAAATTGCTGGGAAAGCGAAGCGGCAGTGAGGGCGGATATAAGACTTACCGGCGACGGAGAGGTTGCGCAGAACCTCGCGCGGCTTGAGCTTGGCGACGAAGATGTCGTCGGGCGCGAAGTCGGGGACGTTCATCACCTTCTGGAGCGCATCGCCCGCTCGCGTGGACTCGCGCGGCTGGTTGGTCGGATCGAATGCCTGCGGGGATAAGAGGAGAGAGGAGAGAGAGGCATATCGGGACGGCAGAAGTTAGTATGCGTGTGGGTCAACTCAGGTGTCAATTGGTTAGGCCAGGCTTTGCGGGAAAAGGCCGGGAGGCAGAGAGGGAAAAAACGAAGTATGTACGAGTGAGGAAAGCCGATGAAGGAGAAAGCAAGAGGGGAAACACACGACGACGTGGAATAGAACGCACTGCGACGCATGTCTTGGTCTTCGATCGGCGTTGAGAAGGGCGAGCCGCCTTGGCGTGCGCGAGACGGGCCCCTCCCTGCCGAGAAGCATAACAAGTAACGGTGGCAATGTCAGAAATGGGCAACCATCGAGTGTTTTCCAGTACGAGTGTAGGAAAAGAAATTGTTTTTTTTCTGACTGCTTAGGGCAACTATCTGGAAAGAGTGTGAACTATGGCAGAAGGAATGTAGCAGCCAGATTCAGGGTACCGACTGGAAAAAAACGGAACGTACCTTGAGAATGCGAGACTGTGTTTCAAGAGAAGATGTCCCAGACACCGCGACGGACGGCGCGGTGACGGAGATGCCCATCAGCGAAGCCATTTAGGCGAAAGCTACCGCAACACGCGCGAGTCACTGCTGTTGAGTGCGTGAATGCACGCCGATCGGTAACTAGAGAAACGGAGGGTAAACTGCTGCGCAGTGAGCAAGGCCTAAGGTGATCAAATGACCAACACCAAACGGAATTCTAGTGAATGCGTTTTCTGCTGTTCGCTTTTTGTGTTGAGAATTTGCAATGTGCTGCTCGTATGTACGAGGGCATGTTGCTGCATGCTAGTGTCGCGACGCGATACTGGAGAAGGAACTGTAGATACTGAATTTAGATCTAATTCAAGGCGTCATACGTTGCGCACTGCCAGCAGGGCAGCGAAAATCGACGAGTTTTGGCGCAATGATCAACCTCTCCAAGCGCGGGGGCGTGGTATGGGAAGTACTTGGCTGGTTGGAGCCGACATGCCGGCGTGCCACGCTGTCCGTAAAAATGGAGGCGGAAGGAGATCTTCTTGATGCGCTGTTTTCCGAAGTAGGCTGATTGGTGCTCGTGTTGTGCGTTCTCCAAGTCAGCAGTACGTTTGCCCAATTGTTAGCATCTAACCGAGAAAAAGCTCCTGAAGACTCGGCAACAGAAGGATGCGCTGGTTAGCCGTCAGAACCCACCTGCTGCCACGAGCGACTCAGCGAGCGGGAGGGTCATGGGGATTTGGTCGCGAGAACGTGAACTGCGCCGCATGTGGTATAGAGACATCTGATTGGTTGTAGTTCGCGCGAAAACGAACGAGTCTGACCCAATCGCCATACACTCAAGAGACATACGCTATACAGATTGCCTGCGTTATCCAGCAAGTGTCAAGTCAGCTCTGATAGGCTTATAGATATCGCAAACAAACCTGAAGTACACCCAAAATTAGAGCAAGCTGTTAGTGCTATAAAATAAAATTCAGTCATGCCATCATCTTCTACCCTACGGTACCATGCCCACCCCACCCCAACCCAACTGCACTTCATGCTGTCGCTTGCCCATGTGTCATCCATCCAGAGCCATCACTGCACAGAAACTGCGTGGTTCCGTACAACTTAGGCTTCTTGCATAATCCGCACCGCACCGCCATGTCCGCCAATCACCAGATGCACCACAGCACCAACGACACGTCATCACCTGCTCCTGGCGGCAAGTTCCGGCCGAGCCGTAGCAGCAGCAGCGGAAACATACCCGCAAATGCCGTCGCATCTGGCGGGCGCTTTAATCACGGTGGCACTGCCAGCGAGAATTCATGGATCAGAAAGGCCGTAAGCGGCGGCAGCAGTGACGGCGGCGGCGGCGGTGGCGGCAGTGGCGGGGGTAGCGGCGGGTGGGGTCCTTCGAACAGGGGCAGGCAGGCAGCGACTGGCCGTGGGAGCGACGCGTTGGGAAACAGCGACGCGAGGAGCAGCGGCGGCGGAAGCAGCAGCGGCTTCGGCGGCGGTGAGTGGAAGACGCGCGGCGACGCATGGGGAAGCAACCGCGCGGAGGAGGAATGGGGGGGGCGCGGGGGAGGCGGCGGAAGAGGGGGAGGCGGGGGATGGGGGGGAGGCGGCGGAAGGGCGCCAAGGTGGGGGGAAACGACTTCGTACAGTGGGCGGCGTGATAATGGCGGGGGAAGAGGGGCCAATGCAGCTGGTTACAGTAACCCCGCACCTGCTGGCAAATTGATGCCAGGTGATAAAGTGCCAGCGGTTGATAGCTCATCAAGGCCTGATAGCTTATCAATTTCTGATGGCTTATCAAGTTCTGATGGCTTATCAAGTTCTGATGGCTTATCAGTGGCTTATCAAAGGCTACGGGTGGCTGATGAGGGCAGCAGCGCCACGAGCAGCGGCAGCAGTGACTGCAGCAACCCTGCTAATGGCACCAGTAGGATCAGCAGCTCCAGTCACACCAGCAGCAGTATCAGCTGTAGCAATAACAGCAGCAACAGCAACAACAACAGCAACAGCAACAGCAACAGCAACAGCAACAGCAGTGGCAGCGGTAGCAGCAGCGGCAGTGGGAAGGAGCACCAGGAGCGAGGGCGATACGCATGGGCAACACTGGTGATGCAGAACGAGGTGTATGCATGTGGGGCACTCGTGCTAGGCCATTCCCTCAGACTTGCCAACACTCTCGCTGATCTCGTCTGCATGGTAACAGACGACATTGCTTCGGATGTTACTGCTGCTCTGGGCGAGGTTTGGGACCACGTGGTGGTTGTGCCGAGGCTGGAGGCTCGGCAGGGGGTTCGGCAGCGGCGGCAGGTTCGGTTCGGGCATATGTATAACCCGTGGCTAAGTGCGTGCTTAACTAAGTTTACTGTTTTGCGATTGGAGCAGTATGAGAAGGTTGCGTTTTTGGATGCGGATATGGTCTGCGTGTCAGGGTTTTTTACTCTGGAAAATATTCAAGAGGACAGGCTGACCCTGCTGGAACGAGTGAAATTGTGGCGCGACGCAGAGAGAAAGAAGATGGGCTCTGAAAGCTGCCCTTCCGCTGCTGCTGCCCCTGCTACTGCTGCTGCTTCAGGTGCTGCTCCTCCTTTTCCATCCCATGACCCCCCTACTTCGCTCCCCCCCCGTTCACACTGTGCTGCCTCACCTGTCTCCACCTCTCTCCGCCCCTCCATACCCATCCCCACCCCTCTGCACCCTGTTGCCTCCTCGCCATCCGTCATCTCCATGGTGCATCAGCAGCAAGGTCAGCAGCAGCAGCAGCAGCAACCACAGCAGCAACCACAGCAGCAATTGCAGCAGCAACTTCCACAGACATTGCAGCAGCAGCAGCAGCAGCAGCAGCAGCAGCAGAACGCGGCCTCTTCCCCTGCCCTTCCGGATCCCGATTCTCTCTTTGCCTGCCGCGCCCCAGCTGGCATCCTAGACCTCTACCGCCGGTGCGTGCTCGTGTTCGTGCCCTCCCATCCACCTGTGTGTGTGTGTGTGTGTGTGTGTGTGTGTGTGCGCGCGCGCGCTCCCCACCTGCCGTGCCCCAGCTGGCATCCTAGACCTCTACCGCCGGTGCGTGCTCGTGTTCGTGCCCTCCCATCCACCTGTGTGTGTGTGTGTGTGTGTGTGTGTGTGTGTGTGTGTGTGTGCGCGCGCGCGCGCTCCCCACCTGCCGCGCCCCAGCTGGCATCCTAGACCTCTACCGCCGGTGCGTGCTTGCATGCTTGCTCCGTTGCACCCCACCCATGCGTTCTTGTGCTGGCACTCACCTTCTTGCTCTGCACCATCTCTTTCTTATCTCCACCGAATTCCACTGTACCCCATTGTACCGCCTTTGGCAGGGACCTTGGTGCGAACCAGCGGTTGCATGGGCAGCTTCTGGCGGATGATGATGTGAGGCGAGCCATGGAAGGGCTTTTTTATGCGATGCGAGGTGAGGGAGAGGGGGTTGAGGGGTTAGTTTGTAGCGGGCAGCTTCTGGCAGATGATGATGTGAGGCGAGCCATGGAAGGGCTTTTTTATGCGATGCGAGGTGAGAATGGGGGGGTTTGGATGGGGGGAAATGGATGGAGCGTAGTGAGGGAGAATACGGGTGATGATGTGAGGCGAGGTATGGAAGGGCTGTTCTATTCCATGCGTGGTGAGAGGGGAAGGGGTGGTGAGGGCGGGGGTGTGGAAGGAGCAGAGGAGGAGGGTGTGAGTGCAGGAGCTGGACGTTTGATGACACCATCAAACTAGGTTTGATGCAGGGGCGGGAGAGGCTTGCAGGCGAGCCTCAATCCCCACCCACCCAGGCTCCTCTCTTTAAGTCGCTATCTGTTTGACAACGTGCAGTGGTGCATGCGGCACCACCCCATCGGCCACTTTCTCTCCTCCTCCCACACTTTCTTCCTGTATCTCTCTTTCTCCCCCTCGCCCCCAGCCGCCGTCTGTTTGACGATCTGCAGTGGTGCGCACACCACCACCCACCCCATCGGCCACTGGGACGCCATGGCTGGGCCATCTCCAAGTTCTTCCTCCCCTCTTCCAATCCTCTTTCTCTCTCCCCCCCGCTCCCTTCCCCCTGGCTTTCTTCTTCCCAGGCTGCACGCTCCTCCTTTCTCCCAGCCGCCGTCTGTTCGACGACCTACAGTGGTGCGCACGGCACCACCCCATCGGCCATTTGCTCTCCTTTATCTCTCTCCTCCTCCTCCTCCTCCTCCTCCTCCTCCTCCTCCTCCTCCTCCTCCTCCTCCTCCTCCTCCTCCTCCTCCTCCTTTCCCGTTCCTACAACCCCCAACCAACCAGGTTGCTCGCTCCTTCTCTCCCCAAGCCGCCGTCTATTCGATGACCTACAGTGGTGTGCGAGGCACCACCCCATCGGCCACTTGTCTCTCCCTTTCCCCCCACGCACACCCCGCCTTCCCTTCCCTCCCAGGATGCACGCTCCTTCTCTCCCCAAGCCGCCGTCTATTCGACGATCTGCAGTGGTGCGCGAGGCACCACCCCATCGGCCACTGGGACGCCATGGCTGGCCCAGATGAGTATTTCATCTCCAAGTTCTTCTTGGATCGCGGGGTGCCGTGGACGCATGTTCACATGCGGTGAGTCGTGTCGTGTGTGCATGCATTGCATGCATATGGGCATGGGGTGCGTGCAGCCGTGGCGGGCCCCGATGAGTATTTCATCTCCAAGTTCTTCCTCGATCGGGGGGTGCCGTGGACGCACGTTCACATGCAGTGAGATGCGGTGATGAGGGGTGCAACCATGGCAGGGCCCGATGGGTATTTCATCTACAAGTTCTTTCTGGCCCGATGGGTATTTCATCTACAAGTTCTTTCTGGCCCGATGGGTATTTCATCTACCGTAAGCCCCCGGATAGTAGCGCCCCTGGGGGTATAAAAAAACACTGTTTTTTAGGGGGTGCGCTTATAATCGAGGATTTTTATAAGCGCCGGCGCTTATAAAATGACATTTAGGAAATGCATATTTCTTACACCAAATTGTAGATCACGTTCTTGCAATTTGAATCGAGTCGAAACTATACAGGGCTGGAATTGAGAATCTCGCGCCAGTTGGCAGGGAATGATTCCCTGCCAACACACACAGTCAGAATGAGTCAACTTACGCTGCCGACAGCTCATTCTGACTGGACGCGCAGGCACTGAGCCGAGCGAGGTGAAGGGCTTCGAAATTCAATCATGTGGGAATGGAAAATGTGAGTTTCGTTACAACGATTTCAGTACAATTATAGCAAAACAAAACAGATGGTGGCGCTTATAATCCGTAAGCCTTCAGGGGTGGGCTTATAATCGAGGACCGGATATAAGCGCCGTCATCCTTTTATAAGCGCCGGCGCTTATCCAAGGCCTGCGCTTATATCCGGGGGCTTACGGTACAAGTTCTTTCTGGCCCGATGGGTATTTCATCTACAAGTTCTTTCTGGCCCGATGGGGTGCCATGAACACGCGTGCACATCAGGGCCTCAGATTGGTTTTGGGGCACCCTGATCACTCATTGTTCCTTGAGGACTAACACTGATTTTCAGTGTCATCATCTAAAAAACACTGATTTTTCAGTGTTCACAAAAAAATTACACTGATCAATCAGTGTTCTTAATCACATAAACACTGATTTTCTTTGCCAGTATGGGGAATTATGATAGCATCGAGTATGGTTTGCTGAGCACACCACACCAGCACCACGATGCCAGCATTGGAGGGAAACACTTACCTCTGGCTTTGTGTGCTGCGAGGCCAAAACAGTCAAGAGGGTACAGGTTATTAGTGGCAACCAATCAAAACTTGAGAAGTTTACCACCTGGCACGAAGGATGCCATGTACAGCAAAACAGCTGGCGGTACTGTAGGAGCTTGACAGCCGAAGTAGCAGGTCATGGCACAAATCACAGGATGAACTCCCTACAACACTTGGGCCAATCAGATTGCGCCGTTTCTAGTTTCAGGGTCGAACTCGATACAACACTGACCCGTCAGTGTCCTCAAAAACAAAACACTGAAAAATCAGAGTTCGACATAAAAAAACACTGAAACATCAGGGTCGTTAAAAAAAAAAAAAGGCTGATACATCAGGGTCACGATAAAAAACGAGGGTCAAACTTCAGGAATTCAGGGTAAAAATCCTGACTTCTGAGGCCCTGGTGCACATGCGGTGAGTGGTGTCTCTTGGGCGTTCGGGAGCAAGGTGAGTTGCAGATGCCGCTTTTAAGTGATTGTTTGCACTGTGGTGAGTAGCATTTCTTGGATTCGTCCACTCTCTTTCACTCCTCTCACTGTTCCTCTTTTATCCTCTTTTGTCTCTTTCACTCTTCTCCCCCCGCTATCCCCCCCTCACCAGGTTCGGAGCCATATCATGGGTGGTGGATGAGGCATTACAGGGCCAGGCCCCTCCCGTGTTCATCCATTACGTCAGTGAGAAGCCATGGGTCGCCCCTGCTGTCACCTCCACCGCCCCTGCTGCCCCCACTTCTACAGTGAAAACGTCTACACCTGCTGTGACTTCTATAGTGACTAATTGGTCAGACTTCTTAGTGTGGGACTCTATAGCGGAGCAGGTGGTGGGGCTGCTGCAGGCAGCAGGGGAGGAGGAGGCGGGTGCTGCCAGCAGGCTGTTTGCGGGGTGGGACGCGAGGAGGAAGCTTCCTGTTGTGTTCCCAGAGAAGCAGGGTTGAGGTCTGTAGGTGGACGAAGCTGAGCAGGTGGTGTGGCTGCTGGAGGCAGCAGGGGAGGGAAGGGAAGCGAGGAGAGGAAGCTTTCTGTGTTCCAAGGAAAAGCAAGGCGTGTAGCCCGTTTTAGAGGTCTTGAGGGCAGGATTTACTAACTGGGGTTGTTGCTGCTGACTCCCAATTTTGTGTAGTGCCTGATATGAGCAGCACCGGAGACCATCTGAGTGAAACAGCTTCAGTACAAAGTTACCGTATATGGAAGTTAACGTTAGAAAGTTCAAAGACAAAGGAGGATAGTTTCAGCAAATAAGAAACTACAGTAAGAAAAAAAAGAAACGTTGACGTGTTATGGTAATGCAGAAAATATTCCCTGCCACTGCTCTCGGGCGAACAGAAACAAAACACAATTCAGAACCCCGAATTACGGAGGAAAGGGTGACGCCCCAACCCAAAGCCCCTCCCCTCTCTACTTCTGCCCCAACCCCACCACCCAGGTGCCCATGCCACACACCACACTATCAGTTCAGCCTACGGCTGCAGCAAACATTCCCTTTCACCCTGTTCCATTTCACTCTGTGGCGGAGCGTCCTCGTCAGGGCTTTGCTTCTGTTGCCTCACTCCCTGCTGCTGCACCATCCACTGCCATGGCATCCCCTGCAGCACCCTCACCTCCCTTACTGTCACCTTCCGTACTGGCACCCTCTGCTCCTCCCCCTTCGCCCTCCTCCCCACCAGCTGCCTCCCCTGCAGCAGCACCATCCCCTCCCTTCGAGCCCTCCTCACCCCCAGCCCCACCCTTATCAGCCGCACCATCCTCATCTTCCTTCCCTGCATCTGCCCCCACCGCCACTCCCTCTTTTGTATCGTCTTTCACCTTGTCATCTCCACCTTGCTCCTCCTTGCTCACTTCAGCAGACGCCCCTTCAGCCGCCTCGGTTATAGGCACAACCCCCTCAATCCCAGTCTCAGCCGCCCCGGTCTCGTTTCCCGCCTCTTCCTCAGCCTCTTTTTCAATCTCAGTCTCACCACCTTGCTTCGTATCAATACCCTCTCCTGCTGCATCTGCCTCCTTGCTCGCAACATCCACATCAGGAGCGGCAGCATTTGTACCACCAGTTACCGCACTGTCTACCTCCATACCATCAACAACCTCCTTCCCTTCACAGCCCGCCTTTCCCTCTTGCTCTTCCTTTCCTTCTTCTGCACCCTTCTCTTCCTCCCCTCCCTCCCTCCCTTTCTCACCCTCCTCTCCCTCCTCGCCCTTCCCGCCCTCTCCTCCCTCTGCGCCCTCTTCCTTTGCTCCTACCACAGCTGGCTCATCCTTCCCTTCCTTACCCGCATCCCCTCCCCCATCCACGTTCATCCCAGCATCACCTTCACTCACAGCAACACCCTCCTTCACAACATTGCCTTCCCCCGCACCAGCGTCACTCGTCTTACCTGCTCTTTCCTCTCCTGCACCATCCCCCTCCACCTGCCCTCCCTCTACTTTCCCCCCCTCAGCCTCTTCACCAATCAGCCATCCTCCCTCTGCTCCCTCTACGTCCCCTCCCGCGCCCGTCACCTCTTGCCCTTGCCCTGCTTCCACCACAGCAGCCGCTTCGCGCACATCCCCATCCTCCTCGCGCTCCCTCTCCGCTTCACCCCCCTCCGCACCTCCCACTCCTTCCATTCCCTTCTCCCCATCCTCCTGCTCCTCCGCACCAACACCACGAACACCAGCAAACCCACCACCACCAATTCCCACAACCACCTCCTCCTCTTCCTCTTCCTCCACAACCATACTCGCTTTAAGCGTCTCCACGCTTGATTTAACTAACTCTTCGATATCCAGCCCAGCCAGGCCTGAAATCTTCCCGGAAGCCGCCACCACCGCATGCACCGCAGCAGCAGCAGCCCCAACCGCCTGCGCCATCCCCGTAACCGCCGCCACCTGCTGCTTCTCCCGCTTCTCCCGCCGCTTTTCCAGGACCACCAGCCTCTCCTGAGCCTCCACCTGTCGCTTCAGCAGCATCAGCTTTTCCTTTTTGAGCCCCAGGTCGCTATTCCGGTAGGTTTTGAGCTGGTTTGCCTCGGCCTTCCTGGCCTTTTCCCGCGTCTCCCGCTCGCGCGTCTCCAGCTTGTGGCGCTTCGCGAGCGCGTCCTCGCTTCTGCCCATCGCCCCCGCAATCACGTGCGCCGCGCGGACCATTGCGTCGCTCCCCAGCGCTCCGCTCGAGCGCGGCTCGCGCGACGACCCCGGAAGCCGAGATAACACACCGTCGTTGACTCGCCACGTCATCAGGTCGTCTTCTTGCCCGCCCGCGAACCCGAATCCGCCGGCGGACGCTGCGCCTCCCCCCCGCCCCCTTCCGCCGCCTCTTCCGCGGCCACGTCCTCTCCTTCCGGCAGTTGCCGCAGGAGCCCCGCGCATGTCTCCCTGACTGCCATGCCTTCCGCCGCCCATTGCGCCAGGTCCCGTCGCCGCCGCCAACCTCGAAATTAACGGGTCCCCCTCATCCCCCGCTCCAGCGCCCAGTCCTTCCCCGCCTGCACCAGCTCCTGCCGCTTGACCCGCGGTCGGCCCCAGCAAAAGACTCGCCTGGTCGCGCAGCGCCACGAGATATGGATCCTCCGCAGTCGAAGGGACGTAGGGCATCCCGCCAGGCATGTTAGAAGCCCCAACATTCCCTCCGGAGCTCGTGCCGACATCCCACATTCCAGACTGACTCCCGTCCGCGCCACCACGGGGTTGACTCGTTGTCCCGCGTTGACCGCGTTGACCGAGTTGACCAGGCTGTTGCTGCTGCTGCTGCTGCATTCCGCGTTGACCGGGCTGCTGCTGCGGGTGCGTCCGCTCTTGCTCCTGCCGCGCATGCACCGCAATAGGCATCCACTCCATCATATGATCGAATAACTCTCGCGGGAAATGCGGCGGCATGCCAATCGCCTCGCGCTCCTCCACACTCAGCCGCCAAAAGTACCCGGGATTTGCGGCGTCCAGCGAGTTATCCCCAGGAGGAGGGGCGCGTCCTTCCATCTGCAGCCTCCGGCGCTGCTCCTGCTGAACCTGCCGCTGCCAACGAAAGATCTTCCGGAAAAGAAGTTTCGTGTTGTAATGGCGGCTGATGCAGGACTGCGCCGAACGATGGTACACCGCACCGCCGGGAGCGCGGCCCGAAGCCATCCATTTCACGAGGTATTTGCCTTGCTCGACTTTTCCCCACTTGAGCGCGTTCTCTCCCAGACTGTCCTGCATCTGCTGGTGCGATTTGAGACCTTCCGCAAACCAGAGCGCTTCCGCCAGGCTCCAGTTGCTTCCGCGGTCGCGCTTGCGTTTCTTGGAGTCTGGAAGGTCGTCCCCTTCGTCGCCTTCCTCCCCCATGTAGTCTTCTTCATCTTCCTCGTCGCTCCAAAGGCCGTGGGAAGGATACGCGGAACCACCACCTCCGCCAGGATACGCAGAGCCACCGCTGCCAGGATACCCAGATCCTCCGCCGGATGCTCCCGGGCCGGTATAATAAGCGGGATCGCGGCCCAGCTCCATGGCGAGAATGTTCTAGTTGTAGAACCAATCGAGCCGCACAAAAGCTTCAAGTTGGATTGGGAACCAAATTGCGAATTACTCAGGCACGCTGCAACTCTAGTCTTGAAGTGCACAGAAAAAAATATTAGCTGAGTTCCCAACTCTGGGTATTAAAAATGGGCATGCGCACCTCTCAAGGTGTGTAATATTTTCTGCCGAGTCCCGGCCGTTATGTTTCTTGAGATCTGGTGGAGCAAACCCTCGAGGGTTTCGACTGCTGCAGGTGGTATTTTCAGGCAGCGGCGAGGGTTTCAGCTAAGACCAGCCAAAAAGGACCAGCCAAAACCAAGGTTGTGGTGGTTGGCAAGAACGTAGCTTATACAGTAGCGACGAGGGTTTCAGCTAAGCCCAGGCGGAATGCTGCGGGCCTCAAGGGATTGGTTGAAGTTTGGCGAAGTGGAGGAGTTCGCGAAAGTCTATCCACTGGATTTTCACACCAAGCTGGCTCGGGTTCCGTTCGATTCCCACAATCAAGGGTGGTTGGTTTGGTGTAAATCACGAGCGCCAAAGGTTATCCAAGTCTTGCTGAAAACACGGTTAACCGTCGATAAGGTACGATTTGTTTTTACTCATTACACACAAACTCGGTAAGGTAGTCAGACTACAGAGCTACATGGTTTATAATTAAGTCACCTAAGATAATGGGAACTTTCCTTCACATAACTGAAATTCTAGTTCCAGATAGGTTAAAAGTAACATTCACGAATCATAATAAATATAGAAGTCAAAAAACTGCCTCATTTACACAAAAACAAATTTATATAATTTGGTGGGAAGCCGGATTAGCTACACATTGTTTGCTTGACTGTACTCAAATGGGGGCACGCCATAACCGGGAAATGCTTCTGTGAAATACACGTCAATCGTTTCTGGTCTACCAATCAGTGGTAGCAAAACACAATTGGAACTGTGTCAGATTCCAGAAGAAAATCTCTCCCAGTCGCAGTCCAGATGGCTTACACTGGCTGGTGAACGACTCTTCGCGAAGAAGTCGCCATCTTTCGGACACCCAACCCAAGCCTCGGAAATTAGGCACATCACAAATTCCGACCATCTCTCAAAGCAAATCTCAAGGTCCATTGTCACACAGGAAGCCATCGATCACCGAATAGCTATTGTTTCACTGGATAGGCCTAGTTCCCTTGCAGTCCGATTCCAGTGAAACCTGCCGATTAACGTGTGATCCTAGAAGGCAGACCCTGGGTGCTGTCACCGTTTAGGTTAATTTTCCCTCACCTAGTCCAGGTGCCTTATCAGTTGCAAGTTCACTTTACGCGCCGATCCGTAGCAGCATGATTGATGGTAGCGGCTGCGGGAGGTGGAGTAGGAGCAGAAATTATGAATTTATTGTAGAAATTTCGCGGCAATGTATAAGTATCAGTGTGCTGACCTTCCTCGTTGTCGCTGCATCGGCAGCCGATCCAGGTACGGTCGACAACCTCCTGTCGCTTAACGAGGTTCGCAGCCATTTGACAGCGTGCATCGCATTCGCAGATACTAATGGTAGTAGAAGCTTTGTGTCATGTATCCCCGATCCAACTTATATGGGCAACTCCTTAACTCTTAGACCTAGCCCGATAACTTTGATCCCTGCGTTTGTGTCATGAATCGCAATTTTTCTCCCAATCAGGCTCTTTTCTGCAATCCGGCGATGCGGCGGTGTCAGCTGGACAGTATTCTGCCGCGCTGCGGCACTACACCGCATTTATCGGTCAGTCTCACAACACTCCATCGCCACTTCTTGCTTGCGAAGTTGGTGAATCAGCAACAGTACTGGTATGATCTTCCGCGTCGCAAAACCTATCCAACGGACAGTCTACTTTATAGGACATTGGAAACCTTGACCGATTGAGATACTCATTCACATGCCCTTCCTCCCTCAAAACATCCCGTTTGCCCCCTCCAGAAGCTGATCCCAGCACGGGCCTGGGATACACGAAGAGAGCGGCGGTGTATTTGCAACAGCGGAAGCACAGGGAGGCAGAGGCGGATCTAGACATGGCCATCCAGGTGGAGCCGTCCTTTCTGCAGGGCTACCTGCACAGGGGCCGACTCCGTCGTCAGCTGTGCCAGTAAGCCGGCAATTCTGCCAGTAGGCCGTCAGATTCTGCCTAATTGGTCGTTAGGCGCCCGAAGAGGCGGATCTAGACAGGGCCATTCAGGACAACGCTTGCCTCGTGCACGGGGTACCTGCTCAGAGGCTGTTTGGGCCGTCAGAAATGCCAGTAAGCCGACAACTTTGCCAGTAGGCTGCTAATTGTGCCCATTGGTCGTTAGGCGGCCCAAAAGGTGGACCTAGATAGGGTCATTCAGGTCGACGCCCACTTCTTGCAGGGCCACGGCAGTTGCCTGCGCCATCAGTCCCGTTAGTAATCCGGCAACCCTGCCAGCTACCCGCCAATTGTGCCAGTTGGACGTTGGGTGTCCCAGTTGGTCGCCAGTCTTACCAGTAAGATGCCATCATGCCACTGTCATATCTCTTCCCTCCTCTGTCACTTTCGCCTTCGATCCCTTACCCTGCCTCCCTATCCATTCATTCCTCCTGTTCCTCCCCAATTGTCCATAATTTTTTCCCACACGCAGGTTCTCAGCAGCTTCCGCCGATTTTGAGAAGCTAATAGAGTTAAAGCCGTCGCATACCAGCGCGCGGAAGGAGCTAGCGTCAACCAAAGCAGCAGCAGAGGCTCTAGCGGCCGTTAAAAGCGCAGTAGAGTCCGGGGGAGGGGAGGAGGTGGAGAAGCGGTTAGAGGATGACGTGCTCAGTGTAGTTCCGGACTGTAAAGAGGCGCTGTTGCTTAAAGCGAAGCTGCTTATGGCGAAGGGGGACTACCCGGGCGTGATTGCAGAGGCGGGCAGGGCGCTCAAATCGGATGAGAACGATTTGGAAGGGCTGCTTCTGAGGGGCAGGGCGTATCTGTACAATGGCGACCACGACCACGCACTTAAGTAAGTGCGGTGGCGACCTTGAGCATGCCTTTTGAAGTGCACTGTTGGTCGTGAGCACGCGTTAAGTAAGTCCCTAGTATGTTTGCTTTACATCAATTAGCGTTCTCGTTTCCTCTCCCCGTGCCCATCACGTCTCCACCTCTCCTCCTCCCCTCGCCGCCGCCCTTCTCTCCGCCCCATCTTAATCACTTCAAAACGGGCCTCTTACCACATGTATCACGAACCCCCTGCCTCCGCACTTTCCCCACTCCTCTCCTCCCTTCCCCCCAGGCACTTCCAGGCGGGTCTTCGGTCGGACCCCGAGCATGGGGAGCTGAAGAAGGCGTACAGGCAGCTCAAAAACCTTGAGAAGAAAACCAAAGCGGTGAGTTGAGTTGACGGAGGGTAAGGGGAGGATTTTCTCTGGGAAGGGAGAGAAGTGGGTCTGATTGGAAGGCGAATCGGAGGAGCTGAAGCGGGCCTACAGGCCGCTGCAGAACTTGGAGAAGAAAACCAAAGTGGTGAGTTGATGGGGTAAGGAGAAGAAGTGGGTGTTGGAAGGAAAGTTGAAAAGGATAGAAGAAGAAGGCGAGGAGCTGAAAAGTGTGTATCGGTAGATTCCAGAGGAAAGAATCAGGGCCGTGCGCTCTGGGAATTGTTTTGAGACGCCTCAAAATACCAGAGGAAAGAATCAGGGCCGTGCGCTCTGGGAATTGTTTTGAGATGTCTCAAAATACCAGAGGAAAGAATCAGGGCCGTGCGCTCTGGGAATTGTTTTGAGACGTCTCAAAATACAAGAGGAAAGAATCAGGGTCGTGCGCTCTGGGAATTGTTTTGAGACGTCTCAAAATACCAGAGGAAAGAATCAGGGCCGTGCGCTCTGGGAATTGTTTTGAGACGTCTCAGAATACCAGAGGAAAGAATCAGGGCCGTGCGCTCTGGGAATTGTTTTGAGACGTCTCAAAATACCAGAGGAAAGAATCAGGGCCGTGCGCTCTGGGAATTGTTTTGAGACGTCTCAAAATACCAGAGGAAAGAATCAGGGCCGTGCGCTCTGGGAATTGTTTTGAGACGTCTCAAAATACAAGAGGAAAGAATCAGGGCCGTGCGCTCTGGGAATTGTTTTGAGACGTCTCAAAATACAAGAGGAAAGAAACAGGGCCGTGCGCTCTGGGAATTGTTTTGAGACGTCTCAAAATACCAGAGGAAAGAATCAGGGCCGTGCGGTCTGGGAATTGTTTTGAGACGTCTCACAATACCAGAGGAAAGAATCAGGGCCGTGCGCTCTGGGAATTGTTTTGAGACGTCTCAAAATACCAGAGGAAAGAATCAGGGCCGTGCGCTCTGGGAATTGTTTTGAGACGTCTCAAAATACCAGAGGAAAGAATCAGGGCCGTGCGCTCTGGGAATTGTTTTGAGACGTCTCAAAATACCAGAGGAAAGAATCAGGGCCGTGCGCTCTGGGAATTGTTTTGAGACGTCTCAAAATACCAGAGGAAAGAATCAGGGCCGTGCGCTCTGGGAATTGTTTTGAGACGTCTCAAAATACCAGAGGAAAGAATCAGGGCCGTGCGCTCTGGGAATTGTTTTGAGACGTCTCAAAATACCAGAGGAAAGAATCAGGGCCGTGCGCTCTGGGAATTGTTTTGAGACGTCTCAAAATACCAGAGGAAAGAATCAGGGCCGTGCGCTCTGGGAATTGTTTTGAGACGTCTCAAAATACCAGAGGAAAGAATCAGGGCCGTGCGCTCTGGGAATTGTTTTGAGACGTCTCAAAATACCAGAGGAAAGAATCAGGGCCGTGCGCTCTGGGAATTGTTTTGAGACGTCTCAAAATACCAGAGGAAAGAATCAGGGCCATGCGCTCTGGGAATTGTTTTGAGACGTCTCAAAATACCAGAGGAAAGAATCAGGGCCGTGCGCTCTGGGAATTGAGGGAAGGACGTGTCGTGAGAGGGAAAGGGTTGGGAGAATGAGGAAGCAAGGAGCTGAAGAGGGCGTGGAGTGGAGGGCAGCTCTAGACTCAGGACGAGGACAGAGGAGCGGATGACCGAGGCGGCGGTGAGTTGAAGGGGTGGAGAGAAGAACCTGGTGTGGGAATGGGAGGCCACAGGGGTGATGGGGGAGGAGGCAAGGAGTTCAAAAGGGCGTGCAGGCAGCTGACTGGGAGGATAAGCAAGGCGGTGCCTGGGGCTGTCAAAAGAGGACTAATTTCGGCTTTTGCAAGCCTTCATCAGTACAAGCCTGATAAGCAAGGCGGTGCCTGGGGAGAAGGGGCGTTGGTGGCGGACATGCAGCAGAACAAGTTTCCGACTTCCCACATCATCCGGTCCAGACTCCAGAGTCATCTCAACGCACATCTCAATGCTTGTCCCTCTTTCTTATGATTCAGCCAACCAGGCCCAGGAACTGGTGGTTGAGCAGAGCAAGCTCTAAAGTGCCCACCTGTCTGGACTCACCTCAACGCCTATTCTCAATGCCTCCCTTCCCGCTGCTCCCCTCCTCCCCTTCCGCTCACTATTCAACCCACCAGGCCCAGGAACTGCTGGAGCAGAGCAAGTTCCGTAAGGCAGCAGACGAGTTCAAGGCAGCTCTGGAGGTCAGTGGTATGGAAATCATTCTTGAGAATTGTCCAAGGTATGCCGGAACCATTTTTGAGAGATTCTAAGAGCTCTGATCTCGAGGCCAGTCTGATTGTGTGGCTTTGTGCACTTGAGTGTTCGGGTCTCCTATTGTGAAGGGTCCCAGAAGGTTGACTGTTGATGACAGAGGCAGGTAGACGTGGTCTGTGGTGGGGGCTGTGCGGTGCTCAGGTTCAGAATGTGGAGTGATCAGAATGTGACTTGTGAGCCGCCTCTAAAGTCAGGTTCAGAATGTGGGATGATCAGAATGTGCTGTGCGGAACCCGTGTGTGCTTGTCACCATGTCACGCACATGCGTGTGTATCTCACACACACACCTGGGGCTGTGCTGGAGCCTAGTCATGCCAGGCCTTGTCACTGCAGTGTATGCTTCTGTGCAGCTGAACCTGTTTTGAGCCCTTCACCCCTCACGTCCGTGCTTTTCCCTTCTCGTTTCTCCTCCTTCTCTCCCTTGCCCCCCATCAGATCCTTCCCGACCACAAGCAGCACAACATGAAGCTGCAACTGGGGGTCTGCAGGAGCCTTGTGAAGCTCCTTTCTTCACTTCCCTTTCCCCACAAATTCACCGTCTTCTTTTCCCTTTCCCCTCTCGCGTTATTCCCCCATCAGATCCTCCCCAACCACAAGCAGCACAATATGAAGCTGCAACTGGGGCTGTGCAGGAGCCTGGTGAATCTCCCTTTATCACCTCCCTGTCCCCGCTCCTTTGCTTCTTTCGCTCCCTTTTCCCTCTCCCTTGCCCTCCATCAGATCCTCCCCGACCACAAGCAGCACAATATGAAGCTGCAACTGGGGCTGTGCAGGAGCCTGGTGAAGCTGGGGCGAGGCAAGGAGGCGGCACAGGCGTGCTCGGCCGTGCTGGCAGAAGATAACGACAACTTTGATGCTCTCCTGCTGGTCAGTATCCCAACCTTCTCGTACTGCCATTCCGCTGCTGAGTGTGCTGCTGCCAGTAAAGGATGCGAGAAATCTTGTTGTGAAAATCTGCCCTCTCGTTTCTCTCATTGACCTTCATCGTGACGCATTAGCTCCTCTTTACGGTCACACGCACTCTACCCCTCCCTGCTTTTCCA
The DNA here is from genome assembly GCA_947471745.1 of Closterium sp. Naga37s-1. Classification (NCBI taxonomy): domain Eukaryota; kingdom Viridiplantae; phylum Streptophyta; class Zygnematophyceae; order Desmidiales; family Closteriaceae; genus Closterium; species Closterium sp. Naga37s-1. The sequence goes on from CANJKZ010000431.1 coordinate 412,744, forward strand.
CTATCCCATTTGTGTCTATCTGTCTGTCATGCCAGCGTGGTGAGGCCCGCATTGCGTCTGAGGAGTGGGAGGGCGCTCTGGGGGACTTCAAGCATGCGCACCAGCTGAACAAGCAGGTAGGGCGAGTTGACTGCACCAGCTGAACAAGCAGGTAGGGCGAGTTGACTGCACCAGCTGAACAAGCAGGTAGGGCGAGTTGACTGCACCAGCTGAACAAGCAGGTAGGGCGAGTTGACTGCACCAGCTGAACAAGCAGGTAGGGCGAGTTGACTGCACCAGCTGAACAAGCAGGTAGGGCGAGTTGACTGCACCAGCTGAACAAGCAGGTAGGGCGAGTTGACTGCACCAGCTGAACAAGCAGGTAGGGCGAGTTGACTGCACCAGCTGAACAAGCAGGTAGGGCGAGTTGACTGCACCAGCTGAACAAGCAGGTAGGGCGAGTTGACTGCACCAGCTGAACAAGCAGGTAGGGCGAGTTGACTGCACCAGCTGAACAAGCAGGTAGGGCGAGTTGACTGCACCAGCTGAACAAGCAGGTAGGGCGAGTTGACTGCACCAGCTGAACAAGCAGGTAGGGCGAGTTGACTGCACCAGCTGAACAAGCAGGTAGGGCGAGTTGACTGCACCAGCTGAACAAGCAGGTAGGGCGAGTTGACTGCACCAGCTGAACAAGCAGGTAGGGCGAGTTGACTGCACCAGCTGAACAAGCAGGTAGGGCGAGTTGACTGCACCAGCTGAACAAGCAGGTAGGGCGAGTTGACTGCACCAGCTGAACAAGCAGGTAGGGCGAGTTGACTGCACCAGCTGAACAAGCAGGTAGGGCGAGTTGACTGCACCAGCTGAACAAGCAGGTAGGGCGAGTTGACTGCACCAGCTGAACAAGCAGGTAGGGCGAGTTGACTGCACCAGCTGAACAAGCAGGTAGGGCGAGTTGACTGCACCAGCTGAACAAGCAGGTAGGGCGAGTTGACTGCACCAGCTGAACAAGCAGGTAGGGCGAGTTGACTGCACCAGCTGAACAAGCAGGTAGGGCGAGTTGACTGCACCAGCTGAACAAGCAGGTAGGGCGAGTTGACTGCACCAGCTGAACAAGCAGGTAGGGCGAGTTGACTGCACCAGCTGAACAAGCAGGTAGGGCGAGTTGACTGCACCAGCTGAACAAGCAGGTAGGGCGAGTTGACTGCACCAGCTGAACAAGCAGGTAGGGCGAGTTGACTGCACCAGCTGAACAAGCAGGTAGGGCGAGTTGACTGCACCAGCTGAACAAGCAGGTAGGGCGAGTTGACTGCACCAGCTGAACAAGCAGGTAGGGCGAGTTGACTGCACCAGCTGAACAAGCAGGTAGGGCGAGTTGACTGCACCAGCTGAACAAGCAGGTAGGGCGAGTTGACTGCACCAGCTGAACAAGCAGGTAGGGCGAGTTGACTGCACCAGCTGAACAAGCAGGTAGGGCGAGTTGACTGCACCAGCTGAACAAGCAGGTAGGGCGAGTTGACTGCACCAGCTGAACAAGCAGGTAGGGCGAGTTGACTGCACCAGCTGAACAAGCAGGTAGGGCGAGTTGACTGCACCAGCTGAACAAGCAGGTAGGGCGAGTTGACTGCACCAGCTGAACAAGCAGGTAGGGCGAGTTGACTGCACCAGCTGAACAAGCAGGTAGGGCGAGTTGACTGCACCAGCTGAACAAGCAGGTAGGGCGAGTTGACTGCACCAGCTGAACAAGCAGGTAGGGCGAGTTGACTGCACCAGCTGAACAAGCAGGTAGGGCGAGTTGACTGCACCAGCTGAACAAGCAGGTAGGGCGAGTTGACTGCACCAGCTGAACAAGCAGGTAGGGCGAGTTGACTGCACCAGCTGAACAAGCAGGTAGGGCGAGTTGACTGCACCAGCTGAACAAGCAGGTAGGGCGAGTTGACTGCACCAGCTGAACAAGCAGGTAGGGCGAGTTGACTGCACCAGCTGAACAAGCAGGTAGGGCGAGTTGACTGCACCAGCTGAACAAGCAGGTAGGGCGAGTTGACTGCACCAGCTGAACAAGCAGGTAGGGCGAGTTGACTGCACCAGCTGAACAAGCAGGTAGGGCGAGTTGACTGCACCAGCTGAACAAGCAGGTAGGGCGAGTTGACTGCACCAGCTGAACAAGCAGGTAGGGCGAGTTGACTGCACCAGCTGAACAAGCAGGTAGGGCGAGTTGACTGCACCAGCTGAACAAGCAGGTAGGGCGAGTTGACTGCACCAGCTGAACAAGCAGGTAGGGCGAGTTGACTGCACCAGCTGAACAAGCAGGTAGGGCGAGTTGACTGCACCAGCTGAACAAGCAGGTAGGGCGAGTTGACTGCACCAGCTGAACAAGCAGGTAGGGCGAGTTGACTGCACCAGCTGAACAAGCAGGTAGGGCGAGTTGACTGCACCAGCTGAACAAGCAGGTAGGGCGAGTTGACTGCACCAGCTGAACAAGCAGGTAGGGCGAGTTGACTGCACCAGCTGAACAAGCAGGTAGGGCGAGTTGACTGCACCAGCTGAACAAGCAGGTAGGGCGAGTTGACTGCACCAGCTGAACAAGCAGGTAGGGCGAGTTGACTGCACCAGCTGAACCAAGCAGGTAGGGCGAGTTGACTGCACCAGCTGAACAAGCAGGTAGGGCGAGTTGACTGCACCAGCTGAACAAGCAGGTAGGGCGAGTTGACTGCACCAGCTGAACAAGCAGGTAGGGCGAGTTGACTGCACCAGCTGAACAAGCAGGTAGGGCGAGTTGACTGCACCAGCTGAACAAGCAGGTAGGGCGAGTTGACTGCACCAGCTGAACAAGCAGGTAGGGCGAGTTGACTGCACCAGCTGAACAAGCAGGTAGGGCGAGTTGACTGCACCAGCTGAACAAGCAGGTAGGGCGAGTTGACTGCACCAGCTGAACAAGCAGGTAGGGCGAGTTGACTGCACCAGCTGAACAAGCAGGTAGGGCGAGTTGACTGCACCAGCTGAACAAGCAGGTAGGGCGAGTTGACTGCACCAGCTGAACAAGCAGGTAGGGCGAGTTGACTGCACCAGCTGAACAAGCAGGTAGGGCGAGTTGACTGCACCAGCTGAACAAGCAGGTAGGGCGAGTTGACTGCACCAGCTGAACAAGCAGGTAGGGCGAGTTGACTGCACCAGCTGAACAAGCAGGTAGGGCGAGTTGACTGCACCAGCTGAACAAGCAGGTAGGGCGAGTTGACTGCACCAGCTGAACAAGCAGGTAGGGCGAGTTGACTGCACCAGCTGAACAAGCAGGTAGGGCGAGTTGACTGCACCAGCTGAACAAGCAGGTAGGGCGAGTTGACTGCACCAGCTGAACAAGCAGGTAGGGCGAGTTGACTGCACCAGCTGAACAAGCAGGTAGGGCGAGTTGACTGCACCAGCTGAACAAGCAGGTAGGGCGAGTTGACTGCACCAGCTGAACAAGCAGGTAGGGCGAGTTGACTGCACCAGCTGAACAAGCAGGTAGGGCGAGTTGACTGCACCAGCTGAACAAGCAGGTAGGGCGAGTTGACTGCACCAGCTGAACAAGCAGGTAGGGCGAGTTGACTGCACCAGCTGAACAAGCAGGTAGGGCGAGTTGACTGCACCAGCTGAACAAGCAGGTAGGGCGAGTTGACTGCACCAGCTGAACAAGCAGGTAGGGCGAGTTGACTGCACCAGCTGAACAAGCAGGTAGGGCGAGTTGACTGCACCAGCTGAACAAGCAGGTAGGGCGAGTTGACTGCACCAGCTGAACAAGCAGGTAGGGCGAGTTGACTGCACCAGCTGAACAAGCAGGTAGGGCGAGTTGACTGCACCAGCTGAACAAGCAGGTAGGGCGAGTTGACTGCACCAGCTGAACAAGCAGGTAGGGCGAGTTGACTGCACCAGCTGAACAAGCAGGTAGGGCGAGTTGACTGCACCAGCTGAACAAGCAGGTAGGGCGAGTTGACTGCACCAGCTGAACAAGCAGGTAGGGCGAGTTGACTGCACCAGCTGAACAAGCAGGTAGGGCGAGTTGACTGCACCAGCTGAACAAGCAGGTAGGGCGAGTTGACTGCACCAGCTGAACAAGCAGGTAGGGCGAGTTGACTGCACCAGCTGAACAAGCAGGTAGGGCGAGTTGACTGCACCAGCTGAACAAGCAGGTAGGGCGAGTTGACTGCACCAGCTGAACAAGCAGGTAGGGCGAGTTGACTGCACCAGCTGAACAAGCAGGTAGGGCGAGTTGACTGCACCAGCTGAACAAGCAGGTAGGGCGAGTTGACTGCACCAGCTGAACAAGCAGGTAGGGCGAGTTGACTGCACCAGCTGAACAAGCAGGTAGGGCGAGTTGACTGCACCAGCTGAACAAGCAGGTAGGGCGAGTTGACTGCACCAGCTGAACAAGCAGGTAGGGCGAGTTGACTGCACCAGCTGAACAAGCAGGTAGGGCGAGTTGACTGCACCAGCTGAACAAGCAGGTAGGCGAGTGACTGCACCAGCTGAACAAGCAGGTAGGGCGAGTTGACTGCACCAGCTGAACAAGCAGGTAGGGCGAGTTGACTGCACCAGCTGAACAAGCAGGTAGGGCGAGTTGACTGCACCAGCTGAACAAGCAGGTAGGGCGAGTTGACTGCACCAGCTGAACAAGCAGGTAGGGCGAGTTGACTGCACCAGCTGAACAAGCAGGTAGGGCGAGTTGACTGCACCAGCTGAACAAGCAGGTAGGGCGAGTTGACTGCACCAGCTGAACAAGCAGGTAGGGCGAGTTGACTGCACCAGCTGAACAAGCAGGTAGGGCGAGTTGACTGCACCAGCTGAACAAGCAGGTAGGGCGAGTTGACTGCACCAGCTGAACAAGCAGGTAGGGCGAGTTGACTGCACCAGCTGAACAAGCAGGTAGGGCGAGTTGACTGCACCAGCTGAACAAGCAGGTAGGGCGAGTTGACTGCACCAGCTGAACAAGCAGGTAGGGCGAGTTGACTGCACCAGCTGAACAAGCAGGTAGGGCGAGTTGACTGCACCAGCTGAACAAGCAGGTAGGGCGAGTTGACTGCACCAGCTGAACAAGCAGGTAGGGCGAGTTGACTGCACCAGCTGAACAAGCAGGTAGGGCGAGTTGACTGCACCAGCTGAACAAGCAGGTAGGGCGAGTTGACTGCACCAGCTGAACAAGCAGGTAGGGCGAGTTGACTGCACCAGCTGAACAAGCAGGTAGGGCGAGTTGACTGCACCAGCTGAACAAGCAGGTAGGGCGAGTTGACTGCACCAGCTGAACAAGCAGGTAGGGCGAGTTGACTGCACCAGCTGAACAAGCAGGTAGGGCGAGTTGACTGCACCAGCTGAACAAGCAGGTAGGGCGAGTTGACTGCACCAGCTGAACAAGCAGGTAGGGCGAGTTGACTGCACCAGCTGAACAAGCAGGTAGGGCGAGTTGACTGCACCAGCTGAACAAGCAGGTAGGGCGAGTTGACTGCACCAGCTGAACAAGCAGGTAGGGCGAGTTGACTGCACCAGCTGAACAAGCAGGTAGGGCGAGTTGACTGCACCAGCTGAACAAGCAGGTAGGGCGAGTTGACTGCACCAGCTGAACAAGCAGGTAGGGCGAGTTGACTGCACCAGCTGAACAAGCAGGTAGGGCGAGTTGACTGCACCAGCTGAACAAGCAGGTAGGGCGAGTTGACTGCACCAGCTGAACAAGCAGGTAGGGCGAGTTGACTGCACCAGCTGAACAAGCAGGTAGGGCGAGTTGACTGCACCAGCTGAACAAGCAGGTAGGGCGAGTTGACTGCACCAGCTGAACAAGCAGGTAGGGCGAGTTGACTGCACCAGCTGAACAAGCAGGTAGGGCGAGTTGACTGCACCAGCTGAACAAGCAGGTAGGGCGAGTTGACTGCACCAGCTGAACAAGCAGGTAGGGCGAGTTGACTGCACCAGCTGAACAAGCAGGTAGGGCGAGTTGACTGCACCAGCTGAACAAGCAGGTAGGGCGAGTTGACTGCACCAGCTGAACAAGCAGGTAGGGCGAGTTGACTGCACCAGCTGAACAAGCAGGTAGGGCGAGTTGACTGCACCAGCTGAACAAGCAGGTAGGGCGAGTTGACTGCACCAGCTGAACCAGCAGGTAGGGCGAGTTGACTGCACCAGCTGAACCAGCAGGTAGGGCGAGTTGACTGCACCAGCTGAACCAGCAGGTAGGGCGAGTTGACTGCACCAGCTGAACCAGCAGGTAGGGCGAGTTGACTGCACCAGCTGAACCAGCAGGTAGGGCGAGTTGACTGCACCAGCTGAACCAGCAGGTAGGGCGAGTTGACTGCACCAGCTGAACCAGCAGGTAGGGCGAGTTGACTGCACCAGCTGAACCAGCAGGTAGGGCGAGTTGACTGCACCAGCTGAACCAGCAGGTAGGGCGAGTTGACTGCACCAGCTGAACCAGCAGGTAGGGCGAGTTGACTGCACCAGCTGAACCAGCAGGTAGGGCGAGTTGACTGCACCAGCTGAACCAGCAGGTAGGGCGAGTTGACTGCACCAGCTGAACCAGCAGGTAGGGCGAGTTGACTGCACCAGCTGAACCAGCAGGTAGGGCGAGTTGACTGCACCAGCTGAACCAGCAGGTAGGGCGAGTTGACTGCACCAGCTGAACCAGCAGGTAGGGCGAGTTGACTGCACCAGCTGAACCAGCAGGTAGGGCGAGTTGACTGCACCAGCTGAACCAGCAGGTAGGGCGAGTTGACTGCACCAGCTGAACCAGCAGGTAGGGCGAGTTGACTGCACCAGCTGAACCAGCAGGTAGGGCGAGTTGACTGCACCAGCTGAACCAGCAGGTAGGGCGAGTTGACTGCACCAGCTGAACCAGCAGGTAGGGCGAGTTGACTGCACCAGCTGAACCAGCAGGTAGGGCGAGTTGACTGCACCAGCTGAACCAGCAGGTAGGGCGAGTTGACTGCACCAGCTGAACCAGCAGGTAGGGCGAGTTGACTGCACCAGCTGAACCAGCAGGTAGGGCGAGTTGACTGCACCAGCTGAACCAGCAGGTAGGGCGAGTTGACTGCACCAGCTGAACCAGCAGGTAGGGCGAGTTGACTGCACCAGCTGAACAAGCAGGTAGGGCGAGTTGACTGCACCAGCTGAACAAGCAGGTAGGGCGAGTTGACTGCACCAGCTGAACAAGCAGGTAGGGCGAGTTGACTGCACCAGCTGAACAAGCAGGTAGGGCGAGTTGACTGCACCAGCTGAACAAGCAGGTAGGGCGAGTTGACTGCACCAGCTGAACAAGCAGGTAGGGCGAGTTGACTGCACCAGCTGAACAAGCAGGTAGGGCGAGTTGACTGCACCAGCTGAACAAGCAGGTAGGGCGAGTTGACTGCACCAGCTGAACAAGCAGGTAGGGCGAGTTGACTGCACCAGCTGAACAAGCAGGTAGGGCGAGTTGACTGCACCAGCTGAACAAGCAGGTAGGGCGAGTTGACTGCACCAGCTGAACAAGCAGGTAGGGCGAGTTGACTGCACCAGCTGAACAAGCAGGTAGGGCGAGTTGACTGCACCAGCTGAACAAGCAGGTAGGGCGAGTTGACTGCACCAGCTGAACAAGCAGGTAGGGCGAGTTGACTGCACCAGCTGAACAAGCAGGTAGGGCGAGTTGACTGCACCAGCTGAACAAGCAGGTAGGGCGAGTTGACTGCACCAGCTGAACAAGCAGGTAGGGCGAGTTGACTGCACCAGCTGAACAAGCAGGTAGGGCGAGTTGACTGCACCAGCTGAACAAGCAGGTAGGGCGAGTTGACTGCACCAGCTGAACAAGCAGGTAGGGCGAGTTGACTGCACCAGCTGAACAAGCAGGTAGGGCGAGTTGACTGCACCAGCTGAACAAGCAGGTAGGGCGAGTTGACTGCACCAGCTGAACAAGCAGGTAGGGCGAGTTGACTGCACCAGCTGAACAAGCAGGTAGGGCGAGTTGACTGCACCAGCTGAACAAGCAGGTAGGGCGAGTTGACTGCACCAGCTGAACAAGCAGGTAGGGCGAGTTGACTGCACCAGCTGAACAAGCAGGTAGGGCGAGTTGACTGCACCAGCTGAACAAGCAGGTAGGGCGAGTTGACTGCACCAGCTGAACAAGCAGGTAGGGCGAGTTGACTGCACCAGCTGAACAAGCAGGTAGGGCGAGTTGACTGCACCAGCTGAACAAGCAGGTAGGGCGAGTTGACTGCACCAGCTGAACAAGCAGGTAGGGCGAGTTGACTGCACCAGCTGAACAAGCAGGTAGGGCGAGTTGACTGCACCAGCTGAACAAGCAGGTAGGGCGAGTTGACTGCACCAGCTGAACAAGCAGGTAGGGCGAGTTGACTGCACCAGCTGAACAAGCAGGTAGGGCGAGTTGACTGCACCAGCTGAACAAGCAGGTAGGGCGAGTTGACTGCACCAGCTGAACAAGCAGGTAGGGCGAGTTGACTGCACCAGCTGAACAAGCAGGTAGGGCGAGTTGACTGCACCAGCTGAACAAGCAGGTAGGGCGAGTTGACTGCACCAGCTGAACAAGCAGGTAGGGCGAGTTGACTGCACCAGCTGAACAAGCAGGTAGGGCGAGTTGACTGCACCAGCTGAACAAGCAGGTAGGGCGAGTTGACTGCACCAGCTGAACAAGCAGGTAGGGCGAGTTGACTGCACCAGCTGAACAAGCAGGTAGGGCGAGTTGACTGCACCAGCTGAACAAGCAGGTAGGGCGAGTTGACTGCACCAGCTGAACAAGCAGGTAGGGCGAGTTGACTGCACCAGCTGAACAAGCAGGTAGGGCGAGTTGACTGCACCAGCTGAACAAGCAGGTAGGGCGAGTTGACTGCACCAGCTGAACAAGCAGGTAGGGCGAGTTGACTGCACCAGCTGAACAAGCAGGTAGGGCGAGTTGACTGCACCAGCTGAACAAGCAGGTAGGGCGAGTTGACTGCACCAGCTGAACAAGCAGGTAGGGCGAGTTGACTGCACCAGCTGAACAAGCAGGTAGGGCGAGTTGACTGCACCAGCTGAACAAGCAGGTAGGGCGAGTTGACTGCACCAGCTGAACAAGCAGGTAGGGCGAGTTGACTGCACCAGCTGAACAAGCAGGTAGGGCGAGTTGACTGCACCAGCTGAACAAGCAGGTAGGGCGAGTTGACTGCACCAGCTGAACAAGCAGGTAGGGCGAGTTGACTGCACCAGCTGAACAAGCAGGTAGGGCGAGTTGACTGCACCAGCTGAACAAGCAGGTAGGGCGAGTTGACTGCACCAGCTGAACAAGCAGGTAGGGCGAGTTGACTGCACCAGCTGAACAAGCAGGTAGGGCGAGTTGACTGCACCAGCTGAACAAGCAGGTAGGGCGAGTTGACTGCACCAGCTGAACAAGCAGGTAGGGCGAGTTGACTGCACCAGCTGAACAAGCAGGTAGGGCGAGTTGACTGCACCAGCTGAACAAGCAGGTAGGGCGAGTTGACTGCACCAGCTGAACAAGCAGGTAGGGCGAGTTGACTGCACCAGCTGAACAAGCAGGTAGGGCGAGTTGACTGCACCAGCTGAACAAGCAGGTAGGGCGAGTTGACTGCACCAGCTGAACAAGCAGGTAGGGCGAGTTGACTGCACCAGCTGAACAAGCAGGTAGGGCGAGTTGACTGCACCAGCTGAACAAGCAGGTAGGGCGAGTTGACTGCACCAGCTGAACAAGCAGGTAGGGCGAGTTGACTGCACCAGCTGAACAAGCAGGTAGGGCGAGTTGACTGCACCAGCTGAACAAGCAGGTAGGGCGAGTTGACTGCACCAGCTGAACAAGCAGGTAGGGCGAGTTGACTGCACCAGCTGAACAAGCAGGTAGGGCGAGTTGACTGCACCAGCTGAACAAGCAGGTAGGGCGAGTTGACTGCACCAGCTGAACAAGCAGGTAGGGCGAGTTGACTGCACCAGCTGAACAAGCAGGTAGGGCGAGTTGACTGCACCAGCTGAACAAGCAGGTAGGGCGAGTTGACTGCACCAGCTGAACAAGCAGGTAGGGCGAGTTGACTGCACCAGCTGAACAAGCAGGTAGGGCGAGTTGACTGCACCAGCTGAACAAGCAGGTAGGGCGAGTTGACTGCACCAGCTGAACAAGCAGGTAGGGCGAGTTGACTGCACCAGCTGAACAAGCAGGTAGGGCGAGTTGACTGCACCAGCTGAACAAGCAGGTAGGGCGAGTTGACTGCACCAGCTGAACAAGCAGGTAGGGCGAGTTGACTGCACCAGCTGAACAAGCAGGTAGGGCGAGTTGACTGCACCAGCTGAACAAGCAGGTAGGGCGAGTTGACTGCACCAGCTGAACAAGCAGGTAGGGCGAGTTGACTGCACCAGCTGAACAAGCAGGTAGGGCGAGTTGACTGCACCAGCTGAACAAGCAGGTAGGGCGAGTTGACTGCACCAGCTGAACAAGCAGGTAGGGCGAGTTGACTGCACCAGCTGAACAAGCAGGTAGGGCGAGTTGACTGCACCAGCTGAACAAGCAGGTAGGGCGAGTTGACTGCACCAGCTGAACAAGCAGGTAGGGCGAGTTGACTGCACCAGCTGAACAAGCAGGTAGGGCGAGTTGACTGCACCAGCTGAACAAGCAGGTAGGGCGAGTTGACTGCACCAGCTGAACAAGCAGGTAGGGCGAGTTGACTGCACCAGCTGAACAAGCAGGTAGGGCGAGTTGACTGCACCAGCTGAACAAGCAGGTAGGGCGAGTTGACTGCACCAGCTGAACAAGCAGGTAGGGCGAGTTGACTGCACCAGCTGAACAAGCAGGTAGGGCGAGTTGACTGCACCAGCTGAACAAGCAGGTAGGGCGAGTTGACTGCACCAGCTGAACAAGCAGGTAGGGCGAGTTGACTGCACCAGCTGAACAAGCAGGTAGGGCGAGTTGACTGCACCAGCTGAACAAGCAGGTAGGGCGAGTTGACTGCACCAGCTGAACAAGCAGGTAGGGCGAGTTGACTGCACCAGCTGAACAAGCAGGTAGGGCGAGTTGACTGCACCAGCTGAACAAGCAGGTAGGGCGAGTTGACTGCACCAGCTGAACAAGCAGGTAGGGCGAGTTGACTGCACCAGCTGAACAAGCAGGTAGGGCGAGTTGACTGCACCAGCTGAACAAGCAGGTAGGGCGAGTTGACTGCACCAGCTGAACAAGCAGGTAGGGCGAGTTGACTGCACCAGCTGAACAAGCAGGTAGGGCGAGTTGACTGCACCAGCTGAACAAGCAGGTAGGGCGAGTTGACTGCACCAGCTGAACAAGCAGGTAGGGCGAGTTGACTGCACCAGCTGAACAAGCAGGTAGGGCGAGTTGACTGCACCAGCTGAACAAGCAGGTAGGGCGAGTTGACTGCACCAGCTGAACAAGCAGGTAGGGCGAGTTGACTGCACCAGCTGAACAAGCAGGTAGGGCGAGTTGACTGCACCAGCTGAACAAGCAGGTAGGGCGAGTTGACTGCACCAGCTGAACAAGCAGGTAGGGCGAGTTGACTGCACCAGCTGAACAAGCAGGTAGGGCGAGTTGACTGCACCAGCTGAACAAGCAGGTAGGGCGAGTTGACTGCACCAGCTGAACAAGCAGGTAGGGCGAGTTGACTGCACCAGCTGAACAAGCAGGTAGGGCGAGTTGACTGCACCAGCTGAACAAGCAGGTAGGGCGAGTTGACTGCACCAGCTGAACAAGCAGGTAGGGCGAGTTGACTGCACCAGCTGAACAAGCAGGTAGGGCGAGTTGACTGCACCAGCTGAACAAGCAGGTAGGGCGAGTTGACTGCACCAGCTGAACAAGCAGGTAGGGCGAGTTGACTGCACCAGCTGAACAAGCAGGTAGGGCGAGTTGACTGCACCAGCTGAACAAGCAGGTAGGGCGAGTTGACTGCACCAGCTGAACAAGCAGGTAGGGCGAGTTGACTGCACCAGCTGAACAAGCAGGTAGGGCGAGTTGACTGCACCAGCTGAACAAGCAGGTAGGGCGAGTTGACTGCACCAGCTGAACAAGCAGGTAGGGCGAGTTGACTGCACCAGCTGAACAAGCAGGTAGGGCGAGTTGACTGCACCAGCTGAACAAGCAGGTAGGGCGAGTTGACTGCACCAGCTGAACAAGCAGGTAGGGCGAGTTGACTGCACCAGCTGAACAAGCAGGTAGGGCGAGTTGACTGCACCAGCTGAACAAGCAGGTAGGGCGAGTTGACTGCACCAGCTGAACAAGCAGGTAGGGCGAGTTGACTGCACCAGCTGAACAAGCAGGTAGGGCGAGTTGACTGCACCAGCTGAACAAGCAGGTAGGGCGAGTTGACTGCACCAGCTGAACAAGCAGGTAGGGCGAGTTGACTGCACCAGCTGAACAAGCAGGTAGGGCGAGTTGACTGCACCAGCTGAACAAGCAGGTAGGGCGAGTTGACTGCACCAGCTGAACAAGCAGGTAGGGCGAGTTGACTGCACCAGCTGAACAAGCAGGTAGGGCGAGTTGACTGCACCAGCTGAACAAGCAGGTAGGGCGAGTTGACTGCACCAGCTGAACAAGCAGGTAGGGCGAGTTGACTGCACCAGCTGAACAAGCAGGTAGGGCGAGTTGACTGCACCAGCTGAACAAGCAGGTAGGGCGAGTTGACTGCACCAGCTGAACAAGCAGGTAGGGCGAGTTGACTGCACCAGCTGAACAAGCAGGTAGGGCGAGTTGACTGCACCAGCTGAACAAGCAGGTAGGGCGAGTTGACTGCACCAGCTGAACAAGCAGGTAGGGCGAGTTGACTGCACCAGCTGAACAAGCAGGTAGGGCGAGTTGACTGCACCAGCTGAACAAGCAGGTAGGGCGAGTTGACTGCACCAGCTGAACAAGCAGGTAGGGCGAGTTGACTGCACCAGCTGAACAAGCAGGTAGGGCGAGTTGACTGCACCAGCTGAACAAGCAGGTAGGGCGAGTTGACTGCACCAGCTGAACAAGCAGGTAGGGCGAGTTGACTGCACCAGCTGAACAAGCAGGTAGGGCGAGTTGACTGCACCAGCTGAACAAGCAGGTAGGGCGAGTTGACTGCACCAGCTGAACAAGCAGGTAGGGCGAGTTGACTGCACCAGCTGAACAAGCAGGTAGGGCGAGTTGACTGCACCAGCTGAACAAGCAGGTAGGGCGAGTTGACTGCACCAGCTGAACAAGCAGGTAGGGCGAGTTGACTGCACCAGCTGAACAAGCAGGTAGGGCGAGTTGACTGCACCAGCTGAACCAGCAGGTAGGGCGAGTTGACTGCACCAGCTGAACCAGCAGGTAGGGCGAGTTGACTGCACCAGCTGAACCAGCAGGTAGGGCGAGTTGACTGCACCAGCTGAACCAGCAGGTAGGGCGAGTTGACTGCACCAGCTGAACCAGCAGGTAGGGCGAGTTGACTGCACCAGCTGAACCAGCAGGTAGGGCGAGTTGACTGCACCAGCTGAACCAGCAGGTAGGGCGAGTTGACTGCACCAGCTGAACCAGCAGGTAGGGCGAGTTGACTGCACCAGCTGAACCAGCAGGTAGGGCGAGTTGACTGCACCAGCTGAACCAGCAGGTAGGGCGAGTTGACTGCACCAGCTGAACCAGCAGGTAGGGCGAGTTGACTGCACCAGCTGAACCAGCAGGTAGGGCGAGTTGACTGCACCAGCTGAACCAGCAGGTAGGGCGAGTTGACTGCACCAGCTGAACCAGCAGGTAGGGCGAGTTGACTGCACCAGCTGAACCAGCAGGTAGGGCGAGTTGACTGCACCAGCTGAACCAGCAGGTAGGGCGAGTTGACTGCACCAGCTGAACCAGCAGGTAGGGCGAGTTGACTGCACCAGCTGAACCAGCAGGTAGGGCGAGTTGACTGCACCAGCTGAACCAGCAGGTAGGGCGAGTTGACTGCACCAGCTGAACCAGCAGGTAGGGCGAGTTGACTGCACCAGCTGAACCAGCAGGTAGGGCGAGTTGACTGCACCAGCTGAACCAGCAGGTAGGGCGAGTTGACTGCACCAGCTGAACCAGCAGGTAGGGCGAGTTGACTGCACCAGCTGAACCAGCAGGTAGGGCGAGTTGACTGCACCAGCTGAACCAGCAGGTAGGGCGAGTTGACTGCACCAGCTGAACCAGCAGGTAGGGCGAGTTGACTGCACCAGCTGAACCAGCAGGTAGGGCGAGTTGACTGCACCAGCTGAACCAGCAGGTAGGGCGAGTTGACTGCACCAGCTGAACCAGCAGGTAGGGCGAGTTGACTGCACCAGCTGAACCAGCAGGTAGGGCGAGTTGACTGCACCAGCTGAACCAGCAGGTAGGGCGAGTTGACTGCACCAGCTGAACCAGCAGGTAGGGCGAGTTGACTGCACCAGCTGAACCAGCAGGTAGGGCGAGTTGACTGCACCAGCTGAACCAGCAGGTAGGGCGAGTTGACTGCACCAGCTGAACCAGCAGGTAGGGCGAGTTGACTGCACCAGCTGAACCAGCAGGTAGGGCGAGTTGACTGCACCAGCTGAACCAGCAGGTAGGGCGAGTTGACTGCACCAGCTGAACCAGCAGGTAGGGCGAGTTGACTGCACCAGCTGAACCAGCAGGTAGGGCGAGTTGACTGCACCAGCTGAACCAGCAGGTAGGGCGAGTTGACTGCACCAGCTGAACCAGCAGGTAGGGCGAGTTGACTGCACCAGCTGAACCAGCAGGTAGGGCGAGTTGACTGCACCAGCTGAACCAGCAGGTAGGGCGAGTTGACTGCACCAGCTGAACCAGCAGGTAGGGCGAGTTGACTGCACCAGCTGAACCAGCAGGTAGGGCGAGTTGACTGCACCAGCTGAACCAGCAGGTAGGGCGAGTTGACTGCACCAGCTGAACCAGCAGGTAGGGCGAGTTGACTGCACCAGCTGAACCAGCAGGTAGGGCGAGTTGACTGCACCAGCTGAACCAGCAGGTAGGGCGAGTTGACTGCACCAGCTGAACCAGCAGGTAGGGCGAGTTGACTGCACCAGCTGAACCAGCAGGTAGGGCGAGTTGACTGCACCAGCTGAACCAGCAGGTAGGGCGAGTTGACTGCACCAGCTGAACCAGCAGGTAGGGCGAGTTGACTGCACCAGCTGAACCAGCAGGTAGGGCGAGTTGACTGCACCAGCTGAACCAGCAGGTAGGGCGAGTTGACTGCACCAGCTGAACCAGCAGGTAGGGCGAGTTGACTGCACCAGCTGAACCAGCAGGTAGGGCGAGTTGACTGCACCAGCTGAACCAGCAGGTAGGGCGAGTTGACTGCACCAGCTGAACCAGCAGGTAGGGCGAGTTGACTGCACCAGCTGAACCAGCAGGTAGGGCGAGTTGACTGCACCAGCTGAACCAGCAGGTAGGGCGAGTTGACTGCACCAGCTGAACCAGCAGGTAGGGCGAGTTGACTGCACCAGCTGAACCAGCAGGTAGGGCGAGTTGACTGCACCAGCTGAACCAGCAGGTAGGGCGAGTTGACTGCACCAGCTGAACCAGCAGGTAGGGCGAGTTGACTGCACCAGCTGAACCAGCAGGTAGGGCGAGTTGACTGCACCAGCTGAACCAGCAGGTAGGGCGAGTTGACTGCACCAGCTGAACCAGGTAGGGCGAGTTGACTGCACCAGCTGAACCAGCAGGTAGGGCGAGTTGACTGCACCAGCTGAACCAGCAGGTAGGGCGAGTTGACTGCACCAGCTGAACCAGCAGGTAGGGCGAGTTGACTGCACCAGCTGAACCAGCAGGTAGGGCGAGTTGACTGCACCAGCTGAACCAGCAGGTAGGGCGAGTTGACTGCACCAGCTGAACAAGCAGGTAGGGCGAGTTGACTGCACCAGCTGAACCAGCAGGTAGGGCGAGTTGACTGCACCAGCTGAACCAGCAGGTAGGGCGAGTTGACTGCACCAGCTGAACCAGCAGGTAGGGCGAGTTGACTGCACCAGCTGAACCAGCAGGTAGGGCGAGTTGACTGCACCAGCTGAACCAGCAGGTAGGGCGAGTTGACTGCACCAGCTGAACCAGCAGGTAGGGCGAGTTGACTGCACCAGCTGAACCAGCAGGTAGGGCGAGTTGACTGCACCAGCTGAACCAGCAGGTAGGGCGAGTTGACTGCACCAGCTGAACCAGCAGGTAGGGCGAGTTGACTGCACCAGCTGAACCAGCAGGTAGGGCGAGTTGACTGCACCAGCTGAACCAGCAGGTAGGGCGAGTTGACTGCACCAGCTGAACCAGCAGGTAGGGCGAGTTGACTGCACCAGCTGAACCAGCAGGTAGGGCGAGTTGACTGCACCAGCTGAACCAGCAGGTAGGGCGAGTTGACTGCACCAGCTGAACCAGCAGGTAGGGCGAGTTGACTGCACCAGCTGAACCAGCAGGTAGGGCGAGTTGACTGCACCAGCTGAACCAGCAGGTAGGGCGAGTTGACTGCACCAGCTGAACCAGCAGGTAGGGCGAGTTGACTGCACCAGCTGAACCAGCAGTACAGGGGGTAGGGCGAGTTGACTGCACCAGCTGAACCAGCAGGTAGGGCGAGTTGACTGCACCAGCTGAACCAGCAGGTAGGGCGAGTTGACTGCACCAGCTGAACCAGCAGGTAGGGCGAGTTGACTGCACCAGCTGAACCAGCAGGTAGGGCGAGTTGACTGCACCAGCTGAACCAGCAGGTAGGGCGAGTTGACTGCACCAGCTGAACCAGCAGGTAGGGCGAGTTGACTGCACCAGCTGAACCAGCAGGTAGGGCGAGTTGACTGCACCAGCTGAACCAGCAGGTAGGGCGAGTTGACTGCACCAGCTGAACCAGCAGGTAGGGCGAGTTGACTGCACCAGCTGAACCAGCAGGTAGGGCGAGTTGACTGCACCAGCTGAACCAGCAGGTAGGGCGAGTTGACTGCACCAGCTGAACCAGCAGGTAGGGCGAGTTGACTGCACCAGCTGAACAAGCAGGTAGGGCGAGTTGACTGCACCAGCTGAACCAGCAGGTAGGGCGAGTTGACTGCACCAGCTGACCAGCAGGTAGGGCGAGTTGAACTGAACCAGCAGGTAGGGCGAGTTGACTGCACCAGCTGAACCAGCAGGTAGGGCGAGTTGACTGCACCAGCTGAACCAGCAGGTAGGGCGAGTTGACTGCACCAGCTGAACCAGCAGGTAGGGCGAGTTGACTGCACCAGCTGAACCAGCAGGTAGGGCGAGTTGACTGCACCAGCTGAACCAGCAGGTAGGGCGAGTTGACTGCACCAGCTGAACCAGCAGGTAGGGCGAGTTGACTGCACCAGCTGAACCAGCAGGTAGGGCGAGTTGACTGCACCAGCTGAACCAGCAGGTAGGGCGAGTTGACTGCACCAGCTGAACCAGCAGGTAGGGCGAGTTGACTGCACCAGCTGAACCAGCAGGTAGGGCGAGTTGACTGCACCAGCTGAACCAGCAGGTAGGGCGAGTTGACTGCACCAGCTGAACCAGCAGGTAGGGCGAGTTGACTGCACCAGCTGAACCAGCAGGTAGGGCGAGTTGACTGCACCAGCTGAACCAGCAGGTAGGGCGAGTTGACTGCACCAGCTGAACCAGCAGGTAGGGCGAGTTGACTGCACCAGCTGAACCAGCAGGTAGGGCGAGTTGACTGCACCAGCTGAACCAGCAGGTAGGGCGAGTTGACTGCACCAGCTGAACCAGCAGGTAGGGCGAGTTGACTGCACCAGCTGAACCAGCAGGTAGGGCGAGTTGACTGCACCAGCTGAACCAGCAGGTAGGGCGAGTTGACTGCACCAGCTGAACCAGCAGGTAGGGCGAGTTGACTGCACCAGCTGAACCAGCAGGTAGGGCGAGTTGACTGCACCAGCTGAACCAGCAGGTAGGGCGAGTTGACTGCACCAGCTGAACCAGCAGGTAGGGCGAGTTGACTGCACCAGCTGAACCAGCAGGTAGGGCGAGTTGACTGCACCAGCTGAACCAGCAGGTAGGGAAAATGGTTCAATCTAGAGGTGAGTTGTCTCTTTTTGAGTGTCACATGCCGATGTGTCGCATGCCTACAGGCTACAGCTAGCACACCATCCTCTAACGCTCACCCTCCATGCCCTCCCGTCCCCTCCTCCCCATCACCCTATGCAGAGCCGTGAAGCAGTGGCGGGGTTTCAGAGGGCGGAGCAGGGGTTGAAGATGAGCAAACGCAAGGACTATTACAAGGTGCTTGGGTTGGACAAGAGTGCATCGGCAGCTGACATCAAGCGCGCGTATAAGAGGCTGGCGCTCAAGTGGCATCCGGATAAGAACGTGGAGAATAAGGAGGAGGCGGAGGAGCAGTTTAGGGAGGTGGCTGCTGCTTATGAGGTGAGGGGGGGTGTGGGTAGTACCCGCACAGGGTCCACAGGGTATGGGAGGAGGGAAAGGGATGGTGGAGTAAGGTACGAGGTACAGGGTGTTGGGGATTGGTAAGAGCACGTCTGCAGCTGACATCAAGAGGGCGTATAAGAGGCTGGCTCTCAAGTGGCATCCGGATAAGAACGTGGAGAATAAGGAGGAGGCGGAAGAGCAGTTTAGGGAGGTGGCTGCTGCTTATGAGGTGGGGGGGGGTGTGGGTGATAGCCACACGTTTGAGGTGAGAATGCAACATGAGAGGGATTGATGCAAGAGTGTAGCACTCCAGTGGAATCCGGATAAGAACGTGGAGAACAAGGCAGAAGCGGAGGTGCAGTTTAGGGAGGTGGCTGCTGCTTATGAGGTGAGAGGGGGTGTGGGTGAAACCCACACAGGGTCCACAGGGTATGGGAGGAGGGGAAGGGTTGGTGGAGTAGGGTGCAAGGTACAAGGTGCTGGGTTGGTCAAGAGCTCGTCTGCTGCTGACATCAAGAGGCGTATAAGAGGCTGGCACTGAAGTGGCATCCGGATTTGGGCTTTTTTCTACAACCTCTTGTCAGGCAACCTCTTATCAGATTCGCGTCCAACCGCACTAAAACGCATCTAACCACAGTCGAACACACTGAAACGTGTTGAACCACACGAAGCTGATATGAGGTGTATCTGATACGAGGTGTAGGAACACTCCCTAAGAACGTGGAGAACAAGGAGGAGGCGGAGGAGCAGTTCAGAGAGGTGGCCGCTGCTTATGAGGTGAGAGAGAGGGAGTTGAGTTGAGGTCAATGGAGCCAATGCAGGGTCGATGGGGTCAACGCATGGTCAATGGGTTCAACACAGGGTCAATGGGGTCAACTGGATGGGTTCAGTGAAACGAGGGGATGAGTTAGGGGAGAGAGACGTAGCATAACTTCACCTCACACTGTTGGGCTCCGAACCAGCTTCCGGTCCTTCCCTTCCTCACTTCGCCCTTGCCCTTTCAACCCTCCAGGTGTTAGGAGACGAGGACAAGAGGGGCCGGTATGACCGGGGAGAGGAAGTGGACGAACCAGAGCAGCAGGGGGGAGGTGGTGGCTTCCCCTTTGGCCAGAACGTCAGGTTTCACTTCCAAGGGGGGGGAGGCTTCCCAGGTGGTTTCCCAGGTGGATTTCCTGGCGGATTCCACTTTCAACAGGGGTAACTGGGACCAAAAGACCGTTTTCCCATTGTTGGAAACTACACACATGATAATTTCTACTACTTCTATTCGTTTGCTGCTGCGAATGCTTAGAAAGCACTCCTGGATCCGTTGCAGTCCTTAATTAACTTTGAATGAATTGAGCAGCTACAGTTTTTAAAGGTGGACTCTACTCTTGGCAAGCAGATGGTTAATATCTGGTACTGATACTTCTAGAAACTGCTAACATCCAACCAATCAGTATAGCTACCCCTTTGGACAAGTCGCGAGCAACTAATTTGGAACGTGCGTTGCAATACAATTCAATGCAATGCAAGCACAGGATCATTCTACAGCGTGCAAATCATGTTTCCAGTGATTTGCATAATACAGTACGGCGTATGGTATTTCATATGGTACTGTTACTTTTACACAATGTGCTACAAAAATTGGACGCCCCTAGTGGCTTTGCCCAACATATGCCAGGTAGGCCACATGAACAAGCACCAGCAAAGTACCTTGACCAGCCCGTGCGGAATATGATTTCTGAGAATTCTAATAAGTACCGTAGCTGCTTTGTTTATCATACCCCATGTACGGTAGGCAACAGAAACAAGCACCAGCAGAGTACCTGCACCAGCCCATGCGCGACCTTCAACGCGAGTAAAAGAATTATAGCTCAAGACCTTTAAAACTAAAAAATGGCCCGGGCCGCAGAGAGTCGAGGCTCAGCGTGAGCTTCGATGATCTCGTTAGAGGCACGGATAGCCCATCCAGCCAGCCACCATCCACGGTACTGTCAATGGATAGCCCATCCAGCCAGCCACCATCTACGGTACTGTCAATGGATAGCCCATCCAGCCAGCCACCATCTACGGTACTGTCAATAGATAGCCCATCCAGCCAGCCACCATCCACGGTACTGTCAATGGATAGCCCAGCCAGCCAGCCACCATCTACGGTACTGTCAATGGATAGCCCAGCCAGCCAGCCACCATCTACGGTACTGTCAATGGATAGCCCATCCAGCCAGCCACCATCTACGGTACTGTCAATGGATAGCCCAGCCAGCCAGCCACCATCTACGGTACTGTCAATGGATAGCCCATCCAGCCAGCCACCATCTACGGTACTGTCAATGGATAGCCCAGCCAGCCAGCCACCATCTACGGTACTGTCAATGGATAGCCCAGCCAGCCAGCCACCATCTACGGTACTGTCAATGGATAGCCCAGCCAGCCAGCCACCATCTACGGTACTGTCAATGGATAGCCCAGCCAGCCAGCCACCATCTACGGTACTGTCAATGGATAGCCCAGCCAGCCAGCCACCATCTACGGTACTGTCAATGGATAGCCCAGCCAGCCAGCCACCATCTACGGTACTGTCAATGGATAGCCCAGCCAGCCAGCCACCATCTGCGGTACTGTCAATGGATAGCCCAGCCAGCCAGCCACCATCTACGGTACTGTCAATGGATAGCCCAGCCAGCCAGCCACCATCTGCGGTACTGTCAATGGATAGCCCAGCCAGCCAGCCACCATCTACGGTACTGTCAATGGATAGCCCAGCCAGCCACCATCCACGGTACTGTCACGAGGCTGCTGCTGCTTTCCAGCTCGAGCTTGAACTCGTGCAATCCCCCAATGCCATGCAGCATCCAGAACACATCTGCATCTTCTTGAGGAACTGCTGCTATGAGAGTCTGAGGCAGGTCATTCTCTCAGAAGAACTGCTGCTATGAGGCCCGCAGCTGCCTCTCCAGCTCTACCTTGTGCTCCCACATTCCTTTAATGAACCCCACAGCACTTCCACAATGGGGCGGCTATTTGAGGTTTCAGGGTGGTTTGCGCCGATAAGAGGCCAGCAGCTGCCTCTCCAGCTCAGATGAAGCCTGCTGGAGCGTTGCTGAATCATCCTGCTAGAGCATTGAAAACTATGAGATGCGCTGTCACGAGGCCAGCAGCTGTCTCTCCAGATCCAGCTTGTACTCGCGCATTCCCTCGATGAACCCCACGGCGGCAACCCGAAGTGAGCGAGAGCCCCTATGTGCATGCGAGTGGTGGCGATGCAACTGAAGGCTGCTGCAGCGTTGTTAAAACTTCATGTGTAAGGGTTCTCGGACGTAGTATCATGAGGCCCACAGCTGTCTCTCCAGCTCGAGCTTGTACTCGCGCACGCCCTCAATGAAACCCACGGCAGCATCCAGAAGAGAGTGGCTTTGTGGGAATTCGAGGTAGTTTGCTCAGACTAGACACGCAGTTACGAGGCCAGCAGCTGCCTCTCCAGCTCCAGCTTGTACTCCCGCATTCCCTCAATGAACCCCACGGCAGCATCCAGGAGAGAGTGGCTACCTGCATGCGACTTTTGAGGCGCCTGAAAAGCCGTTACGAGGCCAGCAGCTGCGTTTCCAGCTCTAGCTTGTACTCGCGCATTCCTTCAATGAACCCCACAGCAGCATCTAAAAGAGTGGCTATCTGAGTGCGATTGCTGAACCCCGCCCGGCCCTGCTGCCTCAGCAGCACCTCCGCTGGTATCACTGCCTTGAGGGCCTCTAACCGCTCTCTGTGAGACATGGGAGGAGGAAGGGAAGAAAAGGAGAGGGGCAAGGCACGCATAAGGCTGGCTATTGAAGTTGACTTGAAAGTGGTAACACTGCCTTGAGTGCGTTCATTCGCTCACTGTGATGTACAATGGGATGAGGAAGGGACGGGGCATTGCACATGAAGGAAGGAGGGAGGGAAGGAATCTTTGGAAGAGTAGTGAGCTCAAGTAATGTGCAGAGCACGAGTCAACAAGAATTCCCAAGTCAGCAAAAGTCAACCAGTGTGAACATGGCCGAACCTTCAAGTCAACAGGAGTCAACGCACACACCGAACTGGACCACCACCCAACTCACGTTATTCTGGACCGCATATGCTTTTCCGTAGCACTCTTCCCCGTGATTTGCCTCCCTCCTGTCCCTGCACGTCCCACCCCTCCCCTCGGGGACTGGGACAACGGGGACGGGGTTGCAGAGGGCGACTTAAAGCCCATGCTTCCTCCTGGGGTTGACTCCCGGGCTGACGCAGACCCACGCACTGCTGCTGCCTGCATTTGCGGCGAGTGCGGTGTGAAGGGGTGCTGTGCGTGCGGCTGCGGTACGGAGGTGTTTGGAGTGAAGGGTTCGTGCGCATGTGCTTGGGAGAAATCTGGTTGCACTGCTGGCTCCACTAGCGGATTTGGTTTTGGAGAATGCAGCGATGGCGACAGCCCTTGAGACGGCTCAAAACGCTGCTCTGGCGAGACGGGGCAGTGCAGTGCGGTGCTGCCAGGTGCTTGACCCTGGAGCCGTCTCAACAGGCAGCTAATAGCTGCCTGCCTCCGCTGGTGTGCAAGGGACGAGACTGGCATGGCAGGAGCAGCCAGAGCAGCAGCAGCAGCACCACCACCACCACCATCAAAAGCAGCAGCGGCCAGGGGAGAAGCGTCCGTGCACCCGCCAAGTCCCACACCACGTGCCATTTCAAAGGGATGCGGTGTCAGAGGCTTCACGAGAGGAGCAGCAAGCTGGTCCAATGGGTGCTGTGGCAGGCACACGCCAGCACATGGGTGACACACGCCAGAGTGTGTGGGGCCCACGTCAGAGTGTGTGGGGCTCACGCCTGGACGTGTGCGGCACACGCCAGAGTCTCTTGGGCATGTGGTTGCAGCAGCAGCACCCGCAGGAAAAGTCCCAGCAGCAGTCGCAGGGGAAGTCGCAGCAGCAGTTGCAGCAGCAGTCCAGAAGGAAGGCACTGGAGCAGGTGTGATTCTTGGTGCCACACGTGTTGCACGGGTGGGAGTGGCCATAGCAGGAAGGGCTGCTGCTGCTGCTGCTGCATTCCATTCTGCATTGTGCTTGGCGATACCGCTCCGCCTTCTCTCGTCGGAAACGAGGCTGCTGCTGCTACCGCTACTCCTAGAGAAGCCACCAGCAGCAACGCACCGTTCAATGGCAACAGCAGTCGCAACAGCAGCAGGCGCGGCAAGAGGGAGACCAGTTTCGTCAACAGCAGCAGGGTTACCACATAACCTCTTCCTCCCATGAAAAACGTCCATTTGAGATAGGTCATTAATCTGTGAGGCTAAAAGCCTTCGTTTTGTGCCGAACGATGGTACCAAATTGGGAAATCTGTGGGCTCCGAAGGTTGATGAGCGGTTGAGGGCAACGGGAAGGGACGGCGAGGGGAAGGAGCGCGGTGGAGGAGGAGAGGTGCCGAGCTCTGAAGACGGCTGAGTTTGCAGCTGCTGATTGGGCGGCATATGCTGAGTCAGCAGCGGCGCAGGAAGCACGGGAAGGGAAGGATGACTCTCATTCGGAGTCTGAGTCAGCAGGGGGTTGGGAAGGGATAGAATCCCCAGAGCCCCACTTCCATCCGTACTCTCTCCCTCACCCTCCACTAATGGCATTAGCACCATCCCTGCGCGCTCCGCGCTTGAAGCTGGGTTGAACTCACACAGCCGTTGCTTCTCGGGGATTAAAGCAGGCTCGGAATTTCCCAGTCTGGGCTGCTCGGCGCGCTGCAGCGCTTCTTGGATCAGGCGGAGCTCCTCCCTGCCGATGCTGCTCCAATCCGCCGGCGGCACGGCTGGAAGCTCCCCCGTTTGGAGCACGTCGAAGCATGATGGTGCTCCCGTTATTGTCGCGTCGAGACACGGTTCCCCTGGTAGATTCGCGTCCAAGAAATCCATTATGAGGAAAGACACACCAAGTTAACACGGACTGAAAGAGCAGGAGAGCACTCTCCAGGAGAGAGAGGGAGCGGACGCAGTCATTTTTTTTCAGAAGCTTCAAATTAGAACGAAGAGCAGAAAAGCACTCTCTGGAAGGAATTATCGGAACGAAGATAATTTGAGAGAGGATTAGTAGAAAACGAAATCGGTCCCAAAGTTATGCATCAGCCTGTTTACTACTACCACGTGGAATGGTACAATAGTGAATCTGGAGAAGATTTATCAAGCGAGAAAACGCTGGGTGCCACTTGCACCAATCACGCTGCAGAGAACCGTAAAAAAGGTCCAAATGGTGTCGATTCTCAGAATCTGGTTCTGCGGCGTACAGGTGGCAGAATCGCAGGCATCATTCACGCCACATGCAAGGGTCCGTGATGTAGTAATCATTCCTATCATGATAGGAATACCATAGATATGATGTTTGTACACTGCGAAGCCCTGCTGGAGTGGTCACCCCAGCCCACATGCTGACCTAATCCACGACTGTTAGCCAGCCCACGCCAGATCATAACGGGATGTTATGGGTGCATGCACCTTGGGATGCCGTGGATACGCCACTATGTACCACCGTACGTACTACGAAATGGGAAAGAATTGTCCGTTCCGTTCAAAGACAGAGACGGAGGCGGAGGAGGACCAAAGGAAAAAGAAAGGCGTGTGGTACTGTACCGAGAACCGAGTCACCAAGGGTTCTCGAGAAGGACCCTTCCTCTGTTTCGCACATACACATGTATGTGTAGTGACTAGTGATCTTTCAGGAAATACCAGCCTTCAGAATGATCACTCACTACGCACACCCCACCTGCGCCTCACGCGCACTCTTCGCAACACACCACTGTACTGTACTGTAATGGCGCGTCGATCAAGGAAGGAGTGAGGCGAGCGTATATGCGAAGAGATGCGATGCGATGCGAACGAAGGCTGAGAGGCTAAACATCTTCAGTTGACCCTTGGAAAATCGAAGGTGAACTGTCTCAAGACTGTCCTTTCAGAGAGGCTCGACACTACAGTACGACTCCCCTAGGCATAGCTGACTGGGCAAACGTGATGTTGGACGAGATCGGCGGCGCTCCTTGTTCAGATCACCTCGCCGCCGTAACGAGACGAGAACCGTGTCAGTGTGTCACCGTAGTACATGCGAACATTGGGGTAACTTGTCACGTCCGGCACAATCGCCTTCCAGCCTACGTCACAGACTTGCTGTTAACGTCACGCGCCCAAGCGGAAAGCTCCTGGATCTAGACATCGCCACGCAAAACAATGGATCCCAATGGCCCGTGCGTACGTTTACGGCCAAACTGTGCGGGTGATTTGTTAAGTGGAGAGTCCAGATTTGATACTCGAGAAAGAGCCAATAAGAGAGCCAATATGCACACACGATATTAATCAACCGATCATGTTCAGGGGAGCACGAAGACGATTGAGAAAAGAGTAGGGCGATTGGAGCAACTGGTGCTATACAGCGAGATTAATTGCCAAAACTAGCCGATCACAGTTACAGATAAGGGGATTTCTGCCAGATAAGGTACGCGTGGACGAGGAGGCATTTGCAGGGTGGTGTGCCTTAAAGCTCAAGTATACATTTGTCACTGGGGTTTACTGGGATTTTGAACCCCTCCTTTCAAATGTATACTGAAGCTTTAAAACGAGGGTGAGATTGTTTCGATTGCAAAAACAAAAGGTGAAGCATCGGTTACCCAGGTGAGATTTGTTATTTCTCGCTAAGTTACAGTATGGAAGAATGATCAACCACTGGCAATGCGTATCATATTCTTTAAAGATTGTCCATGAGACTGACCCCGACAACTACTGCCGGTATTAACTAGCAAGCAAGGGTGGAGCGCGAAGGACCTTGAATGATCGTTGGCCCTGCTGAAGCTTGATAAGATTTCCAACAGTACTTTATCAAGCTGGCAGAGCACGTGAAGTGATTCACCAAATATCACTTGCAAAATCCTCGTTACAGAATGACTCGAGTGCTTTCAAAGGCAAACATAGAATTATCTGTTTACATATAAAATCACCTCATTATGAGGAGGTTTTTTACAACTTGAAGATGAACTTCATTTTTTCTTGCAGCACCGTTGATTCTTCTGCTCCCTACCCTAAAAAAAAAGAACAACGGACACAAGCAAACTCTTCATACATGTGACAACGGGACAAGAGAGCTGGACGGAAACTTGGAAAATAATAGAAGAAAACAACAGAGACATACCGATGACGATTCGGCATGACATCCGGGACTGTGATCAGATGCTGGCACACACTTTCTCTTGCCACGACCTTTCACTTTCAGTTGTTGCTGTAAGTGCTCCACCTGAGTTGGCGATCCAAAAAAAAAAAGGCACTGACAAATGGTGCATTCTTGTAACGCAACAAGGCAATCCCACACACTCGAAGAAAGTAAAAAAAGAAGACAATATCGAGGGCCCCAACAAAACAAGTACAACTCCATCCGGTCAGTTACAATGTAACCTGATCAGGCATAGTATCATCATATGTATTCATTTGGCAGATGTACTACTTACCTGGTCAGCTGTGGGGTTGATGGGGGTGACATCAAAGCTTCCATCGTAATCCTTCCCACACACAGGGCACTGCCTCTCCTTCAACTGATGGGGGTTCACACAGAGAGAGAGAGAGAGAGAGAGAGAGAGAGAGAGAGAGAGAGAGAGAGAGAGAGAGAGAGTACACGAAAGGGAGAATGGGGGAGAGGAAGAACAAGAAAGGAAGAAAGGAATGTGACATGTGGTTTTGACGCAGAAGAGTTAATTGCAATGACCTGAGTGATCACACAAATAACCTGAGCCATTACCTTAAGAACCAGGTGAGGAATCACCTGAACGATCACCTACTAAGCACGTGCTCACCACCCACCCTGAAGCCCCACCTGAGCCAGCGCTCGTGTGCTGAAGGCATGTCCACAGGGGCGGAGGAGAGAGAAGCTGTGCAGAGGAGGGGGAATGGGAGGGACGAGGGATGGGAGGGAAGGGAGATGGGAGGGAAGAAGGACGGGACGGAATTGGGACGGGAGGGGGATAAGAAAGGTGGCACTGAGGCATTCTCACTGGCACCGGCATCAAAATAATGGCAAGAAATATGCAGTAACAACCCCGTGTGCCCTGCTGCCCCGTGTGCCCTGCTGCCCTGTGTGCCCTGCTGCCGCGTGTGCTCTGTTGCCCTGTGCGCACGGCTGGCCATTGCTGGCGGTGGCACCTGAAAGCGTGCAAACCCATGTGCCCCGCTGCACCTTGTACCTTACTTCCCCATGTGCCCCACTGCCCCTTGTTGTGCCCCACTCACGGCTGGCCACTGCTGGCAGAGGCACCTGACAGCGTGCAAACCCAGTGCGAGGCGTTCCTGCTGCTGCTGCTGGCCCCACTGCTGCCCCTGCCTCTCGTTGGGCTGCTGCCACCAGTTCTGCTACTGCTACCGGCAGCAGCAGTTGCAGTCAGTGCGTCAGCAGAAGCAGCACCAGAAGCAACACCAGCAGGGCTAGTATCGGTGCCACACCTGCTGCTAACATTGTTGGTCCCATTCTCAACCTCATCGCTGTTACCCCCGCCACTGTCACCCCTGCTGCTGTGGGCTGCATGGTCGACTGAGGGGAAGCGCACTGTCACAATGTCCTGGGGGAGTGGTGTGGCGAGGGGGGAGGGGCGAGGCGAAGGAGGAGAGGGCGGAGAGGGAGGAGTGCTTTTTAGAATTCTCAAAAGTGACTGAGGGGAAGCGCACAGAGGCAATGTCCTGGGGGGAGTGGCGAGGGGAGGGGAGAGGCGGAGAAGAGGGGGGAGAGGGAGGAGGGGAGGAGAGGGAAGGAAGGGGGGGAGAAACAGAATGAAGATTCACTGCAAAGGCGAGCAGGGGGAAGCGGGAGAGAGGAGGGGAGGGTGGGAAGCGGGAGAGAGGAGGGGAGGGTGGGAAGCGGGAGAGAGGAGGGGAGGGTGGGAAGCGGGAGAGAGGAGGGGAGGGTGGGAAGCGGGAGAGAGGAGGGGAGGGTGGGAAGCGGGAGCGCTCTCATAACTACCCACCTGCTCTTGTTGCCATGCCAGCGCTCTCATAACTACCCCCCTGTTCCCCTGGGCTCATGGGGTCACCTGCTGCCCTGCCCTGCTGCCCTGCTGCCCTGCTGCCCTGCTGCCCTGCTGCCCTGCTGCCCTGCTCCCCTGCTCGCTCACTCCCCTGCTTCCCCCTTCCTCAGCTCCCCCGTTTCCCCCGATTCCTCTGCTTCCCTTCTCCCCTGCTCTCACCTTGGTGAATCGGATGTGTGCAAAACGGTGCAGTTGGTCCTGCAGCCTGGTGAAGCGCCACTGGAGGGGGAATGGGGGATTGCTCATGGATTCGGGCAGTAGGGGGGGGGGGGTGGAGTGGGGGAGGGGGGGGAGAGGGAGGAGAGGGAGGATGTGTGCAAAGCGGTGCAGTTGGTCCTGCAGCCTGGTGAAGCGCCACTGGAGGGGAATTGGGGGATGGCACATGGACATGGGCAAAAGGGAGGCCGAGAGAGAAGGGGGGCGTGGAGAAGGAGGAGGGGACAGAGAAGGGGTTGAAGAGGGGAGATAGAGAAGGGGGGATGGATGGAGGGGGAATGGAGGGAGGGAAGGGATGCGAGAGAGGGATTGAAAGAGTACACTTGATTGAGACACACACCACTGTACCACACTGCACCGCACAAGTGCGTGCAGGAAAGGGAAGGGGAGAGGAGACGGACCGAAATGGTTGGGCTCAGTGACGGACAGCACAGCACTGCACCACACTGCACCGCACTGCAGAGCAGGGTGAGCTGCTGTGTCTCACCTTGTGACTCTCTTCTGCTACAACACCCGCTCGCCACAGCAGCAGCTGTAGCACGCTCTCCCGGTTGTAGCTGGAAAAAGGGGGGGGGGAGAAGGAGATGGGGGAAACAGGGAGAACGTACTACGTGAACCAGCTGTAGCACGCTTTCCCAGTTGTAGCTGAAATAAAAAGGGGCGGGATGGGGGGAAACAGGGGGGACGTACATGAACTGGGGCTGCATCTCTATATCATTCTCTCTAGCTCGTACGGTTGTAGCTGGAGAGATGGAGGCACGATGAAGGGAGGTGTGGACGGCAGAAGAGGCAAGAGAAGGAGACACAGGGGGCCGAACCTTCACTCGTCCTCTCTCACTTTCGTTTCCCATCTAATCCTCCTCTTCCCCTCATCCCCCTCCCTCCCATCCTCCCCTCCCTTCCCCGCCACCGCCCTTTCCTCCCCCTCTTCCCCCTTCCCTCTCCCCCCTCACAGTCGTCCGAGCTGGCACACCACGATTGGCTCTCGCAGCGCCTCCCCCGTGAGCGCGCACGCGCTCCACGCGGCGTCGCGCTGCTCCCGCGCGCCCACGCGCTCCTCTCCGCCCAGCAGGTCGCCCGCGGAGAGCTGCCCCCCGCGCGTCGACCGCGCGGAGTCCCTGCTTTGCGGTCGCGCGGAAAGATTGGGGGGAGGAGCGCAGGGTGCAGGAGAAGCGCAACTCAGGGGATGGATGAGGGGAGGGGGAGGAGAGCGAACGGGGGAGCGCAAGAAACGGCGGAGCCAAAGGGGGAGTTGGGAACGGGAGCAAATTCGGGAGGGACAGTGGACAAGGTATTGCCTGTCAGCAGCTAAGCAGGTGGTGAACGGTAACGGTAATGTTTACGGTGGCGGTCGGTAACGGTGACGGTAACGGTATGGTATCGATAACGGTGACGGTAACGGCGGCGGTAGAGACCTGGAGGCGAGGCGCCACGACGCTCCTCGGATGACGTCGGTGCGCGAAATAATTGTTCCGCCGTCCAGACCCATGGCGCTGCGGTAGGCGCGGTACGGCGCTTAAGATGTCTTATGTGCTCCGGTTAGTGTGGTACGCCGCCCCAGATTACGGCAGGCGCGCGCGGACATGTCTTTCCAAGCCGACCGGGAAGGGAAGTGAGAAAGCGCGATTCGGCGGTCAAAGATATTTACATTTACAAATATTGCAGTTGAGCATTCATAATGCGTTACCGTGGCTTCCCGCCAAATTGCGTTGCTTTTGTTCTCTATTTACTGTACTAAACAACGATGTGCATACCTAAAATGATATACTTCATGAATATAAAACCAGCAAGTGAATTGAACTCTCATCTACCCATCTTTATCCTATATGCAAATACCCCTACACCCCTCCTGCACTCAGTCTCAAGCCTTCTTCACCGTTGGATTAGCAGATGGGGCAGATCTATCCGTTCCCTTCATCATTCTTCTTTCCATCACCACCAGTCGCCGCCACTCGCTCGCTTTCACCTGTGCCAAAACCACAAAGCGCGACAGGAGGGAGGACGAATGGGGAAAAAATACCACATTATCCATGAAATGCCCTGCGGTACTCAACCCTTCACTGTCTTGAGCAATGATGTAAACATGGATCCTAAAAAAGAAACTGAACTGATGCATAAGAAAACACAGGGCATGCAGAGGGTGTGGTGAAATGTGAATTTCACTTGTCTTTTATCTGGGAGATTGGGGCAGGCAGGTGGGTGCTGCGTGGGGGAAACATCGAGTCAGAGAGGGGGGGAGGGTGGAGAGGGGGAAGCATGAGGCAAGGAGGGAGGGAGGGAGGGGGGGATGGAGTTAGAGAGGGAGGGGGGGATGGATGAAGAAAGAGGCAAACAGGTAGGCAGAGAGGCGGGCAGAGAGGCAGGCAGGGAGAAAGAAGGAAAGGGAGAAGGGAAGCAGAGAGGGACGGGAGAGAGGGAAGGAGGGAGGGATGGTATGAGGGATGGGCAGGTGGGTGGGTGGGTGTACCGTGGGGAAGCCGGCATAGTCCCCTGGCTCCTTGATGTCTGATGCCACTCCTGACTTGGCTGCCACGCGCACCTGCAGGGGGCAAGGGTTGCACACAATGCACACGCAACGCAATGGCACACGTGATGGGCAGATGAGAGTACCGTGGGGAAGCCGGCATAGTCCCCTGGCTCCTTGATATCCGATGCCACTCTTGACTTGGCTGCCACGCGCACCTGCAGGGGGCAAGGATGCATGCACACAGGGAGACACACATGCAATGATGGAGACAGGGACACACGCAGGTAGTCCCCCGGCTCCTTGATGTCCGATGCCACTTGGCTGCCACGCGCACCTGCAGGGCCCGGGTGTGATGGCGCACCCACAATGACACAAGAAACTACACAAGAGATGACACAAAAGACGCCACGAGTGATGCCACAAGCAGTGGAGCGCAGACAATGACACACAAGCTATGGCATGGCGACAAGTCACGGGGCTGTATTACAACAAGGCAGCAGGGTAGGAATCACATGGGTGGTGCCTGGGCCGGTGAGTAATCATGAAACTACAAAGGGATCTGGAAATAGTGAGTGGTGAGGGGTGCTGGGAGGTGCTGAGGGGTGGTGCGGGGGTGGTGAAAGGTGCTGAGGGGTGGTGAGGGGAGTACCTTATCTGCTATGGTGACATGATCTGCCACGCCCACTTGCCCTGCCAGCACCACATAGTCGCCCAGACTGCCGTGCATGCACATGTGATTCACACACACACACGCAAGTGACGTGATTGATGCCATGCATGCACACATGCATGAATTTGATGCCACGTATGCAGAATGCATGTGATGTGGCACAAAAAAAAAACGCAATGACTGACTTGGATAGAAGAAGAAAAAAATGGCAAATTGGGAAGAAAAAAAATATGCACGCCAGGCCAACCTGAAAATTGCAGTGTGTACTCACGTGGACGAGCCTATTTTTGAGGCGCCTGAAAATTGCAGTGTGTACTCACGTGGACGAGCCTATTTTTGAGGCGCCTGAAAATTGCAGTGTGTACTCACGTGGACGAGCCTATTTTTGAGGCGCCTGAAAATTGCAGTGTGTACTCACGTGGACGAGCCTATTTTTGAGGCGCCTGAAAATTGCAGTGTGTACTCACGTGGACGAGCCTATTTTTGAGGCGCCTGAAAATTGCAGTGTGTACTCACGTGGACGAGCCTATTTTTGAGGCGCCTGAAAATTGCAGTGTGTACTCACGTGGACGAGCCTATTTTTGAGGCGCCTGAAAATTGCAGTGTGTACTCACGTGGACGAGCCTATTTTTGAGGCGCCTGAAAATTGCAGTGTGTACTCACGTGGACGAGCCTATTTTTGAGGCGCCTGAAAATTGCAGTGTGTACTCACGTGGACGAGCCTATTTTTGAGGCGCCTGAAAATTGCAGTGTGTACTCATGTGGACGAGCCTATTTTTGAGGCGCCTGGAAATTGCAGTGTGTACTCACGTGGACGAGCCGCCAATGCCGGTTTGCCCGCAGATGATGCAGCAGCGACCGATGACCACATTGTGACCAATCTGGTCGGGTTGCATGGGGTCGATTTATGGAGTCAATGGGGCCAGTCAATGGGGTCAATGGGGTCAACGAGGTCAGTCAATGGGCTCAATGAGGTCAGTCAATGGGGTCAATGGGGTCAATGGGGTCAATGGGGTCAATGGGGTCAATGAGGTCAGTCAATGGGGTCAATGAAGTCAGTCAATGCTGGTTTTGCCACAGATGATGCAGGAACGACCGATGGCCACAGTGTGACCGAACTGCTTGGGTTCAGCCAATGGAGTTTAGTCAGAGCAGGGGATATGCAAGTGATGCCGGTGGGTTGTAACCCTTTCAACTCTGTGCAAGTGGGTTGTGGTATAGTATGGGCTGAAACGGATGAAAGGCAATCACATTCACACACATGGTCACGACACCGGAATAGCACATGGTCACGACACCGGAATAGCACTAGAGGGGGTCGTGCAAAGAGGGCACATGCACAAACCTGCACAAGGTTATCAATCTTCACGAAATCACCAATCTGTGTGTCCCTCCAGCTGGAAGAGAGGCAACGAATTAAGAGGTAGGGAGAAACGCAGAGAGGAGCGTATGAGAAGAAATGGGGCGACTATTTACACGCCTCAAACACTTGTTCACGAAATCACCAATCTGTGTGTCCCTCCAGCTGGAAGAGAGGCAACGAATTAAGAGGTAGGGAGAAACGCAGAGAGGAGCGTATGAGAAGAAATGGGGCGACTATTTACACGCCTCAAACACTTGTTCACGAAATCACCAATCTGTGTGTCCCTCCAGCTGGAAGAGAGGCAACGAATTAAGAGGTAGGGAGAAACGCAGAGAGGAGCGTATGAGAAGAAATGGGGCGACTATTTACACGCCTCAAACACTTGTTCACGAAATCACCAATCTGTGTGTCCCTCCAGCTGGAAGAGAGGCAACGAATTAAGAGGTAGGGAGAAACGCAGAGAGGAGCGTATGAGAAGAAATGGGGCGACTATTTACACGCCTCAAACACTTGTTCACGAAATCACCAATCTGTGTGTCCCTCCAGCTGGAAGAGAGGCAACGAATTAAGAGGTAGGGAGAAACGCAGAGAGGAGCGTATGAGAAGAAATGGGGCGACTATTTACACGCCTCAAACACTTGTTCACGAAATCACCAATCTGTGTGTCCCTCCAGCTGGAAGAGAGGCAACGAATTAAGAGGTAGGGAGAAACGCAGAGAGGAGCGTATGAGAAGAAATGGGGCGACTATTTACACGCCTCAAACACTTGTTCACGAAATCACCAATCTGTGTGTCCCTCCAGCTGGAAGAGAGGCAACGGATTAAGAGGTAGGGAGAAACGCAGAGAGGAGCGTATGAGAAGAAATGGGGCGACTATTTACACGCCTCAAACACTTGTTCACGAAATCACCAATCTGTGTGTCCCTCCAGCTGGAAGAGAGGCAACGAATTAAGAGGTAGGGAGAAACGCAGAGAGGAGCGTATGAGAAGAAATGGGGCGACTATTTACACGCCTCAAACACTTGTTCACGAAATCACCAATCTGTGTGTCCCTCCAGCTGGAAGAGAGGCAACGAATTAAGAGGTAGGGAGAAACGCAGAGAGGAGCGTATGAGAAGAAATGGGGCGACTATTTACACGCCTCAAACACTTGTTCACGAAATCACCAATCTGTGTGTCCCTCCAGCTGGAAGAGAGGCAACGAATTAAGAGGTAGGGAGAAACGCAGAGAGGAGCGTATGAGAAGAAATGGGGCGACTATTTACACGCCTCAAACACTTGTTCACGAAATCACCAATCTGTGTGTCCCTCCAGCTGGAAGAGAGGCAACGAATTAAGAGGTAGGGAGAAACGCAGAGAGGAGCGTATGAGAAGAAATGGGGCGACTATTTACACGCCTCAAACACTTGTTCACGAAATCACCAATCTGTGTGTCCCTCCAGCTGGAAGAGAGGCAACGAATTAAGAGGTAGGGAGAAACGCAGAGAGGAGCGTATGAGAAGAAATGGGGCGACTATTTACACGCCTCAAACACTTGTTCACGAAATCACCAATCTGTGTGTCCCTCCAGCTGGAAGAGAGGCAACGAATTAAGAGGTAGGGAGAAACGCAGAGAGGAGCGTATGAGAAGAAATGGGGCGACTATTTACACGCCTCAAACACTTGTTCACGAAATCACCAATCTGTGTGTCCCTCCAGCTGGAAGAGAGGCAACGAATTAAGAGGTAGGGAGAAACGCAGAGAGGAGCGTATGAGAAGAAATGGGGCGACTATTTACACGCCTCAAACACTTGTTCACGAAATCACCAATCTGTGTGTCCCTCCAGCTGGAAGAGAGGCAACGAATTAAGAGGTAGGGAGAAACGCAGAGAGGAGCGTATGAGAAGAAATGGGGCGACTATTTACACGCCTCAAACACTTGTTCACGAAATCACCAATCTGTGTGTCCCTCCAGCTGGAAGAGAGGCAACGGATTAAGAGGTAGGGAGAAACGCAGAGAGGAGCGTATGAGAAGAAATGGGGCGACTATTTACACGCCTCAAACACTTGTTCACGAAATCACCAATCTGTGTGTCCCTCCAGCTGGAAGAGAGGCAACGAATTAAGAGGTAGGGAGAAACGCAGAGAGGAGCGTATGAGAAGAAATGGGGCGACTATTTACACGCCTCAAACACTTGTTCACGAAATCACCAATCTGTGTGTCCCTCCAGCTGGAAGAGAGGCAACGAATTAAGAGGTAGGGAGAAACGCAGAGAGGAGCGTATGAGAAGAAATGGGGCGACTATTTACACGCCTCAAACACTTGTTCACGAAATCACCAATCTGTGTGTCCCTCCAGCTGGAAGAGAGGCAACGAATTAAGAGGTAGGGAGAAACGCAGAGAGGAGCGTATGAGAAGAAATGGGGCGACTATTTACACGCCTCAAACACTTGTTCACGAAATCACCAATCTGTGTGTCCCTCCAGCTGGAAGAGAGGCAACGGATTAAGAGGTAGGGAGAAACGCAGAGAGGAGCGTATGAGAAGAAATGGGGCGACTATTTACACGCCTCAAACACTTGTTCACGAAATCACCAATCTGTGTGTCCCTCCAGCTGGAAGAGAGGCAACGAATTAAGAGGTAGGGAGAAACGCAGAGAGGAGCGTATGAGAAGAAATGGGGCGACTATTTACACGCCTCAAACACTTGTTCACGAAATCACCAATCTGTGTGTTCCTCCAGCTGGAAGAGAGGCAACGGATTAAGAGGTAGGGAGAAACGCAGAGAGGAGCGTATGAGAAGAAATGGGGCGACTATTTACACGCCTCAAACACTTGTTCACGAAATCACCAATCTGTGTGTCCCTCCAGCTGGAAGAGAGGCAACGAATTAAGAGGTAGGGAGAAACGCAGAGAGGAGCGTATGAGAAGAAATGGGGCGACTATTTACACGCCTCAAACACTTGTTCACGAAATCACCAATCTGTGTGTCCCTCCAGCTGGAAGAGAGGCAACGAATTAAGAGGTAGGGAGAAACGCAGAGAGGAGCGTATGAGAAGAAATGGGGCGACTATTTACACGCCTCAAACACTTGTTCACGAAATCACCAATCTGTGTGTCCCTCCAGCTGGAAGAGAGGCAACGAATTAAGAGGTAGGGAGAAACGCAGAGAGGAGCGTATGAGAAGAAATGGGGCGACTATTTACACGCCTCAAACACTTGTTCACGAAATCACCAATCTGTGTGTCCCTCCAGCTGGAAGAGAGGCAACGAATTAAGAGGTAGGGAGAAACGCAGAGAGGAGCGTATGAGAAGAAATGGGGCGACTATTTACACGCCTCACTTGTTCACGAAATCACCAATCTGTGTGTCCCTCCAGCTGGAAGAGAGGCAACGAATTAAGAGGTAGGGAGAAACGCAGAGAGGAGCGTATGAGAAGAAATGGGGCGACTATTTACACGCCTCAAACACTTGTTCACGAAATCACCAATCTGTGTGTCCCTCCAGCTGGAAGAGAGGCAACGGATTAAGAGGTAGGGAGAAACGCAGAGAGGAGCGTATGAGAAGAAATGGGGCGACTATTTACACGCCTCAAACACTTGTTCACGAAATCACCAATCTGTGTGTCCCTCCAGCTGGAAGAGAGGCAACGAATTAAGAGGTAGGGAGAAACGCAGAGAGGAGCGTATGAGAAGAAATGGGGCGACTATTTACACGCCTCAAACACTTGTTCACGAAATCACCAATCTGTGTGTCCCTCCAGCTGGAAGAGAGGCAACGAATTAAGAGGTAGGGAGAAACGCAGAGAGGAGCGTATGAGAAGAAATGGGGCGACTATTTACACGCCTCAAACACTTGTTCACGAAATCACCAATCTGTGTGTCCCTCCAGCTGGAAGAGAGGCAACGAATTAAGAGGTAGGGAGAAACGCAGAGAGGAGCGTATGAGAAGAAATGGGGCGACTATTTACACGCCTCAAACACTTGTTCACGAAATCACCAATCTGTGTGTCCCTCCAGCTGGAAGAGAGGCAACGAATTAAGAGGTAGGGAGAAACGCAGAGAGGAGCGTATGAGAAGAAATGGGGCGACTATTTACACGCCTCAAACACTTGTTCACGAAATCACCAATCTGTGTGTCCCTCCAGCTGGAAGAGAGGCAACGAATTAAGAGGTAGGGAGAAACGCAGAGAGGAGCGTATGAGAAGAAATGGGGCGACTATTTACACGCCTCAAACACTTGTTCACGAAATCACCAATCTGTGTGTCCCTCCAGCTGGAAGAGAGGCAACGGATTAAGAGGTAGGGAGAAACGCAGAGAGGAGCGTATGAGAAGAAATGGGGCGACTATTTACACGCCTCAAACACTTGTTCACGAAATCACCAATCTGTGTGTCCCTCCAGCTGGAAGAGAGGCAACGAATTAAGAGGTAGGGAGAAACGCAGAGAGGAGCGTATGAGAAGAAATGGGGCGACTATTTACACGCCTCAAACACTTGTTCACGAAATCACCAATCTGTGTGTCCCTCCAGCTGGAAGAGAGGCAACGAATTAAGAGGTAGGGAGAAACGCAGAGAGGAGCGTATGAGAAGAAATGGGGCGACTATTTACACGCCTCAAACACTTGTTCACGAAATCACCAATCTGTGTGTCCCTCCAGCTGGAAGAGAGGCAACGAATTAAGAGGTAGGGAGAAACGCAGAGAGGAGCGTATGAGAAGAAATGGGGCGACTATTTACACGCCTCAAACACTTGTTCACGAAATCACCAATCTGTGTGTCCCTCCAGCTGGAAGAGAGGCAACGGATTAAGAGGTAGGGAGAAACGCAGAGAGGAGCGTATGAGAAGAAATGGGGCGACTATTTACACGCCTCAAACACTTGTTCACGAAATCACCAATCTGTGTGTCCCTCCAGCTGGAAGAGAGGCAACGAATTAAGAGGTAGGGAGAAACGCAGAGAGGAGCGTATGAGAAGAAATGGGGCGACTATTTACACGCCTCAAACACTTGTTCACGAAATCACCAATCTGTGTGTCCTTCCAGCTGGAAGAGAGGCAACGGATTAAGAGGTAGGGAGAAACGCAGAGAGGAGCGTATGAGAAGAAATGGGGCGACTATTTACACGCCTCAAACACTTGTTCACGAAATCACCAATCTGTGTGTCCCTCCAGCTGGAAGAGAGGCAACGAATTAAGAGGTAGGGAGAAACGCAGAGAGGAGCGTATGAGAAGAAATGGGGCGACTATTTACACGCCTCAAACACTTGTTCACGAAATCACCAATCTGTGTGTCCCTCCAGCTGGAAGAGAGGCAACGAATTAAGAGGTAGGGAGAAACGCAGAGAGGAGCGTATGAGAAGAAATGGGGCGACTATTTACACGCCTCAAACACTTGTTCACGAAATCACCAATCTGTGTGTCCCTCCAGCTGGAAGAGAGGCAACGAATTAAGAGGTAGGGAGAAACGCAGAGAGGAGCGTATGAGAAGAAATGGGGCGACTATTTACACGCCTCAAACACTTGTTCACGAAATCACCAATCTGTGTGTCCCTCCAGCTGGAAGAGAGGCAACGAATTAAGAGGTAGGGAGAAACGCAGAGAGGAGCGTATGAGAAGAAATGGGGCGACTATTTACACGCCTCAAACACTTGTTCACGAAATCACCAATCTGTGTGTCCCTCCAGCTGGAAGAGAGGCAACGGATTAAGAGGTAGGGAGAAACGCAGAGAGGAGCGTATGAGAAGAAATGGGGCGACTATTTACACGCCTCAAACACTTGTTCACGAAATCACCAATCTGTGTGTCCCTCCAGCTGGAAGAGAGGCAACGAATTAAGAGGTAGGGAGAAACGCAGAGAGGAGCGTATGAGAAGAAATGGGGCGACTATTTACACGCCTCAAACACTTGTTCACGAAATCACCAATCTGTGTGTCCCTCCAGCTGGAAGAGAGGCAACGAATTAAGAGGTAGGGAGAAACGCAGAGAGGAGCGTATGAGAAGAAATGGGGCGACTATTTACACGCCTCAAACACTTGTTCACGAAATCACCAATCTGTGTGTCCCTCCAGCTGGAAGAGAGGCAACGAATTAAGAGGTAGGGAGAAACGCAGAGAGGAGCGTATGAGAAGAAATGGGGCGACTATTTACACGCCTCAAACACTTGTTCACGAAATCACCAATCTGTGTGTCCCTCCAGCTGGAAGAGAGGCAACGAATTAAGAGGTAGGGAGAAACGCAGAGAGGAGCGTATGAGAAGAAATGGGGCGACTATTTACACGCCTCAAACACTTGTTCACGAAATCACCAATCTGTGTGTCCCTCCAGCTGGAAGAGAGGCAACGAATTAAGAGGTAGGGAGAAACGCAGAGAGGAGCGTATGAGAAGAAATGGGGCGACTATTTACACGCCTCAAACACTTGTTCACGAAATCACCAATCTGTGTGTCCCTCCAGCTGGAAGAGAGGCAAC
Source organism: Closterium sp. Naga37s-1 (assembly GCA_947471745.1). Lineage (NCBI taxonomy): Eukaryota > Viridiplantae > Streptophyta > Zygnematophyceae > Desmidiales > Closteriaceae > Closterium > Closterium sp. Naga37s-1. The sequence goes on from CANJKZ010000431.1 coordinate 452,194, forward strand.
GGATTAAGAGGTAGGGAGAAACGCAGAGAGGAGCGTATGAGAAGAAATGGGGCGACTATTTACACGCCTCAAACACTTGTTCACGAAATCACCAATCTGTGTGTCCCTCCAGCTGGAAGAGAGGCAACGAATTAAGAGGTAGGGAGAAACGCAGAGAGGAGCGTATGAGAAGAAATGGGGCGACTATTTACACGCCTCAAACACTTGTTCACGAAATCACCAATCTGTGTGTCCCTCCAGCTGGAAGAGAGGCAACGAATTAAGAGGTAGGGAGAAACGCAGAGAGGAGCGTATGAGAAGAAATGGGGCGACTATTTACACGCCTCAAACACTTGTTCACGAAATCACCAATCTGTGTGTCCCTCCAGCTGGAAGAGAGGCAACGAATTAAGAGGTAGGGAGAAACGCAGAGAGGAGCGTATGAGAAGAAATGGGGCGACTATTTACACGCCTCAAACACTTGTTCACGAAATCACCAATCTGTGTGTCCCTCCAGCTGGAAGAGAGGCAACGGATTAAGAGGTAGGGAGAAACGCAGAGAGGAGCGTATGAGAAGAAATGGGGCGACTATTTACACGCCTCAAACACTTGTTCACGAAATCACCAATCTGTGTGTCCCTCCAGCTGGAAGAGAGGCAACGAATTAAGAGGTAGGGAGAAACGCAGAGAGGAGCGTATGAGAAGAAATGGGGCGACTATTTACACGCCTCAAACACTTGTTCACGAAATCACCAATCTGTGTGTCCCTCCAGCTGGAAGAGAGGCAACGGATTAAGAGGTAGGGAGAAACGCAGAGAGGAGCGTATGAGAAGAAATGGGGCGACTATTTACACGCCTCAAACACTTGTTCACGAAATCACCAATCTGTGTGTCCCTCCAGCTGGAAGAGAGGCAACGAATTAAGAGGTAGGGAGAAACGCAGAGAGGAGCGTATGAGAAGAAATGGGGCGACTATTTACACGCCTCAAACACTTGTTCACGAAATCACCAATCTGTGTGTCCCTCCAGCTGGAAGAGAGGCAACGAATTAAGAGGTAGGGAGAAACGCAGAGAGGAGCGTATGAGAAGAAATGGGGCGACTATTTACACGCCTCAAACACTTGTTCACGAAATCACCAATCTGTGTGTCCCTCCAGCTGGAAGAGAGGCAACGAATTAAGAGGTAGGGAGAAACGCAGAGAGGAGCGTATGAGAAGAAATGGGGCGACTATTTACACGCCTCAAACACTTGTTCACGAAATCACCAATCTGTGTGTCCCTCCAGCTGGAAGAGAGGCAACGAATTAAGAGGTAGGGAGAAACGCAGAGAGGAGCGTATGAGAAGAAATGGGGCGACTATTTACACGCCTCAAACACTTGTTCACGAAATCACCAATCTGTGTGTCCCTCCAGCTGGAAGAGAGGCAACGAATTAAGAGGTAGGGAGAAACGCAGAGAGGAGCGTATGAGAAGAAATGGGGCGACTATTTACACGCCTCAAACACTTGTTCACGAAATCACCAATCTGTGTGTCCCTCCAGCTGGAAGAGAGGCAACGGATTAAGAGGTAGGGAGAAACGCAGAGAGGAGCGTATGAGAAGAAATGGGGCGACTATTTACACGCCTCAAACACTTGTTCACGAAATCACCAATCTGTGTGTCCCTCCAGCTGGAAGAGAGGCAACGAATTAAGAGGTAGGGAGAAACGCAGAGAGGAGCGTATGAGAAGAAATGGGGCGACTATTTACACGCCTCAAACACTTGTTCACGAAATCACCAATCTGTGTGTCCTTCCAGCTGGAAGAGAGGCAACGGATTAAGAGGTAGGGAGAAACGCAGAGAGGAGCGTATGAGAAGAAATGGGGCGACTATTTACACACCTCAAACACTTGTTCACGAAATCACCAATCTGTGTGTCCCTCCAGCTGGAAGAGAGGCAACGAATTAAGAGGTAGGGAGAAACGCAGAGAGGAGCGTATGAGAAGAAATGGGGCGACTATTTACACGCCTCAAACACTTGTTCACGAAATCACCAATCTGTGTGTCCCTCCAGCTGGAAGAGAGGCAACGAATTAAGAGGTAGGGAGAAACGCAGAGAGGAGCGTATGAGAAGAAATGGGGCGACTATTTACACGCCTCAAACACTTGTTCACGAAATCACCAATCTGTGTGTCCCTCCAGCTGGAAGCGAGGCAACGAATTAAGAGGTAGGGAGAAACGCAGAGAGGAGCGTATGAGAAGAAATGGGGCGACTATTTACACGCCTCAAACACTTGTTCACGAAATCACCAATCTGTGTGTCCCTCCAGCTGGAAGAGAGGCAACGAATTAAGAGGTAGGGAGAAACGCAGAGAGGAGCGTATGAGAAGAAATGGGGCGACTATTTACACGCCTCAAACACTTGTTCACGAAATCACCAATCTGTGTGTCCCTCCAGCTGGAAGAGAGGCAACGAATTAAGAGGTAGGGAGAAACGCAGAGAGGAGCGTATGAGAAGAAATGGGGCGACTATTTACACGCCTCAAACACTTGTTCACGAAATCACCAATCTGTGTGTCCCTCCAGCTGGAAGAGAGGCAACGAATTAAGAGGTAGGGAGAAACGCAGAGAGGAGCGTATGAGAAGAAATGGGGCGACTATTTACACGCCTCAAACACTTGTTCACGAAATCACCAATCTGTGTGTCCCTCCAGCTGGAAGAGAGGCAACGAATTAAGAGGTAGGGAGAAACGCAGAGAGGAGCGTATGAGAAGAAATGGGGCGACTATTTACACGCCTCAAACACTTGTTCACGAAATCACCAATCTGTGTGTCCCTCCAGCTGGAAGAGAGGCAACGAATTAAGAGGTAGGGAGAAACGCAGAGAGGAGCGTATGAGAAGAAATGGGGCGACTATTTACACGCCTCAAACACTTGTTCACGAAATCACCAATCTGTGTGTCCCTCCAGCTGGAAGAGAGGCAACGAATTAAGAGGTAGGGAGAAACGCAGAGAGGAGCGTATGAGAAGAAATGGGGCGACTATTTACACGCCTCAAACACTTGTTCACGAAATCACCAATCTGTGTGTCCTTCCAGCTGGAAGAGAGGCAACGGATTAAGAGGTAGGGAGAAACGCAGAGAGGAGCGTATGAGAAGAAATGGGGCGACTATTTACACACCTCAAACACTTGTTCACGAAATCACCAATCTGTGTGTCCCTCCAGCTGGAAGAGAGGCAACGAATTAAGAGGTAGGGAGAAACGCAGAGAGGAGCGTATGAGAAGAAATGGGGCGACTATTTACACGCCTCAAACACTTGTTCACGAAATCACCAATCTGTGTGTCCCTCCAGCTGGAAGAGAGGCAACGAATTAAGAGGTAGGGAGAAACGCAGAGAGGAGCGTATGAGAAGAAATGGGGCGACTATTTACACGCCTCAAACACTTGTTCACGAAATCACCAATCTGTGTGTCCCTCCAGCTGGAAGAGAGGCAACGAATTAAGAGGTAGGGAGAAACGCAGAGAGGAGCGTATGAGAAGAAATGGGGCGACTATTTACACGCCTCAAACACTTGTTCACGAAATCACCAATCTGTGTGTCCCTCCAGCTGGAAGAGAGGCAACGAATTAAGAGGTAGGGAGAAACGCAGAGAGGAGCGTATGAGAAGAAATGGGGCGACTATTTACACGCCTCAAACACTTGTTCACGAAATCACCAATCTGTGTGTCCCTCCAGCTGGAAGAGAGGCAACGAATTAAGAGGTAGGGAGAAACGCAGAGAGGAGCGTATGAGAAGAAATGGGGCGACTATTTACACGCCTCAAACACTTGTTCACGAAATCACCAATTTGTGTGTCCCTCCAGCTGGAAGAGAGGCAACGAATTAAGAGGTAGGGAGAAACGCAGAGAGGAGCGTATGAGAAGAAATGGGGCGACTATTTACACGCCTCAAACACTTGTTCACGAAATCACCAATCTGTGTGTCCCTCCAGCTGGAAGAGAGGCAACGAATTAAGAGGTAGGGAGAAACGCAGAGAGGAGCGTATGAGAAGAAATGGGGCGACTATTTACACGCCTCAAACACTTGTTCACGAAATCACCAATCTGTGTGTCCCTCCAGCTGGAAGAGAGGCAACGAATTAAGAGGTAGGGAGAAACGCAGAGAGGAGCGTATGAGAAGAAATGGGGCGACTATTTACACGCCTCAAACACTTGTTCACGAAATCACCAATCTGTGTGTCCCTCCAGCTGGAAGAGAGGCAACGAATTAAGAGGTAGGGAGAAACGCAGAGAGGAGCGTATGAGAAGAAATGGGGCGACTATTTACACGCCTCAAACACTTGTTCACGAAATCACCAATCTGTGTGTCCCTCCAGCTGGAAGAGAGGCAACGGATTAAGAAGAGGTAGGGAGAAATGCAGTGAGGCGCGTATGAGAAGCAGAGTGCTCATGCAAGATGCGACAGCATTGAGAGAATGAGAGAGAAAGCTGTGCTGACAGAAAGCTGTGCTGAGAGAAAGCTGTGCTGAGAGAAAGCAAACGGTTTTGAGACGTCTCAAAACTAGAAAGCTGTGCTGAGAGAAAGCAAACGGATGGGGGAGTTTAGCTCACCTGCCCCTGTCAACACATGTGTTTGCCCCCATCTCCACATCACTGCCTATCTGCACCCCCAGCGTCTGCCCTCGCCAATCCAGCCACCCACATACACACCACCATGAAAAAAAAGAGAGACAGAAGGGGGGACAGAAAGGCAGGAGAAACGAAGCCCAACAAACAGGTTGCTTCTATTTGGCTCTCGTTGGGCTCTGAGAAAGGGACAGCGCACATCAGAGACGGGAAGAAAGGAGGATAAGCAGGAAGGAAGGGAGGAGAAGGATAAGCAGGAAGGAAGGGAGGAGGAGGATAAGCAGGAAGGAAGGGAGGAGGAGGATAAGCAGGAGGGAAGGGAGGAGGAGGATAAGCAGGAAGGAAGGGAGGAGGAGGATAAGCAGGAAGGAAGGGAGGAGGAGGATAAGCAGGAAGGAAGGGAGGAGGAGGATACGCAGGAAGGAAGGGAGGAGGAGGATAAGCAGGAGGATTCTATGGCTCGCCTAAACAAGCTTCTATGGCTCGCCTAAACAAGCTTCTATGGCTCGCCTAAACAAGCTTCTATGGCTCGCCTAAACAAGCTTCTATGGCTCGCCTAAACAAGCTTCTATGGCTCGCCTGAACAAGCTTCTATGGCTCGCCTGAACAAGCTTCTATGGCTCGCCTGAACAAGCTTCTATGGCTCGCCTAAACAAGCTTCTATGGCTCGCCTAAACAAGCTTCTATGGCTCGCCTAAACAAGCTTCTATAGCTCGCCTGAACAAGCTTCTATGGCTCGCCTAAACAACAAGCTTCTATGGCTCGCCTAAACAAGCTTCTATGGCTCGCCTAAACAAGCTTCTATGGCTCGCCTAAACAAGCTTCTATGGCTCGCCTAAACAAGCTTCTATGGCTCACTCACCTGTGGCTTCTTGACCATGTTGCCAGATTCGTCCACGAAGAAACCAAACCCTGCACAAGGGAGGTGCAGGAATCACATAGGACGAACAAATCCAAAGACGCCTAAAACGAACAAACAAACAAACAAGCACCAACACAAAATACAAAACCAGGGTCAGGAATTTTCCTGACAGTCTTGAGGTGTGGGTTGCATACCATACCGAAGAAAACGAGAAAACAGATAACAGGAACACGAATGAAGATAACATGACTAATGAAACTATTCCATATGCGAACATGAATCGAAGGAACATGCAGACGGCGAACATTTGCAATGAGAGAGTGCATACTTCTTTTACCCGATTGAAGTCTTCAGCCAGTTTGCCTCCACGCCCTCCCCACCTGCCTGGCCTATCTGCGCACAAATCTCACCATCCTGCCATGTCTGCTTAAACCCCCCCCCCCCCCCCCCCCCAATACTGTCCTACCACCATCCTGCCATGTCTGCTTAAAGTTAAACCCCCCCCCCCCCCCCCCCCCCCCCAATACTGTCCTACCATCCTTTTCGACAATTCTACTCATTGTCCCCTTCCTGCCCGGTCATCTCACCATCCTGCCCGATCTGCACGCCGTTGTGGAAAACACAGCGATCCCCGATCGTGCAATTGGTCAGTGACACGTTGTACCTTGCATGTGGATGAGATGTCAGGGACAAGGAGAAGCGGAGAGGGAGGGGGAGCAGGGGTTGTGATTAGTCAAGTGTGTGAACAAGCGCTTTCCCTGTCAAGGGAGGGGGAGCACGCGTTTCCAACCGTACAATTCGTCAGCCACAAATTGTACCTTGCATGGCGGGCGGATGACAGGGAAAGCACGAAAGCAGGGGGGAGGGGGGAGGGAAGGAGGAAGGGGGTGGAACTAGCGTTCAATACGAATGAACTAGGGAAGAAAAATATACAGTAATGATTGGAGCAACTTTCTCACCATATAACATTCTCCGCGCCTATTTTCACGTACGGCCCCACCACCGACCCTGATCCGATCCTCGTTTTCGCGCCAATCCGAGCCTCCGAATGGACCACAGCTGACGGTTCGATCACTGCTGAGCTGTCAACCACCGCCTCCACGTGGACCAATCCGCCACCATTCTCCCAAACCCTGTAGTTATCCGGCCACGAGCCGTCCGCGCTAAAGGATGCTTCGCTGGGAACGCGGGTGAAGGAATAGGGGTACCCTGGTTGGTTGCCATCGTTATAAGCACCCGCAGGTGGGAGACGCCGAGGCTGTGAGTGCTGCTGACGTGATTGTAACGAACGGACCGAAAGGATGAAAGACTGCGAGGGAAGTTGAGGGGACGATTGTCCAAATTGAGTGCCTATAAGAGAGCTTTTGTTAATGCGACAGCTTGCTGTCGCAGATACCATGCTTCTACTGTCGCATGTCGCAGGCGACACTTGTAGCTCCGGAAAACCGGAAAGCGGATCAGTGCGCCTCGATAACAACGAGAAGCTCAGTGCTGACGTGGCACGAGGGAGAGGAGATGGGATGATCATGGAGGAGGAAATCCCGGAGAAACCGGAGGGATTGGATAAGGATGAAGCAGCCATGGCAAGAGACGAACGCGACGCCATCACTCCTGAGATTTCGAGCAGCGACGGCGACGATTGTTGAATAGACTCTAAAAGCAGCGAGGGCGAAACGAGCAGGGTGTTAGATGGTGGTGGGAATCGAGGTAAGGGAGTTAATCGAGGAGGCCATGGGTTCAACGGGAAATGGCGGTCGGCATGTTGGAGCAAGGACGCGGAGAAGCGGCGACAACGCCGGAGAGCGTTCATGCAAGAGACGATCGGACGGCTACACTACACTAACGCAGGAAATATGAGACATAAGGAATTGCGCTGCGCTGTGCTCTGATGCTGCAAAAAATTACTCCAGGTCAGGACAGGGACAGGCATTTTACGATTTGGACCTAGAAGGCGGGCTTAATTTGGTTGAATTTCTCTAGGTTGGGTTGGGTTTTGTACGGTGTCGCATGTCCTTCCTCGCTATTGATTGCGCGAAGCAGAAAACGAAGTTGGTTGCCAAGGTGCTGTAGCTGGTAGTCTCTAAAACCAGCTTTTAGTCGGTAAGGAATCGTCCACAAAAAAGTACAAAACAGCATTTGCAGAAGACTTGTTTCGTGCAGACATATGCAGCATGGTAGTTGACTAGGTAGTTTAGAAGCTAGTGTACGAAATAAATGGTGAGTTCATTCGTGGAGCATTGCGATTTTTACCGACGCGCGACGTCATCGAGTTTCGACGCGGCGGCGTGTTAGTCCGACACGCTCTTAAGGAGTTCCAGTTCTTCCTTCGAAAGTGACGCGCCTTGGAGTTCGGGTCTCGCTTCTTATGTCCTCATGCTGCTCTGGCCAGGCACGTCCCGCCCGCGTGTTTCGAGCCAGCGGCAGTCAATCGCAGCTCGAACCCTACGTAGTGCGTCGAACCCTCCCTCCTCCGTGCGTCGAACCCTCGTTCGTTCTTCGAACCACCAGTCATCTCCTTAAACGACTAAGACGCCGACGCGATGGATACCAGTCCCGCTCCCCCCGCGATTCCCGCCGCCCTGGCGAGTCGCGACGAGGTGCTCGCCAGCGTGACTCCCGCTGTGGGGAGGCGCGCCGCTGACGTGTGGGATGGCGGGAAACTGTCCGACGTGTCGTTTGGCGGGAAAGGGTGGAACCTGGGTGAAGCGAAATGCTTAGGTAAGTAAAAACTGTTGCGGATAGCTTAGGTGGCAAGGTCACTCAGGGTAGCTTAGTAAAGTATTGCAGAAAACGCATGCTCTTTTTGCATGATCGGCATATGTTGATTGCCACGTGGCAACTTCCTTGTCCGTGCGCTACATGTGCGTTACACGCTCCTCCCGCTATAATCCCCGTTCCTTGCTGTCACAGGATCGAATCCGGGCGAAGCCTACACCGTCGGCTTCGATATACTCACAGGCACAGCAGCAGGAGCAGCAGCAGGAGCAGGGGCAGTAGCAGCGAGCAGCAGAGCAAGGGCAGGGGGGAGAGGACGTGGACGAGCAACAGGGGGAGGAGAAGGGGTGCCATGTGTGAAGGTGGAAGGGAAATGCACGTGCCCAGCACACGCCAGGTGAGACGGGCACGTTTCTTCTCCCTCTCTCGCTCTGCCCTCTGCCTCATCACCGCATGAGATGATCTCGTGCCTTCTCCTGCATCTCCGTCCCTTACTCACCTCAGACCTCTCCTTCACCCCCTCCCCCTCCTCTCCCATGCTTCGCTTTCTCTCCCCTTCCCCACGCCCCCCACCATCTACGCCACGGCAGGTCGGTCAATGCAGTGTATAAGCAGATTTTTACCCAAAAAGTGCGCAAGCATGTGGCAGCGCTTCAAGAATTCCGAGTCGATTCGAAGTTATCTCGTTCCCCTACCATCCATCCACTCCAATGGCAGGTCAGCCAACGGAGTGTGCAAGCACGTGGTGGCGCTGCTTCTCGAGCGCGCGTCTCAGGTGGGCGAGGGAAGGGCGCTGAGGCTTTGTATTTATAATGTAAGATGCCTCACATTCCTAGGAAAGGTCTTCAACACGTGGTGGCGCTGCTCCTGGAGTGGGCAAGCGAGAGGAGGGCGGCATTGCATTTCCTTGATAGTATATTCTTGAGGCGCCTCAAAAATAGAGCGTGGACAAGCACGTGGTGGCTTTTGAGGCGCCTCAAAAGTGGACAAGCACGTGGTGGCTTTTGAGGCGCCTCAAAAGTGGACAAGCACATGGTGGTTTTTGAGGCGCCTCAAAAGTGGACAAGCACATGGTGGCGCTTTTCCTCGAGCGCGTGTCTCAGGTGGGCGAGAGACGAGAAGAGCGTCAATGCATTTCATTGACAGTATAATTTTTAGGTGCCTTGAAAATAGAGTGTGCAAGCACGTGGCAGCGCTGCTCCCCGAGCTTGCAACTCAGGTGGGCGATAGACCATCTCAAGGGGTTCATGAATAGTTGAACTGCAGCCTGTCCGAGGCATCTGTTGTTGTTCACTGCCACACCGCAGCCATGTTGTGCCATGTTGTGTCATGTTATGCCACGCTGCGCCATGCCATTCCATGCCATGGCATGCTTTCTAAGTAATGCTTGTTCTTCCCCCGTAGTCCGTTTCCCTGCTTTCTATTTTCAAACTGACTGTTGCGACCTGTAGGATGCAGAAAGGCTCTATGACTCGGCGTTCTTCCCTCATCCCTATTTGCCTCGTTCCCTGTTCCCCACTCTTCCCCCTTTTCCCCGTTCCCCTCTTTCCCTTGTTTCCCGTTCCCCGCTCTCAGCTGTCCTCCATGCCACCCGTTTCTAGTGCAAGGGTGCCAAACAGCACAGTCGCCACGTCACTTCACGCTGCTGACACGTCAGCTCCTGCTGCTGACACGTCAGCCCCTGGACGTGACGCGTCAGCATGTGCTCCTGTTAGCCCTCACAGTCCTGTGGTTACTGCAGGCTCAGGTTCAACCAGGGGTATGTTTTCCGAGCCTCAAGCAGGCTCGGTTGCTACTGGGCAGCGTTTATCCGAACCTGCTAACGGGCTTCCCAAGCCTGTAGGCTTAGAATCGGGAAGAGTGGAGGCTGGGAAAGTAGGAGGTGGAGAGGGTGATGGGGGGATAGGAAAGGGAGAAGGGAAGACAGGGGAAGGGGATGATGGGAGTAGAGCTAAGGAGGGTTTGTGGAAAGGAATGGGTTTAGTGCGGTGTGGAGGGAGGGAAGCAGGTGCAACAAGGAAGAGAGGGAGAGTATTACCTGCTTGGATGCTGGTGGTAAAGGATGGGGGGAAGGGGGGCGAGGGGGAGGAGATGGGGGCGAAGGGGGACGAGGGGAGGGGGAAGGGTGAGACGAAGGTTCGGGGAAAGAAGGAAAAAGGGAGTTTCGATGGGGAGAAGAAAGCTGGGACGAAGAGAGGAGGAGAAGTGAAAAGAGGAGGGAGTGTGAAGCGAGTGAGGAGGGAGAGGAGGAGAACGATGGGGTTTAAGTTGGGGGATGATTTTAGTGAGGAGGAAGAGGAGGAGGAGGAGGAGGTGGAAGGGGTGAAAGAGGAGGAGGAAGAGCGGGAGGGTGGAGAGGAGGTGGAGGGGGATGGGGGGAAGGGAGAGGCAGAAGAAGGGAGGGAGGGGAACATGGGGGGTGAAAGGGAGGTGAGGGATGGGGTGGATGTAGGGAGGGGGGAAGAGGAGAGAGGGAGAGGGAGAGGGAAGGGAAGATGCTGCAGGAGGAGGGGGAATGAAGAAAGGGAGGAGGATACAGGGGTGGGAATGGGGGCCAAGGGGGGGCGCAAGGTGGGGAAGGGCAGGAGCAGGAGGCGACATGTAAGCGCGAGCTGTGAGGAGGAGGAGGAGAAGGGAAACGAAGAGGAGGAAAGGGGAGGTGGTGATGTTTATGGGGAGCGTTATGAGCGTGGCCATGACGTTGCTGACGTGGCAACGGATGCTGCTGACATGGATTTCACAGATGATGATCTGTTAGCTCTGGCAGCACAGGTGGGGTTTCGTGCTGACTGTTCACATTCTCGCCTTTCCATTCTTGCTTGCATCCCGTCGCTCGCTCCCTTTTGAGAATTCTCAAAATTCGCACCAATCTGACTGTTCATGTGACTCAAGAGTCAACTCGAAAGTCACTTTTGAGAATTCTCAAAAGTCGCACCGATCTGACTGTTCACGTTCTCGCCTTGCCATTCTTGCTTGCATCCCTTCCCTCGCTCCCGCCACTTTCCTCCCTTATCCCCTTTTTCCCGATTCCCCCCGCTCCCCCACGTTTCACCCTCAGCGCCTTCTCTCCCTCTCACCATCCCCCTGTCCCTTTCTCCTTGCCTCTCTTCCTCCTCCCTTCCACCCATTCAGGTCCCATCTCCCTTTCACCTCCGCTCCCATGCCCCCTCTAATATCCCTCTCTTCTTGCTCCCCTTGTGCCTTCCACCACAGCACGCCAAGCCCCAGTCGCCCTTAGAAAGAGACGAGCCACAAACACCAGCAGCAATGCAGCTGTGTGCAGCACCGGCAATGGTAGCAGCAGCAGCAGCAGCAGCAGCAACGTCGATAGAAGCAGAAGCAGCAGCAGACTCAGACAAGGCAGCAGCAGCACCACCACCACCACGAGCAGCAGCACCACAAGCAGTAGACACAGCAGAGCCAGCGCCAGCATCACCAGAACAGCCGTCACCACCGTTGTGGCAGCACTTCTTCGATCCTCTTCCCAAGACACAAGTCCCGCTAAATATCACACACCCCAACCAGGACAAACAGCAGGCCACTAGCCAGCAGCCAAGCCAGCAGCCAAGCCAGACAGCAAGTCAGCAGCAGCCAATTCAGCAGCCAAGTTTAGGTTCAAGTCAGCATGACAGTGTGTATTCTAGCAAGCGGTGCCAGGCAGTTGTGGGAGAGCCAGAGCCGAAGCCCAGTGGCAACAGCGGCGGAAGCAGCCGGCCGGGCCCCGTGCAGATCAATGACTTCTTTGCCAGCCTGACTGCCAGCATGCACAGTCATCGACGCGTGGGCGATGGTGCTGCTGAATGAGTTTTCGAGATTCAAAAAGAGATGGCATGCTGTAGAAGTAGCAGCTGGGTTTTTAGGTTGAGTGAATTTTCCTGCTTCAAATTTAGTATGAAGGCTCACGTGCTTAGGCTTTCAGTCTGTATATGAGTAATGCTGACACTGGTTGCACAGGCCTCAGAATTCAGACTTAGTCTGATTTTTGGGTTGCGAAGCAACCCTTTACGATCGATTCTGCCAAATTTTATTTTCATATTTATTAATTTTAAATAAAATATGAAAATAAAATTCATAAACTACAGTACCCTTTCCCATACTGTGCATAGTGAGTAGTTGTCAATACTGCTTACAGTACATCAAACCATATGATTTTTTTTTATCAGGTGTTTTGTGCAGATATGTTGTACTATTTGCATTATATGTTTTACTATTAAACTGTGTTGTAATAATGATGAATAAATGCATGTGCATAAAAAACAATGCTATAGGATGCATAATGTTTAATATGATATGTAATGTATAATGATGCACATGCATGCACATAATAAAATGCGTGACAGTTAACGACCCAAAAACTAAGCTACCGCCATCCCCTGCCTAGCATGGGGGGGAGGTCAATAGCATAGATTTTGAATAATCAATTATCACATGAAACAACACAATCTGTAAATCCTAAAAAAATGGTCAACCCTATCAAATCCAGTTCGAAGTGGCAACACACGAGTCATTTTGTGCGCCAATGAACCTTTTGTGAAATGATAGACCTGAGCCATCTTTTTAAGACCCACAGACGTGCATTGTCATTGCAATGTACAAGCACACGTATACACCCATACACAACATACACACACACACGCACACATACATACAATCAAACATACGCACAAGATCTTACACATTTGCAAGACAAAAAATCAGTGCACGAACTGTAAAACCAAAGATCACATATGCAAACGAAAATCTCCAATACAAAATAAAGACCTGACGCCACTGGTCTCTTTCCACATACTTGGCCGCTAAAATAAAACATTAAATCACCTGAGAGAAGTACAAAAGAGAGAAAAAAAACAGAAGGGGCAGAAGGGAAGAGAGTTAAAATGCAGATTTACATCATGAAAGAAGGAACCGAAAAAAAAAAAAAAACATGAAGAAAGGGGAGGGAAGGCAAAGGAATGTCTCACGTTAAAGAAGAGCATGTATTCAAGGGAACAGAATGATGAACGCAATAAACAAATTTGTGCAATTACGGTACAAAGAACAACAGAAAAAAAAGACGAGAATAGAGGAACAAAATGAACCCCAGAAAATAGAAGGACGAATCAGATAACATATGAAGAAACAGAAAAAATGAGACCGGAAAAGAAAGAACATAGGATGGACAGGAGAAAAAAGAGAAGGAAACAACAACCAAAGAGCCTATCTAATCATGGAAAGGTAAAGAGCGCGATAGGGAATGGACAACGGATGCAAGGTGAACGACGTAAGGAACATCACGCGATGAGATAAGCTAAAGTCCTACAGAATGCCTAGAACCTAATACAAAAACAGTTTGCAGCCCCTTAGAACGACCAACACTAAGTAGACCAGTAGAACAAAACCATAAAAAACTAGCTAGTCTAACCTAGTTTATTACTATCACCTAACTTAGTTCTAAAACATTAGTAGAACAACTTCTGACCTTGGGAAGCTTGGGAAGGTGGAGCTTGGGAACAGGGCCCACGTTATCAGAGTAAATCACTCTGTTTCTCTGAAAATCAGAGTTGTTTTTTAGAGGGACTCTGTACCTGCTGGGTTATGATTTTGGGAGTTGTGTTTTCTCTGATGTATCAGAGTTGAGATATAGTTCACTCTGAGGCCCCAGGGTTTTTTTTCTAAGGATGGTGTTTACTCTGTACAGAGGATACAGGCCCCCTAGCCCCCCCCCCCCTCCCCCCCCCCCCCTTTCCCCAATTACCGGGGTTAAACCGAGTCGCCGAGCACTTCATCAAGATTCGCTTCGTGTGTTGGCGGCATTTTGCGAGCTGATTGGCTGGAGTGGCAGTTTTCCCAGCCAGCGCACACTGTTACACATCTGAACTTCAGTCAGGATCAAGGAATGATACAGCGCACGGAAGGTGTAAACGTGGGCGACGCGGCCAAGCCCTGCTAGTGCTCGGCTGGCTCACCGGGGGGTGAACCCGTGTTTCTCCATCCATTTCCACAATCCGTGATCAGGCTTAAGGTACCCAGCATCACTACCACGCCTCAAGCCACCCTTCTCCTGCAGCCTTGCCACAGATGGCTAACGACACAGACCACGCTGACACTGCTGCGCCTGATCCTGATCCCGGCCCGTCATGCAGCTCTCGCCCCATCACAGGTATGGAGTTTCTGCGCAGGGTACATCGTTCCCATGACCACGCCGGCGACCAGCAAGATGGCGGTGGTGACTACTGGGGAGGCGACGATTGGTATCGTCGGGATGGACCGGACGACGACGAGCATTCCGATGGGGTCGAGGTGTGGGTTCGCTCGACACGCCAAGAAGATGAAGACCACGACGGACAGAACGAGGTGTGCGATGGATCGCACCACCCAAGCATCGCTGAACCGGCCGAGACAGCACCAACACAGGTCGTGGATGCGTCTATTCCAGACTCGACCGCCTCACAGACGCCGAAGAAGCGGCGCTTCACGCAGTCCGTGCTCGGGATTGGTCTGCAGCCCGTTAAGCCTGCACCGACTCCGCCGCCACCTGCCAAGAAAACAACACCTGTAGTCCGACTCACCGCAGAGGAGAAGAAGGAGAAGTTGTATTTGAAGGCCCAGAAAAGCTACACGTCGGAATGGCTTCCGCGGTTCCCATGGTTAATCCTTGATAAATCGACTGACGGTTTCCCTTGTGTTCGCTGCAGTGTCTGTATAGAGCACGGGAAGGACGATGCTCGCTACGGCCGCAATGGGAAAGGAGGTCGGGACCTCCAGATTGGGTCCTTTCGCTGGCACGAGAAGAGCGTGAAGCACGACGATGCCATGAAGAAGCAAATGGGTCTGATGAAGAACATCGAGGAGCAGAAACGCATCGATGACTTTGCGAAGGGCGATCCAGAGGGCGCGCGGATTTCGCGGCTAATGCGGAGCATCGTGTTTGTGTGCAAGACGGACACACCGATTCAGATGTACCCCAGGCTCGTGCAGTTTCTTGCTGAGGAGGGCGTCGCCGACATACCGCGACAGTCTTACGGCGTGTACATCACACAGTGAGTCTCACTTGATGTTGAACCCCGTACTCCTTGATTTTCCTTTTTTTTTTCAATATGCACTAACAACGAACCGTTGGTTGTGGCCAGGTACGGCTTTTCGGAAATGGTAAAGGCTTTAACCACTTTCCTTCACCGCGAGCAAATGCGACACGTGCACTCGTCGCCATACATTGGCATCATGTGCGACGAGAGCACAGACCGCGCTCGTGGCAAACACATGATTGTGTTTGTCACTTTCCTGAAGGACCGCGTGGTGGTAACAGAGTTCTTGACGCTCCTTACCGTCACTCAATGTGACGCGGCGTCGCTGCATGCCGTTCTGCTCCAACATCTGGAGACCATCGGCATCGACCTTCAGAAAATTGTTGGGATGTCAACAGACGGCGCCTCTGTCATGGTCGGATCGGAAACTGGGCTTGTGACGCGCCTTCGCATGCAGATTGCGCATCTCGTCGGGTGCCACTGCATCGCGCACAGGTGTGTTATTATTCCAAAATGTTTTTGGTATTTTAACACGGTAAAACATCTCTCTGAGTCTATGTGATTTTCTTTTTGTGGTTTACATATCCTACTCTGCAACCCCCTGTTCCCTACCGTGCAGAGAAGCGTTAGCTGTCAAGAATGCAGCAGAGGCCTATCCAGACTTCAACATTGTGGACAACGCCATCAGGGCCCTCGGGTCGATCGTCGGGAAGTCAACTCCCTGGTATGAGCGGTTCAAGGAGTTGCAGCAGGTGTACCACAAGACCAATCTAGAGCACCAGGGGCTCCACAACGTGCGCTGGCTGGCACGGGGCGAGGCAGTGCTGCGGATGTGCCGGGTTCTTGGGGCGGCGATCTGCGTCTTCATCGAGTACGAGCACAAGATAGCCAGCACCGTGCAGACGTTGAAGTTTCACTTCTGCGTTTATTTTCTGGCAGACATCTTGGCCGAGCTCAACAATCTGAACCGGTTTTTCCAGAGGCGAAAGGTAATGTTATGCAGTATTATCTCGACGCTGTTTCCCACTTCTGCCTGGTGGTTTACACGTTTGTTTACTCTGTAATGTGAACTTATTATGTTTGGCTGTATTATCTCAAACCCTCCCGCCCTCCGCCCAGGTGGACGTCACAATCGTGGCGCAGGAGGTGGACCGCACGGTGTCGTACATCCAACACCGCTACATCGACTACGAGACGAAGTTCGGGGAGGGCCTTAGCCCACAGCTGTCGCCTTTCCTGGAGCGCCACAAGGATGGCAAGCGTGAGCTGAAAGTGGAGGGCGTGGACTCCAACGGCCGCGCAGTGAGCCAGGAGATTGTTCTAAGCGAGGCGCCCATCGCTGGCCACAAGTTTGGCGGAACAATGCGCGACTGCGAGAAGATGTGCAAGGCATTCGCCAAGCAGACCGTCCATAATCTCACCGAGCGGATGGCGGATCTTCGTCGCATGGGCGGGACGAGGCTGTTCAAGGTGGAATCGTGGCCCCCCAACCTCGACACACGCGAGCGGCGCTGCCTCATGTGGCTTCGGCAAAACTCTGTGCTGTTCAACAACTGTCTGCCCGGTGAGAATCTAGAACACTTTGTCAGTTGCGCATGTCTGGTGTTGTTTGGCTAAGCTCTGCTATCAGTAAATTATTTCAGTTTAAAACCCAAATTTGTCCCTGCGCGCAGGTTTCGACTTGCGGGCAGCAGAGCTCGAGCTGAAGACGTTCTGCCACATCCTCAAGAACCACCACGAGGACGAGGACTTTCATCAGGGGCTCCAAAACATGCTGAAGACGCGCGACTGGGCTCGCACGTACCCCAACCTGATGCTGATGTGGCAGGCGTTGTCCGTGCTACCGCTCAGCACTGTTGAGTGCGAACGTGGGTTCAGCAGGCAGAACGTCATCAAGAGCTGGATACGCACGTCACTCAACGACGCTCGTCTGACAGAGCTGATGAGCATCCACATGCTCCAGTACGACTTCGTGTGGCATGAAGTCGTTGACATCTGGCGCAATCAGAAGAAGCGTCGCCCCGCCAAGAAACCTGCGCACGGCGCACCAGTTTGCGCAAGGGGGAAGGCGAAGATCAAGTCTGATGCGGAATCGGAGGGCGAGGATGACTACTACTAGTGTAGCCCAAGGGCCTCCTCTTTATTAGTTAGTTAGTATCGGATTTCCTATATTACATTCAATTATGAAATACATTCGTGACTGAACTGAACCGTGTGAGTGACAACAAAACGCAAAACAGTTGGAAAAACAATACTCCCATTCCATACTTCTCACACAACATTTTACACTACGATCAGAGTACAAAAAAAATGTACTCTGACGTGCCAGGGTTTTTAATCCACGTAATAGGGTTACTCTGTCAGCTCAGAGTAAGGCGTAGGAACCACTCTGGATTTCAGAGTTCGCATAAAAACTACTCTGAAAACCAGAGTACCGAAAAACCAAAAGAAGGCCCTGCTTGGGAAGCTGGAGCAAACCAAGAGAAACCAAGAGAGGAAGAGAGAAGAAAGAGACGGGGAACAAACCCTAAAGATTTCAGATTTGTCGCAAAGAAACATTTAGTATAATTCAAAACAAGGAATCGCAGCGGAGCTTCAAGCGCAGTCGATCGAATGTAATTCTGGCATCTAAAGGTGGAAGGTTCGATTCTTGCGCGCGAGAGTATTCTCCAATGCGGACGCAATTCAAAATTAAGTGCCAAACCTGTTACAACAACATTCGATGCTAAATATAATATTGTATGATATTGTATGGTGTGAAATATTGCACAACGCTTCGCAACCCTAGGACGACTTGTCGCCTCTTGTTTTTCATTTGAACACCGCTCTCCAAAATTTCCCGTTCAGCCGTCAATCCGTCCGGTCCGTTGGTAGAACTATTAGAGCACCTTCGAGCAACCTGGAACACCTTGGAGCATTATTATCTGAACGCGTGGAGTCTCGTTGCGGCCGAAGCGGATCACTCCGACGCAGCGAAATTCCGCATGACGATGTTTTTTTTCAGCAACTAAACGTAAGTATCAACCATCGTTGCCATTTTCGTTTCTGGATTATCGTCGAATGTTATCCTTCCAGATTTGTTTTAATCCCTGCAGCTCCACGAATGACACGACGAACAACTTCGACCTGCATCGTTTCAAGTTCTGCGACGAACGTCGCAAGACAACGAATAGCGACTGCGACGATCGATCCAAGATCTGTGAATCCAGTAACCACAGAAACGGTAAGCCGCGGTAGTTTTCCGTGTCCTTTATTATTTTTCCCCAAGGATGCTTACTGATGCCCTTTCGTTCGCCCTGCCGTTTCGTTTCGTCCAGATCGCGCGTGAGACGACGAACACGATAGGTCCGCTTTGAGTGATTATGCCAAGATCTGCGACTGCAGTCAACGCGCGTCAACACGCTCCAGCGGGTCAACGCTTCGCTGCAGCGAGTCAAAGCTTGGCCTGGACAACGTCGTGCTGTCTCGAGTCAACGCTGGCGCTACTGCTGCTTCGAACTAAGATGATGAGTATCACTGGTTAATGAGTCTCACCAGGTCTCGCCTTGGTCTCGCTCGCACCCTCGTTGCTCGCATGCTCTGTAGCACACCCAAGGGTCTCCCCTCGTTTCAGGTGCCAGGTATAGGTGTAACTGGTGCAGGTATGCCCCCATTGCGGGTATGTAACAGCCCAGCCTCGGTACAGGTTTGGCCTTGGTAGGTACGGTTCAGACTAAGGTTTCCCCCCTCTGGGTGTGCTACAGCAGCCTTTGCGTCGCGAGGGCTTCACTCTGCACCTTCACTCCAGCCGCTTTCCGTGCATGCGCGTCCGCTTCTTCGCTTTGCTGCTTCACTTCGCCTGTCTGTTCTCCATGGCTCCCCTTTTGTGTCATTTTCTCCCTTTCGTATTTCCTTCTCCCCTTCGCCAGTTCGTGCTACTCGAGTCAACGCCTTTGAGTCAACGCGCTGGTCTTCGAGTCAACTCGCTGGTCTTCGGGTCAACGCGCTGGTCTTCGAGTCAACGCGCTGGTCTTCGGGTCAACGCGCTTTTGCTTCGAGTCAACACTCCGCCTCCGTCTGCGACCACAGAGATGAGTATCCATCCGCCTCCGAGTCTTTGCTGCCTGTCAATTCGCATTTCGCGTGCGCATTCTCGTCGCTCCAGCTGCCCGTAGCACACCCAAGCCCCTCCTTTTTTGTTCAGGTTTAGTCTGGTATCCCCCTTTGTAGATTCAGTCTGGTATCCCCTTGGTAAATGTAAAAATTTCACCCCTTGGTAAGGTAAAGGTCCCTCCCCCCGCCTCTTGGGTGTGCTACAACAGCCGTGCTTCCATCCCATCCCGTACATCTCTGTTCCAGCCTTGAAATAGCCTCTTCCGGTTGCTGCTTTTTATTCCTTGATTGTTCTCATGGCCTCTCACTCCCTCCCCCCCCGTTCTCCCTTTCCTCCAGGTTCCTGCTGCCTCGAGAGTCAACTCTTCTGCTGCTACCTCGAGTCAACGACCTGCTGCTGCCCTTCAGTCAACGCCCTGCTGCCTCGAGTCAACTCCCGGCCGCCTGGAGTCAACGTTCTGTTACTTCGAGTCAACGCTCGTCCTGCTGCTGTCACCAGGGAGATGAGTACCTTTCTGCCTTTGACCGTTCTGCTGGTTTTCATTTCCCGTGCCTCAATTTCGCTATGTCGTTTCGCATTTGCGTTGCTTTTCTCTCTAGCTGTCCGTAGCACACCCAAGTCCCCCCCTTTTCTTTTCAAGGTTTAGACTATCCAGTATTCCCGTCCCCTTTGGTACCTTTTCCCTTGGTATGGTAAGGTAAAAATCCTCCAATCCCTCACTTCATTTGGGTGTGCTACAGCAGCCGTTCTCCTCTCCGTGCATCTCTGCTTTGGCTTTCTATTGCTCACTTCTTGTTGCCGCTTTCTCAATCTTGATTGGTCCCTTCTCAAAGTTTCTGACTCTTCATTCACCCTTCCTCCCCCAGCTCTGTGCTGCCTGGAGTCAATGCGCTGCTACCTGGAGTCAACGCGCTGCTGCCTCCTCGCTGCTGCTTCCTCCTACCAGATGAGTATCCCTCTGGCTCTGCCTCTGCCTAACCCTTTTGCCGCTTGTCGTTTCACATGCTTTTGCCGTTTCGCGTTCCTGTTTCTTGTCGCTGTAGCTGCCTGTAGCACACCCAAGTCCCCCCCTTTTACGTTTTCAAGGTTCAGACTCTCAGGTAACCCCCTTGGTATGTAGATTCAAAACTTTTAACCCTTGGTACGGTAAGGTAAAGGTCCCCCACTCCCCTCCCCTTGGGTGTCCTATGAAGCTATGCTTCCCTCCCCTGCTCGCGTGTGGCTAGCAGCTGATCTTTTGCAATCCTTTCCGCTGCACATGGTTCTAATACCCCTCTTCCCCACCCTCCACACACACCCCGTCCTCCTTCCCTCTCGCACCCTGGTCCCTCTCAGTGGGCTGTGAGGCGCATCAATGGAAGCTGCTATGGGGACGCGTACAGTCGCAGCAGGAGAGTGCAGCAGCAGAGGCAGCAACGGGTCATCTTGCTCCACGCAGCACACAACAACACATCGACCAAGAGATGTGTATCACCCTACCAGCCACTCTCCCGCCTCCTTTACTCGATTTTTCGCTTGACATTTCGTGTGCCATTCATGTTTCACTGCCTCGTCACTCTAGCCGCCTGTAGCACACCCGAGACTCCCTTTTCGTGTTCAAGGAGAGCTACTGGGGAGGTGGAGCGGACGCAGCAGCAAAGGCAGCGGCGGGTCGTCTTGCTCCCCCCGGCACACAACAACACAGCGACCAAGAGATGACTATCGCTTACCAGCCACTCTCCCTCCTCCTTTACTCGCTTTTCCGCCTTGCCATTTCGTATGCTTCCCACATCATTGCCTCGCCACTCTAGCTGCCTGTAGCACACACGACCCCCCCCCCCCCCCTTTTTTTTCAAGGTCTACACTCTCAGGTCTTCCCTCTGGTAGGTGCAAAACTTCTCTCCTTGGTACGCTGAGGTGAGGTAAAGGTCTCCCCCTCCCCTCCCCTTGGGTGTGCTACGGAAGCTATGCTTCCATCCCGTGCTCGCGTGTGGCTATCAGCTGCTCATCTGTGCATTACTCTGCCTTCTACTTCGTTCCACTCACCTCTTACCCGCCCTCCACACACACCCCGCCCTCCTCCCGCCTCTCAGCCGTGTCACTTTCAGTTGTCTGCCCGGGCACGCGGGGCGGACGCAGCAGCAGAGGGAGCAGCAGAGGAAGCACCAGCAGTAGCAGCAAAGGGAGCAGCAGAGGCAGTAGAGGGAGCAGCAGAGGCAGCAGAGGGAGCAGCAGAGGCAGCAGAGGGAGCAGCAGAGGCAGCAGAGGGAGCAGCAGAGGCAGCAGAGGGAGCAGCAGAGGCAGCAGAGGGAGCAGCAGAGGCAGCAGAGGGAGCAGCAGAGGCAGTAGCAGCAGCAGCAGCAGAGGGAGCAGCGGAGGCAGCAGCGAGTCGACTTGGTCTTCCCAGCACACAACACACCCACCAAGAGATGAGTATCGCTCCACCAGCCACTCTCCCTCCGCTTTTACTCGTTTTCCTGCTAGTCATTCCACACACTTCTGTTTCACTGTTTCGTTTCTCTAGCTGCCTGTAGCACACCCGAGCCCCCTCTTTTTTTGGTAAGGTTCAGACTGTCAGGTAACCCCCTCGGCAGGTACAAAACTTTTGAGGCGCCTCAAAGGTTCAGACTGTCAGGTAACCCCCTCGGCAGGTACAAAACTTTTGAGGCGCCTCAAAGGTTCAGACTGTCAGGTAACCCCCTCGGCAGGTACAAAACTTTTGAGGCGCCTCAAAAGGTTCAGACTGTCAGGTAACCCCCTCGGCAGGTACAAAACTTTTGAGGCGCCTCAAAAGGTTCAGACTGTCAGGTAACCCCCTCGGCAGGTACAAAACTTTTGAGGCGCCTCAAAAGGTTCAGACTGTCAGGTAACCCCCTCGGCAGGTACAAAACTTTTGAGGCGCCTCAAAAGGTTCAGACTGTCAGGTAACCCCCTCGGCAGGTACAAAACTTTTGAGGCGCCTCAAAAGGTTCAGACTGTCAGGTAACCCCCTCGGCAGGTACAAAACTTTTGAGGCGCCTCAAAAGGTTCAGACTGTCAGGTAACCCCCTCGGCAGGTACAAAACTTTTGAGGCGCCTCAAAAGGTTCAGACTGTCAGGTAACCCCCTCGGCAGGTACAAAACTTTTGAGGCGCCTCAAAAGGTTCAGACTGTCAGGTAACCCCCTCGGCAGGTACAAAACTTTTGAGGCGCCTCAAAAGGTTCAGACTGTCAGGTAACCCCCTCGGCAGGTACAAAACTTTTGAGGCGCCTCAAAAGGTTCAGACTGTCAGGTAACCCCCTCGGCAGGTACAAAACTTTTGAGGCGCCTCAAAAGGTTCAGACTGTCAGGTAACCCCCTCGGCAGGTACAAAAATTTTGAGGCGCCTCAAAAGGTTCAGACTGTCAGGTAACCCCCTCGGCAGGTACAAAACTTTTGAGGCGCCTCAAAAGGTTCAGACTGTCAGGTAACCCCCTCGGCAGGTACAAAACTTTTGAGGCGCCTCAAAAGGTTCAGACTGTCAGGTAACCCCCTCGGCAGGTACAAAACTTTTGAGGCGCCTCAAAAGGTTCAGACTGTCAGGTAACCCCCTCGGCAGGTACAAAACTTTTGAGGCGCCTCAAAAGGTTCAGACTGTCAGGTAACCCCCTCGGCAGGTACAAAACTTTTGAGGCGCCTCAAAAGGTTCAGACTGTCAGGTAACCCCCTCGGCAGGTACAAAACTTTTGAGGCGCCTCAAAAGGTTCAGACTGTCAGGTAACCCCCTCGGCAGGTACAAAACTTTTGAGGCGCCTCAAAAGGTTCAGACTGTCAGGTAACCCCCTCGGCAGGTACAAAACTTTTGAGGCGCCTCAAAAGGTTCAGACTGTCAGGTAACCCCCTCGGCAGGTACAAAACTTTTGAGGCGCCTCAAAAGGTTCAGACTGTCAGGTAACCCCCTCGGCAGGTACAAAACTTTTGAGGCGCCTCAAAAGGTTCAGACTGTCAGGTAACCCCCTCGGCAGGTACAAAACTTTTGAGGCGCCTCAAAAGGTTCAGACTGTCAGGTAACCCCCTCGGCAGGTACAAAACTTTTGAGGCGCCTCAAAAGGTTCAGACTGTCAGGTAACCCCCTCGGCAGGTACAAAACTTTTGAGGCGCCTCAAAAGGTTCAGACTGTCAGGTAACCCCCTCGGCAGGTACAAAACTTTTGAGGCGCCTCAAAAGGTTCAGACTGTCAGGTAACCCCCTCGGCAGGTACAAAACTTTTGAGGCGCCTCAAAAGGTTCAGACTGTCAGGTAACCCCCTCGGCAGGTACAAAACTTTTGAGGCGCCTCAAAAGGTTCAGACTGTCAGGTAACCCCCTCGGCAGGTACAAAACTTTTGAGGCGCCTCAAAAGGTTCAGACTGTCAGGTAACCCCCTCGGCAGGTACAAAACTTTTGAGGCGCCTCAAAAGGTTCAGACTGTCAGGTAACCCCCTCGGCAGGTACAAAACTTTTGAGGCGCCTCAAAAGGTTCAGACTGTCAGGTAACCCCCTCGGCAGGTACAAAACTTTTGAGGCGCCTCAAAAGGTTCAGACTGTCAGGTAACCCCCTCGGCAGGTACAAAACTTTTGAGGCGCCTCAAAAGGTTCAGACTGTCAGGTAACCCCCTCGGCAGGTACAAAACTTTTGAGGCGCCTCAAAAGGTTCAGACTGTCAGGTAACCCCCTCGGCAGGTACAAAACTTTTGAGGCGCCTCAAAAGGTTCAGACTGTCAGGTAACCCCCTCGGCAGGTACAAAACTTTTGAGGCGCCTCAAAAGGTTCAGACTGTCAGGTAACCCCCTCGGCAGGTACAAAACTTTTGAGGCGCCTCAAAAGGTTCAGACTGTCAGGTAACCCCCTCGGCAGGTACAAAACTTTTGAGGCGCCTCAAAAGGTTCAGACTGTCAGGTAACCCCCTCGGCAGGTACAAAACTTTTGAGGCGCCTCAAAAGGTTCAGACTGTCAGGTAACCCCCTCGGCAGGTACAAAACTTTTGAGGCGCCTCAAAAGGTTCAGACTGTCAGGTAACCCCCTCGGCAGGTACAAAACTTTTGAGGCGCCTCAAAAGGTTCAGACTGTCAGGTAACCCCCTCGGCAGGTACAAAACTTTTGAGGCGCCTCAAAAGGTTCAGACTGTCAGGTAACCCCCTCGGCAGGTACAAAACTTTTGAGGCGCCTCAAAAGGTTCAGACTGTCAGGTAACCCCCTCGGCAGGTACAAAACTTTTGAGGCGCCTCAAAAGGTTCAGACTGTCAGGTAACCCCCTCGGCAGGTACAAAACTTTTGAGGCGCCTCAAAAGGTTCAGACTGTCAGGTAACCCCCTCGGCAGGTACAAAACTTTTGAGGCGCCTCAAAAGGTTCAGACTGTCAGGTAACCCCCTCGGCAGGTACAAAACTTTTGAGGCGCCTCAAAAGGTTCAGACTGTCAGGTAACCCCCTCGGCAGGTACAAAACTTTTGAGGCGCCTCAAAAGGTTCAGACTGTCAGGTAACCCCCTCGGCAGGTACAAAACTTTTGAGGCGCCTCAAAAGGTTCAGACTGTCAGGTAACCCCCTCGGCAGGTACAAAACTTTTGAGGCGGCTCAAAAGGTTCAGACTGTCAGGTAACCCCCTCGGCAGGTACAAAACTTTTGAGGCGGCTCAAAAGGTTCAGACTGTCAGGTAACCCCCTCGGCAGGTACAAAACTTTTGAGGCGCCTCAAAAGGTTCAGACTGTCAGGTAACCCCCTCGGCAGGTACAAAACTTTTGAGGCGCCTCAAAAGGTTCAGACTGTCAGGTAACCCCCTCGGCAGGTACAAAACTTTTGAGGCGCCTCAAAAGGTTCAGACTGTCAGGTAACCCCCTCGGCAGGTACAAAACTTTTGAGGCGCCTCAAAAGGTTCAGACTGTCAGGTAACCCCCTCGGCAGGTACAAAACTTTTGAGGCGCCTCAAAAGGTTCAGACTGTCAGGTAACCCCCTCGGCAGGTACAAAACTTTTGAGGCGCCTCAAAAGGTTCAGACTGTCAGGTAACCCCCTCGGCAGGTACAAAACTTTTGAGGCACCTCAAAAGGTTCAGACTGTCAGGTAACCCCCTCGGCAGGTACAAAACTTTTGAGGCGCCTCAAAAGGTTCAGACTGTCAGGTAACCCCCTCGGCAGGTACAAAACTTTTGAGGCGCCTCAAAAGGTTCAGACTGTCAGGTAACCCCCTCGGCAGGTACAAAACTTTTGAGGCGCCTCAAAAGGTTCAGACTGTCAGGTAACCCCCTCGGCAGGTACAAAACTTTTGAGGCGCCTCAAAAGGTTCAGACTGTCAGGTAACCCCCTCGGCAGGTACAAAACTTTTGAGGCGCCTCAAAAGGTTCAGACTGTCAGGTAACCCCCTCGGCAGGTACAAAACTTTTGAGGCGCCTCAAAAGGTTCAGACTGTCAGGTAACCCCCTCGGCAGGTACAAAACTTAATTCCCTTGGTGTGGTAAGGTAAGTTGAAGGTCCCCTATTTCTTGGCCTTGGGTGTGCTTCCATCCCGTTCCCGCATGTCATCTGCTGTGTCTCCCTTGGGGTTCCACGGCACTGCATGTGACTAGACTGCTCTCCTCTCCCTTGGACTTCGTCTCAATAACCCCTCCCCTCCCCCCTCCTTCTCCTCGACCTCTCAGTGCTCTGCGTGTCAAGGGACTTGGGATGCGGTGGCAGCAGCAGCAGAGGGAGCAACAGAAGGGGGTCTCCACTCCAGCACGCGGCCTTCCTTCACCAAGAGATGAGTGTCCCTTCACCAGCCCTTCTCCCTCCTCCTTTCTACTCGTTTTCCCCCTTGTCACTTTGCCCGCTTTACTCATTCCACTGCCTCCCCGCCCCAGCCACCTGTAGCACACCCACGCCCCCCCCTTTCTTTCAAGGTTCGAACTCTCAGGTAACCCCCCTGTTAGGTACAAAACTTGTTTCCCCTGGCATGGTAAGGTCAGGTGAAGGTCCCCTCCTTCCACGCTTGGGTGTGTTACAGCAGCTGACTTCTTCCCACATGCCATCTCTTCTCTCGTGTCCCCTTGGACAATACTGCACTTCTCTCCCTTGCCTTTCGTTGTCATACCCACTCCCCCCTCCCGTCCATCTCATCCCCTCTCCCACATCGCCCCTCATGGTCCCATCCAGGGCCCTGATTGGCGGACGCACCTCAACGGACGTGAGTGGCAGAGGCAGCAGCAGAGGCAGCCGGGTGAGGGGCGTCTTGAGCTTCCCAGCACACAGCCAGCACCGACTGAGCACGACCAGAAGATGAGTATCGCTTCTCCAGCCATTCTCCCTCCTTTTTACTCGCCTTCTTGCTTGTCGTTTTGCTCACTTCCCATTCCACTTCCTCCCCGCTCTAGCTGCCTGTAGCACACCCAAGCCCTCCTTTTCTTTTCAAGGTTCAGACTGTCAGGTACCTCCCTCGGTAGGTACAAAACTTGTTTCCCTTGGTAAGGTAAGGTGAAGGTCCCCCCCGTCTGCTCTTGTGTTTGCTGCTGCAGCTGCTCCCTTCCCGCATGTCATCATTTCATCTGCACTCGTCTCCCCTTGGACAACCCTTCACTTCTCTCCCTTGCCCTTCTTAATAACGACCACCCCCCCTCCCGCTCTCCTCCTCCCCTCGCCCACACCGCCCCTCCCTGACCGTGTAGTGCGCCTCTTGGCGCCGAGGCATCATCTTCTCAAGGCTGCCTCAAAAAGCGCTGCTTGGCGCCGAGGCATCATCTTCTCAAGGCTGCCTCAAAAAGCGCTGCTTGGCGCCGAGGCATCATCTTCTCAAGGCTGCCTCAAAAAGCGCTGCTTGGCGCCGAGGCATCATCTTCTCAAGGCTGCCTCAAAAAGCGCTGCTTGGCACCGAGGCATGATCTTCTCAAGGCTGCCTCAAAAAGCGCTGCTTGGCGCCGAGGCATCATCTTCTCAAGGCTGCCTCAAGAAGCGCTGCTTGGCACCGAGGCATCATTTTCTCAAGGCTGCCGCGTCTCAAGTGACGTGGGGGGCTCTCCAGACTGCATCACACAGCCAGCACACACGCGCCCAGCGTTATCAATGGTGAGTATCTCTCCACCACCCACACTCCCTCTGCCTTCAACTGCCTTTTCCCTTGCTTGTTCTTGCTGCTTTCTGCCTCTTTACCCTTGCATGCTCCTTGCTCGCCCTCACTCAGGTCCTCCCCTCCCCCTTATCTCCCTCGGGCCTCCCAGCGTGTGATGAGTCGATTTTGTAGTCGACTAAAAAATCGACTCCCTCGGGCCCCCCTTCTCCCCCTCCCCCCACCCATCCCAGCGTGACAGGAGCAGCAGAAGGGGGAGCGGAGGCATGTGGGGAGGAGCTAAGCTGGTGCATGTGGGGCACAAGCACGCAGGCATCACGGCGCCCATCTGCTGCTCTACTCACTGCAGCAAGTCCCTCATCCTGCTGCCTGCTGCACTCCTGCTGCTCTGTACTTGTTTTTTCCAGCACTTCTGTTAGGCCAGCACTTCTGTTTTTCCAGCACTTCTGTTAGGCCAGCACTTCTGTTTTTCCAGCACTTCTGTTAGGCCAGCACTTCTGTTTTTCCAGCACTTCTGTTAGGCCAGCACTTCTGTTTTTCCAGCACTTCTGTTTTTCCAGCACTTCTTTCTGCTTGTATCTTTGTTATTCCATTTTGCAATTCTCTGGCCCCCTTGCATCACTCTCCACTCGTCATCCACTAATAGCCTCTCTGCAACCTTCCCTCTCTCCCGAGCAGGTTCATTTGCTGTGGACGGGGGGAGCGTTGGTAAGTTGTGGTAAGTCGTGGAGGTGGTCGTGGTGGTGGGGGTGGGCAGAGTGGGGTGGGGGGGCCTTGGGATTGGGTGCCAATAGCCGCACGTTCAAGGCATAAAGGACGATCACCACACCCTGCGGCCGGGGGTGTGGTGTGGCTCCCCTCTTGCCACGTCGGTGAGGCTCCACCCCTCAAGGTTCCTCTCACCCCCTCTGCTGCTTGAGAGATTGGTGGAGAGTGGTGGTGCAGAGTGCTGGAGAGTGGTGGGAAGTGGTGGAGAGTGGTGGTGGTGTTGATGGTGGTGGTGGGGTGGAGGGAGGGTGAGTCCTCCTGAGTGAGGGGAGAGCAAGGCAGGGGAGGGAGGTTGACCCCCCCAGGGCAAGGCTTGTGAGGGGCAGGGGGGAGGGAGGGGGGTTGAAACCCGGGGTTGAGGCGAGCAAGGGTCAGAGGAACCCCCCTCCTCTAACCTTGGCTTGCCTTAACCCGGGGGTTTCAACCCTTCTCTCTTGCCTCTCACTCACCTTGCTCTGGGGGGTTCAACATCCTTCCCCTGCCTTGCTCTCACCTCACTCATTGGGGTTCACCTTACCTCTACAGTTGGTGGTGGTTGAGTGTGGTGATGGTGATGGTGATGGTGGTGCAGTGGAGAGAGAGCATGGTAGGGGAGGGATGTCGGTGGAGAGTGGTGGCGGTGGTGGTGGCGGAGAGTGGGTACTGGTGGTGGTTATGGTGGTGGTGAGAGGTGGTGGTGGTGGTGGTGGTGATGGTGGTGAGAGGTGGTGGTGGTGGTGGTGGTGGTGATGGTGGTGAGAGGTGGTGGTGGTGGTCGAGAGACTCTTGCCCAAAATTGGTTTAGGCCCACCCTGACAAATCAGGGTTGCAGCTCCTCTTTACCCTGACCCGTTGTGTAAAATTTTCCATACCCTGTTTGCATCAGGGTAAATCAAGGATTTCGGCATGGTAGCCTGATTTGAGCAGGGTATTTCTACAGATAGCCTGTTTCCAATACCGTATTACCCCGGATAGTAGCGCATATGCGCTTATAATAAAATCAATTTTTTTAAGGGGGGCGCTTGTAATTGAATATCGGCCATAAGCGCCGGCGCTTATATAACGACAAGTGCAGAAATACAACTTTAACACACCAAATTGTACATTTCAGTCTCGTAAGTTGAATCGAATCGAAATTTTACAGGGTCTTGAATCAGAATCGCGCGAGGGCGATTTTCTTACGGTGCACAGAGCTTTGGCACGTCATTTTGCCCGCGTGCCAACTCATACTGACTGGACGCGCAACCAGTAGGTCCTCGAAAGTTAAACGAAGTGAAAATGGGGGTTTTGACTCGCTAGAATTCGTTACCGTTTTACAGGGGGGGCGCTTATAATCGAATTCCGGCCATAAGCGCCATGCTCCAGATACCTAGAAGCGCCGTCGCCTTTAATCGGACGGCGCCTATATCCGGGGCCATACTGTACTACTTTGTCTGTTACGTAATTTCTTCAGTATTAACAAGGTTGCACAAACATCACAACTACTCAGTTGATGTGTAGGACAGCAAGAAGCTGTCCTTGACGCGCAACTCTTCTCACCTGGTAGTGGGCGTGGCGTGGTTTGGCTCGATGCAGGGGTGCGTTGGCAGTCCTGTGGGTAAGACAGCCAATAAGGCCACATGGCGAGCCGCCGACAACATTTCACGGTTTCCCGCCTGTGGTCACCAGCGACAACGGTGCCAGTGTGAGAGTGGGACACTTTGGCACAGCGCGGAGAATGGGCTGATCCGCGTTAAAAATAGTTTTGGTAACTGGGTAGTCGTCACACAACCCTGATTCCGTCAGGCTAACTAAAAATCCAATCAGGCGAAAAAAAACACCAACACTTTTTGGGTAAGGGTAAGAATCTACGAAGCCTGATTTAGAAAGGGCAACTCTGAAAAAGCGGCCGCCCCCAGGGTAATCAGGGCATTTTACCCTGATATTTTGGGCCATAGAGTGGTTGTGAAGCAATTGTGTGTTCTGTTGTCAGATTCATAATGGCACCGCAGATTGCCATTGTTAGCAGTAGGTGAAGTATGAACAAAATGCCCTACAATGTCAATGTACGGTATTGATTACCATTATTTGAAAGGCTTGATTATGGAGTTTCATGAAGAAAAAAACCGAGACTTGGTTAAAAAATGCTCCATTTAGAAAGCTTGCTTTCTTTCATGTAGCAATGGCATCGTCTCATTTCAAATGGGTTTAGTACCATTTGAAATCCAAGCAGCCTATCAGACTAATGTGCTAACACATTTCAAGGGGTGGGTGGGCGGGAAAATCGGCTAAACCGTTTGAAAATGAGAGACGTGGGTGGAGGGAAATGACCTCCAGCCCACGTTTTGTACTCCAAAACGGGCGTATAGCGCGGTTCGTCGCTGCCCATTCCTACATTACAGACTGCTTCGCTTTCAAAATACGAAATTTTGAAAAGCGTTACACTTTTAAAAATATTCATATTTAGAAAGCTTGCTTTCTTTCATGTAGCAATGGCATCGTCTCATTTCAAATGGGTCTTCTGAGACATGTGCAGTGGAGGTTGTCGTCGTCGCATCAGGGCCGCTGAGTGTTGCACTGGTGACGAGGCTCGTGCCGGGTCTTGAACGTGTCGAGATGCTTCGACCAGCTGATCGACCGCCGGGGTGATGTACATCTCCTTGGCAGTATCGCTGCGCCACCGTCCCAACTGTTTCAAAAAGCGATATGGTACTCCTGAGTTGGCGGCGGCAGTGGCTGCGCCTTTGCGAAAGGAGTGGGTGCCGAGATGCTCGAGACCTAAGCCGATCTTTTGGAATGCCTCCTTGCACCAGTTGCGGATTGTTGTGTAGGATGGTGAAGTGGCGGCAGTGCCGAAACTCGTGGTGTCTTGACCGAAAACTCGTATGAGCGGGCTGCTTTGTGCATGGTTGTATCCCGCCAATTGGATGAAGCGCTTGGTGCACCGTACGGGGCAGAAGGGACCTGAGCTTGCTGCTACTGGAACCCATGCACCTTCTCCTGCCTGGTCAGTCTTTGAGCGGGGAATAAAGAGCCACATGGCGTCTTCCTCGAACTGGATGTCGTGCCACTTAATTTCGACGAGGTCCGAGTAGCGTAGAAGGCCGGCGTACATTAGGATTGGGATGAGTCCCTTCTGGAACTCGCCGGGGTTGTTTGACTCCAGGTATTCCGACGCCATTTCGTGGACTTGGTGCAAAGAGATGGGCTCTTTGAGTCGTCGGGGGCGCGGGCAATGTCGCTTGGCGAATTCCCGCACTTGGGATGTGAACGGCCCAGTTGATGGGCACGGGGCCCCGATCATCCGATGTGCGAAGCGGACTGTCGAGCATGTCAGTTGTATCACTGATACTGTGGCTTTTTGTTGAATCGCATGGACCAGGTATAACGCGAGCGTCATGTCTGTGCATGGCAGAAACTGTAGCTTGACTCGTTTGCAGAACGCGCGGAACTTGGCCCAGTACGGCTCGTAGGTGCGAATCGTAGAGTCGGCCCGTGTTTGCGCAGTTATACGGAGCAATTCTTGCTTGAGCCTCTCAAGTAATCCTGCACCAGGTTCGTGAGAGGTCAGGTAGCGAACGGCACTCGTAAAGCGAGAATAGGGCTATGAGGCATTCCTTCGCCAGAGAAGGCACAAGTGTGGGTGCCCGCGGTGAGGCACTGACTCCCATGGGTGAGGTGGATGTGAGCGCGAATGCAAGGGGCCCACTTCGGTGGGGTGGTTTGTAGCAACGGCCACCAGCTTGCCCCTGGCCAATGAGGCACTACGAGCGTGAGCGATGCTCGCGTCCGTTGGGCGTGGTGAAGCACTGCTGGGATGAGGTGTGGTGGTGGGAAAGCATAACCGTGCTCAGCGTTCCATGATATTGAGAAGGCGTCGGTAGCCTCTGCGTTCGGGTGAGGTGTTTTGGAACAGAAGCGGGCTAACTGTGTGTTGCTTGCATTGGCGAATAGATCGATGGAGTGCGGTCCCAAACGCCGTTCAATGAGGCGGAACCACGGTGCTTTAATTGAGTAGTCGTCTCGATCGATAATCTTGGAGAGTTCGTCCGCTCGTGTGTTGAGCTCGCGTGGGATCCATTCGACCGTCAGGCGAATCCTTGAGGCCATGCACGTTTGAATAATGGCTCTGCATGTTGTGGTGAGACTAGGGCTTCGAGAGCCGCCTTTGCGAAGAATGAAGAATACGCCTTGGTTGTCAGTTCTGGCTAGGACGTGTCGGTTGTGGATCCCTCCCGCGAACGTTTGGAGAGCCCATAGAACTCCTTCCATTTCTCGTTGCGTGCTCGAGGTCCTTGTGAGACGCTCGGGCATTGCTGCATTCGCCTCGGTTCGCCCTCCCGGGAACGTGTCGAGTGTGGCTCCCCAACTGTGTGCGCTGGCGTC
Organism: Closterium sp. Naga37s-1; assembly: GCA_947471745.1. Lineage (NCBI taxonomy): Eukaryota > Viridiplantae > Streptophyta > Zygnematophyceae > Desmidiales > Closteriaceae > Closterium > Closterium sp. Naga37s-1. The sequence continues at coordinate 484,575 of CANJKZ010000431.1, forward strand.
CACATGGATCACTGCGTCATAGCTGCTCGGGACGTGGAAGGAGGCGCCATTGAAGTTGTCGAATTCTTGCAGCCAAAACTCGAGTTCCTCGATTACGGCGAGGACTAATGGCACCTTGTTGTTCCATGAAGCGGCCTCCTGAATGGTCTGCAGCAGGTTCTGGCTAAATGCCCGCGCAGTTGCGCCGATGGCAAGTGACATCGAAGCGAGCATGCCAGTGACCCTCGCTACATGGCGGATCGGGACCTTGCGCTTGGCTCTGCCTGCCATGCAAAGTTCTTGAATGGTCGAGCGTAACGATGTACGCCGCTCGGGACCAATGGAGAACTGGCCGTGCTTAGTATCCAGTTCGACACCCAGAAAGCGCAGCTGCTGGGTGGGTTGCAGATGCGACTTCTTAGAATTAATGACTAGCCCCGCCTTGTTGAGGTCCTCCACCACCATCTGACACGTAGTTCGAGCCTCTGCTTCCGTGTGACACAAGAATATGATGTCGTCAACGTACGGGATGACTCGTACCCCGAGGGCCCGCCAGCGGCGGGCGAGCTGCTTGATAAGTTGCGTGAATACAAATGGGGCCGTCGCGAGGCCGAAAGGGAGGGAACGAAAGACGTATGAGCGCCCGTCGAATTGGAATCCCAGGTACTTCCAGCATGACGGATGGATGTCGACGTGGTGGTATCCTGATTTGAGGTCGACAGCGAACATCTAATCGCCTATGCTGACGAGCTCCGCCACCCGCTTCAATCCCTCGTACTTGAATTTGGGGATGCTCAGATTTTGGTTTACTCTTCTGAGGTCAAGAATCAGTCGGCACTTGTCTCTTTGAACCACCACATTTAGTGGACTGATGCAGAGCTGTTGGGATCCGGGGGCGATAATGGCCGCACCACTATCAAGGAGCTCGATTATGGCCTGCTTGGTGAACTTTGAGTGGATTAGTGCTCCCGCGTGGTTGTCTTTTTGAAACGGCGTGGGGGGCCCATGCTTCCATGGCATCCAATAGCCATTTAAAACCACCGAGAGTATGAAGCTACTCTCGCACCATGAGCTCCACCAAGGAAATGCTGCGCGCAGGCGTCCGCGCATGGTCGTGACGAGCTTGTCGGTGATCGCAATCTCGTACGGGTCATACTCAACCATCGAGCCGATACCCGGTGTATCTGTGGACCATGGGGTTCGGGGCAGCATGGGACATGCTTCGTTAAGCAAGGTATGCGGCAATGTAGGTCCCCCGTGAGGTTCTCACTCTCGCTATCTCTTTTTCTCTCTCTTCCGTTCTCTCTCGTTGTTGTTGTTGATTTTTTTTTTTTTTTTTTTTTTTCATGAGTCCTTTTGCCTGATTGCATGCACTTGGGTGTTCCGCCCTGTGCCTAACATGTGGTGCTCGTAGGGCAGCTCCTTCTTTGCTCGGTGAGCTCATCGCGGTGAACATCTCACTCGCGCTCTTCCTTCCTTCCCCCTCTTTTCGTTTTTTTTTTTTTTTTTTTTTTTTGCATGATCATGCTTGCCGTTCCCCAGATTCGTTGGATAGCCGTCCTTGCTGCCGTCCCCTTCTTAAGACCATGGAAACCTTGCCTTGCGTCTCGGGCTCCTGGCTTAGTGGGAAAAAAAAAAAACTCCTTCCCTTCGTAGTTTTCTCTCTCGCTTGTTTCCCTCTTTCTCTCTCTTGCTCTTATTCTCTGGTTTTTTTTTTTTTTTTTTTTTTTTTTTTTTTTTTTTTTTTTCAGAGGCTTGTGGCTGCTCCCGTTGCAGTTTCTTACACACGTTGAAACCAAGGGCCTTAGTAAGTCACACAAAAATCACCGTTTTCACCAACATAGCCCATTATGCATTCCGAGCCCTCAATAATGCACACAAGAAATCCACCATTTCATTAAATGCTTTACTCTAGGACTCCTAGTCCTATCCCCTTGCCTTGGGGTTGGCCCGCGGCCATTCTACCATCCCCTACGGGAAAACGGCCAGCGGCCTTGCACTCCCTAGTGCTACCTTGATCATGCCCCTCGACACCGGGTGATTGCCCTTTCGGGAGTTCACACCATCGGTGCGGGCCCTTGGGCTCCCACCCCATTTTCAGGGCAAGCGTTGGCCATGTGGCCCGGCTGCCCGCAGCGGTAGCAAGAGCCTCGAAAGCTCCTGCCGTTGCCATCACTTGGCGGGCCACGCTTGTTCCCAAAGGCCATGGGCCCACGCCCTCCGCCGCGTGGGGCGCGATTGAAATTTCCTTGGGCGCGCTCCATGGCCGCTACGTCCGCGACGGCCTGCGTGAACGGGCGAGAAGTGAAGACGCTCTTGTCTTCATAGAGCTTGAACCTGTTTGCGGTGCGGAAGTTGGTGTAGTCGGCGACGTGAAGTAACTTGAAGCGGTTGGTGATGAGCGTGAAGGCTTCGCCAAGGAATTCGAGGGCGCTTGCCGGCTCGTTGTGCCGCACCTTGTGCTCTGCATGCTTCAAGTACGCCCGCAGGTGTTCCAGGACCTCGGCTTGCTCGCGCACGGCGGCGTTCTTGAACGAGGCGGCGGTGATGGTGGGGTTGGGAGAAGGGAGCGGAGGGAGTTGCTCATCGGATGCAAAAGCGACATTTATAGCATGAGCCTCACCGTCTTCGTCTTCTTCATTATCGCTGTCGGTGGGGTTGTTCGTGACTGGGGTCGCAATGGCGCGTGTGTCTTCGCCCCTTCCGGTGTTTGTCGTGCGAGCGCGCTTCACGAACTCCGTTTTCGCCTTGTCGCTTTTAGCAGAAACCGAAGTTGCGTTTGGTGTAGCGATTTCTTCAGTAACAGCAGGGGTCTGCTGCTGTAACAGGGTCAGCAGCTGCTGCAGTTGGGCTGCAGTGAATGATGGCGCCACTTGCGCGCCCGTCGCCACTTGCGCGTGAGGCCCCACAGGCGCGTCAGGGCCCACAGGCGCGTCAGGGCCCACAGGCCTGCGTCGCTGGCGCGGACGCGGGGTGCCAGGCGCGCTGGTTGGTGCCGATTTGGCGCCTTCTGTCGTGGCCGGCGCGTCAGGGGCCACAGGGGCTCGAGGCACACCAGGGGCGTGTGCCTCGACACCAGCAGCGTGTGCCTCGGTCGCGCCCAGCAGGACGTCGACGCCAGTCGGGAAAATTTCCCCGTCTTCTGCCCGGCGCTTGTTTGGGCGATCGCCCGCGATTTCGCGTGCGTTTCTTGCGGACTCGGGTCGAGTGGGGGCCGTAGCGGTATTAGACTCCCCGCCGTTAAGTGCCATAGTTGTTGCGTTGTGCGCGAAAATGTCGGAGAGTAACGTCGACGGGGATTGAAAGCGAGGAAGAGACTTGGTCCTCGCCAGCTTGAGTGTGGGAGACGAAAATCGGCTAAACCGTTCAAAAATGAGAGACGTGGGTGGAGGGAAATGACCTCCAGCCCACGTTTTGTACTCCAAAACGGGCGTATAGCGCGGTTTGTCGCTGCCCATTCCTACATTACAGACTGCTTCGCTTTCAAAATACGAAACTTTGAAAAGCGTTACACTTTTAAAAATATTCATTTAGTGGGATGCTTTGAAATGGGACAGATTGATGCGGTGAGCAAGCAACGCATTGATGGTGCGATAGGAAATTTGATCATAACACTTTCTATCTAGACATGGCAATGCCAGCAAAAAAATTAGAATGCTGCTGGGGGTCCTATGAAAAGACTAGTTTTGGCTACATGCGCTCTGATATATCCCGATTTGATTTTACCGTACAAAGCCAAAAAAAAATGGATTTTTGCCAACAAAATGGAAGTTGGCATGGCACCGTGTGAGGGGCAGCAAGAGCAATTGTGATGCAACGAGTGAGATGGGTGGCGAGATGAGATGCGCTGTAAAGCTGCCGGTGAGAGGGGCAGTGACGGTATGCGGCAGGCATGTGGGAAGGGCTAAGCGTCCTCAGGCTACGCCCCTCCTGCCTCCCTCAGGAGTGGCACAAACTCGTGTGGTGAGAGGGAGTGGCGCAGGGAGAGGACGGTGAGAGGGAGTGACTGGTGTGAGAGGAGCAGTGAGAGTAGTGAGAGGTATATGGGGCTAAACTCGTAACCAGGTATGGCGGGAGCAGAAGCAGTGAGAGGGGCAGTGATAAGAGGGGCAGAGAGAGACGCAGTGATGCGATGGCACATGTGAAGGCTAGGCGGAATCGGGCTTGCGAGGAACCACTCTCCCCCCCCTCGAGTGTGACGCAAAGTGGTGCATGAGGTATGGCGGGAGCGGTGGTGATAGGAGCCGTGATGAAAGGGGCCAAGTGAGGAGCACTGCAGGGAGGAGTGAGAGGAGTGGTCAGCAGCTACGCGGCGTCGGGTTTGCTGGGCACCACGCCTTCCTCTCTCAGGTGTGACACAAACTCATCAACGAGGTATGGCCACGCACCCTCCTCATCGTACGATGAGAGCGATGGGTCCGTGATCTGCGGGGGAGCGGGTGAGATGAGCGGGCAACAAGGAGAATGAGAGAAGAGTGTATGAAGGCATGCTGCCCGGTTTGCCGGGCTCCAGTGCCGCCTCCCCCAGGTGCGACACAAAACTAGCTATTTTACCGTCCACCAGGTATGGCCACGCACCCTCCTCATCGTACGATGAGAGCGATGGGTCCGTGATCTGCAGAACAGCGGGTGTGCAATGGAGAGTGTATGAGGTGGAAACACAGTGGATGGGGGCGGAGAGGAGGGTTGGCTAAGATCGATCAGCTTGCTGGTTTTAATTTATCCAAGGAAAGTTGCAGCGTACCTTGGTAAATTCTAATAGCTGCTGCCACGTGTCTCGACTTTTGAGACGTCTCAGAGAGGATTGGCAGCGTACCTTGGTGAATTCTAATAGCTGCTGCCATGTGTCTCGAGAAATGGCCTTGTTGTGTTTCATCTGCGGATTGACAGAGAGGGGCGGGGAGGGTAGGGCAGGGTGGAAGGGATTGGAGGGTGCAAGCTGGAGACATTCTGGGGATGGAAGCCAGACGATCGGGGTTAAATGGAGGGGAGGACACTGAATTGGGGTAACAAGGGAAGGCCGGGAAGGGAGCAAATGGCTCGAAAAAAGCCTTGAAGCCCCAAGTCTGTTCACTCCCAGAGGATGAAGCTAACATTGCCCAACCTGTGACTGACTTGGCGAGCTGGAAGATACACCCACAACCAGTCTTACCTTGTTTTGAGACGTCTCAAAACCAGCTGGAAGATACACCCACAACCAGTCTTACCTTGTTTTGAGACGTCTCAAAACCAGCTGGAAGATACACCCACAACCAGTCTTACCTTGTTTTGAGACGTCTCAAAACCAGCTGGAAGATACACCCACAACCAGTCTTACCTTGTTTTGAGACGTCTCAAAACCAGCTGGAAGATACACCCACAACCAGTCTTACCTTGTTTTGAGACGTCTCAAAACCAGCTGGAAGATACACCCACAACCAGTCTTACCTTGTTTTGAGACGTCTCAAAACCAGCTGGAAGATACACCCACAACCAGTCTTACCTTGTTTTGAGACGTCTCAAAACCAGCTGGAAGATACACCCACAACCAGTCTTACCTTGTTTTGAGACGTCTCAAAACCAGCTGGAAGATACACCCACAACCAGTCTTACCTTGTTTTGAGACGTCTCAAAACCAGCTGGAAGATACACCCACAACCAGTCTTACCTTGTTTTGAGACGTCTCAAAACCAGCTGGAAGATACACCCACAACCAGTCTTACCTTGTTTTAAGACGTCTCAAAACCAGCTGGAAGATACACCCACAACCAGTCTTACCTTGTTTTGAGACGTCTCAAAACCAGCTGGAAGATACACCCACAACCAGTCTTACCTTGTTTTGAGACGTCTCAAAACCAGCTGGAAGATACACCCACAACCAGTCTTACCTTGTTTTAAGACGTCTCAAAACCAGCTGGAAGATACACCCACAACCAGTCTTACCTTGTTTTAAGACGTCTCAAAACCAGCTGGAAGATACACCCACAACCAGTCTTACCTTGTTTTGAGACGTCTCAAAACCAGCTGGAAGATACACCCACAACCAGTCTTACCTTGTTTTGAGACGTCTCAAAACCAGCTGGAAGATACACCCACAACCAGTCTTACCTTGTTTTGAGACGTCTCAAAACCAGCTGGAAGATACACCCACAACCAGTCTTACCTTGTTTTGAGACGTCTCAAAACCAGCTGGAAGATACACCCACAACCAGTCTTACCTTGTTTTGAGACGTCTCAAAACCAGCTGGAAGATACACCCACAACCAGTCTTACCTTGTTTTGAGACGTCTCAAAACCAGCTGGAAGATACACCCACAACCAGTCTTACCTTGTTTTGAGAAGTCTCAAAACCAGCTGGAAGATACACCCACAACCAGTCTTACCTTGTTTTGAGACGTCTCAAAACCAGCTGGAAGATACACCCACAACCAGTCTTACCTTGTTTTAAGACGTCTCAAAACCAGCTGGAAGATACACCCACAACCAGTCTTACCTTGTTTTGAGACGTCTCAAAACCAGCTGGAAGATACACCCACAACCAGTCTTACCTTGTTTTGAGACGTCTCAAAACCAGCTGGAAGATACACCCACAACCAGTCTTACCTTGTTTTAAGACGTCTCAAAACCAGCTGGAAGATACACCCACAACCAGTCTTACCTTGTTTTGAGACGTCTCAAAACCAGCTGGAAGATACACCCACAACCAGTCTTACCTTGTTTTGAGACGTCTCAAAACCAGCTGGAAGATACACCCACAACCAGTCTTACCTTGTTTTGAGACGTCTCAAAACCAGCTGGAAGATACACCCACAACCAGTCTTACCTTGTTTTGAGACGTCTCAAAACCAGCTGGAAGATACACCCACAACCAGTCTTACCTTGTTTTGAGACGTCTCAAAACCAGCTGGAAGATACACCCACAACCAGTCTTACCTTGTTTTGAGACGTCTCAAAACCAGCTGGAAGATACACCCACAACCAGTCTTACCTTGTTTTGAGACGTCTCAAAACCAGCTGGAAGATACACCCACAACCAGTCTTACCTTGTTTTGAGACGTCTCAAAACCAGCTGGAAGATACACCCACAACCAGTCTTACCTTGTTTTAAGACGTCTCAAAACCAGCTGGAAGATACACCCACAACCAGTCTTACCTTGTTTTGAGACGTCTCAAAACCAGCTGGAAGATACACCCACAACCAGTCTTACCTTGTTTTGAGACGTCTCAAAACCAGCTGGAAGATACACCCACAACCAGTCTTACCTTGTTTTAAGACGTCTCAAAACCAGCTGGAAGATACACCCACAACCAGTCTTACCTTGTTTTAAGACGTCTCAAAACCAGCTGGAAGATACACCCACAACCAGTCTTACCTTGTTTTGAGACGTCTCAAAACCAGCTGGAAGATACACCCACAACCAGTCTTACCTTGTTTTGAGACGTCTCAAAACCAGCTGGAAGATACACCCACAACCAGTCTTACCTTGTTTTGAGACGTCTCAAAACCAGCTGGAAGATACACCCACAACCAGTCTTACCTTGTTTTGAGACGTCTCAAAACCAGCTGGAAGATACACCCACAACCAGTCTTACCTTGTTTTGAGACGTCTCAAAACCAGCTGGAAGATACACCCACAACCAGTCTTACCTTGTTTTGAGACGTCTCAAAACCAGCTGGAAGATACACCCACAACCAGTCTTACCTTGTTTTGAGAAGTCTCAAAACCAGCTGGAAGATACACCCACAACCAGTCTTACCTTGTTTTGAGACGTCTCAAAACCAGCTGGAAGATACACCCACAACCAGTCTTACCTTGTTTTAAGACGTCTCAAAACCAGCTGGAAGATACACCCACAACCAGTCTTACCTTGTTTTGAGACGTCTCAAAACCAGCTGGAAGATACACCCACAACCAGTCTTACCTTGTTTTGAGACGTCTCAAAACCAGCTGGAAGATACACCCACAACCAGTCTTACCTTGTTTTAAGACGTCTCAAAACCAGCTGGAAGATACACCCACAACCAGTCTTACCTTGTTTTAAGACGTCTCAAAACCAGCTGGAAGATACACCCACAACCAGTCTTACCTTGTTTTGAGACGTCTCAAAACCAGCTGGAAGATACACCCACAACCAGTCTTACCTTGTTTTAAGACGTCTCAAAACCAGCTGGAAGATACACCCACAACCAGTCTTACCTTGTTTTGAGACGTCTCAAAACCAGCTGGAAGATACACCCACAACCAGTCTTACCTTGTTTTGAGACGTCTCAAAACCAGCTGGAAGATACACCCACAACCAGTCTTACCTTGTTTTGAGACGTCTCAAAACCAGCTGGAAGATACACCCACAACCAGTCTTACCTTGTTTTGAGACGTCTCAAAACCAGCTGGAAGATACACCCACAACCAGTCTTACCTTGTTTTGAGACGTCTCAAAACCAGCTGGAAGATACACCCACAACCAGTCTTACCTTGTTTTAAGACGTCTCAAAACCAGCTGGAAGATACACCCACAACCAGTCTTACCTTGTTTTGAGACGTCTCAAAACCAGCTGGAAGATACACCCACAACCAGTCTTACCTTGTTTTGAGACGTCTCAAAACCAGCTGGAAGATACACCCACAACCAGTCTTACCTTGTTTTAAGACGTTTCAAAACCAGCTGGAAGATACACCCACAACCAGTCTTACCTTGTTTTAAGACGTCTCAAAACCAGCTGGAAGATACACCCACAACCAGTCTTACCTTGTTTTGAGACGTCTCAAAACCAGCTGGAAGATACACCCACAACCAGTCTTACCTTGTTTTAAGACGTCTCAAAACCAGCTGGAAGATACACCCACAACCAGTCTTACCTTGTTTTAAGACGTCTCAAAACCAGCTGGAAGATACACCCACAACCAGTCTTACCTTGTTTTAAGACGTCTCAAAACCAGCTGGAAGATACACCCACAACCAGTCTTACCTTGTTTTAAGACGTCTCAAAACCAGCTGGAAGATACACCCACAACCAGTCTTACCTTGTTTTGAGACGTCTCAAAACCAGCTGGAAGATACACCCACAACCAGTCTTACCTTGTTTTGAGACGTCTCAAAACCAGCTGGAAGATACACCCACAACCAGTCTTACCTTGTTTTGAGACGTCTCAAAACCAGCTGGAAGATACACCCACAACCAGTCTTACCTTGTTTTGAGACGTCTCAAAACCAGCTGGAAGATACACCCACAACCAGTCTTACCTTGTTTTGAGACGTCTCAAAACCAGCTGGAAGATACACCCACAACCAGTCTTACCTTGTTTTGAGACGTCTCAAAACCAGCTGGAAGATACACCCACAACCAGTCTTACCTTGTTTTGAGACGTCTCAAAACCAGCTGGAAGATACACCCACAACCAGTCTTACCTTGTTTTGAGACGTCTCAAAACCAGCTGGAAGATACACCCACAACCAGTCTTACCTTGTTTTGAGACGTCTCAAAACCAGCTGGAAGATACACCCACAACCAGTCTTACCTTGTTTTGAGACGTCTCAAAACCAGCTGGAAGATACACCCACAACCAGTCTTACCTGCAAGCAACCCCACCACAGGTCCTCACAGCAAGAGGCCTACCTGGAGATATTCACACTGGGTATTCGCAGCATGAGTCTCACCTGAAAGTACTCCTCATACCAAGTCCTCACAGCAACAAACCCACCGGCAGGTACACCCATTACCAGCCGTGCCTGCAAGCACTCCTACCAGCCGTGCCTACAAGCATTCCTACCAGCCGTGCCTGCAAGCACTCCTACCACAGATCCCCGCAGCATCGGCCTCACCTGAAAGTACTCCTCATACCAAGTCCTCGCAGCAGCAGCAGCCCTACCTGCAGGTATTCACACCAGTGCTCGACGAATCGCCATGGCCGCGCCGTGAAGAGCAGCTGCCACATGCCTATGGCCGTGTCGAATGCCAGAGACTTCTGACCCTGCAGGCAGAGAAGTGGGAGATGGGAATGAGGGGTGTGAGCAGCAGCAGCAAACAGTGGTCCAATCTGTGGTGGTCACAAGAGAGGCATCTGTGTTGGTCACACCACATGAATAACCTGTTTCTTTGACTGATAGAAAAGAAGCTGGAACCGACCTTCTCCTTTGCCCAATCGAAGGAGAAGTTGTAAATCTCCCTGAATTTATCTGCATTGAAAACATGCACACGCCCACATGCCATGCCGCACACATCACATGCCCACACGCAGGGCACATAGCATGCCCACATGCCACCACATGCCACCACATGCCACCACATGCCACCACATGCCACCACATGCCCCCACACGCCATGCACATGCCCCACAGATAGTGAGAGCGAATGTGGCAACCGCAGAAGTACCGCGGAGCAAGAAGCAACATGCACACGCGCCTAGCACTCCGTTCGGCCTTTCCTCTCCTCCTGCTTCAAGTGCTACCCTCTCCTGGCACTCTTTCAAGCCACCCCCCCTCAAACACTAGTTTTGAGGCGCCTCAAAACTGGGCTTCAAGTGCTACCCTCTCCTGGCACTCACGGTCGTCGTTGATTTCTGATCGCAGTGCCGGCAACCGTGCCTTGAGCTCGTCCGCGCTGCTGACACTGAGAAGAGGAGAGGGAAAAATGGGAGAACGGAGATAGGGCATTGAAAAAGCACTGATAGGGTACTAATAGGGCACTGACACTGCTAAATGGCTCTATCTGTTAATCCTCTCTCCAGCCCCGATTTCGAGTCCTCATCCCCTCTCTTCTCATCTCCTTCTCGTCCCCACTCTCTATCCCCACTTTCTTCGTCGTGGATTGCTTACCCCAGTCATTGCATGCCTTGCAAGATCCAGAGATAGCTCAGTGAGCTGAGTCGACTCAAAAATCACAGTCATTGCATGAACTCCTCCTTGGAATATTCACGCATGGTCGCTGCCTTGAAGGCTGAAGTGACTTTTGAGTCGACTCAAAAACCCAAAAGACACCTCTGTCGACTCATAAGTCACCTAATTACTTACCCCACTCTTTGCATGCCTTGCTTACCCCACTCTTTGCATGCCTTACTTACCCCACTCGTTGCATGCCTTGGATGAACTCCTCCTTGGAGTATTCACACATGGTCGCTGCCTTGAAGTGCCATGATAGAATCAGCTGCAGAGGGAGGGGCGCGGGAAGAAAGGAGAGGGAGGAGATGGCAGGGGAAGGCGCAAGGAGAAACAGCAGTCTCCAGCGAGAATGGAAACTCCTCCTTGGAGTAGTCACAAATAGTCGCTGCCTTGAAGTGCCATGATAGTATTAGCTGCAGAGGGAGGCATGGGTCGGCATGACATGGCATGACATGGCATGACATGGCATGACATGGCATGACATGGCATGATATGGCATGGGATGACATACGGTGGAATGGGGTGGTGGCAGCAGGGGCCAGTCTGTGTGGCATACGATGCATGTATGCAGAGTTTGAAACACACGGAAAGATGCCTTGCATGCATGGTGGTAGCATAAGGGAGAACAGATGCCTTACCATGACAATGTATTTTGAGACCCCTCAAGACTGAAATGATTTTTGAGACGGATTTTTGAGGCGCCTAAAAAATTGCATAGTAGCATAAGGGAGAACGGATGCCTTACCATGACAATGTCTTGAGGATCCACCTGGCGCCCAAAAGGGAAAGAAACCATGGAAAGAGAAAGGGAAAGAAAGGGTGTGTGGGGAGGGGGAAGGGGTGGATTGAGGGGCCTCGAAATCGTCCCAATTCAGAAGCGAAAAATAACAATGGAAAGAAAAAAGGGAGGTGAAAGGGGGGGGGGAGGGGGGAGAGGGTGGGGGGGGAAAAGGGAAAGGGGGACCGTAAGAGCAGGAGGAGAAGGGATAGAATACATGAAACTTGAGACCTTGTGGCCACAGCAGGGGTTGGGACCTCAGGAGTGAACGAAAAGCAAAGGTATGGAAAGAGGAGAGGAGAGGAAATTCCCTTTCAAGGCATCACTTCTCGAGGCTTATACACACCTCGAGGTCCTCACACAGCTTTGAAATGCCGTCCACGAGAATTAAATCACAGTGAGGGTCTGAGGCAGCGCAACAGCAATGCAGGGGCAGGGTGCGGGACGAGGGAAACAGGTTGTGGGAGAGATTTACTGTCTTCAACAGAGGGTGAAATGGTGTCCATCAAACTTAAATCGCATTGAGGGTCTGAGGCAGCGCAACAGCACGGCAGCAGGGAACATGGAGAGGTCATGGGAGAGTACAAAGTCATCTTATACGGGGGACGACAGTCATCCACACAACTCATGCCGGCACGAACGTCTGATGCCGGGGCGGGCACAGGAATCTGGCTGGCGGGGAACAGGAGAGGGAGGAGGGGAGGAGGAGGGACGGGAGGGAGGAACAGGGGCACATACCTTCCCAACCCCTTCCACTGCAGCGTGTGTTTTTTGAGAATTTTGAGAATCCCTTCAAAAAACACACACGGCACATACCCTTGCCCAACAACCCGGGCCCCACCTTTGTATCTGAGAAACAGATGCTCCAGCTGCCGAGGGTCCACTTTGGGAGCAGCAGGGCGTCCCAAACCCTTACACTGCACTGCACATACTCCCTGACCCTGCCTTGCCAGCACAAGCCCCACCTTTGTATCTGAGAAACAGATGCTCCAGCTGCCGAGGGTCCACTTTAGGAGCAGCAGAGCGCCCCAAGGCCCTCAGCTGCTGACCCGAGGTGGAGGAGGAGTAGAATAGGTCGAACGCCAGCTCCATGTTCCACTCGCTCGCTCGCAGGGCCGCTAGTGCCCCCCGGTCGCTGCGGGGTGGGGGAAGGGAGGGAGGGAAGGGAGGGGAGGAGGGAGGGAGGAAGACAACGGAGGGCCCGAGGTGGAGGAAAGTAGAAGAGATCAAACGCCAGCTCCATGTTCCACTCACTCACTCGCCCCCCGTCGCTGGGAGGGGAAGGGAAGGAGGGGAATGAAGGAGGGAGGGAGCGGAGGGAAGGGAACCGGAGGGGTTGAGTTGGAGGAGTAGAAGAGATCGAATGCAAGCTTCATGTTCCACTCGCTCGCCCTCAGAGCCGCAAGTGCTCCTCGATCGCTGGGGGGGAAGTGAGGGAGCGAAAGGAGGGAGGGAACGTGAGGGGCAATGGAGTAGAAGAGGCGGAAGGCCAGCACCATGTTCCACTACCTCGCTATCAGGGTCGCCGGTGCTCCCCTCACTTTAGGTTACAAGGAACGGCATTCGTTGGTCAGAAATATTTGTGCTCACTTTATGCCTGTGCTGCTCACCACGTGCCTGTGCTGTAACCACCACGTGCCTGTGCTGTAACCACCACGTGCCTGTGCTGTAACCACCACGTGCCTGTGCTGTGCACACGCCTATGCTATTCTCACTCACCCCGTGCCTGTGATTGCCACAAATTGCTGCACTGCCTCCTTCTGCTGCCGATTCAGACGGCTCTGAGAGGACGTGAGATGGAGAGGGGAGGGAAGAGAAGGGAAGAGGAGGAGGGAAAAAAGGAGGGATGATTAATACAGGACGCGTGGGGAAAACAGCGAACGGAACGCATTGCTGCACTGCCTCCTTCTGCTGCCGATTCAGACAGCTCTGAGAGGACGTGAGATGGAGGCGGGAAAGCGGGAGGGGTGCGCGGGATAGGATCGGACGTGGGAAGACGGGGAAGAGGGGGAATGCGCGGGATATGCCACTATCACACGACGTGACACGGATGGGGAAAACAGGGAACGCAACGCATTGTCGCACTGCCTTCTTCTGCTGCCGCGGGTAAAAGGCAGAAAGGAGGAGGGGCGGGGTGACAGGCACACGCTTGGTATAACAGTACAAACAAAGGCAGTAGAATCACACAAAAATGGCACGCATTGCTGCGCCGCATTCCTCTGTTGCCAATTCAGGCGACTCAAAGAAAACGTTTCGGACGTAACAGGGAAAACCGGGGGAAGGGGGGAACGGAAACAGGGGTGAGAAGCAGGGAGAGGGAAAGGAGAAAAGCGGAAAAGATGGGGTCGGAGGGTAAAGCGGCGGAAAGGGTGAATATGGATAGGAAGGATGCCAAACCGCAAGGCCGTGGCACTTACACTCATTCTGACAGGCTGCGTCGATATACGCCAACTCGATACAAACGTGTATGGTCCGCGACGTCACCCTCTCTTTCGCGTCGTCCACCTATCCCCCAAACCAAATCGCGTACGGAATTTCCTAGTCACGGGAACACTAAGAAGTTTCCGACAACTTTCGAAACGAGTTCAGACAGCAACGGGTAAAAGTCCTCTTCTAAAAATCTCTACACGCTCAACGTTAATCTGAAACGTTTTCAGCCGAACACGAATCTAACAACCAGAATCGAATCCAGACCGTTGGTCATTAAAGGAAGCGAACGGCGATCAATGTGGCTCGAGAGCCGGCGAAAGCTACTGACGCCGTCGATGGATTTGCGCGTCGTGGATCGACGGTTCGTATGCCTTCAGCGTAACGGACTGGCAACAGACAGATTTGCTTATAAAGCGTTAAAAATGCCGGCGAACGAGCCCGAGACACCCCGGACAGGAGAGTTGGAGTGTTGGAATATCAAAGTATCCGAGTGTCGGATTGATACTGCTCCTCAACATAACTAACGCTAATTCTATTATCACGGCAAGTGCTAGTACGCGACTGGCATAGTAGTAGCCTAGCTGTGCCACGAGCGTCCGTGTATGAAACAGAGTGTAGACTGCAAATTCTATCCCAAGTCGACGGGATCTAGGAACCAGACCGCCACAACAAGCCTAGGGAGGAGTGGGACTAAATTGGCAAGAAGAGTGAGGTAAATGGAGAAGGAGAGGGAAGGGGAAGGCAAGACCATGGTCAAGGCAAAGCTTTCCTTGGCTGGAAAACTTTCAGTAATGTCACCTCTCGACGCTGTCAAATGCTCGGTAAAGCTGCGCTATCAAAATTATGCGAAGTATCTTGTCACCAACCGAAAAAAGTTGTGCGAAAAGTGCAGAAGGTCGAGTCGAGTGTACCCAGATTTCAAATATTTAAATATTTTCAACTCCGTCCCGCACAACCTTGAAACTGTCGCACAAAAACGGCTTGTCGTCAGCTTGACGCCTTTCACCGTGGGGATTACCGTTCGCTCTAGACTAGACTAGGCTGGGATCGAGATGAGACTGGTCGTATTCGACCGTTAGCTTGTTGCTGGTTCTACAGTTGGTGTGGAGAGCGAGCGTGGTAAGGCGTGGTCTAGATTTGAGTGAGCGTTAATTTGTTAGGGTTTCAGTTCCCGGCGTGGCTGCCAAATGATCCGAACCGCGTTACCCAACTACTATAGTATAGTCCCGTAGTATGAGCCCTCTTGACTTACGGTTTCAAATGCGTGGGATATTCTTTTTCGCTAAACGGATTTCTTCGCCAAGCTAAAGGCACTAGGCATTGGATTTCGTCTGCGTTCTTGAGGCCGCTGCCACAACCATGCCGCCACGTGGCAAGCCCAGAAGAAGCTCGCGGCCTCTTCCGCTTAGCCAATCCCGTCGTAAGATTCAGGCACCGCTGTCGCGTTACTTGTCGCAAGAAGCAGTAACATCTTCGCAGCAGGTCTCGCTCAGTCCATCGCAGCCGGGTCCATCACAGCTGTCAGTTTCGCAGGCTCCATCTCAGCCGTCTGTTCAGTTCAGGTCGGAATCGCACCGAGCGAGTGGTGCAACTGCAGCAGTGCCGTTATCAGGGAGGACTAGCCACGGAAACGCCAGTAAAGGAGGTGTGACATTAGACCATGTGACACTAGGAGTTACAGCGGAGGTGATTGAGCTCGATTTAGTGCCGAGTCAGGATGACGTGTCCAAAGTGGCTGAGCCGCCACGTCAGGACCCAACGAGAAAGGGGCCGTTTAAGGGAAAGCACTGTGCGCCCCAGAGGCCTCGTTTGTCGTTTTCCGTGCAGCAACCGATCTGGTCGAGCTGGCAGCAGAAAAGACAAGCTGAGCCAGTGGCAAGAAGAGGTGGAGGAGGGGGAGAGGGAGCAAGTGAGGGAGGGAGGTTAAGCGGGGGAGGTTTCAGAGGAGAAGGAGGAAAGTGCGTTGGAGAGAGAGGGGTTGCGGGGAGTGGTGGCGGAGTTAGGGGAAGGGAAGGAGCGAGTGAGGGAGTGGGGAGTATGGGAGGGACAGCATGGAGGAGCGTCAGTGAAAGTGGGGAGTTTGGGGGTTTGAGAGGGCTGGATGTGACTACAATGGGGGGGAGTGATACTAGAGGGGAGTTTGGAAGTGACAATAGAGGGGGTTCTGGTAGTGGCACGGTGTTTCATCCGACTGCATGGCGGTGTGGGATACCTGCTGTGGTGAGGAAGAGGAGGATCAAAACCATTGCTGATTGGTCTGATGATGATGCTGATGATGACGGTGGTGGTGATGGTGATGGTGATGGTGATGGTGATGGTGATGGTGATGGTGATGGTGATGGTGATGGTGATGGTGATGGTGATGGTGATGGTGATGGTGATGGTGATGATGGTAGTGGTACCAAGGATAATGGGAATCGTGCGAGGGAGGGGGGAGAGAGAGGCACTGGTATATCTTGCAAGGGTGGGAAGGATTTCGCCAGTGCTGATTGGCTGATGGATGATGAGAAGGATCGGGATGAGAAGACGGTGGAGGATGCTGATTGGTTGGATGAGGACGAGGAAGAGGGAGAGGAGGGAGAGGAGAGAGAGGAGGAAGAGGAGGGAGATGAGGAAGAGGAGGAAGAGGAAAAGGAAGAGGAGGCAGGCGAGGATGGGGAGGAGGTGGAAGGGAGTGAGAAGGAGGCAGGGGAGGAAGAGCCGGATGGGTGTGGACTTGAGGGGTTAAAAGAGCAGCGCGTGAGAGAGTGTGGGAGGAGGAGGAAGAGGAGGCGTGTGTTAGGGAGCGAGGAGGAGGAGGTGCAGGAGGCAGGAAAGGGGGTGGGAGAGGAGGAGAGAGGAGGGTTTGAGAGAGGAGGGAGGGTGGGAGTACAGGGAAGTGTTGATAGCGAGGAGGGGGCAGGAAGGGAGGAACACGATGGAACGATGGGTGGGAACGATGTTGACAGGGATGCTGAAAATTATGACAGGGATGCTGAAAATGATGACAGGGATGCTGACACTGATGACAGGGATGCTGACAATGATGACAGGGATGCTGACAGTGACGACTCCTTGATGACTCAGCCTGAGGACGAAGCCACGTGGCAGTCCCTGATTGAGCAGTCAACCCACGAAAGTGATATGGAAAGTGCAAGAGAAGGAGGGAGGAGGAAGGTGGATGAGTTGGAGGCTGTTTTAGATTCACAAGAGGGGGACATAGGCGGGGGCGGAAGGATAAGGGTAGAGGAAGAGCAGGAAAGAGAGGGAGGGGAACCGGAGGGGAAAGGGAAGAAGGGGGAAGAATTGGAGGGGAAAGGAAACACGGGAGGAGACGCGGATGGGGAAGGGAAAAAGAGAGGAGAATTGGGAGGACGAGAAGAGATGGAAAATGAGGATGCGGAAGGGAGGGAGAAGGGAGACGGGGATGGGCGGATGATGCAAATAAGTGCTGCAGGAAGAAGAGCGGGGAAAAACAAGCGGAGTAGTGAGGGGAGAGGAGAGGGTAGAGGCGAGGAGGGGAAGGGAGAGGAGGTGAGAGAAGAGGACGGGAGAGGAGAGGAGGGGAGGCGAGACATGACAGGAGATTGTGCAAAGGGAGGAAGGGAAGAGGAGAGGTTGAGGGTAGCAGAGGAGAAAGTACAAGGATATGCAGACACACGGTGTGTACAAGACGAAGTAGAGGCATTGGAGGAGGGGGAGGGGACGGCGATGGGAGTGTTTGACTTTGAACCGCCCTCCTTCTCCCTTCACGTGCAATCCTCTGAGATTCAGCTGGAACCTGACTTGATGAACTTCCTCCCCTCACAGGGCTTGGACGCTCCCAGCTTCTCTTTAAATTCTGAGGTGCCTCCAAAGTCCCCCCGTCACGTGCAGCCCTCTGAGCTTCAAATAGAACCTGGCGCTATGAACCTCCTCCCCTCACAGGGTTTGGACGCTCCCAGCTTCTCGTTGGGGCTGGAGGGTTGGGATGGGGAAGAGGGCTCGTTGGGGGATGGGCAATGCATGGCGGAGAGGGACGGGCAACAAGGTGTAGCCAAGAATGGTTTTGAGTGGAGTCAAGGAGAGGTGGAGAGCACAGTGGGGGATGGGGAAGGGATGGCAAAGAGGAAAGCTTGGGAAGGGAAGCAAGGGGCAGTGGAGCAGCGAGTGGCAGTGGGAAGGGGCGATGAGAGGAGACGTGAAGATGCCGGGAGTCGTGAGGGTAAGAATGCGTCTGGAGATGTTGCTGCCGGGAGGGTTGAGAGTGGAAAGAAGGTGAAGGTTGAGATGTCTGAGTCTCATGCTGAAGTTGCTGATCCCGCTGCTGGTAATGCTGGCGGTGCTGCTGTGAGTGGGGAGGGAGACGGACGGAGGAGGTTCAAGAGGCTGCGAAAGGCTGTAGAGGTAAGGGGCAGGGCGGAAGAGAGCAAGGAGGAGGAGAGAAGGGTTGAGGAAAGATGGAATGAGGAGAGAAAGAAGGAGGAGAGAAGGGAGGAGGAGATAAGGAAGGAGGAGAGGAGGAAGGCGGAAGGGAAGGAGGGGAGCCAGTCAGAGACGCCTGTGAAAGCGGGCATGGGATTTGTGTGCAGCTCGCCTTCTCCTGTGCTGCTGTCACCATCCGCACCAGAGTTAGCAGCAGCTACACCATCGCCCACACGCAGAGGACACACAGCAGCAGCAGCAGGCACAACAGCAGCAGCACGCAACCCCCCAGCATCGAAGCCAACAGCAGCAGCAGCAGCAGCAGCAGCAGCTTCAGCTACCCCGTCAGCACCAAAGTCAGCAGCACCAAGGGATGGAGCAGCAGCAGCAACTCACCATCGCTCAGCCAGCCATCCTTGGCGTACCCCTACATACCCGTTAGTGCCTGCTCCAGTACCGTCCAAACGCCCCATGTCCTGCCCAACGATGCCTAGACTGCCCCAGACGTGGTTCCGGACAGATGATGCGATTGAGGATGAATTTGAGATGGTGGATGTGAGAGACAGGGTGGGAGTAGAAGATATAGAGGACACGCCTCCGGAGGGGCGAGAGGAAGGGGAGGCGGGTGAGAGAGGAGAGGAGGGCGAGGAAGGGGAGGGGGGTGAGGAGAGAGAGGGGAGGTGTGGAGTGGTGGAGGGGTTGCGACGGCGGCTGTTCTTGGATGGGGATGACGAGGTATGGGCAGCAGATGCGCCTCAACACGATGTGTCTGAGGGAACGATGGGAACTGGCTTCAACCAGGGACGGAGCTCAGTGGTTCAACCACCAAGCCGTTTTACTGACTCGTTGCAACGACAGCCATCTAAAACACAGACACCTGTTCTGTCAAACGGCGGGCCAAGACCAGGCTTTGGGACGCCTCACAACTCGTCTCATGTCATGCAACAGCAACCCTCAGCACAAACAGCGGCTGTGTCCGATTTCGAGACGTCTCAAATTTTGAGACGTCTCAAAACTGGCTTTGGGGCGCCTCACAACTCGTCTCATGTCATGCAACAGCAACCCTCAGCACAAACAGCGGCTGTGTCCGTCCCAATGCAACGAGCGCCCCCGACGCACACTCCGGCAGCCACACCCGCTCTGTCTGACGTCATGCCAAGGCCGATTTCAGCACAGACACCGGCATCACCCGCGCTGTCGGAGGCTACGAGGCAGCTGCTGCAGCGGCGCCTGCCGCACCTGCAGCTGGTGGATTCCCTGGAAGGGCGCGGGTGTGATGCCAACGGTGACCCTGTGTTCATCGACTACCGAAACCAGTTTGGAGCCGAACCTCCCTCCGGAGCAGATGCGGACAGAGGAGGCCGCCCCTTTTCGCATGCAACTGGGAACGAGAATGAGTGTCATGAGGTGCGGGGTTCCGGGTTCCCATGGCCGCAGCAGCCTGGTGGTGCTGCTGCGGGAGGGAGAGCTGCTGGGAATGGGGGTGCGATGGGAGGGCGGGGGCTCGGATGGCAGCAGCAGCTTTCCCAGCAGCAAGGGGGCAGTGGAAGGAGGAGAGGGAGTGGTGGTGGCGGTGGTACTGCTAGGACTGTTGGTGGTGGTACGGGTGCTGCTGCTTGCACCAGTGGCGGTCAGTGGGTGGCAGAAGGCGGAAAGAAGGTGAGCGGATTGCGCCGTTTTGAGACGTCTCGTTTTGAGACGTCTCAAAACTAGAAGGCGGAAAGAAGGTGAGCGGATTGCGCCGTCTCTGCCCCCAATGCTGCATGTGCCGTGCAGGTGCCCGTGACAGCAGCCAGGAAGGCCCCTCACTTGATTTGATCTCTTTTGTGAATCCATCCCTCCCTCCCACCCTGCCCATGCGTGCATGCTGCAGGTGTATGTGACAGCAGCAGGGAAAACCCTTTACGGCCGCATTGCCTACCGCCAACACCTCAGGGTAGGTCGTGAGTTGACGCGTCAGGGCAGGCCGTGAGTTCATACAACAGGGTAAGTCCCTGAATCCCAGCTCCCAAGGGACAATCACTTGAGTTAAGGACGTGGGCTGTCATGATACACTTTATATGACATACTGGCAAACGCTGGTTCACAGTGGATTTCACTGTGGGGTTCACAGTGGGGTTCACTGTGGGGTTCACTGCAGGGTTCACTGTGGGGTTTACACAGTGGGGCTCTTTGTGGGGTTCAGTATCATTTCGCTGTTCCAGTGTTTCCGCTGCTTGTTGAATTGTGATATGTGCTTTCGTCACTTCCACACACACCCAAGCCTATGCATTTCACTTGAACACATCATACGGTATCTGCCCCACCACAGGATTCTGGGAGGACGAGCAAGAGAGGCAAGGGCAAGCGAAAGCGCAAGTGATGTGTTACACTGGTACATGGTGGGCGGGTTTCTGTGCAGTTACAGTAACTAAAAGCGCAAGTGTTAAGGTGATTAAGCAGCAAATGCAATGCAGTCAACCAGCATTTTACTTGTACCGTAAGCAATGCAGGTGGCTTTGTCTGTACTTGCTTTGCTACTGTTGAGTGCTTCACTAACGTTACCGTATTAGGAACTGGTATTGTTGTAATCATCTTATGCTATAATTATAAAAAAGGTGCACGAAATCGGCCTACAGGAACTGAACTGAGATGTCACAGTTGTTATGCGGAGAATGCTATCATGCAATCAGGACTTCTTGAGCTGTCATGAGCTGTCAGCCTGTCATTTCTTCTTGCCATCTATCAACGGCTCAGATTCATCCTCCTCGCCACTGCCATCTGAGCCCTCCGCTTTATCACCCTCCTTCCCTCCCTTCTTCCCCTCCCCCTCCCCCTCTTCCTCCTCATCCTCACTATACTCGCTCATATAGTCATCATCCTCATCATACCCCTCCTCCTCCTCCCCTTCTCCCTCCTCCTCTCCCTCCTCATCACTATCCCCAGCCCCCTCTGAAGGTACCACCGCCGCCACCCTCGTTCCAGCCCTCGTTCTCTTGCCCACCTAAAGGGGGTGCAAGGGGGCAGGCCAAGGGGAAAGAGAATTGGAAAGGGAACCATTCTGAACACCTCCTCTGAAGGTACCACCTTGGCACTCTCTCCAAAGCCCCTCCAAAGACACCACTGCCCCTACTCTCTTCCAGCCCTTATTCTCTTGCCTAATTGCTTGGGGGAAGACAGAGAGCAACTGCAAGTTATGCACTCAACCCATCCCATCCCATCCCATCCCATCCCATCCCACCCCACACATACCTTGATCTTGAGAGGTACCTTCTTGCCCCATCCAATCCACACATCGCTCATCACCATCATCGTCAGCCCTACACCCCTTCGGCAGGCGCCCAGACCTCATGCTTGGATACAGATCAATCCCAAACCATGCCATGACATGACATGCCAACCACCAAGGGAAGATATTTTAGTTTCGGCAATAGGCTTACCTTAATCTTCAAAGGGACCTTCTTATCGCACCCGATCCACACGTCGCTCATCACCATAACAGTCAGCGCATACACCCCTTCAGCAGGAGCCTGGAACTTCCCTATCACCAGCCGTCCCATACCATACCATGCCATTCCATGCCATGGTGGGATTTCAATGTTTCGAAAACACACATACCTTGATCTTGAGAGGAACTTTCTTGTCACACCCGATCCACACATCGCTCATCACCATCACCGTCAGCGCATACACCCCTTCAGCAGGCGCCTGGAACTTCCCAATCACCAGCCGTGCGCCGCCCTTCACCCTCTCAACCGCCTCCTTCACCTCCCTCGCCACCTCCGCATCATCAAACCCCTCCGCCTCCACCGTCTCTCTCGTGTAATCCGCCGCAGCCCGAATCGCCGCCGTTTCATCCAGAAAGGTCACGCGCTGGGAAAGCCAGACGGAGTTCCCGGCTTGGTCTGCCAGCATCAGCCAGAAGGCCTCGTCTTTGCGGTACGGGAAGTGGGGCATGTGGGGGTGGACAACGACGGGTCCGCTGCCGCTGCCGCTGCCGCTGCCGCTGGTCCCGCGGTGGAGGGTGAGCCAGATGCGGAGGGTGACCACGTCGCCTTCCTGAATGCCGTCGTCTGCTCCCTGTGTGATGCACGCCGCGTCGACGAGCATCTCAGGCATGGTGCTCAGAGTCGCATCCACATCGCTGGCTTCGGAGGGACTGAGACCCCCTACGGTCGTGAGCAGGTCGGTGCGAGCCTCCTCACTTAACTCCCTCAGCTCCTGAAGATTCTTCAGCTTCTGTTGATTGGGGTGGCGGGAAGCGATGGGGGGAAGGGAGCGAGAGGGGAAAGGAACGAGAGGGGAAGGCGGGAGAGGGGAAGGCGCAGGGTGAGCCAGATGCGGAGGGTTATGACGTTGCCGTCCTGAATGCCGTCGTCTGCGCCCTGTGTGATGCACGCCGCGTCCACCAGCATCTCAGGCATGGTGCTCAGAGTGGCCTCCACGTCAGTCGCCTCTGATGTGCTGAGCCCTCCCACGGTGGTGAGCAGGTCGGTGTGTGCCTCTTCGCTTATTTCCCTGAGCTCCTGGAGATTCTTCAGCTTCTGTTGATTGGGGTGGCGGGGAGGGACGGGGGGAAGGGGGGGAGAGGGGAAGTGAGAGATGGGTGGAAGGGAGGGAGAGTGGAAGGCGCAGGGTGAGCCAGATGCGGAGGGTGACCACGTCGCCTTCCTGGATGCCGTCGTTTGCGCCCTGTGTGATGCACGCCGCATCGACAAACATCTCAGGTATGGTGCTCAGAGTGGCCTCCACGTCGCTGGCTTCTGAAGCAGTAAGTCCCCCCACTGTGGTGAGAAGATCGGTGCGTGCCTCTTCGCTTAGTTCCCTGAGCTCCTGGAGGTTCTTCAGCTTCTGTTGTTGGGGGAAAAGGGGAAAGAGGGGAGGAGGGAGGAGGGTCAGGGAAGAGGGTGTCCACAAGCATCTCGGGCATGGTGCTCAGAGTCGCCTCCACGTCACTGGCTTCTGAAGGGCTGAGTCCCCCAACGGTGGTAAGCAGGTCAGTCTGAGCCTCTTCGCTTAACTCCCTGAGCTCCTGCAGATTCTTGAGCTTCTGTTGATTGGAGAAGGGAGGGGAAGGAGGGAGAGGGACAGGAGGGAGAGGAGGGAGAGGGGAGGGCAGTGTGGACCAGCATCTCAGGCATGGTGCTCAGAGTCGCCTCCACGTCACTGGCTTCTGAGGGGCTGAGTCCTACGGTCGTGAGAAGGTCGGTACGAGCCTCCTCTGTCATTTCCCTCAGCTCCTGGAGATTCTTGAGCTTCTGTTATTGGGGGCGAAGGGGCAAGAGGAGAGGGAGGAGTATGGAGAGGGAAAGGCAGTGTTAACGAGCATCTCGGGCATGGTGCTCAGAGTGGCCTCTACGTCGCTGGCTTCGGAAGCAGTCAGGCCTCCCACGGTAGTGAACAGGTCGGTGCGCACCTCCTCTGGCATTTCCCTGAGCTCTATGTGCGTCTAACCACCTTCCAGGCTTTCAACATTCCTGCACCGTTCCTCACCTGCCCACACCGCTTCTCACCTTTCCAGTGAGTTTCTTCACCATCCCCTCGTCCACCAGTGCTCCCACCCCACCATCCCACACCGTCCCTTACCTTCCCACACCACTTCTCACCTTTCTGGTGAGCTTCTTCACCACCCCCTCGTCCACGTGCGGCAGCTGCAGCAGAGCAGCGATGCCCTCCGTTCAGGCTTTCAGCGCTGACACCCCACCCCACCTGCCCACACCGCTTCTCACCTTCCTCAACAGCTTCGTCACCACCCCTTCGTGGCAGCTGCAGCAGAGCAGCGATGCCCACCGCGCTGCCCCCTCACTCTATGTGATCCAACCACCCTCCAGGCTTCCAGTGCTCCCACCCCACCATCCCACACCGCTCCTCACCTTCCAACACCGCTTCTCACCTTCCTCGTGAGCTTCTTCACCACCCCCTCGTCCACATGCGGCAGCTGCAGCAGAGCAGCGATGCCTTCTGCGCTCCCCGTGCTTCTAACCACCCTCCAGGCCTCCAACTCTCCCACCCCACCTGCCCACACCGCTTCTCACCTTCCTCGTGAGCTTCTTCACCACCCCCTCGTCCACATGTGGCAGCTGGAGCAGAGCAGCAATGCCCTCCGCGCTCTATGTGTGTCTAACCACCTTCCAGGCTTTCAACGCTGCTGCACCGTTCCTCACCTTCCAACACCGCTTCTCACCTTCCTCGTGAGTTTCTTCACCACCCCCTCGTCCACATGCGGCAGCTGCAGCAGAGCAGCGATGCCCTCCGCGCTGCCCCCCTTGTCCGTCTGCTTGCGAGCCGACAGCGGCACGGCCTGATAGAAGCTCTGAGAGAGCTCGATGGCGCCAACTGCCGGGCGCAACCAGGCATGGCCCACAGGAGGACGGGGGTAGAGAGAAATCTGTTCGGGCAGGGAAAACGAGAGGAAAGCAAGGTGGCAGGTAGATGAGGGGAGGAGGGGGGAGAGCATTGGTGTGGAGGTGACAGCGGCACGGCCTGATAGAAGCTCTGAGAGAGCTCGATGGCTCCCACTGCCGGGCGCAACCAGGCATGGCCCACGGGAGGACGAGGGTAGAGAGAAATCTGTGGAGAAAGGCAAGGTGGGGTGACATGTAAAGGGGGGGATGACAGGCGGATTCAGAATGGTGTTGAAGTTCCTCCTACTACCGAGCACATCACACCGAGCTAGCCTTTCAGCAGTGACACACCACACAAACACATTACGCACCTTGATAAGCCCCTCCATGAGCCATGGCGTAAGCTTCAGAATGGTGTTGAAGTCCCTCCGCAGCCCCCCCCTGGAACCAAGTCTGCCTGCCTGCTGTGTGTGTCCCCGGTAGGCATCAAATCATGCCTGCCTCTCACGAGCAATGCCACACACCGCACCGCACCACCCCACACTGCAACGCACCTTGATAAGTTCCTCCATGAGCCGTGGCGTGAGCTTCAGAATGGTGTTGAAGTCCCGCTGCAGCTCCTTTGGCACTGAATCCGCCTGGCGTGTCAGCTGCGCCAGCAGCAGCAACTCCACCTGCGAGTGAGAAGACAGGGCAGGCAGACAGACAGGAAAGGGGGGAGAGACAGGGAGGAAGAGTGTGAGCAGCTGAGAAGCTCCTTTGGCACTGAATCCACCTGCCGTGTCAGCTGCACCAGCAGCAGCAGCTCCACCTGCCAGCAGCACGAGTAGGGGGGGGAGGCAGAACGGGATTGGTAGGCATGCGAGCAGCTCCGCTGGAGCCAAATCCGCCTGCCGTGTCAGCTGCGCCAGCAGCAGCAGCTCCACCTGCGGGTGCGGGGTTAGGTTAGGGGCAGGGCAGGCAGGGAGGGAGGGGTTAGTTAGTTAGGGTTACATGATCGGATCGAGCCCCAAAAGGAGTTAACTACACGGATATTTTGAGAGTTTTTAGAAGCTCTAAAGGTCCAACGAAAATCAGTGAGGGAGCCATACTGACCTTGATGAGGGCAGGGAAGCGGGTCCAGAACTTCTTGGTCTCCTGCTTGAGGTTCTTGGGGTCCAGATCGAGCCTCTTGAGGCCCGGGTTGAAGGGGTTAGGGCCTGAGTTGAAGGTCTTGGAGTTACACACCCAGACGGCTTTTGCGTGCGTCTCACCTTGATGAGAGCAGGGAAGCGGGTCCAGAACTTCTTGGTCTCCTGCTTGAGGTTCTTGGGGTCGAGATTGAGCTCGGAGCGCACAAGAGAGAAGACGCGCTGCATGGGCTCCACGTCCGACCCACGCACCTTCATCTCCAGAAACTCCATTGCCTTGGTCAACACGTCTATCACCTTGCTGGGGAGTTGAGAGCACCAAGGGGAGGGAGGAGCAGAGGACACGCGAGAGCAAGGAAATTGAGAGGGAGAAGACTTGCTGCATGGGCTCCACGTCTGACCCGCGCACCTTCATTTCCAGAAACTGCATGGCCTTTGTCAACACGTCTATCACCTTGCTGTGGCGTTGTGAGCACCAAGGGCAGGAAGGGCGTGAAGGGACAGAGGAAGCATGAGACATGGGCGGGCATGAGACATGGGCGGGCATGAGACATGTGCGGGCATGAGACATGGGCGGGCATGAGACATGGGCAGGCAAGAGACATGGGCGGGCATGAGACATGGGCGGGCATGAGACATGGGCGAGCATGAAAAGACTCGTTGCATGGGCTCCACGTCTGCATGGACCCGCACATCACCTTCATC
The DNA here is from genome assembly GCA_947471745.1 of Closterium sp. Naga37s-1. Taxonomy (NCBI): domain Eukaryota; kingdom Viridiplantae; phylum Streptophyta; class Zygnematophyceae; order Desmidiales; family Closteriaceae; genus Closterium; species Closterium sp. Naga37s-1. The sequence goes on from CANJKZ010000431.1 coordinate 511,160, forward strand.
TCCAGAAACTCCATGGCCTTGGCCAGCACGTCTATCACCTTGCTGTGGTGAGGGCAAGGGGAGGGATAGAGCAGAGCACAAGTAGGAGCAGGTGCATTGCGAGGGAGAAGACATGTGCTGCATGGGCTCCACACCACGTCTGACCCCCACACCTTCATCTCCAGAAACTCCATGGCCTTTGTCAGGACGTCTATCACCTTTCTGGGGCGGGGAGAAGTGAGAACCGACGGAGGGGGAAGGAGCAAAGGCCAAGTGGGAGCAGGGGGGATGAGAGGGAGAACACACACTAAATGAGCCGGTAGACCCCTTGTATGCCGTACTGACCTGGGAGCACCAAGGGACGGTCTACCCAGCTGGTAGAAGCTTCACAGAGCGTCTTGGATGTTACTGCCTCATCTCATGCGGCCTTGGCCTTATCCTCTCCTTCTTCCCTTCGCCTCCTGTGTTTGCTTCTCGTCTCCAGCCTCCCTTCTTCCTCTGGCTTGGATTCCAAGTCAATGCAAAGGTCACTCAGTCAGTCCCCTTTAAGACTTCCCCTCTCGATGCTAATGGCTTCCTTTCCTTAGCTCTCGCTTCTGCTTCTCTCTACTGCTTGCCTTCGTGGAAAGAAAAAAAGAAGAGAAGAATCCACTAACACAAGAAGCATACAAACAAAAAGCCAAACAGAGCTTCCCGTTTACGATCCCATTCTACCTACCTAGCTGCCTTCCTCCTATTCACACCCATGCACACTAGGGCCTGCCTGCGGTATCCCCACTGTGCTGGGTCGCTATCAGCCCCAGGTGCAGGGTCGCTAACCCAGCCAGGCCAGCTGGTCTTCTTGCGTCATCCCATCCCACGGTAACAAACCCGTTGACATCAACTCTCCTTTTTGAGGCTCCTCAAAGGTAGCTAGCCCCGGCCCAGCCCAGCGGCCCAGCCCAGCTGGACTTGCTTCATTCCATCCACCATCATCCACCATCATCCACCACCTCAGCTGCATCAATCGTCCTTACTTGAAACTACTCCCACCTCCCCACCAACCACCTCGCCAACTACTCCCTCAGCTGTAATCAGCTTTTTCCCAACTCCCTTCCTCAAACATTGCCCACCACCTTCCTCCTTCCCCGAATGCTTGACAAGTGCTACTCCCTCCGGTTCGTTCCCAAGTACCTTCCTCGAGTGTCTCCCACAAACTTCCTCCGTCCTGTTTCCATGCGGAGAGAACAGAGTGCAGCAACATCGCAGCACAGTAAGTCTTACCAGACTTCAAGTTTTTTAGGCGCCTCAAAAACATTTTCTCCATCCTGTTTGCATGCGGAAGAAACAGCATACAGGTATGATGAACTAAACCCTTAGACGGTATACTGACCTGGGAGCAAGGGATAGTTTCATAAGTTGGTAGAAGTTCCTGAGCCTGTCTTGAATGACGTTGTTGGCCGTGTATTTGGTCCAAGGAGAGGGAGAGGTAGACGTTTACAGGGGGTCAAGGGGTAGTTCTACTGACCCAGGCGGGAGGGCTAACTGACCTGGGGGCGAGAGATGGCTTTATAAGTTGGTAGAAGTTCCTGAGCGTGTCTTGAATGACGTTGTTTCCCGTATACTTGGAGGAGCGTGAGAGGTAGATGACAACTGCAATGAGCGGCAGCAGGATGCCCACCCCGACCAAGCCAAGAAGAAGGTACGCTCCCTGCACGGGTTGATGGGACGGCAGGTGGGTACGAGGGGTGTCAGAAGGCGTTTCTTGAATGCACTTGGAGGAGCAGGAGAGGTAGATGACCACTGCCTGCCACCACACCATGAGCAGCTTCAAATAAAAAAGGCCCACCTCCTACGTCCTTGGGATACAACCACACCTTGGGTCCCTGGATATTGAGCATGAACTTGGGAGGAGTGATTCCCACGTTCATCGCCTGCTGCCCCTCCGGGTGGCCCCACCTCTCACAATCGACAAAAGTATGAGCAGCTTCATACGGCCCAAACCCACCCCACCTTGGATTATAGCCCCACCTTGGATTATAGCCCCACCTTGGATTATAGCCCCACCTTGGATTATAGCCCCACCTTGGATTATAGCCCCCCCCACCTTGGATTATAGCCCCACCTTGGATTATAGCCCCACCTTGGATTATAGCCCCACCTTGGATTATAGCCCCACCTTGGATTATAGCCCCACCTTGGATTATAGCCCCACCTTGGATTATAGCCCCACCTTGGATTATAGCCCACCTTGGATTATAGCCCCACCTTGGATTATAGCCCCACCTTGGATTATAGCCCCACCTTGGATTATAGCCCCACCTTGGATTATAGCCCCACCTTGGATTATAGCCCCACCTTGGATTATAGCCCCACCTTGGATTATAGCCCCACCTTGGATTATAGCCCCACCTTGGATTATAGCCCCACCTTGGATTATAGCCCCACCTTGGATTATAGCCCCACCTTGGATTATAGCCCCACCTTGGATTATAGCCCCACCTTGGATTATAGCCCCACCTTGGATTATAGCCCCACCTTGGATTATAGCCCCACCTTGGATTATAGCCCCACCTTGGATTATAGCCCCACCTTGGATTATAGCCCCACCTTGGATTATAGCCCCACCTTGGATTATAGCCCCACCTTGGATTATAGCCCCACCTTGGATTATAGCCCCACCTTGGATTATAGCCCCACCTTGGATTATAGCCCCACCTTGGATTATAGCCCCACCTTGGATTATAGCCCCACCTTGGATTATAGCCCCACCTTGGATTATAGCCCCACCTTGGATTATAGCCCCACCTTGGATTATAGCCCCACCTTGGATTATAGCCCCACCTTGGATTATAGCCCCACCTTGGATTATAGCCCCACCTTGGATTATAGCCCCACCTTGGATTATAGCCCCACCTTGGATTATAGCCCCACCTTGGATTATAGCCCCACCTTGGATTATAGCCCCCACCTTGGATTATAGCCCCACCTTGGATTATAGCCCACCTTAGCCACCTTGGATTATAGCCCCACCTTGGATTATAGCCCCACCTTGGATTATAGCCCCACCTTGGATTATAGCCCCACCTTGGATTATAGCCCCACCTTGGATTATAGCCCCACCTTGGATTATAGCCCCACCTTGGATTATAGCCCCACCTTGGATTATAGCCCCACCTTGGATTATAGCCCCACCTTGGATTATAGCCCCACCTTGGATTATAGCCCCACCTTGGATTATAGCCCCACCTTGGATTATAGCCCCACCTTGGATTATAGCCCCACCTTGGATTATAGCCCCACCTTGGATTATAGCCCCACCTTGGATTATAGCCCCACCTTGGATTATAGCCCCACCTTGGATTATAGCCCCACCTTGGATTATAGCCCCACCTTGGATTATAGCCCCACCTTGGATTATAGCCCCACCTTGGATTATAGCCCCACCTTGGATTATAGCCCCACCTTGGATTATAGCCCCACCTTGGATTATAGCCCCACCTTGGATTATAGCCCCACCTTGGATTATAGCCCCACCTTGGATTATAGCCCCACCTTGGATTATAGCCCCACCTTGGATTATAGCCCCACCTTGGATTATAGCCCCACCTTGGATTATAGCCCCACCTTGGATTATAGCCCCACCTTGGATTATAGCCCCACCTTGGATTATAGCCCCACCTTGGATTATAGCCCCACCTTGGATTATAGCCCCACCTTGGATTATAGCCCCACCTTGGATTATAGCCCCACCTTGGATTATAGCCCCACCTTGGATTATAGCCCCACCTTGGATTATAGCCCCACCTTGGATTATAGCCCCACCTTGGATTATAGCCCCACCTTGGATTATAGCCCCACCTTGGATTATAGCCCCACCTTGGATTATAGCCCCACCTTGGATTATAGCCCCACCTTGGATTATAGCCCCACCTTGGATTATAGCCCCACCTTGGATTATAGCCCCACCTTGGATTATAGCCCCACCTTGGATTATAGCCCCACCTTGGATTATAGCCCCACCTTGGATTATAGCCCCACCTTGGATTATAGCCCCACCTTGGATTATAGCCCCACCTTGGATTATAGCCCCACCTTGGATTATAGCCCCACCTTGGATTATAGCCCCACCTTGGATTATAGCCCCACCTTGGATTATAGCCCCACCTTGGATTATAGCCCCACCTTGGATTATAGCCCCACCTTGGATTATAGCCCCACCTTGGATTATAGCCCCACCTTGGATTATAGCCCCACCTTGGATTATAGCCCCACCTTGGATTATAGCCCCACCTTGGATTATAGCCCCACCTTGGATTATAGCCCCACCTTGGATTATAGCCCCACCTTGGATTATAGCCCCACCTTGGATTATAGCCCCACCTTGGATTATAGCCCCACCTTGGATTATAGCCCCACCTTGGATTATAGCCCCACCTTGGATTATAGCCCCACCTTGGATTATAGCCCCACCTTGGATTATAGCCCCACCTTGGATTATAGCCCCACCTTGGATTATAGCCCCACCTTGGATTATAGCCCCACCTTGGATTATAGCCCCACCTTGGATTATAGCCCCACCTTGGATTATAGCCCCACCTTGGATTATAGCCCCACCTTGGATTATAGCCCCACCTTGGATTATAGCCCCACCTTGGATTATAGCCCCACCTTGGATTATAGCCCCACCTTGGATTATAGCCCCACCTTGGATTATAGCCCCACCTTGGATTATAGCCCCACCTTGGATTATAGCCCCACCTTGGATTATAGCCCCACCTTGGATTATAGCCCCACCTTGGATTATAGCCCCACCTTGGATTATAGCCCCACCTTGGATTATAGCCCCACCTTGGATTATAGCCCCACCTTGGATTATAGCCCCACCTTGGATTATAGCCCCACCTTGGATTATAGCCCCACCTTGGATTATAGCCCCACCTTGGATTATAGCCCCACCTTGGATTATAGCCCCACCTTGGATTATAGCCCCACCTTGGATTATAGCCCCACCTTGGATTATAGCCCCACCTTGGATTATAGCCCCACCTTGGATTATAGCCCCACCTTGGATTATAGCCCCACCTTGGATTATAGCCCCACCTTGGATTATAGCCCCACCTTGGATTATAGCCCCACCTTGGATTATAGCCCCACCTTGGATTATAGCCCCACCTTGGATTATAGCCCCACCTTGGATTATAGCCCCACCTTGGATTATAGCCCCACCTTGGATTATAGCCCCACCTTGGATTATAGCCCCACCTTGGATTATAGCCCCACCTTGGATTATAGCCCCACCTTGGATTATAGCCCCACCTTGGATTATAGCCCCACCTTGGATTATAGCCCCACCTTGGATTATAGCCCCACCTTGGATTATAGCCCCACCTTGGATTATAGCCCCACCTTGGATTATAGCCCCACCTTGGATTATAGCCCCACCTTGGATTATAGCCCCACCTTGGATTATAGCCCCACCTTGGATTATAGCCCCACCTTGGATTATAGCCCCACCTTGGATTATAGCCCCACCTTGGATTATAGCCCCACCTTGGATTATAGCCCCACCTTGGATTATAGCCCCACCTTGGATTATAGCCCCACCTTGGATTATAGCCCCACCTTGGATTATAGCCCCACCTTGGATTATAGCCCCACCTTGGATTATAGCCCCACCTTGGATTATAGCCCCACCTTGGATTATAGCCCCACCTTGGATTATAGCCCCACCTTGGATTATAGCCCCACCTTGGATTATAGCCCCACCTTGGATTATAGCCCCACCTTGGATTATAGCCCCACCTTGGATTATAGCCCCACCTTGGATTATAGCCCCACCTTGGATTATAGCCCCACCTTGGATTATAGCCCCACCTTGGATTATAGCCCCACCTTGGATTATAGCCCCACCTTGGATTATAGCCCCACCTTGGATTATAGCCCCACCTTGGATTATAGCCCCACCTTGGATTATAGCCCCACCTTGGATTATAGCCCCACCTTGGATTATAGCCCCACCTTGGATTATAGCCCCACCTTGGATTATAGCCCCACCTTGGATTATAGCCCCACCTTGGATTATAGCCCCACCTTGGATTATAGCCCCACCTTGGATTATAGCCCCACCTTGGATTATAGCCCCACCTTGGATTATAGCCCCACCTTGGATTATAGCCCCACCTTGGATTATAGCCCCACCTTGGATTATAGCCCCACCTTGGATTATAGCCCCACCTTGGATTATAGCCCCACCTTGGATTATAGCCCCACCTTGGATTATAGCCCCACCTTGGATTATAGCCCCACCTTGGATTATAGCCCCCACCTTGGATTATAGCCCCACCTTGGATTATAGCCCCACCTTGGATTATAGCCCCACCTTGGATTATAGCCCCACCTTGGATTATAGCCCCACCTTGGATTATAGCCCCACCTTGGATTATAGCCCCACCTTGGATTATAGCCCCACCTTGGATTATAGCCCCACCTTGGATTATAGCCCCACCTTGGATTATAGCCCCACCTTGGATTATAGCCCCACCTTGGATTATAGCCCCACCTTGGATTATAGCCCCACCTTGGATTATAGCCCCACCTTGGATTATAGCCCCACCTTGGATTATAGCCCCACCTTGGATTATAGCCCCACCTTGGATTATAGCCCCACCTTGGATTATAGCCCCACCTTGGATTATAGCCCCACCTTGGATTATAGCCCCACCTTGGATTATAGCCCCACCTTGGATTATAGCCCCACCTTGGATTATAGCCCCACCTTGGATTATAGCCCCACCTTGGATTATAGCCCCACCTTGGATTATAGCCCCACCTTGGATTATAGCCCCACCTTGGATTATAGCCCCACCTTGGATTATAGCCCCACCTTGGATTATAGCCCCACCTTGGATTATAGCCCCACCTTGGATTATAGCCCCACCTTGGATTATAGCCCCACCTTGGATTATAGCCCCACCTTGGATTATAGCCCCACCTTGGATTATAGCCCCACCTTGGATTATAGCCCCACCTTGGATTATAGCCCCACCTTGGATTATAGCCCCACCTTGGATTATAGCCCCACCTTGGATTATAGCCCCACCTTGGATTATAGCCCCACCTTGGATTATAGCCCCACCTTGGATTATAGCCCCACCTTGGATTATAGCCCCACCTTGGATTATAGCCCCACCTTGGATTATAGCCCCACCTTGGATTATAGCCCCACCTTGGATTATAGCCCCACCTTGGATTATAGCCCCACCTTGGATTATAGCCCCACCTTGGATTATAGCCCCACCTTGGATTATAGCCCCACCTTGGATTATAGCCCCACCTTGGATTATAGCCCCACCTTGGATTATAGCCCCACCTTGGATTATAGCCCCACCTTGGATTATAGCCCCACCTTGGATTATAGCCCCACCTTGGATTATAGCCCCACCTTGGATTATAGCCCCACCTTGGATTATAGCCCCACCTTGGATTATAGCCCCACCTTGGATTATAGCCCCACCTTGGATTATAGCCCCACCTTGGATTATAGCCCCACCTTGGATTATAGCCCCACCTTGGATTATAGCCCCACCTTGGATTATAGCCCCACCTTGGATTATAGCCCCACCTTGGATTATAGCCCCACCTTGGATTATAGCCCCACCTTGGATTATAGCCCCACCTTGGATTATAGCCCCACCTTGGATTATAGCCCCACCTTGGATTATAGCCCCACCTTGGATTATAGCCCCACCTTGGATTATAGCCCCACCTTGGATTATAGCCCCACCTTGGATTATAGCCCCACCTTGGATTATAGCCCCACCTTGGATTATAGCCCCACCTTGGATTATAGCCCCACCTTGGATTATAGCCCCACCTTGGATTATAGCCCCACCTTGGATTATAGCCCCACCTTGGATTATAGCCCCACCTTGGATTATAGCCCCACCTTGGATTATAGCCCCACCTTGGATTATAGCCCCACCTTGGATTATAGCCCCACCTTGGATTATAGCCCCACCTTGGGTCCCTGGATATCGAGCATGAACTTGGGCACAGCGATCCACACGTTCATCGCCTGCTGCCCGTCCAGATGGCCCCACCTCTCACCGCTCGTGCTGAGAGCCCCACAAGGGAATGCCCCACCCACCCACCTGTAGCTGGCTGTTGTTGGTAACCCCATCCCATCTCACCTTGGGTCCCTCGATGTCGAGCATGAACTTGGGCAGCGCGATGCCCACGTTCATTGCCTGCTGCCCATCCGGGTGGTCCCACCTCTCAACAGAACCAACCAGCCACATTAAGAGCAGCTTCATACGGCCCGCCTCTTAAGCCCCACCCTGGATTAGAACCTCACCTTGGGCCCTTGAATGTCGAGCATGAACTTGGGCAGCGCGATGCCCACGTTCATCGCCTGCTGCCCGTCCGGATGACCATACTTCTCCCAGTTGGCCCTCGCCACCTCGTCCGTGAGCGCCTGGTATGCCTTGGAGATGAAATCCACGAAGAACTTGTGGGCGGCTGGTGGTGGAGGTGAAAACGCATAGGGAGGAGGGAGGACAAGAGTTGTGATAAGCAAGTAAACCCCTCGTCACTACCAGCCACCTCGTCCGTCAGCGCCTGGTACGCCTTGGAGATAAAATCCACGAAGAACTTGTGAGCGTCTGGTGGTGGGAAGGCACGGAGGAGACGGGAAAGAGGGAGATATGTGGAAGGAAGCCAGAAACACCCTCTCCACCTCTAGCCACCTCGTCTGTGAGCGCCTGGTACGCCTTGGAGATGAAATCCACGAAGAACTTGTGGGCGTCTGGCAGGTGAAACACACACAAAAATGAGGGCATGATAAGAGTCACAATAAGCAAGTACACCCAGTTGGCCCTCGCCATCTTGCAAACGAGCATCTATCTGGGTAGTGCTACTAGCAAACGGGCATCTACCTGGGTCGGGGTTCTTGTCAGGGTGATACTGCAGGGAGAGCTTGCGGTAAGGGAACTTGCCTGGAGCGGGCTACGTGCAGAAGAGCATGTACCTGGGTCGGGGTTCTTGTCAGGGTGATACTGCAGGGAGAGCTTGCGGTAGGCCTTCTTAATGTCCGCATCTGATGCTCCGGGACTTAGCCCCAGGATGGAGAACGGCTCGAAGGGCTGTGCCTGCATGCATGCACACACACAGGGACTCATGGCAAGTCAAATGATATTAAATCATGGCATATCTTGTCTCATTGTGTACGCGGAAGACTTTCTTGGAGAGAACAGTGTGAGGGGAGAAGAGAAGAGAAAAGAGAGGAGAAGGGAGAAAATTGAGGAGGGAGAAAAGTAGGGGAGATAAAGGGAAGGAAGTGAGGGGGTGACGTACATCTCGGTTGGGCACTTTGATGTAGTAGAGGAGGGAGCGAGGAAAGTGAGCAGGGAGAGTGTGGAGGAGAGGAGTGAGAGGGTGACGTACATCTCGGTTGAGAACTTTGATGTAGTAGAGGAGAGTGACCATGGCAACCCACATGAGAATGAGCGACACGTTCTGGATCGACAGGAACTTGGACACCTGTTTCGAGGCAATCATTGGAGGGAGGGAGAAACGTGACCGAGGAGAGAGAAAAGTGAGGGGAGTTTGAGGTGCCTCAAAATGCGACCCACGTGAGAATGAGCGACACGTTCTGAATCGACAGGAACTTGGACACCTGTTTGGAGAGAGAAACGTGACGAGGAGGGAGAAAGGTGAGGAGAGTTTTGAGGCGCCTCAACGTTCGACCCACATGATAATGAGCGTAACGTTCCGAATCAACAGGGGATTGGACGTTGCAAGGAATCAATGGGAGCAAGGGAAGGAGAAACGTGACGAGGGTTTGAAGACATCAGCAGTCATGTCATGGTAGTGACATTATCGCGTCATTATTGTGACATTACTGTGAGATTATCGCGTCATTATTGTGACATTACTGTGAGATTATCATCAACTGTACCGGAAATGCATGCATTGAATTCAGGGTCTGGAAACGCAGAATGCATGGATACCGGGATCGCAGAACACCTCGTCGCACTGCTTCGCACAAAAATGCATCAAGCGAAGCTGATCGCGTCGCGACGCATCCGATCGCATCCGATCGCATCCGTCGCACAGCGTCGCACAAGATCGCACAACTCACGCGAGCCCAGACGGTCGGACGGTTCTTCGGATCGCGGTCGCACTGCGAGCACGGGCAGTGCAGCGTTTGCTTCTTAGACGAGAAGAAGCCAATCAGGCGGTACAGAGTCCACGGTATGGCCAGTAACGCGACGATCGATAGCGCGAACACCGGAAACAGCGCGCTCATCTCCTCCTCTTGCGCCATAGCTGCCGAATTCGAAGCCTTGCCTTTGAACGATCCCCCTCGTTAAATCGTGATTTTCCGCGACAACAGTCTGAAATATGCTGCAAGAGATTCGATAGCTAAATTAGAAATTAAGAGCCTCTAATGCGAGCGCGACAACCAAGCCGCAACGATCGAGAGGCTGCAGGGGAGCAGAATCCACGGAGCTGGGCAAGGGGAGTTGCCAGGCGACAAGGAGGGCGACGGCGACGCGTAACAGCAGGCTGATGAAGTAAAACTAGTCGCGCTCAGACAGGGGACTCTTCCCGCCTGCTCCGACAAGGGATCGGCGAAGGGTGAGACTGGCTGTGGCGATCTGGTTCTGTCACTCCGAATATCCGAATGTGACGGCGGATAGCACTAGAAAATGGAGAGATCTGTGCAATTTATTATCTGATATTAAGGTTTAAGTTTCCTAGCTGCAGTGTTTTTCAGTGTCGTTATAACGAGAAGCTCAGCGGTGGATATTTGTCGGGTGACACACCTGCAGTGTTTTTGCAGCAACAGAGCAAAAATCCGCTGTAGTGAAGGTGTGGAGCGGAGCGGACCCGCAATCGGTGCGGGAGCCGAGAGAATGCAATTGGTCGGTTCGGTTCTCCCTCGGTATCTCCGCAGCTTGACCAGGCGACCAGCAGCATCAAAGCTCAAACCCACACTTGTGCACACCCTTTCATCTGGACCAGGCGATATCTGACGAGCTTGCACGAACATGCACGATACAAATTCCTGTCGAGGCTCTCCCACGTTTTCAATTTTGGACGAGATTGTACTATTAACTGGGTAACCCAGTCGACAAGGTCCTTCGTGGACTCAGATTTTATTACTTAAAGCTCAAGACCCAAATTGCGGGCCGCGCGAGGCAAGTTTAGTAAGGTTGATCGAGTGCTGCTTTGCAGCTTTAGCTGGGCGAATTGTGGTTACGAAATGTACGAAGCCATCTGATTGGCCAGAACATTTGAGTCAGCGAATGGAACAGGTGGTGCGGGAAACTGGCAAGAGTAATATTTGTGCAATATGGGACTCGCGCAACCAAACCTGAGCGTCCCCTAGGCTTTGCTGAGTCAGCGAATTTTGTTTTGAGTGTGGCGAGAAGCTGGGCGAAACCAAACCCCTACACCCCTCAAACACCTCGACTTTCCTACTCTGCTTTCCCACCACCCAAGGGTCAACTTTAGTAATCCTGAACAATTTGGGCCTTGAGCTTTAATCCGTTTCTTTCTTCTGCCATGGCGGCCTGACATTGCTCTTCAACCTGCTGCTTCTTTACCGTTCCTCCAGTCCTCACTCAGGGCTATTCTGTCAGAGCTCGTGAATCTGACGTAGTTTCTTTGAATCCCTAGTTTCCGCAGCGCCTTTTCCTATTTCCTTAGTTGTCGACTGCGTGTCGCCAATCTTGGCTCGCGTGAAATTGTTCGCTCGTTCTTATCCTGTTGGCGTGGACCAACATGGCGGTCATATCGTACGCCATCTACTTAATTTTCCTGCCGATTCGATGGCTGCTCTACCTTGTCATCGTGAAGGGATTTCACTACATCTTCCAGACACTCGGATTTACGATCGGTTTGCTCGGCGGCTTAGTTGCCGGATACTTCATTTTCATTCATAAACTCCCAACCGCCGTAGAGGTCAGTCCCCAAATTTCTTATGTGCTCTTCGACGTGTCTTAGTCGCCGATTATTTTCTATTCATGAGTCAATGTTTATTACAATCATTCCCCTCACATGCATTTTTTTTTCCCTCTAGATTCAAAACCAAAATAAAATTTCACATAATCTTTTCGCTTGCGCTCGCAAACATCATTTTTTCATGCGTTTCCTCTTACATTCGCGGGTTTCATTATTTTACTTCTTTCCCCAGTTCCTGATTTTCCAGTTTTGTAGTTCCCGGGGTTTATACATTTTTTTTCGTTCCCGCAAGAGCCAGAGGTGAAGGAACTGAATCCGGAGGGCGCGACGACTTTTGAAGCGCCTCTTTCCGCTCCTTCTTTGTTCTGATTCTGTTCTTTTTTCTTTTTTCTTTTTTCGCAGGAGCCAGAGGTGAAGGAGCTGATCCCGGAGGGTGCGACGCTGAAGGAGGAGGAGCTGCAGGAGTACTACTCGTATCTGCCGCCGTGGGTCAGCAACCCGGACTACGAGCGCGTGGACTGGATGAACAAGCTCGTCGCTGAGATGTGGCCGTACCTCAACAAGGTATTTTCGAATTGTACCCTCACTTAACGCCGCATTTTGAGGCGCCTCAAAAATCACCTCTGTACCATCACTTACACCGGCTTTTCAGTCGACTCAGTAGTCAACGCGTGGACCGGACTGGATCAGCAAGCACATTGTCGAGATGTGGTTCTATCTTAGCAACTTGTTTTTAACTTGCACCGCAGTCACAGGTGTGCTTATCCGACATGGTTGCACCCACGTTAGCACAGTGGCCGCTGTGACATGGTATGGATTGCTTCATTTGCCATGTGTAGCTGCGATTGTCATTTTCCTCTGTAACAAACCATAAGCTCTTCAGGGATAAGGCAACAAAACCTAAGCAACAATATATGTTTGCAACACCCATCACATTTCCACCCATCTCCCCATTTCTCTGTGCGTTCATCAGGCCATCAGCGAGCAGATCAGGGAGATTGGGACGCCCATTCTCAAGGCGCAGCAGCCCGCGTTCATCGAGACCCTTGAATTCCAGGAGATCGACCTGGGGACCATCCCACCCGCCGTCCTTGGTCAGTCTCATCCAGGCTCTCTGTTGCGTGTTGTCTAGTGCATGCTCTCTGCTACCGCATGCTCTCTACCTCATGCTCGCTGCTGCATGCTCTCTGCTCCTGGAGACACTTGAATTCCAGGAGATCGACCTGGGACCATCCCACCCACCGTCCTTAGTCAGTCTGCTACATGCTCTCTCTGCTGCTTGCTCTCCGCTGCGTGGGCTCTGCGACATGCTCTCTGCTCTGCGACATGCTCTCTGCTCTGTGACATGCTCGGGACCTCGGGACCATTCCACCCGCCATCCTCGGTCAGTCTCATTCAGGTTCTCTGTTGCGTGCATACTATCGTTTGACACCTCGAACGACGAGGTCATTCTGCAGACTGCTCTGCGCCGCAGTGCTCTGCTCTGCTCTGCACTGCACTGCTCTGCACTGCACTGCACTGCACTGCACTGCACTGCACTGCACTGCACTGCACTGCACTGCACTGCTCTGCACTGCACTGCACTGCACTGCACTGCTCTGCACTGCACTGCACTGCACTGCACTGCACTGCACTGCACTGCTCTGCACTGCACTGCACTGTGCAGCAGGGCTGCAGCAGTCCTCCTTCTGCTCACACCATCCGCTCCCTCCCTCCGTCCCTCCTGCCCCACCTCGCAGCCATCAAGTCGTTTGACACCACGGACGATGAGGTCATTTATGAGCCAACTCCGAGGTCACCTTTCTCTCGCCTTCTCTCTCCATCTCTCCCCCTCTCTCTGTCTGCACCCCCGTGCAGCCATCAAGTCGTTTGACACCACAGACGACGAGGTCATTCTGCAGACCGCACTGCGCTGGGCTGGGCTGGCACTGCCTTCTGCTCACACCCTTCCCTCCCCCCCCCCCCCCCCCCCCGCAGCCATCAAGTCGTTTGACACCACGGACGACGAGGTCTTTCTGCAGACCACACTGGGCTGGCACTGCCTTCTGCTCCTCACACCCTTCCCCTCCCTCCCTGCCCCCCCCTCACAGCCATCAGGTCGTTTGACACAACAGACGACGAGGTCATCATCCTGCAGACCGCACTGCCTTTATGACTCTGATCTCCGCCTCTCTGCTTACTCCATTCCTACGCTCGCTCCCTGCCTCCTCCTGCCTCCTCCCTGCCCCCCCATGGCATGGCAGCCATCAAGTCGTTTGACACAACGGACGACGAGGTCATCCTGCAGACTGCACTACGCTGGGCGGCCAATAACAACATCATCGTCGCTGCCTCCGCCAAGGGCTTTACCGGCACCGTGCAGGTGGGTTGGGTTCCCTGTTGGTGCTGCTGCTTCCTTTCCTCTGTGGTGCAGGTGGGTGGGTTGTTAATGGTCATGGTGTGTTTCTGCAACATGGGGATATTGTGTGCTGCTCTCTTGTTCATGTTTCGTTGGGCGGCCAATCCCAACATCACCGTCGCTGCTTCCGCCAAGGGCTTTACCGGCATTGTGCAGGTGGGTGGGTTTTCAATGATGGTGGTGCAGGTGGGTGGGGTGGTGGCGTGGGTTTGGTGGTGGTGCAGGTGGGTAGGGTGGTGGCGGTGGTGTTTCTGGTGCTGTGTTCCTCATTCCACCATCCAATCGCCTCGCTCTTTCTCCTTCCCTCTCCCATATGCTCGCCAGTGCTGTGCTTCCTTCGCCCATCAGATCACCCAGCTGCAGGTGGCAGCAGTCACGCGCATCACGCTCACAACCCCCTCATCCACTCACTCCTCTCTATCCCGTGCGATGCTGCTCTGCCCATCAGATCACCCACCTGCAGATGGCAGCAACCACGCGCATCACTCTCAGTGCCTGGCATCCCCATCTTCCTGTCACTCTCTGCCTCTCTCCTTCCCCACTCCTTCCTTCCCCTGTCCTTCCAACTGTGCTGTGCTACCCTGCCCATCAGATCACCGACCTGCAGGTGGCAGCAACCACGCGCATCACGCTCAAGCCGCTCGTGCCCATCTTCCCCTGCTTCTCCACCATCACCGTCTCCTTCATGGATAAGGTACCCGCCCACCCCACCTCTTCCATGCCTCTTCCATGCCTCTTCCATGCCTCCTCAATGCCTCTTCCATGCCTCTTCCATGCCTCTTCCATGCCTCCTCAATGCCTCTTCCATGCCTCTTCCATGCCTCTTCCATGCCTCTTCCATGCCTCCTCAATGCCTCTTCCATGCCTCTTCCATGCCTCTTCCATGCCTCTTCCATGCCTCCTTAATGCCTCTTCCATGCATCTTCCATGCCTCTTCCATTCCTCTTCCATGCCTCTTCAATGCCTCTTCCATGCCTCTTCCATGCCTCTTTCATGCCTCTTCCATTAGCTCTGTGGTTCCTTTTCCTTCCATTCGTCCTCCATACGTCTCTGCCGTTCTCTCCCCAACCCTTCATCCCCTTGTCCTGCCATCCACCCATCCGCTCCTGCCTTGTCCTCCTGCCCACCATCCCCCGCTCTTTCATCCCTCAACAGCCGCAAGTCGATTTCGGTCTGAAGGTGGTGGGACTAGACGTCATGGCCATCCCTGGCCTCTACACCTACGTGCAGGTGTGTGCTGCTCTGTAGGTCTGTTTCTCTGTAGGTCTGTAGGTCTGCAGGTATCAGGTGCTTTCAGGGACGTCAGAGTCTCAAGGTGGTGGGACTAGCCGTCATGGCCAGCCCTGGCCTCTACACCTACGTGCAGGTGTGTGCTGCTCTACTGCTCTGCAGGTCTCAGGAGTTGCCTTGAACTGCGGTTCAGTTGAGTCTCTTTTTGAGGCGACTAAAAAAATCGACTCAATAAATCGACTCAAAAAATCGACTCAAAAAAACAACTCAAAAAATCGACTCAAAAAAGGCTCAAATGTTGGGCATCCAGGTTCCAGGACGTGTGTTGAACTGCAAGTTCAAGTGCAGTTGAGAGCTTTCACACACCGCATTCCCGCGTCTGCTCTGCTCTCAACCCTTTCACTAGCCTCCGTCCTCCCCGAGGACGTGACTTGATTTGGCAGCGCAGTGCCCAGCATGGACGTGTGGCTGTCCCTCTCCCCCCTCTGCCTCCCTCTTGTTCTTCCAACTGTTCCGCTCCTTCCCCATTTCCCACTTCTTCCCCCATCCCTCGAGCAGAAGAAGACCACATAGCAGCCAGCATGTACATGTGGCATGACCCTTCCCCTGCGGTTGCCTCTCTTCACAACCCCCCGCTTTCCCCTTGCTTCCGTCCCTGCTTCCATCGCCCCCTTCCAAGTGGAAGACCATCAACAACGTAGCAGCCAGCCCGCATGCACATGTGCCATTCCCCCCGTCCTCTTGTCTCGCTTCTTACTGCCCCCGTCCCCTCCATCCTCTCTACTTGCTATATCCCCATCACTCGAGCAGAAGACCATCGGGAACGTAGCGGCCAGCATGTACATGTGGCCCAAGGTGCTCGAGGTGTACGACGACCAGCCGCTGTGAGTGCCATGAGGTCACAAGCGACAAAGGTTCATGCGAGAAAGAGCACTGCTCATAGCCCTGGGGGTGTCGCTGAGTGCCTCAAAGGGTTTGTCAGTAGCAGCCAGCATGTACATGTGGCCCAAGGTGCTCGAGGTTTACAGTGACCAGCCTCCCTAAACCCATGAGGTCAGAAGGCACAAGTGACTAGGAGTCCTAGTGGGAACGAGCACTGTTTATCGCCTAGGCAGGGTCCAGGGATTGTCAGTCACTGGGGAAGGGTCTGGCACTCACACCAGCCAGCATGTACATGTGGCCCCAAAGGTGCGCGAGGTGTATGACGACCAGCCGCTTGTTAATGATGAGTGCCATGAGGTGAGGCAATGATGAAAGAGCACAAGCACGAGTTTAACAAGCACTGAGTGCTTGTTAAGATCTTAATTGACGGAGTCTGTCGTTCCCCCCTCCTCGTTCCCAATTAAGATCTTAATTGGTAGGGCATCATGCACATCACGTCCCACCTCTTGTGTTACTCTTGAGAATTCTTCCTCCCCCTTTACGTCTTCCTCCCCCCACTCCTCCCCCCCGTTCCCCCCTACCCTTTTAGTGCCCCCATCGGCTGGTTGGTGATTGCCCACATCAAGGCCACCCATTTGCGCAATCTGGGCGGCATGATGGCCAAGTCTGACCCCTACGTGCACTTCTCCCCCCACTCACACCCTTCCCCTTCCCTGCTCCTCCCATCCACCTCCCCCCCCCCTGCTCCTCCCTTGCTTTCTCTCCTCCCCCCCCCAGCGCTCCCATCGGCTGGTTGGTCATAACGCACATCAAGGCCACCCATCTGCGCAACCTGGGAGGCATGATGGCCAAGTCCGACCCCTACATGCGCTTCTCCATAGACGGCCGCGCGCTGGGCCGCCGCAACACATCAGTGAAGAAGGACGATTTGGACCCCGACTGGGGCAAGGAGGAGCTGCTGGTCAGGGTCGCTGACTTGCAGAAGCAGAAGCTGCATGTCGAAGTGTTCGACAAGTCCTTTACGGTGAGTTGGCGGTGTTTTCTGAGTTCAAGTGTGGCCCAAGCCCGAGCCCTACGCATGCTTCTCTAGGGCCGCCTCAGCACGTCGGTGAAGGACGATTTGAACCCCGAGTGGGGCAAGGAGGAGCTGCTGGTGCGCGTGGCCGACCTGCAGAAGCAGAAGCTGCATGTTGAAGTGTATGACAAATCATTCACGGTGAGTGGAGTTATTATGGTTATAAGGTGGTCAACATTCTCAACTGGTGCTCTCTCGTGCGCGTGGCAGACCTACAGAAGCAGAAGCTGCACGTGGATGTATTTGTTTGACTTTTGAGAATTCTCAAAAGTCACTTTTGAGGCGCCTCAAAAGTCGTCTCAAAAGTCACACCAATGAAGCTGCACGTGGATGTATTTGACAACTCCTTCACAATGAGTGGGGCGGGCAAGGAGGCGCACCAGAAGAGAAATTTTGTCCTTGAAGTCACCTCTTGTGGACCCCGACTGGGGCAAGGAGGAGCTGCTGGTGCTTGGGCTGATGTTCAGAAGCAGAAGCTGCATGTTGAGGTGTATGACGAGTCCTTCACAGAGGGCACTTTGAGTCCCACCTTGTGACACACTTTCCTGACGCTAATGCTGCCCCCCCCCCCCCCCTCCCCTCTCCTCCCTGTCCTGCCGCCAGAGCAAGCCAGACAAGGGGATTCACGAGGGGGCTCCCACGCACTTTGCTGACCCTCTTGCTCTCAATCCCCCCCCAATCCCCCCCCCAATCCCCCCCCCAATCCCCCCCCCAATCCACTCCCTCGCCTGCCACCAGAACAAGCCGGACAAGCTGATGAGCGTCACGCGTGTGGCTCTGGAGGGCCTTCACGAGGGCGCTGTGCTCCGACACACCTATCTGACGCTCTTTCCCAACCCCTTCCCCCTACATCTACAGGACGCTCCTGACGCTCCTGACGCTCTTTCCCAAACCCTTCCCCCTTCCCTCCCTCCCTCTCCTGTCACGCGGGTGCCTCTGGAAGGTCTTCACGAGGGCGCTGTGCACACACCTTGCTAACGCTCTTGCTAAAACACGCCCTTCCTTCCCTTTCCCCCTTCCCCCAACCACCAGAACAAGCCAGACAAGCTGATGAGCGTCACACGGGTGTCTCTGGAGGGCATTCACGAGGGTGCTCCCACGCACTTTGAGTCCCGCCTCGTGGCTCGCTTTGCTGATCTCGAGCCGGGCACACAGACAGGCAGCAAGAAGGACCTTGGGTTTGTGGGGTTTGACATCAAGCTGCGGTGAGTCCCTGTTTGATTCAAACAATGAAGCAGCAAGTTTTGATGCAGGCAGGGAGAAGGGCGGGTGCGTATGCGTACAGACGTGCAGACAGGCAGCAAGAAGGACCTCGGGTTTCTGGGCTTTGACATCAAGCTGCGGTGAGTTTCCAGTTCGATTAGAAGAATCAAGCATGAAGTGATGATGCAGGCAGTGAGAATGGGGGGCGCTTTATGTGTAGAGACACGCAGACAGGCAGCAAGAAGGACCTCGGGCAGCAAGAAGGACCTCGGGCAGCAAGAAGGACCTCGGGTTTCTGGGATTTGACGTCAAGCTGCGCTGCGGTGAGTTCGGTTCACATGGGAATGTTTCGTCGACTTTAGCAATCACATGGTAAGTAGGACCTCCTTGGGAGAGGCAGAGATTTGTTGAGGCGTCTCAAAAAGCAATCACACGGTAAGTAGGACCTCCTCAGGAGAGGCAGAGATGCCAGATGACTTGGAAATTGAGGTCTTTCCCTCGTGGCCCAACGTGGGGTCGGCGGGGTCCTCCTCTCCTCTCCCCCTCTCCCTTCTCACATGTCTCCTGTCTCTCTTCCCTTTCTCTTCCCCTCTCTCCCTCCCTCCGTCCCTCCCTCCAGTCCGTTGGCCAAGGGAGAGGCAGAGATGCCAGACGACGTGGAGATCGAGGTCTTCCCCTCGTGGCTCAAGGTTGGGGGTGGGCGCCTGCGCATCATGCTACGCGAGGGGGAGAACCTCGAGTCCAACAAGCACGCCAACCCCTTCGTGCAGCTGCGTTTCCGAGCCCACGAGTGGACGAGCAAGGTGCACAAGAAGGCGGCAGAGCTGACGTTTGATGAGGACGACAAGTGGGAGTTGCTGCTGGATGAGCCTCCTGCCAAGGACGTGCTCCATGTGAAGGTCTACAGCAAGAACATGAGCACGATTTCTATCTCCTCCTCCAAGGTACGCACTTGAAACACCTATTCACCCCTCTCCACCTCCTAGCACCGTACTATAGCACTCTCTCTTCCTTTCAAGGTACGCACCTCCTCCTCCTCCTCCTCCTCCTCCTCCTCCTCCTCCTCCTCCTCCTCCTCCTCCTCCTCCTCCTCCTCCTCCTCCTCCTCCTCCTCCTCCTCCTCCTCCTCCTCCTCCTCCTCCTCCTCCTCCAAGGCACGAGTGGACGAGCAAGGTGCACAAGAAGGCGCCAGAGCTGACGTTCAATGAGGACGACAAGTGGGAGCTGCTGCTGGATGAGCCTCCTGCCAAGGACGTGCTCCATGTGAAGGTCTACAGCAAGAACATGAGCACGATTTCTATCTCCTCCTCCAAGGTATGGTCTTACTGATGTCGGGAGTAGTACCACAGCCTTCGCCTTACTGTGAGTTTTCTTACATATGTTCTCTTTCTCTCTCTGTCCTCCCCCCCCCCCCCCCCCTCTGGTTCACACCCCGGCTCCCTCTCTCACATTTCCCCTCCCCCAGCACCTCCCCATCCCCCTCTGCAGGATTGCGTAAGCCACTGCGACATCAGCCTCTCAGATGTGGTGGCGACCAGTTGCATCAACGACTTCTACCTGCTCTCTGATTCTCTCTCTTTCTTGCTGCCATCTCCCTCCCACTCTCACCCCTCCCAACCTGAGCAGGACCTCATTGGTCACTGCGACATCAACCTGTCAGACGTGGTGGCCAACGGGCGCATCAACGACTTCTACCTGCTCTCCGACTCGCCCAAGAACGGGCGCATCAAGATCGAGCTGCAGTGGCACGAGCGCACCCCCGAGTCCACCGTCGTCAACGAGCCTCCTCCCGCCACCCGCGTGCAGTAGAGGCTAGCCGCAGCCGCCAGGTGGAATGCAGAAGAAACAAACCACCTTCTGTCACCGGCGTGGCACGAGCGCACCGCCAAGTCAATCGTTGTCAATGAGCCTCCTCCCGCCACCCGTGTTTGATGAGAGTTGGTGAGAGTTGGTGAGGTGAGGTGTGTTTGATTGTTATTCACTAGTGTGAATGGATTGGTATGGAATGGGTGGGTGATCGAGCAGCAGTGGCACCGCAATGGATGGAGCTGAGCTGGGTATGTGGCATGCAAAGCAGCACATTTCTTTGTGTGGTTGAGCTGGAACTAGTGTAGTGTAGCTAAAGTAGACTCACTGCGCTACAGTGCATTACAATGAAGAGTTGGCTGGTTGTGATTGGATGTTCGGTCTTGACAGGCTTGTTGCATCGGGTTTTGGTAGTAGTAGAGGTGGTATGCCAGTGCCACCAATGTGAATTGAGATGAGGTGACTCCTGAGATGTTTTACACTAGTACATATTGCTGTCTGAGGTTTCACATTTATGAAAATTCTGGAAGAATTCTCAGGTTTATGATCTTCCGTTTGACAGCCAAATTATCTGGTTTCCGGTGCAATGCAATCAATCCCAAGTTTGATTAGGAAACTTACATATCAGCAGCAGGTGTACACTTGGCAGTGATTTGCACAAGTACCATATGTGCAGCCCAAACAGCTGTTAATCGTTGGTGGTATTTCAGCTCGCTCTTGAAATTCAGCAAATCCAGTCGGAATTGCGGATTGATCTTTGAGTTCCTAACTTCCAGGTGTCCTCATTCGCGCAGTCAGTCTCACTCCCCTGTAGTTACATTTCTACATGTTTAAAGCCAGACATTGTCATGCATTCAGGGGCGGTAAGACAGCATCTGGCCCCACATGGTCGTCAGCAGCAGTCGACATGAGAGCACACTCGTCCTTCAGTGCTTGGCCTAGCATCTCAGCAGACAGGCTGTCTCCCGGACACAGCCCCAGCGACTGTTCATGCTCAAGGGGGGTTGGCAGAGAAAGGGGTGTCAAGGGGGGTTGGTGAAAGATGCAAATATCATGGTTTACAGAGCCCCAGGCCTGCTTATGTTTGTGAGCAGTGGTTGGGGCAGGGGAATGAGAAGGGGGATGGGGAAACAAATGCTTCCATAATTGCCCACTTGACATGACGGGAAGGGAGAAGAGGGGAGTGAGACAGGCGGGAAGGAGGGGACGGGGGATGTGCTGTGCTGTGATGCATGGTGCCCGAGAGTCAATACACACCTGGTGCGACTCAGCGACAGCAGCATGTTTCCACCATGGACTTGTGCAGGAACAAAGGCAGGCAGCAAGGACAGAGCGGCTAAACAAAGAACAGATAGCTTGTTGGGAACGGAATGAGGTTTGTACAATAGTAAGAAGTGCCAATCCCACCTTGTGGTAGAACTCAATAGCGGGGATGAGGTTTCCTTGCAGGTGGTGGGTGAAGGCCATGGCTGCAAAGGTGCTGGCAGTGTTGGGGCGAAGAGAGAGCGCCTGCTCGTACACCATCAGCGCATCACCATATCTCCTGCTTGGATGAATTGGGGAATGGAAAAAAAACGGAGGGGGGTGGGAAAGGGGGAAACGAAGTAGTGGGTGAAGGCCATGGCTGCAAAGGTACTGGCAGTGTTGGGGCGGAGAGAGTGAGCCTGATCGTACACCGTCAGTGCATCGCCGTATCTCCTGCTCAGGGTGGGAAGGGAGACAGAAAAGAAGGCGGTTGGCCACAAAAAGGGAGATCGCCTCACCTCCCTCCCTCCTCTCACATTCCTCCTCTAATTTCCCTCTCCCCATTTCCCTCACCCAATTCCCTTGCCCTATTTCACTCAACCCATTCCCCTCACCCTATTCCCCTCACCCTATTCACCTCACCCTCAACCCATTCCCCTCACCCCATTCCCCACACCCCATTCCCCACACCCCATTCCCCACACCCCATTCCCCTCACCCCCCTGCCTCACTCCATCCCCTCGCTCACCTCACTTTCCGGTACGAGTGACCAAGGTTGACCACGGTTGACCACGGTCGACTCCCACAGACCCAGCGATTCCGCCACCACAGCCTGCCGCACTGCTGCCGCATTCAAGCTCCCCCTCCTCCCCTCGCTCTCTGCCCTTCCCCATCCTCCCTCACCGCAATCTCCCTCACCCCATTTCCCCCTCCCTCTCACCTCATCTTCCGGTATGAGTGACCAAGGTTGACCACAGTTGACTCCCACAGACCCAGCGATTCCGCCACCACAGCCTGTCGCCCTGCTGTCGCATTCGAGCTCCCTCGTGCCCCCTCGCTCTCTGCCCCGCCTCCTTCGCCCGCTGCTGCTCCATACCCAGCCACAAGACGTAGAGCCACTTCAAAGTGCCGCGCTGCTGAGGTGAAACTGGGAAATACAAAAGAAGTTGGGTAGGAAGAGGGGGGGTGGGGCGGGGGTAGGGAGAGGGGAGGGGAAGGGAAGGGGGAACGGAGGGAGGTATTGGGGAGCTGAGTGGGTGGAAGGTTGGTGTCTAGAGTCTCCTTCGCTGCTGCTTCTCTGTACCGTACCAAGAATCGCCTTGTCACCTCAAATTGCTGCTCTACTGCGATGAACTGAGGTTTTTGGATGCACTTTGTGAGGCGCAAGCGGAAAGTGGGAGGAAGAGGGAAGCCAAGGAAACAGCAAGGAAAGTGAAGAGAACAAGAAAAAAAAGAAAAACAGAAAGAAAGAATGGCATGGGCGGCATGGGTCTTACTCGAGGCTCCTGTAGGCAATGACTCCTAGCTCGTTATGCACTAGTGGATCCGAGGGGCATAGCCTGCGCGCCTCGTCCAAGAACTGGGCATGGGGGGGATTTGGGGGAGAAAGGTGCAAGAGAGGGAATGTTGAGAGAGGGAGCGAGGGGAGAAGGTGAGAGAGGCGAGAATGGGAAGTGGGGAGAAGGTGGTAGAACGGAGAATGAAAAAAGAGGAGCGAGGGGGAAGAGGGGAAGCAAGAGAAAGCATCTGGATGGACGAAACTGCATCTATCTTCTGAAACAAGGACCACAAGAGCAAGGAGAAATGAAGCTTGCAAGCAGCAGCTAGAACCCCCGGCTGTACGAGAGGTTGACTCACATGCAACGATAGACTGAGGTTGACTCACATGCAACGATAGACTGAGGTTGACTCACATGCAACGATAGACTGAGGTTGTTAGAGCGTGCATACTCCATGCCAATGCACACCAGAGGCACATGGAAGCTGCAGAACGAGAGGAAAACCGCGGGGAACGGGAGGGCATGAAGACACGGGGGAGGGCCGCATGGAGGGTAGAGGAGGGGGAAGGGGGTTCGGAGAGGGGGGATAGGGTGTGTAAATTGCAAGTAATAATCTATGGTTCTACGTACTAGAGGCACAGGGATGATGGCAGCATCTTCCAAAGTACAGTACATACCACATCATACCACATCACTTCACACCACACCACACCACGCAGTACACTCCATCGCAACGCGTATCAGAATACACCCTACCCTGTGAAGAGTCGCACTGCTGTGCGATAAGCCACCATGGCCTGATCCGTCTCCTCCTGTGCGGCATATGTGTGCCCAAAGCCCATCCACGCGGGGGCGAAGGCAGCGCTGACGGTGGTGGCCTTGCAGAAAAACCGCCTCGCCTGGTCGTGCTGGCGGATGCAGTAGTAGTAGCACGCCACGGCGAACCATGCCAGTGCTCTGCAAAGGATATGCCACGGGGGGAGTGTCGGTAACGGTGGTGATCATGCAATGTGCATTCTCGTGCTGCCTCATGCAGTAGTAGCAGCACGCCACTGCAAACCATGCCAACGCCCTGCCAAGGATATGCCACGGGCGGGAGTAACACCAACAGTTCTAGGGTGCCTTTGAAAATTATCAAAGGCAGCGCTGACGGTGGTGGCCTTGCAGTAGCACACTATTGCGAACCATGCCAACGCACTGCCAAGGGTGTGGTGTACCGTGGGTGGGAATAACAGTAACAATATTAGGGGACTTTTGAGTCCTCTAAAACACCCTGGTGGTGGTGGCCTTGCAGAAGAACCGCCTCGCTTGGTCGTGCTGCCGAATGCAGTGGTAATAGCAGGCCACCGCGAACCATGCCTGTGCTCTGACGAGCAACCACGGGTGGAAAACATTGCAAATTTATTGTACTGCCACAATACAACCATCGACTCACGTGTTGGGATGGTCGTCCACAACCTCGTGTGCTGCTCTGAAAAGCTCGCTCCTCATGCCCAGATGCACCGCTGCTACTGCACTGCACTCAGAGCCTCCCAAGAGGTGCTGGCACTGCTATAGAATAATAGAACCACCGACTCACGTGTTGGGATGGTCGTCCACAAGCTGGTGTGCCGCTCTGAAGAGCTCGTTCGTCCTGCCCGAGCCAAGTGCACCGCTGCAGCCTGTTAAGGCCAATCACAAGCTACCACCGACTCACGTGTTGGGATGGTCGTCCACAAGCTGGTGTGCCGCTCTGAAGAGCTCGTTCCTCCTGCCTAGGTGCACTGCTGCTACCAGGTGGGTGGGAATGCAGCGAGTGTTGTGCGGATCTCGGTCCAAGACACTGCCATGGGAAGGGTGGAGGAGGGAGACGAACAGGAAGGAGGGAGGAGATAGACACAGCAAGGCTGGATGAGGGAGAAGCAGCAAGGGCATAGGACGGAAGGAGGGATAAGCATACTGCAAGCTGTATGGTGATGACTACTGTCATGGTAATACGTACACCATTCTCCCACAAACTTACTGCTTTGTAATTCGGTACGCGTCCTCGTATCGCCCCACGTGCAGCATCAGCTCAGCACGGCTCGTTGCCACGTCACCACTGCCGCCCAGCAACCCTTGCTCCACCGTCCTCGCTCTTCCCCTCCCACCTCCCCCACCACCACCAGCACCACCACCGCCGTCCTTTGAAGCCCAGCCTAACCCTAACCCTACTCCTGCCTTCTTCCCAATGTCACTCACTCCCTGGCCAGTGTCATTCGCAGGATCACCTCCACCAGTGGCAGCAGCCGCAGCAACAGAAGCAACAGCGGCAGGTGTGGGTGTTTGCGAGGATGTGGACGTGGGGCGAGCAGAGATTCGTCTGTTGCCTTGACGGGTTGGCTGGTTGGAGAGAGGCGACGGGCCTTCCAGCAGCTTCAGCTGTTGCTCCACTGCGTCCTCTCTGCCATACTGGAGAGGAACAGAAACGTAAAACCACAGAAAGACCGGGGCACGTTTCAGTGAGGAATCCATCAGATCTGATAAGTTCGGGAGCGACGGGCATGACCGGTAAGAAAGAGGCTTCGTGATCGCAGACATAGGAGCAACGGAACGGAACTCCTTCTATAAAAAGGGAATGAGGGTATTACCTTCTTGCAGCGGCACGAATAGAGCAGACGCAGCCACTCAAAGCCAGCAGGGATGTTGAGAGACTCGACCAGATCGACCTCTGCAGAACACATATGCAGATGGGCGGCAGATGGAAGGCAGATGGGCAACGTTTTGAGGCGCCACAAAAACTGAAGCCAGCAGGGATGTTGAGAGACTCCACCAGATCGACCTCTGCACAACACAGATGCAGATGGCCGCCGATGGACGGGAGATGGGCAGCCCAAGGGAGGGCAACACGATTTAGGCGATATGCAAGCGAGGACGTAGAAGGAGCAACTGAGCAACTACTTAGGAGAGCATGCAGGTTTACGCTGTCCCATAGGAGGGAAGGAGGGAGGGGGTCAGATAGCGGGTTTTCTAGGCCCTAGGTGCGAGTCGTCACAGCATGGGAGCCCAGGAGGCATCCCGTGACTCGGTGCCCAGTGCGCTTCATCATGCCCCCCTCTTCATGCTCTCAGTCAGCACCTGATCGATTAATTTGGATCGACACAACACAGACCCATCTATTCACACTCTTTCACGTCCAACGATAAACATTAGACACAGCAGAAACACCAGACACGCCAGTCCTGTCATATCACACCAGACAGCATAAAAATCACCACCCAGCGCGCGCCCATGACAAAAACAAGACCTCACAGCACTCGCTCACCTTGTTCGGTTGTTAGCATATGATTTTCCATCAGCTCGTCATACGCCTGAGGTGACAGTCACACGCAAACACAGAGATAGACATGGGGAAGGACACAGTAAGGAACGGCAGCTCATCCATTGTAAGAACACAGCTTCTCCGTTCTAAGCACACAGCAAGCAAGGCAAGTCGTCACCGGAAATCATTGAACGCACAAGACTGGAGACGCACCTCTGAGCAAAACGGATCAGCCTGCAGCGCAGCCGAAAGCCTGAGAGGTGGAGAGCGACAAGGGAGAGAAAACATTGAAATAAGGGATAAGCCAATGAGACAGGCCCGGGGAAGTGGGACCGACGAAGGCGGGTTCGGGTGACACTGACAGAAACAGGAGAAGAAGGAAGTTGCAGCAGTACGGCAAAGATTTGCAGGAAAAAGCGGAAAGGAAGCAGTCAGACGGGAGGAAAGAGGGCTGCACAAGACGCAGGTATGAAGGTCAACGAGCTGAAGGTCGTTTGCTGGAGCATGTATTGACTGTCAGCACGCGAGCATGCTCAGATTCAAGCGTTGTGTAATCAGAGCCCATTGGGGTTGTCAGGATTTGATGGTGCTATGAGAATCATCATGGCAGGTTATATGTGCATGGAAACAGAGAGAGACCAAGCAGGCAGATCCCGCAGGAAAACTGGAGAAGACTTCCAGAGGAAACGAAAAGGGGGCCACACTGTAGATAAAACAAAATGATGAAATAAATTATTGATAACGTGTAGGCACAAGTATGGAAACAAAATTGCGTAAGGACGCAGGACCAGATATAGTTATCAGTAAGCGGACATGCTCAGATTCAAGCGTTGTGTGTAATCAGAGCCCATTTGGGTCGTCAGGATTTGATGGTGCTGTGAGAATCATCATGGCAGGTGGTATAGCGCAGGCACAGGGGAGTCCAGACTGGGACAAGGGTAACTGGGACAAGGCGACTAGGTATCGGGTTTATATTGGAAAAAACGCATAACAATAGTGAATAACGATCTTGTGATACAGTGGCAACGACGTTGGTAAGGACAGCTTGTACAGAGACGTAGATCTGCTCAGATTAAATGGATGTTGTGTAATCAGAACCCAACAGTAGGTATCAGGATTTGATGGTGCATTGTTTGTCGTCACAGCAGATCGCACGACTTCATGTTCAGCCAAAAATTAAGAGCATATGCGTGAAAAGGAGTAGGAGCGGGGGTCAGATAGCGGGTTTTCTAGGCCCTAGGTGCGAATCGTCACAGCATGGGATCCCATGAGGCATCCCGTGACTCAGTGCCCAGTGCGCTTCATCACACCCCTTCAATTCGTACTTGCTCGAGATACTCTTCCATTGCACACAACCCCTTTCTTTAATAATACAGAAAAAAGGCGCGCCTGGTGTCTGCTAAGCGAGTAAACAGAACTTGATGGCCGGCGCCAGGACTTTATGATGGATTGCTTATCGTCATGGCGGGTTGCACTGCAGAAAGGCCGACGAACACCAAGAAAGATGCAAGCGGAAATCGCTCCAGGGAGGACAAGTTGTTGTGTGGGGGGTCAGGTAGCGGGTTTTCTAGGCCCTTAAGTGCGATTCGTCACGGCAAGAGAGCACATGAGGCATCCCATGACTCAAAACCCAGTGCGCTTCATCACTCCCCCCGCACTGCTCTTTATCGCGCACATCTCAAACTCGTTGGCAAAAAAAACTAATTGAAGGAGATAACTACACGGCGTACCAATGGATCGCTTTTGGTCGATTTCCGAGAGCCTCGTACGCGCGACCGCGGATCAGATTGAACGCCGCTGCTGGCTGCAGGTCAGCAAGGTAGCAGGGAAGCCACAAGCCAGACAGAAAAACACATCAACGGTCGGCGCATAAGGGGTCACGACACGTGTAGCCGATTGACTGATAAAACGCGGTACATGGAGGGTAGACGTTGATGCACATGTCACAGCATGTACCAAATCCACTTAAGAGAGAGCTTAAGAGAGATTTTGAGCAATACCTTGATTCCATTCCGTGGCGAATCTTCAGACGCTCCTCCAAATGTCGGGGTGGACAGATCCAATCTCGTCGGAGCAAGAGCGTCAGAAGGCGTAAGAAATCCTCCCCCCGGTACCGGCGTAACCGGGAAGCCGGGCCAGCTCTTCCCAGCAGCAGCAGCTCCAGTGTTGTTAGCGTCTTCCAGCAATGCAAGGCATTCCTCCCACTCCTTGACTTGCTCCTGCTCAGAACGTCACCATCATAGGAGTCCAGTGAGGCTTCTCGTCCGCCTGCCGGTCCTACATCACATGAAAAGAAACCCAGAATCCAAAAGCGACCAATCCCATTAAGCTACAACAACAATGTTCAATATGGGCTCCAGATTGCTCAGAATGTGAACATTTCTCAGAAAACAATAAATAAATCGCGGTGGGCCAGACTTGCTAGAGAAAGGAACAAGCAATAAAAACATATCAAAAGCCGTTCCAGAACATAAGAAGTGAAGGATTCACTAACCAAGCATTTCGCTGCAAGAAGTCGAAAGCGGGTGTCAGAATGGACTAGATCCTCGGCCCGCAAAAGCCTCAACGCTCGTCTAAATTGCCGCGAACCATAGTAGCATCGCGCCAAAAGGAGGACGTCTTCAGGATCCTGAGAGGATAAGCAAGCGAGCTTATCGGCGAGAAACGAAGCGGAGCTGATCAGGTTCTTGTCCAGGCAATCCCGGACGATCACGCGTAGGCAATCTAGCTCTGACATGGCGACAGAGAATTCTACATCAATCAAGGAATGTCGTATGACAATAGGGAGACCAGATTCGCGAGGAGTACACAACAATTTGCTTCCAACGAACTGCAGTGGGAACCACAGCAGATTCAATGATACTGATTTGGATGAGGACGAGGTTTGAAGGAGAGCTAGATCAGAAGGGAAATTTGAAGTGTTTGAATTGATCAGAGAATGGACAGTGTTGAAGACCACCATCATCCACACCAAGCCAAGCCACAACAGCTGCACTCGAGTTTTGGATGAGAGAACTCGTTATGCGGACAATGGCTTGTCAATAACGGATGACGGGATGTATGGAGAATTTTCCAGTGTATTACGCCGATATGTAAATTCAGAATTTTGTACATGCAGTGTACCGAGAATGAGCGACCGTTGCACGAACTTGGGTTTGTCAGGGCGGGAAACGGGCTGTTTCTCGGCGAGTCGGCGAAGGTGCGATGACAGTGACACATCGCCGTGGCAGTCAGAACAATCTTGCGCGGCGGATCCCCTTTCCGCTCCGCCAAAGCTTTCCGCGGGCGCAATATATTGGAGGCTTCGCATCTTTTCCGCCTATTTCCCGCTCCGCGGAAGGTTGCAGTCAGTTTGGTTGGTTGTTCTGGTGTGGCACTCACGTCAATGACACATCCGCGTTGTCCTCTGGCTGTTCGTCAAGCATTCCGTCCCGTTTTACCCAACCAACCAACCAGCGACGACACATTCCGTCAGTCAACCCAGCCAGAATGATACCGTTCAAGCAACCGGAGTCTCTCATTCTGGAACTACCTCACAGATTGTGTTCTGATGCATTCATTGACATCCATTAATTTCAGCTAGCTAGTCCGTTGTTTATTGAAGGAACTACCTCCTAGACTTCTGTTTGCAGCCTCCGAGGTATCCTATCACACCGCTTGACACCTTACGAGCTAGCGTCTGCTCCGCAATATCTCCTCGGACTTCTTGAGCTGCTGCCATATAGTGTGCAGTCACTCTTCTTGCTAGCGTCAACGAAGTCACCATGAATCCTGAGTAGTGGGTATCCAAGCAGTTGTTGGAGCTCGGAACCGTTTTAAGAGTAATAAGCTGCTGATAGATCTCTGGGTATTTTGCTTGTGCAGTGACTACCTGTTCAAGCTTTTGTTGATTGGCGACTCTGGTGTTGGCAAATCGTGCCTTCTCCTCCGTTTCGCCGTAAGGAACTTATACTGCTTCGAGGTTCATTAGATTTATATGATTCGTCACTCTTTAATTAGTGATATCTGTATCCCATTCATCTCATCAGGATGACTCGTATTTGGAGAGCTACATCAGCACCATCGGCGTGGACTTCGTGAGTTGTTATTCTCGTTTTCTCTTGAGTATCTTGTTTAGCTGTGCCATCTGAGGCTGATATTAGTCCCCTTGAACGCGTTACAGAAAATCCGCACTGTGGAGCTCGATGGCAAGACGATCAAGCTTCAGATCGTAAGTTCCGTCAGGTTAGATCCTTTAGTGAATGCTATCTTCAGTGGCTGTTCTAATGCTGAACCAATCTTTCTTGCAGTGGGACACTGCAGGACAAGAACGCTTCAGAACCATCACTAGCAGTTACTATCGTGGAGCACATGGAATTATTGTAAGTGACTCGCTTATGTTAGGTTGTCGGGAGATAGTGCATATGTCGTTTGCTGACTTATTTACCGATTACTATGGCGCAGGTTGTCTACGATGTTACTGATCAAGAGAGCTTCAACAACGTGAAGCAGTGGTTGAACGAGATTGACCGATACGCTAGCGAGAACGTCAACAAGCTACTTGTTGGTAACAAGTGCGATCTTACCAACAAGAGAGTCGTGGATTATCAAACGGCAAAGGTGAGACCTACCTTTTGAAATCTTCTTTTTATATGAGTCTTGAGAACCTAGCGACTTCTATTTCCCCATATCCTACAGCATATTATCAGAAAGTACAGCATAAACAAGGAAATATGAGTTGGATGCACTGGCTTCATTGCGAACTTTGTTGTTCATGGGTAGCATACGATACGCTGCCATTGTTTCATTTGCGTCTTCCCTCCGTCTATCCCGAACTGATGGCAGGCTTTTGCTGATGAGATTGGCATCCCTTTTTTGGAGACCAGTGCAAAGAACGCCACAAATGTAGAGCAGGCTTTCATGACTATGGCAGCTGAGATTAAGAACAGGTATGTAGTTCAATTACAGTATGTTCCACCTGGCATGTCTTCATTGCCCGAGTTCGACATTGCCGTCATTTCCGCCACTTACCTTCTCCATTTGTTGCTCCCTTTGCCCCACCAATACCTTCAACATCCGTTTCCTGTCCGAACCCCCCCCCCCCCGCCTTCCCCCCCCCCCTCCTCCTCCCTCCCTCCCTTCCACTCCCCTCCTCCCTGCTCTTATTTCTTCAACCCCAATAGTTTTGCCCCTGCTGTTTTTCTCTTTTCGTGCAACATTGGAGGTCTCTTCCCGCCCCATAACCATTTTCTCCCCAACTCTCTTTTCCCCCTTCATAGTCCCCCCCCCTCCCCCTCTTTTTCCTCGCAATTAACCCCCCCTACTTCTCCCCCCACCCCTCCCAACCGCCCTTTTTGCTGCCTCTTAACGAATGTCCGAATGCTGTATCGGATGTTTTCTGTGCAGGATGGCGAGCCAGCCAGCATTGGGCAACAAGACAGGGCAGACCGTGCGTCCAGGAGAGAGCAGGCCCCTGCAACAGAAGAGCAACTGTTGCTAGCTACGGCTAGCTCTTACACTACTACCACCTTGAGTATGGTTAGCATCCACTAGACCTTCTTGCTGGTTTCATTGAATGTAATTTCATACAGTCAGCGGGAACCTGAGCTAGACTTGTAGGACACTAGCCTTCGCTACTTCCTGTTGACTCTATATATAAATCCAAAGAAAATGCTTCGAGTTGATCTACAAGTCAAGAGTAGAAGAGCAGATTCCTGACAAGTATTAGATAGCTAAATGCATGGGTGCACATGTAAATGGCACTTTTGAGATACCGTAATCACCCGGATATAACACCCTAGGGTCTTACTTTAAATACAGTGAAGAAATGGGGGGGGTCTCTCAATGGCAAAAGCTACATAACACCCGGGTTCATATATATAGCACATGTTTTTTTAAGCAGAATTGATTGGAAAGAAAAACAGGGTTCTTACTTGACTGGGAAAATGGTGTTCGCGCGCGCGAAATCGAGTATGCGACGATAATGCTGTTGGAAACAACTGATTTAAGCGCCTCTGTCGTGTCGAAACACCAAGACAGAAGCGAAGCAGATCGTATCGAAACATCGGTGAGTCAACCCTCGGAGGTTGAACAACTGCTGGAGGTTACGTGAAAGTCAAAGGTCAGCGACCTTTGACCTGACAAATACAGCGCGACAGCAAGGACAAACAACTGTCTCGATACTGAGCAGTTGCCCGAGTCGACACTGTATCGATCCGCAACAGCAACAGTAAAACAGTTATTAACTGTATCTCTTTATATTCCTCTGTATTCTTATAAAAGCTTGTGTCTCTTTTGTTATTATCAACTTACTTAGCCCTCACACACAAGCGCAAGGTGGTTCACAATCCTTTAATTAAACGCTTCCGCTACTACATCATCCTACTCTCGAATTCTGTCCTGCAAAGATCCTAAGGGCCTTCTCAGCCCAACATGGTATGAGAGCAGTCAGGAAAATTCAACTACGATCAAGATATCTACGACATCTCAAGACATGGCAACGCAGAAGGAGAGAAGCTCCTCTAACGGCTCTCCTGGCACTACTCCTACTCCACCTCTTGCCTCTGGCCTACAGACAGAGGAGGGTACGGCAACAAGACCAAGGGCATCGTCTTCGGAAACTCCCGCAAATCAAGCTGCGGCCTTCGATCCAGACATGATGGAGAAGTTCTTCTCCTTTATGTCCTTCTACGAGCAACACCAGCAAGGGGCACCTGCACAGTCAAACAACAGCAACAACAACGCAACACCGATGAGCCTCGACGGTTCATCCTATGCACGAGGAAATCAACAGCAACGGCCTACCTTTGCCCCGTATGAGCCCCAGCGTGGCTCCGTCAGCTTTATGCCACACCCGCAGCCTGCATCCGGACAAGAAAAGACATTGGATGCACTTCAAGTTCAGTCGCAGTTCGCGCACGTTTTAAAACTACAAACGACAAGGCCTTTCGACGGAAAGGATTTCTTTACCTGGTCATTCGAGTTCGAGCTAATGATGGAAGGCGCGCTGATTTTTGGCTTCTTCGACGGGTCCCTGCCATACCCAACACACGGCACACAGTACGATAAGCAGCAGTACACGTATCAGTCAATGATGGCGTACACAATACTGCTGAGAAATATCACTCCAAGTCAGCAGCAGAATATACGGTCTTACCGAGGATACGGCAACTCTGCAGAACTCGCGTACAACCACCTGAAGAACCTGTATCAAGCAACAGACAGCGTAAACCAAAGTCGGTTAATGGCGCAACTGACGACAGTCGAAATGAAACCAGGCGAAAAAGGGATGGCGTATATCAGCCGTTGTCGCGAATTGCGCGACAAACTCCTTCGATGCGGAGGGTCGATTTCAGAAGACGCCTTCGTCACAGTTATCATCGGTGGCCTCGGTCCTCAGTGGCGCTCCACCCGCGCCATACTCCGAGCACATGGAAAGATATCAGAAGCAGCACTCTGCGCCGAAATCCATGCTGAGCAGCAAGACATGGACCTGCAAGAGGAACGACACAAGAAGAAGGCATCAGTGCCCGAATTTGCATTCCACACTCAACGACGCTACAACAACAACAATCGGCATCAACCGAAACCAGTACCTCCGTTCTGTCACCTTTGCAAGATGTCAGGGCATCCTCGCTCACACTGCCCTAACCGACAACAGTCAGTACCAACGCAGCGGCAGCTTCGGCCTTCAAGCAGTCAAGTTACCTCAACGCCAGCGAGTTCGACCTCAACGACATCGACGGGACAACCTGCGCAAGGAACAAGAAACATTGTCAGTTGCATGACACGACAAACCGACTCATGCATCACAGAGTCACCACCATATTACTCACCGGAAGAGCAACTCGACAATAGCACACCTCGCCGCGAGTCACTTCAACCAAATCCAACGTACGCAGCCATCGCTCAAAGCGAGCCATCCGGGAAGGATACATGGTTCTTGGACAGTTTCTGTGGACAGCATATGTGCTCCTCAGGACGCTTTGTTCAACGTGAACACCAACTTCAACGTGAAGTCGTCATCACCGTCGCCAACAATCAGAACCTGCGCACACGACGACAAGGCGTAGTGCAACTTCAGTCACGAGAAACAAACGTCATACTGCAGATGTCAAAAGTTTTGATAGCAGAAGGACTCGGTTACAACCTACTGAGCGTCAGTCAGCTGATGGCGAAGGGCATACACCTCGAGGCAGACAGCACCACTCAGGAGTTTAAATTATACCACGGCAAGGGTGGTCTCTACATCGGAAAGGCAGTCTTGAAAAACAATGTCTTCGTCCTCGACTTCGTCCCAGATCTCGGCACGGCTGACAGCGACGGGATCGTCACCTTCACCTCTTGGACACATCCACCGGATCTTGACCCCGACTTCAGTCCAGAAGGATTCTGGTACTCGCACACCATCCTTGAAGCAGAACGAACAAGAGCATTAGCAACGATTCAACACCCGGCAGCAGCAGAAACAACATCGGCAGCAGCAGAAACAACATCGGCAGCAGCAGAAACATCGGCAACACCAACACTTACAACACCAGTCGCGAGTTCTTCAACGACATCACCACACATCGACAATACTTCACCGACTCCTGCGCAGCAGCTAACTCCCACTCCTCGCGAAGTTCACAGAAGCGCCAACTTCACCGCCGCCTTTTACTCCAACTCCGATCTGTATCGTCGTTCACCCGGACATCGCGCCAGCGAAGACATCTGGCACGCACGAATGGGACACCCAAGCAACACGGTGTTAAACAATACAATCCGAGCAGGCGTACTCGACAAGGATTCACTACTCCTAACGGACGGAAGTGGACTTCGACGAGCACGAGGAACGTGTTTTACCTGCCCCGAAGCTGACTTACCGCATCGACCTTTCACTTCTCACCACAACCCCAGCGCACCAGCTTACGCACCACTTGAAAAGGTGTACAGCGATATCCTGTACAATCGCGAACCTGGACAAGGAGCATACAGCTACACCATCACGTTCATCGATGCCGCTACACGTTACGTTTGGCACCTTAATCTCCCGAGCAAGGACATGGCCTTCGAAGCCTTCATCGCTTGGCTCCCAGTAGCAGAACGAGAATCAGGCGAGAAACTGAAAAGCTTTCAGTCAGACGGAGGAGGAGAATACACCTCACAGAGGTTCAAGCAGTTCTTGGCAGAAAAGGGAATCAAAAGGCTCATCTCGCTTCCTTACGCCCATCAACAGCAAGGCGTGGCGGAACGGATGAATCGAACTCTCTAGAACACCATGCGCAAGTTACTGCGTGGCATGCGACTGCCCAAACACCAGTGGCCTGAAGCGATGGACCACGCTATCATGCTGCACAACTTGCTTTCGTCGTCGTCATTACCGAATAACGCATCACCGCACCTGCTGTGGACAGGAAAACAGGGCAGCACAAAAATGTTAAGAGTTTTCGGCTGCATGGTACAGTACCGACCCCCATCTGCACGAGCCGGCAGATTTTCTCAACGCGCACAGTGGGGACTACACCTGGGCATCGAAAGAAATTACAACGCGTGGAAGATTTTCGACGTCCACTCCAAAGAAACAGTAGCAGCACGTGACGTCATTTTCTACGAACGACTCACCCTTCCGACATACCTTGCCAACCTGGAAGAAAATCGGGATCCCACAGGTGGCTTCCATGGTGACCGACACTTCGCCTCGGCAGCAGACGAAGCTGACTGGGACGAGCAGAACGTGGATAACGCCTCGGAAGAAGCAGGACCACTCCCTTACTGCTCCGTGCCTATCCCGATGGATGACGAAAATCCTCGCGACAGCGTCAACGCCAACGTTACACCTGCAGAAGTCAACACCAACGAAGCAGAACGCATAGGGCCCAATTTCATACCTGACCCAGAAGCTGGCGACGAAGCAGCTTATCCCGCGGACACAACACTCCCCCGCTACACACAGAGTGGCCTTCAGATACTTGGTCTCGTCACCGCGGTCCACGGCACCGATACTCCTAAGGAGCCTGCAACAGTTCAGCAGGCTCTGGGGGGGGAGCATAAATAAAAATGGCGTGAAGCCATGGACAAGGAACTGAAAGCATTACAGGAGCGCAACACCTGGAAAGTTGTTCCTATCGGCGTGGCACGAAACAAGACAATACTCACCGGGAAGTGGGTCTTCCGTGTGAAGACGAAAGCAGATGGCACCATCGACAAATTCAAGGCACGCTGGGTCGTACGCGGCTTCGATCAAGAGCATGGACGTGACTTCACCGAGACATTCGCTCCGGTCAGCAGACACACTTCACTACGGATTCTTCTCGCGGTCGCCGCTATGAAGAAAAAGAAGCTGCGGCAAATCGACGTTGCCAATGCTTTTCTCTACGCACCTGTCGACGCAGAAATCTTCGTCGAACTTCCACACGGTTCCCATGGAGAACCCAATCAAGTCTGCCAGCTACTGAAGTCTTTGTACGGGATCAAACAGGCCCCGAGACTGTGGCAGCAGTACTTACACGCTCGACTCACCCGCATCGGATTCCGGCAGCTACCGCACGACCAAGGAATGTACCGGCTTACGAAAGGCAAGGACTACATTCTACTAATCGTCTACGTAGACGATCTACTTTACATCGGGTCAACCGACAGTGTCACTACCTGGTTTGAAGGGGAGTTACAGAGAGATCTTACGCTCACGGTTTCATCTACCGTCACGCAGTACCTCGGTCTTAACATCCAAGAAGAAGAAGGCGCGATCTATCTCAACGCCGCAAAATATGCTGACACCATCGCCAAACGGTTCGCACTCACGCCAACTACCATCTCTACGCCATACCGCTACACGGCAGGAAATGACAAGACAGAATCCGCTCTACTGAAACCCGCCGGCATACGCAACTACCAGAGAAAGCTGGGATGCCTTCTCTTCGCGGCCGTCACCTGTCGTCCAGACCTATCATACTCGGCAAGCCAACTCGCCACCTACCTCAAAAGGCCTGAAGACGAACACATGAAGGAGCTCGATCGCGCTCTACACTACCTCGTAAGCACTCCGACGATCGGCCTGATCTACTACAAAAACATAACTACAACGCCCAAGCTAATCGGCTACGTCGACGCCGACCACGCCGGAGATTCTAACAACAGGCGCTCGCGCACAGGCTACATCTACCGTCTCGAGCCTATCGGACCTATTTCGTAGCAGTCGAGCAAACAGGAATTAATCGCCCTCTCCTCAGCTGAAGCTGAATATATCGCACTCTGCTCAGCCACCAAGGAAGGATTGTATCTTCGCGAACTCCTGGAGGAAGCGAAGCTGGCCCAGTTACCCAGCTTCTCCCTATTTTGCGACAACCAGTCGGCAATTCGCATCGCCAACAAAAATGGATTCGCGAACAGGACGAAACATATCGCCCTGCGATACTTCTTCGTAAAGGACGAGATCGAGAAGGGAAGACTTGAGTTGTCTTACTGCCCCACATCCGAGATGGCAGCTGATTACTTGACCAAGAAGCTCGGAAAGTCGAAGTTTGAATATTGCATGCTGCTGACTGGACAGAGCCACGTCACCTGCAGCGACACTCCAGAAGCGAAGGGGAGTGTTGGAAACAACTGATTTAAGCGCCTCTGTCGTGTCGAAACACCAAGACAGAAGCGAAGCATATCGTATCGAAACATCGGTGAGTCAACCCTCGGAGGTTGAACAACTGCTGGAGGTTACGCGAAAGTCAAAGGTCAGCGACCTTTGACCTGACAAATACAGCGCGACAGCAAGGACAAACAACTGTCTCGATACTGAGCAGTTGCCCGAGTCGACACTGTATCGAACCGCAACAGCAACAGTAAAACAGTTATTAACTGTATCTCTTCATATTCCTCTGTATTCTTATAAAAGCTTGTATCTCTTTTGTTATTATCAACTTACTTTGCCCTCACACACAAGCGCAAGGTGGTTCACAATCCTTTAATTAAACGCTTCCGCTACTACATCATCCTACTCTCGAATTCTGTCCTGCAAAGATCCTAAGGGCCTTCTCAACCCAACAAATGCAACCCCCCACTATAACCTGCCACATGGCAAGTCCCAATGGGCCACCTCTGGCCCTGATTGGGTGAAAATAGTGCTAGCATCGCGCGGCGAGGTTGCATGGGCCTTCCGAGGCTGGAATTCTTCACTGTGCTGCGTTGTCATTGTTTCGGTCACGTCGTGCCCGTTTTGGTCACGTCCCTCTCCCTCAAACGACTCTCATCTTTCGTTTATGCAGCGGCTCCATTGCTCGAATCTGTGTTGTGCTCGGCAGGCTATAAGTGCGCTTCTTTCCCTGTCGCTACTTCGTTAGTTTAAACGCAGTTTAGCTATGGCCAGTGACACCAACCTGCAGTAGGTTTAGATGGCAACCTCTCCAGATTCCAGCAGTACGGTAGTTAGACGGCACCGGCCTGTTTACACTCCGTCTCCCGCTGCTGCACGCGCACGCCCGACTCCTCGCCCCTACATGCCTCAGTCGTCTCCTGCAGCCAGTGGCTCTACCGAGGATGAACCGAGCAGTAACGCAGACCGTCCTCGGCCTCCTCTTCCCCGAGTGGCTGTCCCCACTTTTCCGCAACGTAATCGCCCGCAGGGACAAGTGAAGCGCAACGCGGATGCAGAGCCTCCTTCCCCGCGGCATCGTATGACGAAACGCGTTCGCCACTCGTACACCGCGAAAGAGAAGCTTCACTGGCTGAAGATGCAAGAATTTCAGCCGGACCTGTCGAATCGAGCTCTTGCCAAGCTCGCAAAGGTGCAACCATGCCAGATTCGTGACTGGAAAAAGATGAGGGAACGACTGGAGGTCGCTTCCGGATGCCGCCGTCGCCTCATGGGGGCAGGACGCAAGGCGAAGTACCCGTTTATGGAACGGGCGGTCTACCGCCAGTTCCTGAGCCACCGGGCAAAGGGGCTCTCCGTTTCTGTCAACATGCTCCAGAAGTGGAGCGCGAAGTATATGAAGCATCGGATGCCTGGGGTCAATTGGCGCGCGTCGTTCCGCTGGTCGGCTCGTTTCCGCGCACGGTGGCACTTGGCAAGGAGGGTGAAGACTAAGATGGGGCAGAAGTTGGCAGCGGGTAAGTCTTCGCGTTGAAGTGCGGTCATGGTTCATCTTCGAACATGTTCTAATGTGCACCGTGGTTCTGAATGCAGATTGCAAGGAGAAAGTCGAGTCGTTTTGGGAGTTTGTGCGCCAGATGCGCACTCTGCATGACTACCCACTCGATCTGATCGTGAACGCCGATCAGACTCCGCTTTTCCTAGAGATGCCGGCGGAACGTACAATCGAAATGAAGGGAGCGCGGACGGTACACGTGCGGTCTGCGGGCTACCAGAAGGAACGCGTTACTGTTATGCTGGCAGTAACGGCGGGAGGGCTGAAGCTTCCCCCCTACGTTGTGTTCAAGCGGAAGACCGTCCCGAAAGTGGCCATTCCTGCCGGTAAGTGAACCAAACCACGCCTCAACCCATGCTATTGCCTGCTTCTCTATCAAACCCGCGGGACTCTGACGCTCGCGTTGTTTTCGACAGGTGTGGTGGTCCGTGCACAAGAGAAGGGATGGATGGATGAGTCTCTTGTGCAGGACTGGATCACGCAGGTGCTTGTGCCGTTTATGAAGCCTCTGCGAGAGACTACCGGACGCCGAAGGGAGGCCTTGGTGGTGCTGGACTCATACCGCGGCCACTTGACCGAAGCTGTTGGTCAGCCGATGCGCATGTTCAGGCTGTCGAGGGCGGTCATCCCAGGGGGGTGCACACCGCTTGTGCAGCCGTTGGATGTATCGATCAACCGCGCGTTTAAATGCGGTGTGCGTCACCGTTACAGCACGTGGTTCGAAGAAGACGGCATCAACCTGACAACGCGTGCAGGTGGGTTGATGCCTCAACTTGCATTTCCGCGAGGCTGGCTATTGTGCATGCATATGTCCCAACTATGGCTCGGTTTGCAAGTCCTCAATCGTGAATGTAAACTTCTTCCCTTACCACAGGCAATCTGCAAAAGCCGCCTGCGGAGACGGTTCTCCGCTGGATCGACGAATCCTGGGAAGCTGTTCCAGAAGAGCTCGTGAAGAAGGCGTTCGTCACATGCGGGATCTCCACCAGCATCGACGGCACCAAAGACCACCTCATCCTTGCCCACACGGGACAAGGGTGAGGTGGAGGTGCTGGACGACGTCAACGAGATGGTTGACGACGAGACTGTCGTCAACCCCTTCTACGCTGAAGTCCCCATGCCGGCCGAGGAGCTACAGGTGGAAGAGGAGGATGACGCCGCAGAGGCGGAGGCGGAGGCGGAAGACGAGGAGGGGGTTGGGCCTGCAGACGGCTAGGAGGCGGGGGAGTGCAGCGATGATGATGACTGGTGGCGTCCCGGCCGCTTTGACGGAGAAGAGGTTGAAGAATGGCATGCAGGGGACGATGATGAGTAGATAGCACCGTATTGCAATCAGGGCTGACGTTTCGTTTTAGGCCTCCCTGATTCCCGGAAAAAATTTCCCCCTCAATTATGATCGCACATTTTTCACAGGGAAGCTACCCTGATAGCTCAGTGTCGAACAAAGTCCTAGTCTGATCCGTCAGGGTTCACAGCTCAAAATCAGGGTTGCTATTAACATTGCACTACACTTCAAAATGACTGATACAACAACTTCAACTTTCCTACACTATCTAGTGCACGGGTTTGTCAATGAAGTACACCTCCTCTACGTCCTCATCGTCTGACAGGCAAGGGTTGTCCTCCTCTTCCACGACCTCCTGATCGTCGGCCAAGTCCTGTTCCACTTCATCGTCCTCCTCCTCCTCCTCCTCCTCCTCGTCCTCGTTCTCCCCCGCAGTTCCAGCAGCCACAGCTTCACCCTCCTTCTGCTTCCCCTTCCTCTCCCTCTCTGCCACGGCCAGCTTCAGGCTCTTCACAGGGCGCCTCCTCCGCATGGACCTCCATACCTCCAGTGCCTCCGGCCATTCGATCTCGTACTTCAGGAGCGATATATGCATCAGCTCCCCCAGACGCGCGTTGCAGAGCGCTCCACGCACCCAGGACTTGATGATGTTCTGCCTGGAGAACCCCCTCTCGCACTCCACGGTGGAGAGGGGAAGCACAGCCAGCGCCTGCCACAGCAGGATGAGGTTGGGCCATCTCCTGCCAGGCACATTCGAAGCACAACAAAACATGTAAAAGTATCAACTTAATAAATCAACAAGTTGGAATTCAACATGTTAATAATCACCAACATAAAAATCAAATAGGTAAAAAACTCGTAAGCATGCAGTGGCCTACCTCTTTGCGTCTACGCTCCCAAGAAAGTTGTTAAGGCCCTGGGCGAAGCTCTCCATCTCATGGTGTGACTCCATGATCGCGCAGAATGTCGGGAGCTCCCTCTCTGCTGCTTTGAGGTCGAATCCCGGCAGCTTGTGGCGGAAGAGCCTGCTGCATCCGTGCAGCCACTCCTTGCACTTCTTCTCTCGCTGGGCCTTGATCTTCGGCCACTTCCCCGCCCGGAACAGCTTCGTCGGGCCCAGCTTCCCAAGGTCATCCAGCCGTTCGTTCAGGTTGTCCACGCAGTCGCGGGAAAATTGGCGGCACAGCTTCACGCAGTCTGCGTAGGTGCTTCCCTCCTTGTGGCCCTTCAGCTTCCTCTCATGCATGGTGTAGAGGTGGTTGATTGGGCGTCCCTCTCCGTCCACGCCTCGAACCCGGACCTGCTTGCCTCCACCCTCCTTGTGGACCTTGAGGAAGTTTACCAGCCAGCTCTTCCCCTCGCCCCCGAACGGTTTGTTTGTCGTCAAGTAGCGCTCCGTCAGGTCACCCGTGGTGGACTCAATAGTCTTCGAAATCTCAGTCACATCCAGCTGTCAC
Source organism: Closterium sp. Naga37s-1 (assembly GCA_947471745.1). Lineage (NCBI taxonomy): Eukaryota > Viridiplantae > Streptophyta > Zygnematophyceae > Desmidiales > Closteriaceae > Closterium > Closterium sp. Naga37s-1. The sequence continues at coordinate 553,545 of CANJKZ010000431.1, forward strand.
ACATGCAATCAACAACAGGGAGTAGGATTAGCAAAAGTGTAGGATTACACTTCCCATCTCAACATTATACTAGCATTCAATCTCACCTCACGCCTCTGGAAGCAGCGGTTGAGGTCGTTCATGTCGGCCAGAATGTCGGCCAGGAAAAACAAACAGAACTGGAACTTGTAGTACGTCACAATCTCGTAGGCCTTGTGGTTGTGCTCCCAGAGCAGCACGATGCAAGCGCCGAGGACCTTGCACAGCCTTCGCACCGCATCACCTCGTGACAGCCATCAAACCGTGTGGATTCCTTGGACCTCGAGGTTTGTCTGGTAGATCACTCGCTGAAGGTACTTGAAGCGCTGACTCCACACGCTTGAGTTTCCGAGAAGCGTCGCCACTGTGCGCACCACCTTGTCAACCATGCCAAGGTCCTCGTTTGACTCAGCGGCGTCCTTCACAGCCAACGCCTCACTGTAGGATGCAGGGAATACAAATCAAGAGGTAATTGGTTAATCTTATACGTAGAAAACCACACCAACTAGGAAACTTGATACACACCGGTGGGCGATGCAGTGGCATGAAAACAGGTGCGGAACGTGTTCCCGAAGACGCGCCACCAATCCGTTTTCTTTCCCAGTCATGACCGACGCCCCATCCGTGCTGATGCCGACGATCTTGGACACATCGACGGCTGCGGAGCGGAGATGGTTCAGAAGCACCTCGAACAGAGACCCTGCATCACACCGCTCAACCGTCAGCAATGTAAAGAACTCGCATGCGATTTGGCGATTCTTCAAAAACGTTAGGTACACAATCATGTGTTTCCCTCGCGTTCGATCTGTGCTCTCGTCGCACTGAATGCCCAGGAAGGGGGATGCCAGGATGTGGTCCATCTGGACCCGAGTGAGGTATGTACTGATGCTGTGAACCATTTGTTGGAACCCGTATCTGCACAGAGGAGAATAAAATGGTCAGGATCGTGATAAAAAAACCACACGTCACATATGTCCAGCTGCAATCTAACGCTTAAATACCGTGTCAGATACACGCCGTAAGATTGTCGAGGAATGTCTGGTGTGTCCTGCTCCGCAAGATGCCGCATCAGCTTCGGAAACATGCTAATCGGGGCGTCGCACTGGCACAGGAACTGCGTAGACCGCATGAGACGAATCGCGCGCCGCCCCTCGACGTCGGAGTTGATGAAGTCAAAAATCGCCTGCTGGCCCTCGCGGATGCCCGCCGCAAGCTTCAACTGCCGATCCACCGCTGCCTTGTGTGCGTCCGTATGCTCGTGCGCCCTGAACGACTGCGTCTGCAAGTCACGGCCACCGTCGTCACCTTGCATGGCGTACCTCTTGTTCCCCTTCGCGTACGACATGCAGATGGAGCACTTCACGTATGGAAAACCGTCCTTGGTCTTCCCAAACACCAGCCAGGAAAAGTGTTGCGACCACTTCGTCTCGTAGTTAATACTCGCCTCAAGGTACACCTGATCTCGCAGCTGCATCTTGGTGAGTGCGGGCGAGCCGGTATCCGTGCGCACAGGGATGTCAACTTCCTCCGGTTGCTCAGCTTCTTTGTCATTGTCAGGCGGTGGAATACGGCGGCCTCCGACGACCAGAGTACTCTGCGCCCACTTCCCATTTCGCGCTCGCTTGGGAGTGGAAGAAGCCGACGGCGGGCCAACAGACACACGCACCGTGCTTGGAGTGGGGCTAGGCGATGGCGGTGGGGGATCTTTGCTGCAAGAAGCAACAGCCGGGGGTAGAGTGAAGGCGACAGGATGTGGAGAATCAGAAGGAGTAGGGGTTACTCTAGCAGCAGAGTCATGAACCGTAGACCTAGGAGGTTCTGCTGTCACCGGAGCACCGGTAGCTCTAAGAAAATCGAGCCCAGACCGGGGATCATCTGATGCTTTCTCCGGCAAGGCTTGCGCTGTCGGTTTCGCCGGTAAAGGTGGCTCGTCAGGGCCAGTCTGAGGAGCATCTTCGTCGGCCGGCAGGGCCTCCATGGCGGCGAGCTAGGGGAAAGATGGAGCGAGAGGAAAGTGTGATACTGAACGAAAAGCGGGAAGCGAAGGAAGCCTGGCTCTGGGTAGGGGGAAGGAAAGGAAGGTTGGAGATGGCGGGGTCATCACGAAACCACCGCGGCGCGATGCCACAAGATTGATGGCAACATTCGTCAATGAATTCGGCCGTAGATGCAAGGCCGAATTCATTCAAGGACTGCTTAGCTGCCAGCGCATACTGTCAACATGCCGTTCTGGCGAATGGCAGAGGCATGCTGTGCACTGCGAGGTGCGCGTGGCAGCAACGTATCATAGATTTGGGTGCGTTGTCACTGTTGACAGCTGTCTTTACAGCACGGTGTTGGAATTCGGTGTCGTTATTACGTCAGTCCAGTGCGTGAACGGGGTACCTCACATGGGGCCACGCGAAGTAATGATTACGCACAGGGGGGGGGGTTATCAAAAGGAAACTTCGAGGAACCTTCGTCCCGATACCCTCGCATTCAGGGTCCACCGAACGCATACTCTGCATAGACATAGTCCGCAAGTACACTACTCTGAGACTAGTTATAAGATTTCAGGGCTCGATAAGTAACTTTTCTGATTGGATCAGAGTTCACAAGTTAAAAAAACTGAAATTGCAGGGCCCAGCAGTTGAGAAGCCTGTAATCACCCTGAAATCAGGGTAATTACCCTGATAAAATCAGCCCTGATTGCAATTCATGATCTCTGGGCGGTAGATGATCTTGATGTTTATGTGAAACTCTTGGTTCTTGATGGCGGTAATCTTAGTAGGTAGTAGATTGTGTTAGGCTGAAAAAAACTCTTTAGGATCTTTGCAGGGGTGAACTCTGGGTAGAGTTGGTGTAGTAGCGGAAGCGTTAATTAAAGAGTTGTGAACCACCTTGCACTAGTATGTGAGGGCAAAGTAAGTTTATGATAATAAAAGAGATACAAGCTTTTATAAGAATACAAAGGAATATGAAGAGATACAGTTAACTGTTTTACTGTTGCTGTTGCGGTTCGATACAGTGTCGACTCGGGCAACTGCTCAGTATCGAGACAGTTGGTTGTCCTTGCTGTCGCGCTGCATTTGTCAGGTCAAAGGTCGCTGACCTTTGACTTTCGCGTAACCTCCAACAGTTATTCAACCTCCGAGGGTTGTCTCACCGATATTTCGATACGAGCTACTTCGCTTCTGTCTTGGTGTTTCGACACGACAGAGGCGCCTAAATCAGTTGTTTCCAACACTCCCCTTCGCTTCTGGAGTGTCGCTGACGTGGCTCTGTCCAGTCAGCATCATGCAGTATTCGAACTTCTGCTTTCCGAGCTTCTTGGTCAGGTAGTCAGCTGCCATCTCAGACGTGGGACAGTATGACAGCTCGAGCCTTCCCTTCTCGATCTCATCCTTCACGAAGAAATATCGCAGGGCGATGTGTTTCGTCCTGTTTGCGAAGCCGTTCTTGTTGGCGATGCGAATTGCTGACTGGTTGTCGCAGAACAGGGTAAAGTTGGGTAACTCGGCTAACTTCGCTTCTTCCAGCAGCTCGCGAAGATAGAGTCCTTCCTTGGTGGCTGAGCAGAGTGCAATATATTCTGCTTCAGCTGACGAGAGGGCAATTAATTCCTGCTTGCTCGACTGCCAAGAGATAGGTCCGATAGGTTCGAGGCGGTAGATGTAGCCGGTGCGGGAGCGCCTATTGTCGGAGTCGCCAGCGTGATCAGCGTCGACGTAGCCGATTAACTTAGTCGGTGTGGTTGCGTTCTTGTAGTAAGTTAGGCCGATCGTTGGGGTGCTGACGAAGTAGTGAAGAGCGCGGTCGAGCTCCGCCAGATGTTCTGCTTCAGGCTTCTTGAGGTAGGTGGCGAGCTGGCTTGCGGAGTATGAGAGGTCGGGGCGACAGGTGACGGCTGCGAAGAGAAGACATCCCAGCTTTTTCTGGTAGTCTCGTATGCCGGCGGGCTTGAGTAGAGCGGAGCTTCCTTTGTCGTTCCCTGCCGTGTAGCGGTATGGCGTGGAGATGGCTGTTGGTGTGAGCGTAAAGCGTTTGGCGATGGTGTCGGCATATTTCTCGGCGCTGAGGTAGATCGCGTCCTCCTCTTCCCGGATGTTGAGGCCGAGGTACTGAGTGACGGTAGATGAAACTGTGAGCGTGAGATCTCGCTGCAGCTCCCCTTCGAACCAGGTAGTGATGCCGTCATTTGAGCCGATGTAAAGGAGATCGTCCACGTAGATGATTAGTAGGATGTAGTCGTCGTTTTTTGTGAGCCGGTACATGCCTTGATCGTGCGGTAGTTGCTTGAAGCCGATGCGGATGAGGCGAGTGTGCAGGTACTGTTGCCACAGTCGCGGGGCCTGCTTGATGCCGTAGAGTGACTTGAGTAGCTGGCAGACTTGGTTGGGTTCTCTGTGGGAGCCGTGCGGTAGCTCGACGAAAATTTCTGCATCAACAGGTGCGTAGAGAAACGCGTTCGCGACGTCAATTTGTCGCAGCTTCTTCTTCTTCATGGCGGCGATTGCGAGGAGAATGCGTAGTGAGGTGTGGCGGCTAACCGGAGCGAAAGTTTCGGTGAAGTCGCGTCCGTGTTCTTGGTCGAAGCCGCGTACAACCCAGCGAGCCTTAAATTTGTCAATGGTGCCGTCAGCCTTTGTCTTCACACGGAAGACCCACTTCCCGGTGAGCACTGTCTTGTTCCGTGCCACGCCGATAGGAACCACTTTCCACGTGTTGCGTTCCTCCAGTGCCTTCAGCTCCTTGTCCATGGCTTCGCGCCATTTTTCCTTATGCTCCCCCCCCAGAGCCTGTTGAACCGTCGCAGGCTCTTTAGGAATGGCGGTGCCGTGGACTGCGGTGACGAGTCCGAGAATTTGCAGTCCACTCTGTGAGTAGCGGGGAAGATTTGCGTCCTCGGGATAAGCTGCTTCATCTCCCGCTTCTGGATCAGGTATGAAGTTGGGTCCTACTCGTTCTGCTTCGTTGGTGTTGACTGTTGCAGGTGTTACGTAACCCTTGTCGGCGAAATAGTAGAAGGTTTCGGCGTTGACACTTTCGCGAGGGTTATCTTCGTCCATGGGAACGTCCACGGAGCAGAACGGAAGAGGTCCGGCTTCTTCTGATGCGTTGTCCACATTCTGCTCGTCCCAGTCAGCTTCGTCCGTTGCTGAGGCGAAGGCTCGGTCACCGCGAAAACCACCTGTGGGATCCTGGTCTTCTTGCAGGTTGGCAAGGTATGTCTGGAGCGTGAGTCGTTCGTAGAAAATTACATCACGTGCTGCTACTATTTCCTTGGAATGGACGTCGAAGATTTTCCACGCGTTGTAGTTCTTTTCGATTCCCAGGTGTAGTCCCCACTGTGCTCGTTGAGAAAATCGGCCCGCTCGTGCTGCTGGGGGTCGGTACTGTACCATGCATCCGAATATTCGTAACATTTTTTGTGCTGCCCTGTTTTCCTGTCCATAGCAGATGCGGTGATGCGTTGTTTGGAAGCGATGATGACGAGAGCAAGTTGTGCAGCATGACGGCGTGGTCCATTGCCGCAGGCCACTGGTGGTTGGGTAGCCGCATGCCACGTAACAGTTTGCGCATGCTGTTCTGCAAGGTCCTGTTCATTCTTTCTGCTACACCTTGCTGCTGATGGGCGTAGGGAAGGGAGATGAGCCGCTTGATTCCCCTTTCCGCCAGGTACTGCTTGAATCGCTGAGAGGTGTATTCTCCTCCTCCGTCTGACTGGAAGCTTTTCAGTTTCACGCCCGATTCTCTCTCTGCTACTGGTAGCCAGGCAACGAAGGCTGCGAATGCCATGTCGCGGCTAGGGAGGTTTAGGTGCCAGACATAACGGGTGGCGGCGTCGATGAAGGTGATTGTATAGTTGTATATTACTTGTCCTGGTTCCTGATTGTACAGGATGTCGCTATACACCTTCTCGAGTGGTGCGTACGCGGGTGCGCTCGGGTTGTGATGAGACGCAAACGGTCGATGTGGTAAGTCACCTTCAGGGCAGGTGAAGCACGTTCCGCGTACTCGTTGAAGTTCTCGTCCGTCGGTCAGTAGGAGTGAGTCCTTGTCGAGTACTCCTGCTCTTATCGTATTGTTTAGTACTGTGTTGCTTGGGTGTCCCATCCTTGCGTGCCAGGTGCTTTCGTCGGCGCGATGTCCGGGTGATCGTCGGTACATATCGGAGTTGGAGTAGAAGTTGGCGGTGAAGTTGGCGCTACGATGAACTTCTTGTGGTGCTGGGTGTAGTTGTTGCGCGGGTGTCGGTGGTGTGTCGTCGATGAGGAGCGGTGTCGTTGAAGGACCAGCAATTGGTGTTGACGTTCCTGCTGTTGCCGTTAATGGTTCTGCTACTGCCGATGTTGTCTCTGCTGCTGCCGATGTTGTCTCTGCTGCTGCCGATGTTGTCTCTGCTGCTGCCGATGTTGTCTCTGCTGCTGTTGATGTTGTCTGAATTGTTGCTAACGCCCTTGTTCTTTCTGCTTCAGGGATGGTGTGTGAGTACCAGAAGCCTTCTGGACTGAAGTCTGGATCAAGGTCTGGAGGGTGTGTCCAGTTGGTGAAGTTAACGATGGCGTCGCTGTCGGCGGTGCCAAGATTAGGAACGAAATCAAGAACGAAGACGTTGTTCTTGAGGACCGCCTTGCCGATGTAAAGTCCTCTTCTCCCATGATACAGCTTGAATTCTTGGGTGGTGCTGTCTGCTTCGAGGTGAATCCCTTTCGCCATTAGCTGACTGACGCTCAGTAAGTTGTAGCCGAGTCCCTCTGCGATTAGTACTTTTGACATCTGCAGTATAACGTTTGTTTCCCTTGACTGGAGTTGAACTACGCCTTGTCGTCGTGTTCGCAGGTTCTGATTGTTGGCGACTGTAATGACAACTTCGCGTTGAATTTGGTGTTCTCGTTGAACGAAGCGTCCCGAGGAGCACATGTGCTGTCCGCAGCAACTGTCCAAGAACCATGTGTCTTTTCCGGATGGTTCGCTTTGGGCGATGGCGGCGTATGTCGGGTTTGGCTGAAGTGACTCGCGGCGGGGTGTGGTTTCGTCGAGTTGTTCTTCCGGTGAGTAGTGTGGTGGTGACTCGGTGATACAGGAGTCACTCAGCTTTGCCATGCAGCTGACGATGTTTCTTGCTCCTTGTGCAGGTTGTCCCGTTGAAGTCGTTGAGGCTTGAATCTGGGTCGTGGGATTTGCTTGCGTTGAGGCGATTTGGCTGCTTGAAGGTCGAAGTTGCTGCTGTGGAGTTGTTGACTGTTGACGATTTGGGCAGTGCGTACGCGGGTGTCCTGAAGTTTTGCAGATGTGGCAGAACGGAGGTACTAGCTTCGGTTGTTGCTGCCGCTTGTTGTTGTTGTTGTAGCGTCGCTGAGTGTGGAACGCGAATTCCGGTGCTGATGTCTTCTTTTTGTGTCGTTCTTCTTGCAGGTCCATGTCTTGCTGCTCGGCGGGGATTTCGGCGCAGAGCGCTGCTTCGGAGATTCTTCCGTGAGCTCGGAGAATGGCCTTTGTGGCACGCCATTGAGGACCGAGGCTGCCGATGATGACTATCACGAAGGCGTCTTCAGAGATCGACCCTCCGCATCGAAGAAGCTTGTCGCGCAACTCGCGACATCGACTGATATACGCCATTCCTTTCTCCCCTGGTTTCATTTCAACCGTTGTCAGTTGCGCCATTAACCGACTTTGGCTTACGTTGTCTGTTGCTTGATACAGGCTCTTCAGGTGGTTGTACGCGAGCTCCGCGGAGTTGCCGTAACCTCGGTAAGACCTTATGTTCTGCTGTTGAGTCGGGGTGATATTCCTCAGTAGGATCGTGTACGCCATCATTGACTGATAGGTATACTGCTGCTTCTCGTACTGTGTGCCGTTTGTTGGGTATGGCAAAGACCCGTCGAAGAACCCGAGTATCTGCGCGCCTTCCATCATCAGCTCGAACTCGAATGACCAGGTGAAGAAGTCCTTTCCATCGAAAGGTCTTGACGTCTGCATCTTCAGAACGTGTGCGAACTGCGACTGAACTTGTAATGCGTCCAGTGATTTTTCTTGTCCAGGTGAAGGCTGTGGGTGTGGCATAAAGCTGATGGACCCGCGCTCGTACGGAGCAAAGGTAGGCTGCTGTTGTTGATTTCCTCGTGCATATGATGAGCCGTCGAGACTCATGGGTGTTGCTCCGTTGTTGTTGCTGTTGTGTGACTGCGCAGGTGCCGATTGTTGGTGTTGCTCGTAGAAGGACATGAAGGAGAAAAACTTCTCCATCATGCTCTGGTCGAAGTCTGCAGGTTGATTCGCGGGAGTCTCGGTAGATGTTGCTCTGGGTCTTGTTGCTGTGCCCTCCTCTGTCTGTAGGCCAGAGGCAGGAGGTGGAGTAGGAGTAGTGCCCTGGGAGCCGTTGGAGTTGCTCCTTTCCTTTTGTGTAGCCATGCTTGTTGATGTTGTCGGTATAGAAGTTGAATTCCCCCTGATAGCTCTCATACCATGTTAGGCTGAAAAAACTCTTTAGGATCTTTGCAGGGGTGAACTCTGGGTAGAGTTGGTGTAGTAGCGGAAGCGTTAATTACGGTAAAGAGTTGTGAACCACCTTGCACTAGTATGTGAGGGCAAAGTAAGTTTATGATAATAAAAGAGATACAAGCTTTTATAAGAATACAAAGGAATATGAAGAGATACAGTTAACTGTTTTACTGTTGCTGTTGCGGTTCGATACAGTGTCGACTCGGGCAACTGCTCAGTATCGAGACAGTTGGTTGTCCTTGCTGTCGCACTGCATTTGTCAGGTCAAAGGTCGCTGACCTTTGACTTTCGCGTAACCTCCAACAGTTATTCAACCTCCGAGGGTTGACTCACCGATATTTCGATACGAGCTACTTCGCTTCTGTCTTGGTGTTTCGACACGACAGAGGCGCCTAAATCAGTTGTTTCCAACAGATTGCACCCCTAGATCTATGAAATCTACCTCTAATGAGAACTTTTGCCTGACATAACACCCTCCCCCCGGGTCTTATAAAGAATCACCCCAAAAGGGGGGGTATAGTACAAACGGGGTCAACTATAACACCCACCCCGCACAAGCCACCCGGGGGGTCTACAATTTCGGCGGGTGGTATGTCCGGGTGATTACGGTACATGAAATCTCACCGAGAAATCAACAGTGAAAAAACATGGCAAATCAAAGGCCAAAGCCACCAGCATTTGCACTATGCCGGCATGGGCACAGGTGTTAGAATCTAGAATAGAACGAGGATGAATGACTAAGGGAAAGTTGGGTACAAATGTAAACCCTAGAAAACTGTACCCCATATGTGCTACCCCACTATAGCCTACAGTAGCTATGTCATATAAATCTGACACACCCCCATAGGCAAAGTGGGGGAGAACAAGGGGTCACAAGACCAGTCAAGCAAAGCAAAGCAAGCTCAGGGTGGATCACAAAGTCACCACACATTCCGAGCACAAGTTCAAGGCCACAAGGCCAGTTCACATGCAGGATTACATATATATATAAGGCTAGACAAGCAAGAGCAGGTGTATATATATATGCAACAGTACAAACAAGGTCAAGGGGTGAGCAAGTGAGGCAAGGTAGGCACAAGACCCAGCTGAGTACAGAAGCGCTGATGATCACAAGGCGCAAGTGCCTTGGTGAAGATATCAGCAGTGTTGGCCTCAGAGGCCACGTACGCAAGCCGCAGCTGACCACGCTGCTGTAGCTCACGAGCAAGGAAGTAGCGGAGAGCAATGTGCTTTGTTCTGTGCTCCAGTCTCTGCTCTCGACACAAGGCCAGCATGGCCTTGTTGTCTACGTACAGCACTGGAGGAGAACGAGGCGGCTCTCCGAGGTCAGTCAGCAGGTAGGTGAGCCAGCGAAGCTCCTGTGCAGCCATGGCCCCGGCGTAGATCTCAGCCTCACAACTGGAGCCGAGAACAGAAGACGAGCGGGTAGCCCGCCACGAAACAGAGCCGGAACCAAGGCTGAAGGTGTAACCCTGTGACGACCGCTGCGTAGCCTGGTCGTCAGCCCAAGAAGCGTCTGCGTGCCCAGTGAGGACCACTGGACTCTGCCCTCCAAGCACAAGCCCCATGCCCGACGTACTGCACAAGTAACGCAACACCCTCTTCGCTGCAGCCATGTGCTCCGGTCTGTGTCTCCCAGGAGCAACATAGCGTGCGAGAATGCTAAGAGGGTATGCGAGGTCAGGTCGTGTGCAGGTCATCAGGTACATGAGGCAGCCAACCAGCTCTGGGTACGGGCCACTCGACTCTACGGACTCATCCGAAGGCAGAGCTGAGAGCGAGTGGCGAGTAGGCAGAGGAGTGGCCTGAGGCGAGGAGTACGTGAAGCCGAAGCGCTGAAGGACCTGCTGCACCATGTGTGACTGAGTCAGGGTAATGGTGCGGCGTGCTCTGTCCCGGGTGATCTGCAAGCCAAGGTAGCTGCGCAGTTCACCCAGGTCTGTGCACGTGTGTCTCTTCTGCAGCTCGGACTTCACGTGGGCGAGTCCAGCAGTGTCAGCTGTGGCAAAGACCAAGTCGTCGACGTACACGAGGATGTAGAACGGCGGCAAAGAAGTGTCGGTGCGCAGAAACAGCGACGGGTCGGCAGTAGAGGGAGCAAACCCAAGAGCCGCAAGTGTAGTCCTCAGTGTGTCGTGCCACTCACGCGGTGCCTGGCGGAGACCGTAGACTGGTCGTCAGAGGCTCCACTGGGTGCCAAGAGGAAAAGACCCAGTGAAGCCAGGTGGGCGACGCAGCCAGATCTCCTCGTGCAGGCTGCCCTGCAAGAAAGCAGTGCTGAAGTCAAGAGAGTGCAGCTCGTAGTCGCGGTGAGCAGCTATGTGCAGCAGTACCCGAAGAGTGGTCATCTTCGGGGTGGGAGAGAAGGTCTGAAAGTAGTCAACTCCCTGCCGCTGACTGAAGCCACGAGCCACGTAACGCGCCTTGAAGACAGGCGGAGAACCCGGCGGTCGCTTCACCCTGAAAATCCACATGCCACTGACGATGTTCGCCCCAGGCGGGGGAACCTCGTCAACGTAGGTGCCTGTGGACTTCCAGGAAGCCATCTCTGTGTCCATAGCTGCCTGCCACTGAGAGGAGTAGGGACCCTCTATCGCCTCCGCGTAAGAGCGCGGAGTCGGGATGTCAAGTGCATCCGGGTCTCCCTCAGGGGTAAGCAGTACGGACACGAGATGAGGTGAAGCAGCAGCCAAACACTGGAACTCCTCCTGCCTGTCCTCAAGGACGTCCGTGCCAAGGGCACACTCACCCCCGACGGACGGAGGACAGACAGACTCAGACTCAACGACAAGACTAGCAGCGTAGTCTAGACGACAGCGAGCAGCAAAGTCGACGAGCTCAGCAACTAGGGCAGATGCAGCAGTGGACTCAAAGGAAGGGTCAGTGACGACAGTAGCAAGGAGACGCGTGACAGCAGGACTGGCAGCACGAAGAGAGTCCGACTCCGGGTCGGGAAGAGCAGGAAGAGAGGACTCAGGAGGAGAAGGCAAAGGGGCACGCAGAGGAGCAGTGGACGGACGCAGAGACATCCGGTGCGTGCCAGGGACAGGAGGAGGACGCTGACGCGAACCACGACCACTAGAGCGAGCAGGACGGACAGGCGACGCAGGGCGAGACGCAGGCTCACGACGCTCAGCCAGACCTCCAGTAGGACCAGTGTAGGGAGAAGGAGCGGGCAGTGGGGAGGCCGGCTGGAACTGTAACTGTGACGGGACAGGCTGTGGACACTCTAAGGGAGGAGGAGGACCAGTAGAAGGCGGGAGACCAAGAACCTGCTGAAGGAGCGGAACGAAGTACGGCCGAGGCCGCGCGGCGACTCCAGACACGGCAGGGACAGCACCAGTACCCCCAGCGGCAGCACCAGCGCCAGCAGCACCTCCAGCTCCAGTACCTCCAGCAGCACCAGTAGCACCCCTAGCAGGACCGCCTCCAGGACCGACAGCAGTAGCCTCAGCGTCAACACCCTCAGCAGCTCCAGCTCCAGTCGTACCCGCAGGCCCAGCAGCTCCAGTACTCCCAGTACGAGCACCTCCGGGACCCGCGGCACCAGCACCCTCAGCAGCCGAAGAACCTCCAGCTCCAGCAGTACGCCTCCAGCGCCGGGCAAACCACTCGCGCAGCTCCTGTGGAGAGAGTGGCTCCCGCCGAGACGAAGCACCCGGAGAACCTCCAGGCTCAGCACCGCCAGACGCCACACGAGCAGGCCCAGCTCCCTCAGGCTCCGCACCCCCAGGCTCAGCACCTCCAGGCGTAGCACCCCCAGGCTCAGCACCCCCAGGCTCAGCACCCTCAGGCTCAGCACCCCCAGGAGTAGCACCCTCAGGCTCAGCACCCCCAGGCGTAGCACCCACACGCTCAGCACCCCCAGAGTCAGCACCCCCAGGCTCAGCACCCTCAGCAGCACCAGAGTCACCAGTAACCTCGACAGGCTCGACGGCATCTACCTGAGACACACCTGAAGGGGCAGGACCCTGAGGGGGGAGGGGGTCTACCGGGGGGGGACCTGGCACAAGGAAGAGCGGTGGCGGGGGGAGGGACGGAGTGCGGTAGGGGAAGAGGCGGTAGTAGGGGACCGACTCGTCAAACGTGACATCCTGGGAGGACAGAACACGGCGAGAGGTGGGGTGGTAGAACTGCCACCCTGGCGCGTCAGGGGGGAAGCCAAGGAAGACGCAAGGAGCAGCACGAGGGGACAGCTTGTCCGCAGACAAGTCGCGGACAAACGCCCGAGATCCCCAGACACGGAACGCAGACGCATCGCCAACCTTCCCCGTCCACAGCAAAGCTGGGGAGGTCTCCTGCATGGAGACCCTGGGGTGAAGGTTGATCTGATGCGCCGCGTACCGAACCGCAAACGGCCACAGAAAATGGGGGGCTGCCGCATGCATCATGGACGTACGGGCGACGTCCATGACCATGCCAATGCGGCGCTCAGCAATCCCATTTTGCTGTGGAGAGTCCGGAAGCGTGAAGGTCTGGCGGATGCCTCGTGCACGACAGTAGGCTCGCAGAAGGCCAGAGGAGAACTCTCCACCTCTGTCAGAGTGCAGACGCAGAACAGGAAAGCCCGAGCCAAAGCTCTGCCTGAGCTGGAGACGAGCTGCGCGGATCCAGTCGATCAACACCTCAGTGACATCACCCTTGCTGCGCAAGGGGAAGACTGTGGTGTAACGCGAGTAGTCGTCAACCACCAGCAGGAAGTAGCGCTCGTGACCCTGTCCACGGACGCGGGCCGGGCCCCACACGTCCATGTCAAGCGTCTGCAGCGGGGCCTCTGTCGGAGGAAACTGGGAGGAGTGAGGGGCAGCCCGCTGCCGCCCCTCGACACAAGGGACGCAGGTAGGGCCTGGCCCCGGAGGAAGGGGAGGGAGGGACCGGGGAAGACCAGAGACAAGGACACGGGAGGCCATGCCTCGGAGACGAAGCAGGGAGGGGTGACCAAGGCGGTGGTGCCAGAGGAGAGTCTCGTGCGACAGGAGGCGACACGAACAGGGGGCAGACTCAGGACCAGACCTGGACGCTGCAGCAAACACCTGACCCGACGCAGCTACCTGACCAGACGCAGTGACTGGAGGAGACGCAGTAGTCAGTGTGTACAGGCTCGACCCCGGCCGACGTGTAAACGTGGCCAGGTGTCGGCCTGTCCGAGCGTCCGTGCAGTGGGTCACCCGCTGACTCGCAGGAGTGAACTGGTGAACCCCCGCATCCTGTAGGTCAGCACCACTCACCAAGTTCGTAGAGAACGAGGGGAGGTAAAGACCAGACAGGGTGCCAGAGGGGGCCGCCGGACACGGGAGGACAGTGGAGAAGTGAGCAAGGACAGGACCCCCAGAGGGGTCTGCCAGAGAGACTGCAACTGGCCGGCCAAGCGGCGTGAGTGTGGTGCGGTCTCGAAAGAAGGAGCGAGAAGCCCCCGAGTCAAGGGTGAAGGTGTGGGAGGCCGAAGCCGACGCAGTACCTGAGAGAGCAGACTCACCAGCACCTGAGGGAGCAGACACACGAGCACCTAGAGCAGCAGCCTCACCAGCACCTGGGGTAGCAGACACGCGAGTACCGGGAGTGGTAGCCTCACCAGCACCTAGGGCAACAGACGCACGAGCACCTAGAGCGGCAGCCTCACTCACAGGACACGGCAGCTGCACCTGTCCACTACCAGAAGCTCCCGAACGACGCACTCCAGAGCGACTGCCACTACGGCCACCCCGACAGCCCCAACTGGCGTACCACTCACGAAGCTGCTGGGGCGAAAGAGGACACGGCAGCTGCACCTGTCCACTACCAGAAGCTCCCAACCGACCCACTCCAGAGCGACTACCACTACGGCCACCCCGACAGCCCCAACTAGCGTACCACGCACGAAGCTGCTGGGGCGAAAGAGGACACGGCAGCTGCACCTGTCCACTACCAGAAGCTCCCGACCGACCCACTCCAGAGCGACTACCACTACGGCCACCCCGACAGCCCCAACTAGCGTACCACTCACGAAGCTGCTGGGGCGTGAGGGACTCACGCGCACGGCCCTGGAGCTGCATCTGGCCACGCCAGGAGTAGCAGTAGCAGTAGTAGCGGCAGTAACAGCAGTAACAGCAGGAGCAGTAGCAGTGGGAGTAGAAAAGGCAGTAGCAGCAGTAGCAGCGGTAGCAGTGCTGGCAGGGCAATGCTCACCAGTGGTCGGCGCGGCAGGCGCAAGACGGTGGCGACAGCGGGGCCGCTACAACTGCAGGGCGGGGCCGGGCCGCAGCAGGGAGCTCCGCGGCAGCTGCTGCAGGGCGAGGCCGGGCCGCGACGGCAGCTGCTCCAGGTGCCAGGGGCGGCTGCTGCAGTGGCGACTACTCCAGGGGCCAGGGGCGGCTGCTGCAGCGGTGGTTGCTCCAGGGGCCAGGGGCGGCTGCTCCAGGGGCGAGGGGCGGCTCCTGCAGTGGCGGCTGCTCCAGTGGCCAGGGGCGGCTGCTGCAGGGGCGGCTGCTCCAGAGGCCAGGCGCGGATTAGGTCAGGGCGACGCGGCGAGCAGGGCGACGCGGCGGGCAGGTGGCGACGCCGCGGGCAGGGCGACGCGGCGGGCAGGTGACGACGCCGCGGGCAGGGCGACGCGGCGAGCAGGTGACGACGCCGCGAGCAGGGCGACGCGGCGGGCAGGGCGACGCGGCGAGCAGGTGACGACGCCGCGAGCAGGGCGACGCCGCGAGCAGGTGGCGACGCCGCGGGCAGGGCGACGCGGCGAGCAGGTGACGACGCCGCGGGCAGGCGACGACGCCGCGGGCAGGCGACGACGTCGCGGGCAGGCGACGACGCCGCAGGCAGGCGACGACGCCGCGGGCAGGCGACGACGCCGCGGGCAGGGGCTACGTCGCGGGCAGGTGACGACGCCGCGGGCAGGCGGCGACGCCGCGGGCAGGACGACGCGGCGGGCGGCGAGAGCCTGTAGGGGCGGCGCGCGGTCGGGCAGAGGCTGCGCGCGGGCCTGACGAGTCTGCAGGGGCGGCTGTCGGGCCTGACGGGCCTGCAGAGGCGGCTCGGGGGGGGCCTGACGGGTCTGCAGAGGCGGCTCGGGGGCCTGACGGACCTGCAGGGGCGGCTCGAGGGCGCACGAGGGCGTTCGAGGGCGCACGAGGGCGCACGAGGGCGCACGAGGGTGCACGAGGGCGCACGAGGGCGTACGAGGGCGCACGAAGGCGCACGAGGGCGCACGAAGGCGCACTAGCAGAGAAAGGCGCACGAGGGCGCACGTAAGGTAGGGCGCACGAGGGCGCTTCTAGCGGAATAGTGGGCCCATAGTAGAAAGCGGTCCTAGGTAGCAACCTAGGCTCGTGATACCATGTTAGAATCTAGAATAGAACGAGGATGAATGACTAAGGGAAAGTTGGGTACAAATGTAAACCCTAGAAAACTGTACCCCATATGTGCTACCCCACTATAGCCTACAGTAGCTATGTCATATAAATCTGACAACAGGTACAAGCGCAGGGCTCATGACCATCGGCTTGGCTACCGCCACAACCTTATCTTCTCCAAACAGGTACTCCACAAGGGTCAGAGCAAACTCAAATGCCGTCCCCGCCCCTCGACTCGTTACAATCGGACCATCAACCACCACACGTGCTGACACCGCAGATTGATCCGCAAGCTGGTCAGAAAGGGATGGGTGTGCTGTGGCCTTCTTCCCTTGGAGTAACCCCTTAGACTGGAGCACCACAACCGGAGCAGCGCATATGGCCGCACACAGCCGCCCGTCAGCCACTTGCTCACGCAGAATTACATCCAGCAAGTTGCTGTCGCGAAGGTGGTTTACCCCGGGAATACCCCCCGGAACGAACACGAGGTCAAACTTACGCCCCGCAGCAGCCACATCCGTGAGGGTGGCGTCAGCTGTGAGATTCGTCCCGCAACGCAGCTTCAAATCCAGAGAATCGCTGACAGAAGCAACAGTGACTTTCGCTCCTGCACGCACGAGCACGTCAATGGGAACAACCGCCTCCACATCCTCTGTTCCGTCAGCCACTGCCACCAGTACCGTCACTTCCTCCCCTTCCTTCTTCGGCTTGGGAATCTTATCCTTATTTTCCACCACACGCAGCAAATCAGATCCATCCCCCTTTGCAGCTACAATCCCTGCAGCTACTTCGGCTGCTTTCGCCTCCCCAAACAGCCGAGTTGCCAACGCAAGCGCAAACTCAATTGCGGTTCCGGGGCCGCGGCTGGTAACCACGTTACCGTCTTCCACGACTCGAGATGCAGTAACAGCTGGGTCAATGCCAGTCAACTTATCAGAGAAGGCTGGGTGGGCTGTGGCTTTGGTGGTGGCAGTGAGGACGCCCCAGGATTGGAGGGCCACCACAGGGGCAGCGCAGATGGCAGCCACGGACGAATGGGGGAGCGACATGTGGCGCTCCACAATCTGCTTGAGGGGTGCGCTGTCCCGCAGGTACTCGGCGCCTGGCATGCCTCCTGCAGGAAAGAAAGCAGGGAGAAGGAAAGCGAGATACGAAAGAAAGCAAAAAAAAGTGTTGGGCGCCTGAGTAACACGCTAGAGGGGCTCGCTGTCCCTCGGGTGTCCCGCGCCTGGCATGCCTCCTGCAGGAGAAAAAGAGACGAGATGTAGGTAAGAGTCATAGCATCTTCCACAAGGTTCCTGGTCCCATGTCATGTCACTTGAGGTGTCTTAACACTTAGATGTCCCATGCTGCTGCTCCCGCAAAAAAAAAATCGTTCTTCGTGATTGTTTCAGGGATACCAATCCCTCGTTTGAAGCACATTACCTGGCAAGACGACAAGGTCGAAATCCGTATCCACGACCGACGTGATGACGTCATCAGCGACGAGCTTCACTCCGCGCGACGCGACGATCGCCTTCCGCGGCTCGACGGACGCAACAACCACCTCGGCTCCCGCGCGTCTAAGCACATCCACTACAATCACACTCTCCATCTCCTCCGTCCCCGTCGCGATCGGTACAAGCACCTTCTTGGGCTTCGCGGCGCCCCCGCTGTTGTCACCCTCGCCCGCCATGGCTCTCGAGGTGACTGAAACGCGCGAAACTGGGAGGTTGTGACGCGCGCAGAGGCCTGCGGAACCGGGGGAAACGACGCGTGAGGACCGTGCTGTAGAGAGCGCAAAGGCGGAAGACAGTGGGGTCGGAGCACTCCTCCGAGGAGCAAGCGCGACGGGGAAAACTTGCGCGGAGATGAGTCGCGGAGACGAGGCGGCAGGCCGCCTGTAAGACTGGGTAAAGCGGGAGAGAACGACAGCTGATTGGTGTGGGTGGGAGGAAGCAACCCGAGAAGCACGCCGAGCTGCAGTGGTGGCGACAGCGGTAGCGGAAGCGGATGCTGCGGCGGCAATAACGGCAGGCATGGTGGAGTAGGATAGAATGACAATATGAGAATGCAATGAAGGATATTTTGAAGATTCTAGATTCTTCTGTGGGTGAATTCGACCCCGTTATTGCCTCACCTGCCACAAGCCCACCCAATCATGTGGTTAGATCAAATTGTTTATGGAAGGGATAAACAATAATCCTAGCCTACCTAGAGAATTCTAGAACCTTATGAAGATACTATATCGAGTGACTTATTACGGATACAAACTTCCTGCATATTTCCTAGATTTCATCCTGCCGACTTCTGACAACTTAGTGATCTGTCTGAATAGGATCAATCAGCCATGAAGCATAAGCGTTAGTTTTCGAAGTTCTACGACGCGAAGTCGCAAGTGCAGGCTAGGCTGCTGTCGGCTTCCCTTCCAATCGACTCTGATCCAGTAAGAAGCGAAAGGCAAGGTTACACATTTCGCGATGGCGAAAAAGGATCGGCGAGCATCGCAAACTGCCAAGCCGCAGAAGAAGGTGAAGTCGCCAGCGGAGATCACGGCGGATAAGCTTCGGTATCACAGAGAATTGGACTCGCGATGGGCGATCATTCGCGTAAGCTCAGCATTCACCGTTCCTTATCATCACCGTACCTTATCAGTCCGCAGTTCACCTTTCTTACTCTTCCTCGTGATCTTCATCTTTTCACTGGCAACACTGATCCATGCATACCACAGAGAATCAAACTCTCGTTCATCTATTGTTGTCGTAAGCTCGCTCCTCGTTGTCTCGTGTTTTTCCTACGCATTTTCAGATTGTTGGGATGTTGCAATTTCTCCGCGAACCAGCTTCTTTGTCGTCCTTCGTTACACCCCCTCCTCTATTTCAGGAAAACCGGGTCGAGTATTTTCGCGGCAAGGATTTTGCAGACCTCATTCGTAAACACCCCGATCTCGCGACGCCCTTAATCCCCGCGGAAGATGCCGCGAGCCTTCGCAAGCCCATTGAGGAGGCCGTGTTTCACGCGCTCGTGGAGGCTCAGCTGGTGGTGCGCTGCGATCGAGTCGTGAAGACCCTCAGAACCGGCCGGAAAAAGCTCTCGAAATGGCCGGCACGGCTTGACTTTCATCAGGTACTGATTTTGGGCTGGCTGAGGCGCAAGGGGCAGGGGGAAGAGGCTGGTTTTGAACCAGTGAGGCTCAGAGGGTAGCTAGGGGTTGGTGGATGCTCAGCTGGTGGTGTGGTGCGATCGAGAGTGGTGAAGACCCTGAGTCCCAGTTGAAAGAGCCTCTGGCCTGCGGGGCTGGACTTTCACCAGGTACTCACCCATTGTGGCTTGATCCTGGATGTACGAGCGCCAGCAGCCCGTGTGGCAGACCACCCTCTCCTTCCTTTCACTCCTCAACTTTCCAGCTCTCTGTTCCTCTCCTCCGGGCTCCCATCTCCCTTCTCTTCGTCTTCAATTCCTTCTCTTCTTCCCAGAATCAAGCATTGCAGTGGGTGATGCCTTCTATTCCTGGATGTACGAGCGTCAGCAGCCCTTGTGGCGAACCTCTCCTTGCCGCCCCTCTGTTTCTAACTCACCCTTCCGCTCTTCGACTCTCCCTTCTCTCCACTCTTCGTTCCGAACGCCAGGATAAGGCATTCACAGTGGATAAGGCATTCACAGTGGATGATGGCTTCTATGCCTGGATGTTCGAGCTCCAGTTCCCCGTGTGGTAGGCCACTATAACTCTGATGATCCTATCTTTCCAGCTCATTGCTCCTCCTCACTGTCCCTTCTTCCCAACGCCAGGACCAGGCATTCACGGTGGACGATGGCTTCTATGCCTGGATGTACGAGTGCCAGCAGCCCGTGTGGCGAACCACCCTCTCCTTCCTGTCACTCCTCAGTTTCCAGCTCATTGTTCCTCTCCTCAACTCAACTCTCTCTTCTCCTTGCTCTTCCATCTCTCCACTCTCCCTTCCCTTATCACCAGGATCAAGCATTCACGGTGGACGATGGCTTCTATGCCTGGATTTACGAGCGCCAGCAGCCCGTATGGCAGACCATCCTCTCCTTCCTGCTCCCGGTCTTCACAGTCGCCTGCTGCCTCTTCCCCGTCTTCCCCCACTGGTGCAAGCTCGCCGTGCTCTACTTCCTTCTAGGGCTCATCGCCCTCATCTTCCTGCTGCTGTTTGGTAAGTGAAACACTTAATGTGGGGTTAGGTTGTGGTTATAGGTTTTCACAGCTGGCAACTGGCTGCTGGGTGGTGCTTTTGGATTGTTTAGAGAGTTTCAGCTGGAGCCATTCCGCTGATTGCGAAGGCGTTCCCACCCTGCCCATTTCTTCTCACTGCAGTGCGGGTGGCAATGTTTGGAGCCATCTGGCTGGCTGTGGGCAAGCGCGTCTGGTTCTCCCCCAGCATCCTAAGAAGGCTGTTTATGGAACCAAATCGCTTCACACCCACCCATTCACATACTCCCCCTTCCCACCCTGCCCCTTCTCCCTCATTGCAGTCCGGGTGGCAATATTCGGAGTCATCTGGCTGGCTGTGGGCAAGCGCGTCTGGTTCTTCCCCAGCATCCTAGCAGAGGAGGGCTCGCTGGCAGAGCTCTTCCGCTTCTGGCCGGATAAGGACGATAAGCCGCCCGCAAAGATCACCACGCGCCTGGCGGTGGCTGTGATGCTGGGGTTCACCTTCTGGCTCATGGTCACATATGCTCCTGACCAAGAGCAACGGGCCAAGTAAGCACCTTCTTTATGTGTATGCAATTGGTTTCTTCTCCTCGCACTGTTGTTGCTCTTTTAGCTTTGCTGTGATGGTGGGGTTCACCTTCTGGCTCATGGTCACATACGCTCCTGACCAAGAGCAACGAGCCAAGTGAGTGTTGCTGTAGCCTTTTTTTTGTGTGCATGTGCTCTGTTCTTGCTTACACAGATATCTAGTCCAGATATCACTCGATGTCATGTGATGTTTTGTCATATTCCTCGGAGAGTGCATTTTTCTCGTCCATATGTTACCTTGTTTTACAATGTTTTCCTGTTTCAGGTACCAGAAGAAAGTGTCCAACATCATTGACGACGTCTTGCAATGGAAACCGCAGATGCTTGCAGGGAAGTCAACACCCGCCGCCCCCTCCAATGCCACGTCAGAAAATCAGACCTCTGCAAATGCCACTGCTGGCAATTCAACAACTCCCAATGCAAGTGCAGAGGCAGCTGATCCCAAGGCAGATAGCACCAGTGGTGCCAGTACTGGTAGCAGTGGCAGCTCTGATGCCGGCACTGGGAAGGAGGATGTATCAGAACAGGCTTCTGAGGGGGACCAAAGTGGGCAGGCTAACTCAGAAGGCAGTTCTTCAAGGAGGAGCGAGGCAGGTGCTTGACTTGGTTTAGGGTTTATTATTTTGTTAGACCAATTAGTATCAATTGTTGCTAGTAGTGATTTTAATATGTTCAGTTACGGTTGAATGACATCTCATTTCTCGAACTTTCTTTCTCGTTAACGGGTCGGAAAACTACTGGTGTTCGCGACGGGTGGGATGACAACCTCGCAGTCCTGGTTACGTCTCGTGCTCCTCGCAGTTCTTGTGTCGTAGACTTCGTTCATTTTGCCTAAGACTTTCGCACACCTTCCTTCCACCTCACACAAGGACCTGTCACCCCCGCCTCCTGTGCTCGCATTCTGCTGACACCATTGTTGAGATCAGCTGTGGCGCTATCTCTCCGCTTCACCTCACAGTAACTTCGCCGCCTTTCACCTCGTTCAGTCACCTCACTTCGGACCAGTCCGCGCCACGCGTATTCGTATTTGTCAGACACTATGTGAGTTAGCGTATTCCGTGAAGAGTGTTCCGTCGGTTATTCATACATAGTTGGTTCGCTCGAATCGTGTCTGACGATCGTGTGTGCCACGTGTAGGGCTGACGACGAGCCTGTGGATCCGAAGCCCGAGATTGAGGAGGGGTGCCGGCCGAAGTGTGTGAAGCAGCTTCTCGCGTACGAGGTGAGGCTTTCCTTACCCCCCAAAGCGTCGCTTCTTTAGTATGTCTGAAGCCGGTTGGTTCGCCTTTCGGTTGACCTACGATCGTGGACTTACAGGCATCTCGCAGCTTCTTTTAGCGTTCGGGCTTGTTGGTCTGTTGAACGTATCGGCTTAAAGGCTATGGTCTGACTCTGGTCTCTGATCTGCATTGCTTAGGCCTGTGTAAAGAGGATCGAAGGCGACGAGACTGGGGAGAAGCATTGCACTGGCCAGTACTTCGATTACTGGGCGTGCATTGATAAATGCGTGAGTTAGTCGTTTGCTTGCAAATGATCTGGAAGTATGGCTTGTCATTTGTCTTGCGTTCTGCAATCTAGTCCGCTGTGACCTGATCGAACCGTTTTTTTGTGCACTCTCTTACAACTTGTGCAGGCGGCTCCTAAAATCTTTGCCCAGCTGAAGTGATATCTCAACTACTGTATACCAGCAGTACACTTGGCTAACTTGGGAATGGTTTGTTGCTGGACTCAAGAGAGGCCTTGTCATTGATATAATTTCCTGTATATGCAGTGGATGATCGGCAGTCCTTGAACTATGGACATTTCTCTCACATCCGCTGAACGTACAGCAAGGATTTCAGAAGTCTGAAAATGTACCGTATTCTCCCGGACATAGCACCCTAGGGTATAGCTAAAAATACAGGGAAAAAATGGGGGGGGGGGGGTCTCCTCATAGGAAAAAAATACATAATACCCGGGTCTTTAAATATGGTATATTTTAGTGTTAGTGTTTATTTAATTAGACAATGTGGGTGTTTTGATTTTCATTTTGAACATCACTGTCTGAGGCGCGAATGTGGATTTCGGCCACGAGCTTCATCACCCCCACGAAAATGCCATGTGGCACCTCTCTTGCCACTTGCAGCGGAAGATTCGCCTGCACGTGGTCACAGCGAAGTAGTGCGAGGGGGGAAATCTCGGTAGATTGTAAGTGAATGTGTCGCGAAATTTCATCTAGGGAGAAATTTTCGCGATATTCTTCAATATTGCAGCTACTCGTTAACGACTATTATAGCGAATTCGTAAGAAAAGGGGGGTGTTATAGAAAATCAGCAAAAAAGGGGGTATAGTAGAAACGAGGCTCCCCATAACACCCACCCCGCACAAGCTACCCGGAGGTGTACAATTATGGGGGGGTGTTTTGTCCGGGAGTATACGGTATGGATGTCACAACCGTAGCTGACAACGTGTAAGAAACGAAAAAACTAACTGACGAGAAGTATAACTCCATGAAAAGGCGCACAGGAGAGAATACTGGAAAATGAAAGAAGGTTGGGCCTCAAACTAACCACCCAAACTTACAGTCGATCTGGTGTGTAGCGTAAGATTCGCCCAACAATCGGTGTTACCGAAACCCTCGAGAGCAGATCATTGCAAGACTCCACTCCACTCGTTGAGTAGCATCCATTTTTGTAGCTGGTGAAGCACAATTGTATGTATGGGTCTCAGTCGACCTGTCTTAGTCCCTTGTAGTGGAGCTGAGTCTGGCCTGAATTGGTGATACTCAGTGCGAATCGGTGCGACTTGGTGCGACTCGGTGCGACTTGGTGCGACTCGGTGCGAATCGTTCCGGGGGTCACCATGTCTAAGCGTGAGCTGCACCAGAAGTTATTCGAGGAGTTTGATTACAAGGAAAAGGCGGGATCTGCGTGGAGCCATAACTACTTGAATCAGAAGCCATGGCATCCGATGTCGTATCCCAACCAGCGTCGCAAGTGGATTGCGGAGCAGATGCACGGCGTGCAGGACAAGCGACTGACCGAAATAGAAAAAGAGGTACGCGTTATGAGATGTTACGTTACTGGTGCATTTGCTCATGGATCGCTGACGACAAGCGATTGATCGAAATCGAGAAAGAGGTTCTGTACAGAAAGGTGTACGCGTTATGAGACGCCTTGATACTCGGGTTGATGCGGGTAGACGCCGCACCGTGTTCCAAACACTGGGTAGGCATTGTCCTTTTAGGCATCCCAACTTGCACACCGTCTACTGCCGTCTGCTGTTTCCTTGTCTCCTTTTCCCACGTCTCTGAAAGGCACAGGCGATGCAGTCCGTGTCGTTCCTCTACTTGAAGGCTCCTGGGTACAACGCCGAGAGCCAAGAGCCGGGACTGCCTTGCCTCCCTGTTTCCCTTGCCTCCCTGTGTCCCAGGTTTGCCTCATCCACTCATGCCCCCTTTCCCTTGCCTCCCTGTTTCCCTTCACTTCCGGATTTCTGTGCCTCCCATTCCCTTCTCTTTCTCTCCCTGTTCCTTGACTCCCGATTGCAGTTCCAGAAGGAGCAGGAGTATTTCAAACAAACGGCGCTGCTCTCAAAGCAACAAAAAGCCAAAGCAGAGGCGATGCAGTCCGTGTCGTTCCTCTATATGAAGCCTCCCGGGTACAACGCTGAGAGCGCGCGGGCGGCAGAGCTCGCAGAGGAGGAGAGGGCGAAGCAGGAGAGGGAGGGGAAGGAGATGCTGGAAGGGGGAGGAGGGGGGGAAGGAGGCGGAGGGGAAGGTGGGGAAGGAGAGCGAGGAGGAGGGGAGGATGGGGGTATGGGTGCGGATGGGGCGTTGGTGGTGGCGGAGGCAGGGTGAGTCTTTGCTCTTTCATTCCCTTCTTTCTTTTCCTCTCAGCTCAGAATGAGCACAAAGCATCTCTGGGCCCAATGACAACTTCCCTGCCTTTTGTTCCAGTGTTTAACTATTAGCGGATTTACCTATATTGAAGCCGTGAGTCACGGATGTCTTACCCCTGCCCCATCCCTTGCACTCCCATGCACCACCCCCTACTCTGAAGCGCCTTGAATTTGCCTTTTAGGTCGCCTCCAAAACATTATTTGAGGCCGTCTGGAGGGCGTGTTACCCCCCCATCCCATGCAGCCCCCTCCCATTCCCGCTCTGGCAGATCTGAGCTGGCTGATAAGGACTAGTCGAAGAAGAAAAAGAAGCTCAGAGCCACGGAGGTCTCTCTCACTCCATCTCATGCAACCCCCTGTTCCATCCCCTAGCAGATCTGAGCCGGCTGATGCGGACAGGGATAAGGACCAGTCGAAGAAGAAAAAGAAGCTCAGAGCCACGGAGGTCTATCTCACTCCATCTCATGCAACCCCCTGTTCCATCCCCTAGCAGATCTGAGCTGGCTGATGCGGACAGGGATAAGGACCAGTCGAAGAAGAAAAAGAAGCCCAGAGCCACAGATGTGTTCGGCCGAGCCGTGCCAACTGGAGACGACTTTGAAGTGCTCAAGAACGCTCCCAGGTACGGAAAGGAGATTATTGAGACGCTTTCAATGCGTATATATATATATATAGAGAGAGAGAGAGAGAGAGAGAGAGAGAGAGAGAGAGAGAGAGAGAGAGAGAGAGAGAGAGAGAGAGAGAGAGAGAGAGAGAGGACTTTGCCTCTGTCCCTTGCCTCTGTCCCTTGCCCCTAAGCTATATAAGTGTCACGTGGGGGTCCCCTTTCCTCATTAGTTCATTCTGTTTTCAGTTTTTCGTAGGCGCTCGTGCCGGCGGCCTGCGGCCGCCAGCGCTCGCGTTGCGCGGCCTACGGCCGCGTGCTTAGGGGTGGCAAGGTTTAGCTGCAACACATTCATTAAGCGCACCCCACAAGACAGCGATGGGGCACGCGCCCCGCTACTAGATCAATAGATGCAAAGGGTTTACGTGCGGCGGGTGCCGAAAACTACATCAGATGGGCATCCAGCGCCGCGAGGATACCAGGCATGGTCCTCCACAGCTGCTGGACCACTAACGCGGTCGCGCCGACAATTTCAATCCCGCCACCAGCTTGGAGGTGTGCGGTCAGACCCTGGACCGTTGCGTCCAGTTCTGAAACCGCTACGCCTCCCATCGCGGGCGCTCCCAGCACGGGTAGGAGGAGGAAGGCAAGCTGCGCAGCCGCAGCCAGGCAATCAGCTCGCGCCTCACGACCGAGAGTGCTCCCTGGGCTCTGGAGAATGGCAAAATGCGAATTCACCAGAATCAGTGTCAGGGCCCGCTGACACTCCACCAGGCGCCACAGCTGCGCAAGTGTCGCCGTGGGAACTTCAGCCACTCCGGTCGCCAGTGCCACAGGCGGAACCGGAAGGGGGGGCGGAGGCTGCATGGACGGGGCATCAGCAAAGCGTCGCGGAGGGACGAAGGCCCCTCTCGCCCCTCCGCCTCCCGCTCCCACAAATCCCGTGTCCGGGAGCGGGGGAACCCAGGGCAGAGGTGGATAGGGCGCGGCAGAAACAGGATGCACGAAGGCAGGGGGAGCACGATCACCTCCAGGAGTGTGAACCTGCGGGAACGCCGAGGCGAGCGGTGCAGGAGCAGCAAGGGGCGCGGCCGGAGCCTGCACATTCACAAGCGCCGGTGCGGGCGCAGGAGCGGCAGGAGCCTGGGAGCTTGCAAGATTCGGTGCGCCATTCAGAGCATTGTGCATCGCCGCAGCTAGCATCCCCGGGAAATCCTCGCGCAACTGCTGCATCTCGCTCTGCCCACCGCGCCCGCGACCGTGACCTCCCCACCAGCCACCGCGGCCTCCGCGGTGCGCCGACCGATGCGACGACGAGGGGCGACGGCGAGGGGAACCTCGCCCCCGATGCGCTGCCGCATTGCCCCCCGCGGCACCGCGTATCTGTGACTCCGCGAGCCGCTGCGCAACGGGATGTGCCGGCGCAGCCGCAGGGGCCTCCAAGTGGGCAGAGTCGGGGTCGGCGCCCACCGCTGTCCCCGGCGCAGGGCCCCCAGCGACAGCATGGACGGGGGACGGCACCACAGGCGGCGGCTGCGCGACGAGAACAGGCGCGCTGGACGCGGGAAGAGCGTGCGGAAGGTTCGGCTTGGGAGCCGTCGACAGCGGGACCGGAACTGAGGATGGCGCAGCAGCAGCAGGAGGGGCCCGAGTGGCTAGAGGAGCGGCAGCCACGGCAGCAACGCCAGCAGGGGGCGGAGGCGGAGCATTCGCGCTCTCAGCGGTGTGACCTTGGTCCACCGCTGACCTCTCCGCTTCAGTCGCCATCGAGGCTTACGCGTCGGCAGCAGGCGATCGAGGACGCACGTTCGCGCCCGCACATAGGAGGAGTTAGTCGAGGGAGTCCAATGCTGGCCGCAGCCAGTGCGCGTACGCACGGTGGCCGTGCTGGAGGTGGAGGGCGTGGGAGGAGTACGCGTGAGGGTGGTCCGGAGAACGCGTTCCAGATGGCAGCGAGAAGGGCTTTAACAGAGTTATTAAGAACTAATGAAGCTGATGCTTTGTCGGGGAGTATTTATGAGGCGGAGGAGGAGGAAGCAGACTCAGGTTCGAATGCCTCGGAGGAGGCCCAGTCCCAAGTCCCTGCTCGGCAGAGAGGCAACTCAGCCCATGCCCGAAGAGCGGCAACAAATTTCAATCGCACCCCCACCCAGGCACAGCCATCCCCACAGTTTCGAACCGCAACCAACAACCCTGACACCACTGCCAACCAACCCGCCCAACGAAACCTGCCACCACCTCCTTCAATTGCACCGCGAACTGCAGCGAGGGGTAACCATCGGCAGGCACAACCCCCTCCCCAAAAATCGCCCGAAGCCCTCGCCAAGGATGATACGCTCTTCGCAAGCGTCAGTAACTGGAATCTGGATAAGCTGCGCGATAGTCGCAACTCACCGGTGGCACGTCGCCTTCCGGAAAAGCTGCGCCTGCTTTTCGCAATGGTTTTACTGACTCCACTGCTGCGTCTTGCCGACAACCCTGATTCCACCCAAGCCTGGACGGTTTTGCTATTTGCCGCTCGCCTGACACTGCGTCAGCAGTCGCCGAAGCATCCTGATTGGAAGGCGACCAGAAGTAGGTTGCGTAAATTCCTGCGAGGGGAGTGGGAATCACTTTACCAGGAAACAGTGGATTCGCTGGAGTTACCCCCCCCCCCAGGCACCAACCTGACGACCTGGGAGTTATCTCCAGGGCAGAGGGTCTGGCCCGACGTGGCAGTCTGCGGAGGGCTGTCATGGCACTCGAAGCCACTCCGGTCAGCAGGCCGACCCCAGAAGTTCTGGAATCCCTACGCGCCAAGCACCCACGCGCCCGGCACCCTGACACACCGTGGCCCCAGCCAGAGCCAGACACTTACCTGGCAGTATCGCAAGAAGCATTCCTGAAACTTCTCTCGAAATGTGAGAACGGGGTTGGCGCAGGCCCCTCAGGTACGACGTTCGAGCACCTGTGCGAAGCTGCCCTGATACACTCTGCGGTCAGCTCACACTTACATGCGCTTGTCAACACGATCCTTCGCGGGAAGCTGCGCAATGAAGTTGGGGAGCTTCTTACCGCATCACGGCTGATAGCCCTCGACAAGCCCGACGGAGGGACCAGGCCAATAGCTATAGGTGAATGCATCCTCCGGCTGGCAGCCAAGGCAGCACTTACTCAGCTAGCAGAAGCGGCCAGAGAATTCTTCCTACCATTACAGTTTGGAGTGGCCGTGCCGGGTGGAGCAGAAGCTGTGATCCACATAGTCCGAACCTTCACTTCTGCAAATCAAGAGGCGCTAGTCTTGCAGGCAGACCTAGCTAACGCTTTCAACAGCGTTGATCGCCTCGCCATAGCGACGGCGCTGAAAGGCTCGCAGCTGGAGCCGCTACTACCCTTGGTGCACTTCTCCTACGGCCAGCCGTCCGCACTGCACCTAGATGCAGCTTTTAGCCACGCGCCTTTGCTCAGCGAGACCGGGGTCCGCCAAGGGGACCCACTCGGCCCCCTTCTTTTTGCCGCGGCCATGCAACCAGCTCTGAAGGCTGCGGCGGAGGCCAATCCGGATGTCATATGCCTGGCTTACGCGGATGACGTGACCTTCTTAGGGGACCCGTCGTCATGCGCGGCTGCTTTTGAGCACTTCACGAGCCTTCTTGCTGAAATCGGGCTCAAACACAACCCCGCCAAGTGCGGGGCATGGTCCAATAGGTCGCCCGTGGATTTCCCCCTGCCCGAGGGAGTTCCACTCAGCAGCGACGGTTTGAAAGTGCTGGGAAGTTACATCGGCTCCCCAAGGGCTACCTCCGCCTTCGTACGGTCCAGCCTGGAGGCAATGGGCGCACCGCTAGGATTGATCGAGCGGATGGAACCGCAGCTGGCGGGACTGCTGCTGTCTCGGTGCGTCTCGCGCCGTGTGTCCTTCCTGGCCCGCACGACTCCCCTCCCATCCCTGCCCAAGGAGGAGTGGTCCGAATGGGGGAGGCGGCTGCTGGAAACTCTGCTCACAGCATGTGGCATCAATCACCCGCGGGGGACCGAGGAAACAGCACGCACATGGGCGCAAGCCTCGCTCCCCGTATCGCTCGGTGGCCTGGGGCTGACGGATCCGTCCGTGGAGGGAAGCTACAGCTTCCTCGCCAGCTACACGCAGGCGCATCTCCTCCTTGACTCCCTCGATGGCGACTGCACTGGCCCACTTGAGGCCACCCGCGAGCAGATGCGCGGCCCCTACACTCAGTCATCCCCCCTGACCGAGTGGCTAGCGGAATGCGAGGGGGAGCTTCCACTGCCGGCCCAGGAAGCTTTGCAAGCGGAGAGAGCAGCCCCAACCGCAGGAAAGCTGCAGCACGGGCTAGCCACTGCCATCCAGGGACAGCGCTACGCGGTCCAGGTGGAGGAGGTGCGGGGGATGAGGCCGAATCCAAATAACGGTCATACGCAGCGGCTGTTGTCCCTGTCAGGGTACGGGGCGGGAGATTGGTTAAACGCGGTGCCTCTGCACCGCTCGCTGCACCTCGAGGCTCCACATTTTGCCAACGCGCTCCAGTTTCGACTGGGGCTCCCCTTTGCAGCTCCCGGAGTTTGCAACTGCACAAAGAAGGTGGTGATTCCGGATAAGAGGCTCCCGAACCACCTGCTACGATGCGGCACAGGGGGGGGGCGCACAAACACGCACAATGAGCTTAGGAACGAATGCGCACGAATGGCGCGTGATGCTGGCTTCATGGTGCACATCGAGACAGCCGCCTTCAGCCCAGTGGAAGAGAAGAAGGCGGATCTGGCCCTCCGCTGCCGCTCAACAGGAGCCGTCTACATCTGTGATGTGACGGTGACGGACCCCATCAGCACCCGAGATGAGAATGCAACTAAGGGGCGGGGGTGGGCGGCACGGGAAGCAGTTGATAAGAAGCACGGCCTCTACAAGGACCGCCCCGAGTGGGTGAAGTTCTTCCCGCTCGCGGTCGAGACCTATGGGTGCCCATGCCCTGAGACAGTAGATTTCCTGAAGCTGCTCGCGGAAACGGCTGCAAGGCGGTTTTTTAACGCCGAGCCGACCTCCTACCAAGCTGCCAAGCTCCTACACCATTTTCGGCAGCGGTGGTCGGTGGCTCTTCAAAGGGGGTAGTCGATTGGATATCTAGAGAAGTGCAGCATAGCGGCTGCAGTAGAGAACCCGCTGCTAGAGGCAGTGGGTGAGGCCCCGTCCCTAGGGGACTGCCTCTCGGTCCTTGATCCTGAATGGATTTAGTTTAGAAGCAGGGGGGAAAGTGATGGGTGAGTAGCAGAGTCTTTATGCATCAGACCCACGTATGGATAACTAACACCTTGCATGCCTGTATGTCTTGTATCAACCAATGAAAGGGCCATTCGAGAGAGAGAGAGAGAGAGAGAGAGAGAGAGAGAGAGAGAGAGAGAGAGAGAGAGAGAGGTGTGTGTGTGTGTGTGTGCTTTTTATATATATCCGTATACATGTATGTATATATGTAATTTTAGGCCTTATAAGAGTGCTTACAGGAGTCAAGTTTGAAATACTCAAGAGTGCTTCCTCTTGTGCTCGTCCTTCCATCTGGAGGGGTGTCATCACTTGTCCGTTTCCCGTCTCCCTTCCACTCCCACACTGCTCAGGATGGACACAGAAATTATAGGCCGGCAATTCCCCTTTGGGCTCGAGTAGAGGAATGTCAAGTGCGGGCGGTGTGGGGGGTGTGTGGGTGTGCCATCACATGTTCGTCCCCCCTCTCCCTTCCACTCACACACTCACCAGGATGGACACAGGAATCATAGGCCGGCCGCGCCCCTTTGGGCTTGAGCTGAGGAACGTCAAGTGTGGGCGGTGTGGGGGGATAGGGCACAGCAGCGGCGAGAGGGAGTGTCCTCTGTTTGACTCCGTGACTGAAAACGACCTCAAGCGCCAGCAGCGGGAGGACCCACTCTCTCACATACTCGCCCTCAACCGCCCCCAGGTATTTTCCTTTCTTGACACCCATTTTTCTCCCCATTCTCCCCGTCCTATGGTGATTCTTTGCTTGTGAAAGGGACTTTTAGAAGCAGGCAAGTGGTGGTGTGTGCGGGGGGGTAGAGGTCACAGCAGTAGCAGGAGGGAGAGAGGGAGTGTCCTCTGTTTGACTCCGTGACTGAAAACGACCTCAAGCGCCAGCAGCGGGAGGACCCTCTTTCCCACATCCTTGCCCTCAACCGCCCCCAGGTATGCCCCTTGCTGTCCCTTCTTTTCCCTATTCTTCCCATTCTTCCCAAGCATTTCCCTTATACACACTCCTCCCCTCCCCCCCTTTCCTTTCCTCTTCCGCTTCCCTGTGTTCCTCAGCCGTTTGGTTGGCAGCTCAAGGAGCAAGGGGCAAGAGGGATGATCTAGTCAAGCCAGTACACCATGCTCCCTTCTCCAAACCATTCCATTCAAACCCCTCTTTCTGACCCTTTTTTGCTAACTTTCCTCAGCCCTTTGGATGGCAGCTGAAGGAGCAAGGGGCAGGCGGCATGAGCCCCGTCCGGGGCGGCTTCAAGCCGAACGACGCCAACCAGCAGATCCTGCCGCCCAGCGACGACGAGAACGAGGGCGTGTTCGACCAGTACGGGGGGTTTCTTTTAGGAGGAGAGGCGGATGTAGCAGCATTGGCCACAGGTGATGCTGCTGGGGGGGGGATCGGAGGGGTGGGAGGGGTGGGAGGTATTGGAGGGGGAGGGGTGCTTATGCCTGGTCTTGGCTCTTCTGTGTTAGACTCGCTTACGAAGAAGCAGCGTAAGGAGTTGAGCAGGGCTTTAAGGATGAAGGAAAAGGAGGAGCGGAAGAAACGGAGAAAGAGGAAGGAGAAGAGAGCTGGTGGGGAGGGTAAGAGTAAGAGGAGGAAGAAGGAGAAGAAGAAGGGACGTGGGAAGCGGAGGAGCCGACACGACCGAAGAGAATCAGATTCTGATTCGTCGTCTGATACATCGGATTCTTCAGAATCGGAATCAGATTCTGAGTCGAGCTCAGAGGGTGAGGAAGCTTGTAGCTCTGGTGACAGCAGTGGGAGTGAGAGCAGTGGAAGTGACAGCAGTCGCAGGATCAAGAGGAAACAGAAACGAGGAGCAAAGAGAAAGAGGTCGCACGAGAGGAAGGGGAGAGAGAAGGAAAAGCAGAGGAGCCGTGAGGAGGAAGGCCCAGGGCTTAAGGAGAAGAAGGAAGGAGCTAGCAAGAGTAGGGTAGAGAGCAGTATAGGGAGCAGAGAGGTCAAGATTGGTGCTGCGGATGCTGGTGAGCGTCATAGTTCGAGAGAAGAGGAGAACGAAGATGGAGAGGAGAAGGGGGAAAGAGGGAGCAGGCACAGGCTAGAGGGGGAGGAGGTAAAGGGGGGTGCTGGTGGAAATGGTGGTGAGGGTGGTGGAACGAGGTGGGAAGATGAGGTTGGGGAGGAGCGAGGAGGAAGAGAAGGGATGGATGGTTACAGGGAAGGGAAATTGGGACAGGAGGGTAAGGATGGGAAAGAGGAGAAGATCAAGAAACAAGGGGGAGGGGAAAAGAAGAGAGTAGAGGGTTGGTCGAGAAAAGAGGAAGAGAGGGGAGTGGAAGGGAAGAGGGAACATTGTGGGGGAAGAAGAGAGGAGAGGGGTTGGAGAGTGGAGAGGGATGAGAGGGAAAGAGATAGGCGGAGAGAGGGTGACAGGGATTATGGTAGAGGGCGCAGGGACAGGTAGGAGCAGGAAAGGAGGAGAGAGCGAGGTGATGTGAGGGAGGGGCGGGACAGAAGTTAAGGTAGGAGGTGGTGATAAAGATCTGCTATGACTATCTTGTGTCAGGGATTGGTAGGCTGGGAGATGTGTAAAGCACTTTTTTTCATGTCGTCTCTTGATTCCATATCCTGCGCTTCCCAACTTCTTTGGTTGAGTAGTTGATGTCAAGGTGTAAGGAAAATCATTTTTTCTTACCGCGTCCCTGCTCAGCGCGTACACCACTGTTCCCGCCAACAGCACCCCACAATATCCCGTTACCACTCGCGACATTCGCCTCGACATCATTCCCGCCACTGTTCACGATGTGACCCAACCTCACGGTTCGGTTGGTAACCCGCGCTCTGGACCTCCGCCTCGACAGTCCCCAACCTCGACACCAGGCCCGTTGCGCACCCCAATTTCACACGTTACCGTTACCACCGTAGCTTCGCTATATATTTTTCGCTCAATCCTTTCGCTCATTGTATTGTTGCCTCGATAGTGCAATCCTCGCTCGCTCACTCAATTGCACTCGTAACACAAGGTATATGAAATAATGTAAACCATTTTGCTGTTATATGAAAGCAGCAGGGACTTGGAAACGGTGTTGATGTTGTTGATGAACCATTTCGCTGAGGTATCCTTCGCTGTCTCAGCTACGGCAGCTTGGCCGATGTTTTCCTCAGTGGTGAATCTGTCTGCCTTGTTTGCGCTGCACCGTCGATTCTCCAAAGTATGGACGGATTGAGGAAATCTCGTTTGTCCCCAGCTTTCGATCCCATCACTCCAAAATTGGACCAATCAGTATTCTCCAACCCAGCTGGAAATGGACCTCCATCAGTGATCTTCATTTCCATTCCAGCCTGGCTGCCCGTCATCGCCGTCCTGCTGTGTTGGGGCCATCAATAGTTCTTCTGGGCATCTGGTTACAGAATACTGTACAGTGGCTGGAGAAGTTCGGCTTCCTGCCCGCCCGCCCACGATACCTCGAGCATTGTTCATGCCTTGAAATATCCAACGGCATCCTTGGTCTTCGGTTCCGTCAGTACAGAAACCTCGGTATTCAGGAATTTCTCTCGTTATCTAGGGATCTGTCTCGGTACAGGGCATGAATCAATTACACACATGGAAGTCTGCTGAAGTACCTAGGTTGTGAAACCTTCCCCACAGGTCTTGCTTCCCAAACCTGAGCTCTCCACTCTCATCGACACTAGGGATAGCCAATCATTTCTTGCAACTCCATGTCATTTCACCATTTATTCTTTTTGCGTCTCGTTATTCCTTAGTTAGCGCGTCGCATTTCTTATGCTGCAGCACACGTAGGTTGGCTTCGAGGTTCGCAAGCATGGGTTGTCCTTAGCCGCATTTTTAGGGTTTCAGCCATGTGCTGTGGCTTTCCTATCGACGCCTCGTCATTCTCTTATTCAACCATGAATTTCCACGCAAGTGACTCGAGATCTACTCCTACTATTTACGAAGATGAGGATTTAAGCTTGCTCGAGTTAGCCGCTAGCAATGACATAGACAGTTTCAAACGAAGCGTCGATATTTTACAGAAGCCATTGACCGAATGCGAGTCATGGTACTGTCGCCAGAATGGCTCCACCAGAATGGCTCTTGCACAGCGAACTCCAGCCATGATTGCTTGCCTATTCGGCAGCCTAGATATTTTATCATATATTTTTATTGAAGCACGTAGCCGCGGTGTAGAGTGCAACATTAACCAGGCGAGTCCTTCTGATGGCAGCACAGCGCTTCACTGTGCAGCGTTGGGTGGAAGCCCCAGAGCAGTGGAGGTGGTTTCGTTTCTTCTCCGTCACGGAGCCGAAAAAGATGCCGTCGACCGTGACGGAAAACGTCCAGTTGACGTCATTGCAGTCTCCCCGAAGCTTCCTCACGTCAAATCCGCCCTGGAGCGGCTTCTCAAATCCTCCTCGTCCGCCGGTCCCGACGTGATCTACCACCGTCCGTCTCCGTTCATCATCGTCCAATCAGCGGCGTCCTCGTCTCCACCGTTCGAATCTCCGTCATCGCCAAACTCCCACTCCGCGTCGCCCAACATGCTCTCTCCCGCAACCTCGAGCAGCAGTGACCTCTCTTCTAACTCCACCGGACTCGACGTGCTTGCGCCGACCACTCCATCCACTGGCGCCGGTGTAGTCGACTCATCCATGGCGGATATGAAAAGCAGCGTGTACGCGTCGGACGAGTTTCGGATCTACAGCTTCAAGGTGCGGCCGTGCTCGCGCGCGTACAGCCACGACTGGACGGAGTGCCCGTTCGTGCATCCGGGGGAGAACGCCCGCCGGCGCGATCCGCGCAAGTTTCATTACAGCTGCGTGCCGTGCCCAGATTTCCGCAAGGGATCGTGCAGGAGGGGGGACTCGTGCGAGTACGCGCACGGCGTGTTCGAGTGCTGGTTGCACCCCGCGCAGTACCGAACCAGGTAAGGCTTCCAGCCTATGTAAATGCATCAAGCGAGTCAATATTTCCCAACCAGGTATCGCTATATTTGAGGCTCCTTGATCTTTAGCTGCCTCCTTCCTCTGGCATTTTCCTTTGAAGAGTTAGCGAGAACGCTTGGGCCGTATGCTCTCGCTGACTTCCTGTTCGTCCCTGCTCCCGTGCTGCTCCGTTGCCGTCGCTCGGTGTGCTGTCTCTGCACAACATGCCGAAACCTACCTGAACCGTCTTCTGTTCTCTTCCTTCGTCTCTTCCATTGCGGTCGTTCCGTCGCTCGTCACGCCCTTCGTTCGCCCCGTCCTTCGCCTTATCTCATGACGCCCTCCCCCCATTCTCTTCCAAATCCTTGCTGCCGATTTTCCAACTTAGACCTCCCCTGCCAAATCTCTCTCTTCCTTTCGTCCCCGCGCCAGGCTTTGCAAGGACGGCACCAGCTGCTCCCGCCGCGTCTGCTTCTTCGCGCACACGTCCGAGGAGCTCCGCCCCCTGCAGAGCCCCGCCGCGGGCACCCCCGCCAATATGTTAGCGCACTCTCCCGCGGACATGCGCGCAGTCACCGCCTCCGCCGACCTCCCCCCGCCTTCCCCCTCCTCCGTCCGCATGATGTCGCAGTTTGCGCCGCATAGCGCAACCAGCTCTTCCCCCACTGCCCCCAACTCCCCATCCATTGCCACGTTTTCCGCGTCCGGGAAGTGCATGCCCGGGGGAGGTCAGTCCGCGGGCGGGGGTGGACACGGGGGAACTGCGCCGCTGAGCCTGTCGTCGGGGGTAAACCTGATGCGCCTTCGCGCGGCCCTGAATGCGCGCGAGCTGACCATTCCGGAGGAGACTGAAGAGGCGCTAGAGGCTCTGGAAGCTTCCTTGCTGCAGGAGCAGCAGCAGCAACAGCAACAACAGGGGCAACAACAACAACAGCAAGGGCAGCTTCAGCAGCAGAACTCGCCACTTTCTCGACCAACTCTGCAGCAACGGCAGCAACAGCAACAGCAGCAGCAGCAACAGCAACAACAGCGCTGGCAGCAGCAGCAGCAGCAGGAGCAGCCAAGATACTGGAACCAGCAGCTGCAGCAACACCAGCAGCTGCAGCACCACTCCCCACCGCAGCACATCCTCCAGGACCACATGGAATCCATCACACGTGCCGACCTCGGCGCAGCGCGAGTCACCGGCGACCTCGGCGAACTCTCCCTCACCCGCCAGGGTAGATCCCCGGGCGTGCCTTTCCACCAGCTCCAGGACGCGCCGTCCCGTTATGTGTCGACTCAGAACTCGCTCGGAAACGACTTGTCCCTCGGCCGAAACCCGGGGAGGAGCCCGGGCGTGAGTTATCAGCTTCAAGACGCGCCCTCCCCTGGCCCTGGTAGGGGCGCCCAGCAGCTTTATAGCCCCTTACGCCCGGACGTTCTCAGTGGGGATATGGGCGGCGTGGGCGGGGGAGTTGCGGGTATGGGCAGTGGCGGAATGGGGATGGGGAGCGCGGGTATGGGGATGGGGGGTGGTGGCATGGGCATGGCAAATGTAGGTGCAGGGGGGCAAATGGGCGCGAACAGTGTTCCGTCCAGTCCTGGACGATTAGGCATGACATTATCAGGGGAAGGCTCGCGTCTTGGGCCTGTAAGCGGCTCCTCAAGCCCCTCGCTCCCTGCCCCTAGAACTTATGGGGGTGCTGGTAGTGATGCTGCGCCTAGGAGCTATGGGGGTGTTGGTAGTGATGGTGGCATGGGGGGTGCAGATGGAGGGATGTTTGGTGCTCTACCCTCTCCGAGCCAGTCTCCTAGGTATGGTGCTGCCGGGCCTTCTGGCATGTTCCGAGGCGGGTCGGTAGGACAGGCAGAGCAGATGATTATGCAGCTGCAGCAACAGCAGCAGCAGCAGCAGCAACAACAGCAGCAGCAGCAACAGCAGCAGCAGCAACAGTTCAGGAATGAAAGCGAACGGGCATATGCGCTCTCGTCCTCTCCCCAACCCCAGCCAGGTCTCGAAACATCGTATTTAGGGCATTTGGAGGGCCGTGGATTCACACCCATGTCACCGTCACAGGCCGTGGTGTCTCAGTTTCGCATGAACAGTGGTCTTCGCCAGCAGCAGCAGCAACAGCAGCAACAGCTACAGCAGCAGCAGCAGCAACAGCCCACCCAATACCAGCAGCAACAACAGCAGCAGCAGCAGCAGCCCCACTATCAGTCAGATAATCCCCTCTCCAGTGCTCCTGCTAGCACACCCCCCAACCACTCTATGTGGGCGTCACCCTCTGGTCTCCCCACGTGGCAGTCAGTCCACTCTGTACCCACCTATGAACCCCGCTTGCTGCCACCCCAGGGAGAAATGCCCTCCCAGCAGGGAGCTGGTCTTTCTAAAGGAGCAGGGGGTCAGCTTATAACGGGGATAGGGAGGGAGGAGGTACAGGAGACGGATGTGGGGTGGGTGGGAAGCCTGGTTCGAGATGGAGGGAGTGGTGCTGGGTTTTGAGACGCCTAAATGCAGGGCGGTTGGGGTATTTAGTAAGGTGTGACAGTGGTGCTGCTAAGTTTTGGGAAATCTTGAATCGGGGAGGGAGGAGAGGAGATGCAGAAGACAGATGTGAAGTGGGTGGGGAGTCTGGTGGGGGATGGGGCCGCCGGGGGGTGGAGCCGCTGCTACTGGGTTTTGAGGAGTTTCAGAACAGCGATTCGCATTTGTTGGCATGGGTTGGAAGGGGTTGGCAGGGGTCAAATTGGACGCTTGGTTAGAGGGTTTTGGCGGGGAGTCGTGATTTTGAGAAGCAGGTATAGGAAGGGATGGGACAGTGGGGTGGTAAGGGTTGTATTAATCCATAATCATCTGACTGTTATGATATCGATACAGCTTGTCTCTTTTTGCGCAGGCGGGAATAGGGTGCCATCACAAGCCTGCCTGCTTACCATCTGGTCTATTATTGCACGCCAACAGTAACATTCCAATGCTGCTGGCCTATTGATTTATCTGTTGCTAGTGTGGGACTGGTTCCATTCTTTATTCCTTGTTATCTTGGATTGCAAGTTACTTTGTTGTTTTAAAACCGTTTCAGTTTGTGTTGTATTGATTAACCGAGACGAAGTGTAGGAATGTATGGCACTAATCCGCTGAGCTGTTCGCATCAGCTA
Organism: Closterium sp. Naga37s-1; assembly: GCA_947471745.1. Classification (NCBI taxonomy): domain Eukaryota; kingdom Viridiplantae; phylum Streptophyta; class Zygnematophyceae; order Desmidiales; family Closteriaceae; genus Closterium; species Closterium sp. Naga37s-1. Next base: position 591,873 of record CANJKZ010000431.1, read on the forward strand.
CAATGGAGTTGCATGCTGCTTCCACATGGGTGGCACTTCTGAACAGGAAAATCAGCCTTGCAGTTGCCGCACCACAGTCCAAGTCTATGTTGAACTAAGAGGAGAGGAATGATCGACTAGGTCAAAGGGTGGGGTACAAGAGAGAATTGATGTACCCCCTAACATGCAAATCACTATAGGCTAGGTAACTAAAGTGATTATAACTATGACACACCCCCATAGCCTACGTGAGGTGCATGAAAAACGACCAAGGCAAGCAAATGGTCACAAGTCCAGTCAAGAGAAGCGAACAAAGCAAAGCCCAGGGTGGATCTCAAGATCACCACGCAGTCTGAGCACGAACAAGCGACCACAAGGCCAGTTCACATGCAGAGTTATAAAAGCACGAACAGTACTGTGATCACAATTTACGGTAGCAAGAGCAAGCATGCAGGTATATATATAGAGATCACAGTACAATGCAAAGTCAAGCAACCAGCAGGTGAGGCAGAACGGGCAGAAGCCCAAGAGCAGTGCAAAAACGCTGATGATCACCAGACCCGAGGGCCTTGGTGAAGACATCAGCAGTGTTGGCCCGAGAGGCCACGTAGGAAAGGTGAAGCTGACCACGCTGCTGCAGCTCTCGAGCAAGAAAGTAGCGAAGAGCAATGTGCTTCGTTCAGTGGTCCTGTCTCTGCTCGTGACACAAAGCCAGCATGACCTTGTTATCGACGTACAGAACTGGAGGAGAACGAGGCCGCCCCCCCACGCCGGTCAGCAGATAGGTGAGTCAGCGTAGCTTCTGTGCAGCCATAGCCCCAGCTTAGATCTCAGCATCACAACTAGAACCAAGCACATAAGAAGAACGAGTGGACATCCACGAGACAGAGCCACAGCCAAGACTGAAAGTATAACCCTGTGACGAACGCTAAGTCGCCTGATCGTCGGCCCAAGAAGCGTCGGAGTGTCCTATGAGTACCACTGAACCATGTCCTCCAAGCACGAGCCACATGCCCGATGTACTGCACAAGTAATGCAGTACCCTCTTCGCAGCTTCCCAGTGCACCTTTCGATGTCTACCGGGAGCCACGTAGCGAGCCAGGAGGCTCAAAGGGTACACGAGGTCAGGTCATATGCACGTCATCAGGTACATGAGGCAACCCACAAGCTCTAGATACGAACCACTTGGCTCTACGAACTCGTCCGAAGGTGGAGCTGAGAGCGAGTGGCCAGTAGGCAGAGGAGTGGGCTGTGGCGAGGATTATTGAAAGACCTGGTGCACCATGTGTGACTGAGTCGGGGTGATGGTGCATCGTGCTTTGTCTCGGGTGATCTGCAAGCCAAGATAGCTCCGCAGCTCACCCAGGTCAGTGTAAGTGTGTCTCTCATGCAGCTCCGCCTTCACTAGGGCCACCACCTCAGTGTCAGCAGTAGCAAAAACCAAGTCGTCGATGTACACGAGAACGTAGAACGGCGGCAGAGTAGTGTCAGTGCGTGGAAACAGCGACGGGTCAGCAGAGGAAGGAGCAAACCCAAGAGCCGTAAGTGTCGTCCTCAGTGTGTCGTGCCACTCGCGGGGCGCATGGCGAAGACCGTAGACTGGCCGCCGGAGGCTCCACTGGGTACCTGCAGGAAACGACCCAGTGAAGCCAGGTGGGCGGCGCAGCCAGATCTCCTCGTGAAGGCTGCCCTACAAGAAAGTTGTGGAGAAGTCGAGGGAGTGCAGCTCGTAGTCACGCAGTGCTGCAACGTGCAGCAACACCCAAAGAGTAATCATCTTCGGAGTGGGGGAGAAGGTCTGGAAGTAGTCGACCCCCCTGTCGCTGACTGAAGCCTCGAGCAGCATAAAGTGCCTTGAAGGCAGGCGGAGAACTCGGCGGCCGCTTCACTCTGAAAATCCACATGCCATCGACTATGTTCGCCCCAGGAGGAGGAACCTCGTTGACGTAGGTGCATGTAGACTTCCAGGAAGCCATCTCTGCGTCCATAGCTGTCTGCCACTGAGAGGAGTACTCAGCCGCGATCGCCTTAGCGTAAGAGTGCGGGGTAGGGATGTCAAGTGCATCCGGGTCTTTCTCAGGGCAAAGTATCATGGATGCGAAACGAGGAAAAGCGGCCGCGAGAAACTCAAACTCAAACTGCCCGTCCTCAAGGACGTCACTGCCAAGGGCAGGCTCACCCTCGACGGACGGAGGACAGACAGACTCAGACTCAGTAACAAGACTCGCGACGTAGTCGAGACGACTTCTAGCAGCAAAGTCGACGAGCTCAGTGACTAGGGCAAACGCAGCACTCCCAGCATCTCCGAGACCAGCAGCTCGAGGAGCGGTAAAACTCCAAGCTCCAGCACCAGAGCGGCCTCACCGAACGACCCACTCACGAAGCTGCTGCGGTGAGGGCTTCTCGAGTCGACTAGGCGACTGCTGCTGTCCAATGCCAGGACATGCACTAGGAGCACCCACGACCCCAACACCACTAGGACTCGCAGCATCCCCAGAGTCAGCACCCCCAGAACCCTCACCCCCAGTCTTAGCACCCCCAGTCTCAGCACCCCTAGGACCAGCACCTCCTGCGTCCTCACCTCCAGTGTCACCACCCCTAGTAGCACCAGTGTCCACAGCTACAGGCTGAAGAGGCAGTGAAGACGGTCGAGGCGGAAAACCAGGAGGGGTCTCCAAGCGTGGAGAGTGACGAGTGGTCGCTGTGTCGTCAGCAGCGGGGTCACCCTTTTCAGCTAGGCCAGAGGTGTCAGAGGAGATCACCAAAGACTCAACCAAGGGGGGTGGGTTTACCGGAGAGACGCCTGAGGGAGCAAGAACCTGTGGGGGAAGGGGGTCTACTGGGGGGGCAACTGGTACCAGGAAGAGAGGCACCAGGGGGACCGGGTGGGACGCGGGTGGAGCCTGTAGAAACAGACCGACTTGTCAAAGGTGACGTCCTAGGAGGAGAAGCCGCAACGCAGGCGAGGGTAGTAAAACTGCCACGGCGGGGTGTCAGTGGGGAATCCCAGGAAGGCACAGTGGAGAGTGCGAGGAGAGAGCTTGCTCGCGGTGGTATCGCGAACAAGGGAGAGCGCGCCCCAGACCCGAAACACCGACGCATCGCCAAACTTTCCCGTTCAACGGAGTGTGGGGGAGGTCTCTGGCAGAGAGACATGGGGCTAGAGGTTGAGCTGATGCGCGGCGTATCGGACCGCAAACGGCCACAAAAAATGGGGAGCAGCCGCATGGATCATGGAGGTATGAGCAACCTCCATGATCAAGCCAATGCGACGCTCAGCAATCCCATTCTGTTGCAGAGAGGCCGGAGCGTGAACGACTGGATGATGCCCTCGTCTCGACAGAACTCTACAAGGAGGCCGGAAGAGAACTCACCGCCCCTGTCAGAGTGCAGACGCAGGACCGCAAGGTCCCGGCGAAACGGCTCGCGCAGGTGGCGACGAGTAGCGCGGATCCAGGGGATCAAAACACCGCGGACGTCCGCCTTGCTGCGCAAGGGGAAGACCGTGGTGTAGTGCGTGTAGTCATCAACGACCAGCAGGAAGTAGCGCTCCTGGTCCGTCCCACAGACGGGGGCCGGGCCCCACACGTCCACGTGGAGAGTCTGCAGATGAGAAGTGGTCGGAGGAAATGAGGAGTGAGGAGCGGCGCGTTGCCGCCCCTCGACGCAAGGAAGGCACGGCGGGGCAGGCGAGTGCGGGAGGGGGTGCAGGGACCTGGGAAGGCCAGAGACAAGGAGACGGGAGTGCATGCTGCGAAGACGCGGCAGAGAGGGGTGACCAAGTCGGTGCTGCCAGAGAAGAGTCTGGTGGGAGAGTACCCGACACGAGCACGACGCAGCGAACTGACCAGACGCAGCCACCTGATCTGACGCAGCCACCTGTGCAGACGCAGTGGTCAGGGTGTACAGACTGGACCCAGGCTGCCGAGTGAACGTAGCAAGGTGACGTCCAGTCCGGAAGCATGTAGAGATCGCCACACGCTGCCCTCCAGGGATAAAGGTATCAACCCAAACATCCTGAAGAACTGCGTTGCTCACCAAGTTCGTCGAGAACGAGGGGAGGTGGAGGCTTGAAAGAGAGCCGGAGGGGACTGCCGAACACGGGAGGACAGTGGAGGCTCGTGCAACGACGGGGCCCCTAGAGGGGTCAGCCAGTGAGACTGGGACCGGTGCAGCGAGTGGTGTGACTGTGGTGCAATCACAAAAGAAGCAACGAGACGCACCAGAGTGAAGTGTGAAAGTGTGCAGGGCCTCAGCTGAGGCTGAACGATCCACTCACGAATCTGCTGTGGCGAGAGAGTGTCCGGGTGCGCAGGCTGCCGCTGCTGTCTAGCACCTCCAGCACGATAACCTCCACCACCAGGACGGCCTCGCTGAATAACCCACTCGCGAAGCTGCTGCGGTGATAGAGTGTCCGGGTGAGGCAATCGCTGCTGTTGTCCACCCCTAGACGCTGCTATGACCGTGATAGTGGCCATGACAGGCAGGGGCAGTCAGTAGCAGCGGCGCAAGGGCGGTAGTAGCGACTGTTGTAGCTGCAGCTGTAGCTGTAGCGGTGGTCGCTGTGGCTGTAACAGCAGTAGCGACTGTTGGAGTGGCTGTGGAGGCCAGTAGGGTGCGTGGTCAGCAGGGCACGGGCTAGCGCAGTAAATGCAGCAGTGGCAGCAATAGCAGCAGTAGCGCCAGCAGCTGCAGCAAGGGCAGCTCGGCAGGGCAGCAGTAGCGCAGGCGGCAACAGCAGGGCGGCTCGGTGGGGCTGGGAAATGCTGCAGGGCGGCGCGGCGAGACAGGGCAGGGCGCAGCAGCAGCAACGCTTGCAGCAGCAGCAGCAGTAGCAGTGCACTTAGCAGTAGCAGTGCACTTAGCAGTAGCAGTGCACTTAGCAGCAGCAGCAGCAGTAGCGCTTAGCAGCAGCAGCGCGCTTAGCAGCAGTGCTCAGTAGCGCGCTTAGCAGAAGCAGCGCGCTTGGCAGCAGCGCGTGCAGCAGCAGTAGCTGCGTACGGGCTTGGGCAGGGCGGAGCTGCAGGGCACAGTGCAGCAGTGTGTGCGGCAGCAGTAGCTCAGGCACAGAAGCAGCTCAGGCGCAGCAGCGTAGCAGCAGCAGCGCGGTTGGCAGCAGCTGCGCAGCAGCAGCACTGTACGCAGCAGCAGCAGTGTACGCAGCAGCAGCAGCAGCAGCAGCAGCGGCAGCAGCAGCTCAGGTGCAGCAGCGTGCGAGCAGTTCGTGGGCAGGGCGAGCAGAGTGCGGGCAGCAAATGCAGCGCGCGAGCAGCAGGGGCAGCGCGCGAGCAGCGGGCGCAGCGTGCAGGCAGGGCAGTGCGCGGGCTGCAGGGCAGGGCGTCGGGGCGCGCGGGCTGGGCAGCGGGGCGCGCGGGCTGGGCAGTGGGGCACGCGGACTGGGCAGCGGGGCTAGGCAGGAAAAATCGACGCGCCTAGGGCGCGTTTTGGGCAGGATAAAAAAAAACGGGACGCGCCTAGGAGCGCGATTCGGGCAGGAAAACGAAGACTTAACGGTGGGCCCTTTTAAAAACCTGGTCCTAAGGACCTAATGGCTCTTAATACCATGTTGAACTAAGAGGAGAAGAATGATCGACTAGGTCAAAGGGTGGGGTACAAGAGAGTGTCGAGGGGATGGATGTACCCCCTAACATGCAATTCACTATAGGCTAGATAACTAAAGTGAAAATAACTTTGACAGTCTATTCCTCTGTTGCTCTGCCTGAGAAGACCAGAAACTACTCCATACATATCTGCATCTTACCCTAAAATAACCCCAAGTTATGGCATCTCTTCCTGATCATCTGATGGGAAGAACAGATACGGCCATACCCAGCTAGCAACAGGCCTGAAACCAGCAATCAGCAAGGCAAAGCAGAGGGCAAGAGCAGCAGCGAGCCCTGCCGTCTCCCCTGGCTGCACAGGCACACAAGCTAGCAACGATGCTGCTGCAGCATAGCTTGCCTGAGAGATGCCCTGAGGAGAAACACCACCAAAGCTGGCAGCAGCAACAGCAGCTGCAGCTGTGCACGCAGTTAAGACCACCCATTGCCTTTCCCTCGCTCCTTCCATTACCCGTTTCCCCTGGCCTTTCAGCTGTCTCTTACTCTCTGTCTCTGCCTCTCCCAGTGTAATCCTCCCCTTACTCCGTGACCCTGTCTCTCCCTGTGCGCCCCTGCCCTTGCTCCGCGCAGCCATATCTGCCACACTGCTCTGAAGGTCGTCTGCGAATCGCCTGTGTGCTGCTCGTCTCATGGCTCGTTCGGTATCTTCAGATGCTGTTGGGCCTGGGGCTGATGTGCTCTGAACGGCATCGCCCTGGCAGGGGATGGGCCACAGGGGAGAGAGAAGGGAGGGCAGCAAAACATACAGCACGGTCTAAACGCCTCAAAGGCCTGCTGTGGGTCCTCTGGGGCTGATGTGCTCTGAACGGCAGGCATCGCCCTGGCAGGAGATGGGGCACGGGGGAGGCAAAGGAAGCTGGACAAACGAGGTACACAGCTGGTTCAGGCGCCCCAAGTGATGCACCTGATAATCCACCTGATGAAGCACCTGAAGATGCACCTGATGATCCACCTGACGAGGCACTTGTTGATGTTTCGGAGTTGAAAATAAAGATGCACCTGAAAAAGCACCTTATGACCCATTGTTCCCTAAGAACAGATAACCACCTGAGTGCTTGCTGGTGGAGAGACGACAGCAGCATCTGGTGGCGCCACCTGGGCCACCTGAAGATACTCCTGAACGTCCAGAGGCCGCCCGAACTCCACAGTCACCCGTCTACGCAGGGGAATGGATCGGCCCTTCGGTAGAGCTTCAAAGGTGCCCTGGGTGGGTGGGTGGCGGTTGGAAGCAGTATGAATAGAAGAAGAGAGTGAGTGAACGAGTGAGTGAGTGAGAGAGTGACAGGCACGTCCAGCTGCTCTGCCAGCAGCCCCATGCCCGACTTGAAGGGGTGCAGAGGGCCGATGAGGGAGCACGAGCCTTCAGGGAATCTGAGCACTGCTGTGTGTAAGGGCACTATCTCTCACACTCATTCAGACAACACTGCTTACCTGGACACACACACGAACCATGGGCACGTCCAGCTGCTCTGCCAGCAGCCCCACGCCCGACTTGAAGGGTTGCAGAGAGCCGGTGAGGGAGCAAGAGCCTTCAGGGAATTCGCTCATAGTGAAAGAGCAGCAATTCTAAAGAGTGACGCTTAAAGCAACAAAAGGAAACGAAACAGAAATTCTTTCCTGGAAAAACGATCAGTAGAAGCCGATGAGGGAGCACGAGCCTTCAGGGAATCTGAGCACTGCTGTGTGTAAGGGCACTCTCTCTCACACTCATTCAGACAACACTGCTTACCTGGACACACACAGGAACCACGGGCACGTCCAGCTGCTCTGCCAGCAGCCCCACGCCCGACTTGAAGGGGTGCAGAGAGCCGGTGTTGTTGGGGAAGATGAGCACTGCTGAAGTGCAAAACGCTCTCTCACTCACACACTCAGACAAAAGCTCTCACCTTAACACAGACAGGCACGACAGGCACATCCAGCTGCTCTGCCAGCAGCCCCACGCCCGACTTGAAGGGCTGTAGTGAACCGGTGATGGAACGCGTTCCCTCTGGGAAGATGAGCACCGCTGTGGGGCGGTGGGGGCCGCTGGTTGCCTTGAGCTGCAGTAGGGTGTCGAGCTGGTGGTGGGAGGGGGAGAGGTGGAGGGGAGGGACGAGGGAGGAGAGAGAGAAGTGAGAGATGTTGTGGTATTGAGAGCAAGGAGGGGAGGATGAGCACTGCTGTGGGGCGGTGGGGACCGCTGGTTGCCTTGAGCTGCAATAGGGTGTCGAGCTGGTGGTGGGAGGGAGGGAGGAGGAGAGAAACAGGGGGAAAGGGTAGAGCAAGGAGAGCAAGGAAGGGTATATGAGCACTGCTGTGTGGCGGTGAGGTCCGCTGGTAACCTTGAGCTCTAGTAGAGTGTCGAGCTGGTGGTGAAGGCGGGAGTGGGAGGGAGGAGGGAGGAGAGAGAAACAGGAGGAGAGGGTAGGGCAAGGAGAGCAAGGAGGGGAAGATGAGCATTGCTGTGGGGCGGTGGGGGCCGCTGGTTGCCTTAAGCTCTAGTAGAGTGTCGAGCTGGTGGTGGGAGGGGGAGGGAGGAGGGGGAGGAGAGGGAGGAGAGAGAGAAGAGGAGGAAAGAGGAGAAGAAAGGGGTGTTAGGAAATCAAGAGCAGGGGGGGGAGGATGAGCACTGCTGTGGGGCAGTGAGGGCCGCTGCTGGCCTTGAGGTGGAGTTGATTGTTGCGCTAGTGACGAGGTGAGTGACAGTTTTGTGGGAGAGTGGTAGGACGGTGCAGAACGAATTCAGGAGGGTTAGTGATGAGAGCAGGGAGAGAGTGATGAGGACCGTCGTGGGGGAAACGGGGCGGCTTGGCTTGGCATCGTATTTATCCACACCCAACACACTTGCACATTGAATAGCTATTGCATGAGCACTGCACCATACCTCTTACATGCGCAAAGCAGCATAGCTCTTCCATGTGTGCGTGCACCATACCGTGCATGACAAACCGCATGTAGAACGTACCTTTTGCTGGGAGAACTTATTTTGAGGCGCCTTCTTATTTTGAGGCGCCTCAAAATACTCCTCAATGTGCGTGCACCATACCGTGCATGACACACCGCATGTAGAACATACCTCTTGCTGGGAGAACTTGCGGCGGTTGATGGGGATGACGTGCATGCATGTGGTCACGAACCATGCCTGGCGGGGCGGGAGGGATGAGGCAGGTAGATGGCCTATGAGAAAAACGAGCCATGCCTAGTGGGATGGGAGGGATGAGAGGTGGGAGGGATGAGGAAGAGGGATGGTTGATAGGGATGACGTGCATGCACATGGTGACAAACCATGCCTGGTGGGGTGGGAGGAGAGGGGTTGGGAGACATGAGGGGCAGGAGAGGTACAGTGTCAGGATTGAGTCAGTTACAGGCGGTCAATTGCCATCCCTACCAGAAGGGGGTTGCTGAAGAAGTAGTCCCGGGCACCCAGGGAATAGACCGGCACCCAGGGAATAGACCGGCACCCAGGGAATAGACCGTCACTTGCATGCTTTGAGACGTCCCTGAACTCGATTACCAAGTGTGTATCAGTCTCAGCGCCTGAACTACGTTCCCTACCAGAAGGAGGTTGCTGAAGAAGTAGTCCCGAGCACCCCCCTCAACCTCAACTCCCCGTTTCAGTAACAGGCAGAAAAAAACCATCCCTACCAGAAGCGGGTTGCTGAAGAAGTAGTCCCGAGCACCCAGCGCATACACCCGTGTGGCGCCGCCCGTCCATGCGCCCACAAATGTGGCCCCGCAATCCAAGTGGCTCTGACAAAACAGAGGGAATGTTGTAATATGTTTGAAGTAGTGTTTTGAGACGTCTCAAAGCAATCCAAGTGGCTCTGCCAAAACAGAGGGAATGTTGTAACGTGTTTGAAGTAGTGTTTTGAGACGTCTCAAAGCAATCCAAGTGGCTCTGCCAAAACAGAGGGAATGTTGAAAGAAGCACCAGGAACAAGCAAGATGAGGGTCGTGTAACACACACAGGCGAAAAGAAGAAAAGAACATGTGCAGTAAGCTTTTCTCTCTCTCTTTTGAGAAACACGGTACAGTATTTAATGGCCTTCAGGGTGAGGTAAGAGCAACATGGCACCCACCGAATGATTGCACGCCATGAAGAACATTCCACGATCCAATGGCAGATTCTCCGTGCCACGTGTCTCCTGCTCATTGGCACGTGCAACAAGGGAATGAGTCAGTAGTCATACCACTGCCCACACTTGCAAACCACTAACACTCCCTCGAGCCACCCAGCCTCTTTCCTACAATCACACAAAATATGATCCAATAATCACACTCACCTGCACCACACGTTTCCTATAATCACACGTACACCCAGTTGCGCAAGCCACCTTTTCCCTATGCTCCCTCACACGATGGAAAAAAAGAAGAAAAGAAAAAGCTTCTCCCTTATACCACTCTCACCTGAGCGAACCAGCTCTCATAGAGCCATTCCCCCCACAGCCCAAACAACCGCTCCACAACCATCTTTCCAATGCTGTAACCGTCAACCACTAAGCCATCCTTATCCGCCAACGTAACCAGTGCTGGTAACCGGATAGACCTTTTCTAACCTGCACGAACCAGCTCTCGTAGAGTAGAGCCATCTCCCCCACAGCCAGAACAGCCGCTCCACGGCCCCGGTGTAACCCCAAATTATCCCCATCCACCCCAATGTAATCCGTGCTGGTAACCGGGATCGACTTTCTCACCTGAGCGAACCAGCTCTCGTAGAGCCATCTCCCCCACAGCCAGAACAGCCGCTCCACCACCCCCTCTTTCCCGACGCTGTAACCCTCAACCACCAAGCCGTTCCCATCCGCCGACGTAACCCGTGCTGGTAACCGGGATCGACTCTTTCTCGCCTGGCGAATCAATCTCGCCTGTATTCGCCTCTGGAGGTTCCGAGGGGAGCTTCTCCTCGTGCTTACGCTCCTTGAGGGATCTCCGGATTCGCCGGGCTTCTCAGTAAGCGTTCCAGTACCGGCCGTTTTTCCCGGCTCGTCGCTCTTGAGAATGGCTATTCTGCTGAAACTCTTTTGCTCGCCTGATACGGTTGTGTCGGAGCTATCGCCTTGCGCGAGACGCTCTGAGATTGCGATGGAGACGCCTGACGTTGACGGAAGCTGGTCGCTGACGTTGACGCTAACGGAAGAAAGCGCTCCGTTACAGTCAGGTTTGCTCGTTCGAGAATCGGAGACGGAATGCAGGCTTCGCGGGGGGTGTTTCTCGCGGGTGCGTGCTTCTGAAGAGCACCCAATGTCAACCAACCGGGCATGCGTAAGCCTTGGTGGAATTCTAGCATCGCTTCTGTCGTTTTTAGCTAAATTGCAGCTGCTTGAACTGCGTACCACAAAATGAGGAAGAGGAAGCGACGACATTGGGACGAGGAACGTGGAACAGTGATATCTGGTAGTTAAATTCTGGTTCGTGTCAGGCCACACTTGGACCGGCTAATGCGACGAATGCAGAAAGCCGACGGTCTATTACCACGCAGAAAAGACACGAGCGGAATCGAGCTATGAATGTGCGAGATAGTAAGCCATCATCAGCGAAGAAACTCGGTTTCAAAATAAATCCTCCATAATTGTTCTGTCTGGTTTTGTCTGGGTTATCCTCGCTTGTCTTTCTGACAATTCCCACCCTTAGCGGGGTTCTCAGGGAGTGAGTCGTCAGGGGAATGCCAGCAGCGAAACCCACGAGTTCCCAAGGAGCAATTTTGGGGGGAAAGAAGAAAGTCCCTCGCAGGCAGGCGCAAAACCCGTCGTTAGCAGCGGTCGTCGACCAGTGAGCGATGCTTGTGCGAGCAATGAAAGGGGCGAGCGCATCCTGATTGGTTAGTGGTGTAAGATGTATGGCTTCGATGCACCTGAAGGCTTTCTTGGTGCAGGAAGCAAGGAGACATTCCTTAGTGATATGCGCGACATGCCATGCTCAACTGCAAATGTTAGAAAGCTGGAAAACAATCTCATATGAAAAGTTCAGGAGATTAGAATGAAGAACCTTCAGTAAAGTACAGAATGAGTTGTTAGACTACACTATATCAGATAGAAGGTCCATCAACCAAATTAAAAACGCAAACCAATCTTTCATGCACAGGTTTGCACTAGCACCTGCAACCTGCACATTCTGAGAAATTCCACCATTAAATCAACCCCAACCCTTAACCTCCACAGCTGAAGACTTTGACTTCAGACTCACTGAAGTGATCACCTTTCTTTCTCCCTCCACATCCACTGGGTTCATTAACCCGAAACCCAGCTCCAGGCTCTACTGTTTGTCCTGCATTTGAAGACAAACTTTTTCCAGGTGCTGCTGCACCCGTCCCTCCACAATGGTGTCTAAGCAATCCATAGCAGCATCCACCTAAGCACCTGTTAGATCTCCCAGACATCTCCCACCTAAGCGCCTGCTTCATCAGCCTTAGCAAGCTGCAGCCTCAACCTTAATTCCGCCACTCCCTCTCCCACAAACGCAGTCTCAGCTTCATTTTGCCCCTCCCCGCAACAGCTGATGCTTCAGCTTCATTCATCAACTCGCTCTGCTACAGCTGCACTCTCAGCCTGTGGTGACCCAGCCTCTGCTGCTGCAGGTACCCCCTCTGCTACAGCTGCAGCCTCAGCTTCATTCAGCCACTCCCTCTGCTACAGCTGCAGCCTCAGCTTCATTCAGCCACTCCCTCTGCTACAACTGCAGCCTCAGCTTCAATCAGCAACTCCCTCTGCTACAACTGCCGTCTCAGCCTGTGGCAGCCCAGCCTCTGCAAACTCAACAGCCGCCGGCTCAGCCTCTGCTGCTGCGGGTACCCCCTCCACTACAGCTGCAGGCTCTCAGCCCCAGCAGAAGTTCCAGTGATATCCTCTGCCGCTACTTCTGCTGCAGCGGCAGTCTCTGCTACAGGTGCCTCGGTTCCCGCCCCTGTCACTGCTGCTCCTGCTTCCTCTGCTATGTTTGCCTCCACTCCACCCTGCACTGCTGCCTCTGCTACAGTAGCTGTTGCCTCCTCTACTACAGTTGTTGCCTCCTCTGCTGCAGCTGCTGCTTCTGCCTCCTCTGCTACAGGTGCTGTTGCTGCTTCCTCTGCTAGAGACGCTGCTGCTGCTGCCTCCTCTGCCGCAAGCCATGGCTCATCAGTTGCCCCTGCCACTGTCCCTTCCGCTACCCCTGCTGCTACTTCTGCCTCTGCTGCCACTTGTTCTGCCACAGCTGCTGCTTGCCCCTCTCCTAGGCCCCCTCCCCCCTCCCTAAGCCCCTGCCCTTCCCCTTCCACCTCACCGGCCTTTCCTTCCCCGCCCTCTGTTCCAGTCGCCACAATCACAGCCTCATCCATCCCCATCTCCTCCATCCTTTGAGGCGCCTCAGCAGGCACCTGAACAGACACCTGATCAGGCACCTGAACTGGCGCCTCAGAAGTCGTTCCAGTGGCCACAACCACAGTCGCCTCATCCATACCCATCTCCTCCATCACTGCATTTGCCACCTCAATCTGCGACGCGGTTACCTCAAATTGCGACACGGTTACGTCAATCTGTGACTCTGTTACCTCCATATGAGCAGCATCAATTTGTGACTCTGTCACCTCCATATGAGCTGCTTCATTATGTGATAATACTGTCCCATCCATATCCGTTGCCTGCTGGTCATGTACCTCCATCCCCTCCATGCGAGTTGCCTCGAAAGCCATGTCTATTTGTGATGCAGACAGTTCCATCTGTGACGCTGTTACCTCCATCTGAGACACTGTCAGTTCCTCCTGAGGTGTTGTTGTTTCCACCTGAGGTGCTGTTGTTTCCACCTGAAGCACTGTTGTATCCACCTGGGGTGCTGCTGCTTCCGCCTGAGGCGCTGCTGCTTCCACCTGAGGCCCTACTGTTTCCGCCTGAGGCACAGTTGCTTCCACCTGAGGCGCTGCTGTTTCCACCTGAGCTGCTGCTATTTCTGCCTGAGGCGCTGCTGTTTCCACCTGAGGCGCTGCTGCTTCAGTCACGCCTAACGCCCCTCCCAAACCTGCCCTTGGCTCTTGAGTCTCTATTACAGAAACCACCTTCTCCCCTGCCTTATCCCCCTCCTCAATCACCTCCTCTTCCTCCTCCATGTCCTCCTCTGGCATGTAGTTATCCTCTCCAATCACCAAGATGCTCTCCACGCCCTTCCACACCAGCACTTCCAGAAGTGAGTGCTCCGTGCCCTCATATTCCACCTGATATAGGAGAAAGCAACAAGAAATCGAGAGTAAATCTTTCCTTCTCCAATCACCAAAATTCACTCCACGCCCTTCCACACCAGCATTTCCAACAAGGAGTGCTCTGTGCCCTCATATTCCACCTGCGGGCATGTGGGGAAAAGGGGAACAACAGCAATCACCTTACCCTCCTCAATCACCTCCTCTTCCTCCTCCATGTCCTCCTCTGGCATGTAGTTATCCTCTCCAATCACCAAAATGCTCTCCACGCCCTTCCACACCAGCACTTCTAGAAGTGAGTGCTCCGTGCCCTCATATTCCACCTGAAATAGGGGAAACACACAGCACTGTTTGTAGGTAATTCTCTAACCCCACCACCAAGATGCTCTCCACGCCCTTCCACACCAGCACTTCAAGGAGCAAATGCTCCGTGCCCTCATATTCTACCTGCGAGCGTGTGAGCAAAAGGGGAAAAGAAGCACTCAACAAGATCCCTCTAAGATGTGGACTCCACGCCCTTCTAAGGCAAGATTCTTACTGCATGTGGATTCTTACTGCATTCTAAGAGTATTTCTTGGTCTATTCATCTTGCCTTCAGCAACACCCACTTACTCACAGTGCAGCAACAAGCAGCCTCTATTGTGTATTGAATGCATGCACGCAGACAACAGATGATCTGCCCTTACTGGACGCACCGTGTATTTCTTGGTCTCTTCATCAAACGCGGTAATCTTCCCTTCAGTCAACACTCCCTCAAAATCCTTGACCACGTTCTTCAACCCTCAGCCATAGAAGCTTGTTTAGGCGAGCTGCAGTCTAGTAATCTAGTTTTGAGACGTCTCAAAACTCAAAATCCTTGACCATGCTCTTCACCCCTGCATGCAACCCCCCTAAAACCTAAAGCCCTCAATGCATGATCCCAAAACTCACAGTGTATTTCTTGGTATCTTCATCGAAAGCGGTGATCTTCCCTTCGGTCAGCACTCCCTCGAAGTCCTTTAGCACGTTCTTCCCTACCACCTTCGCGCCAGGCCCTGGCACAACCGCTTCCGCCACACCATTACCCCTCCCCAGCGCCCCATGTGCGCCCATCATCCACCCCTCCCCTCCGCCCATCATACCACCACCACCCCAGTCGCCCGCGCCCAACCCATCAGCATCATCTCCTGGGTAATTTCCGTTTCCAGTGCTGAAATAGCCCTCAGTATAAGCCCAAGCACCGCCCATCGCACTCCTCCCCCGTCCTCGCCCTCTTCCCCTCCCTCTCCCTCTTCCTCTCCCCCTCCCCCTCCCTCTCCCCCTGCCTCTTCCCCTCCCTCTCCCTCTCCCTCTCCTCCCTCCACTTCCCCATACGCCCATCTGATCATCCCAATACACTCCTCCTGGACTATAATCCTCGTCTTCCCCTCCTCTTCCTCCCCCTCTCCCTCCCCCTCTCCCTCTTCCTCCTCCTGCTGGTGCTGCTGAAGCGCCTTGATACAGCTCCACATCCACCCCTTGGTAATCCCTGTCGGCTGCCCCCCCAATATTCCCCATATGATGAACCCTGATACTGGAACCATCATACAGCCCAGTAGCACCCACCCCAGTGGTACCTACCCCAGTTCCCCCCTTTCCCCGCTTGCTGTGAGGCAATATTTCCCCTTCTCCCCCACGTGCCACAGATTCCGGATACAAAATCATATCTTCTCCTGGCTCCCTCACACGCTTTCCCAGTGCCGTGAGTGCAGTCTGGATCTGCACAGGGGTAGAAACAGCGGCAGCAGGAGCAGCAGCAACAGGAGGAACAGCAGCAGGAGGAACAGCAGACGCCGGCTTAGCAGCAGAAGCAGAAGCAGGATCAGGGGCAGCAACAGACGGTTGGGCAGCAGGAGCGGGAGCAGGTGTTGCAACAGCCGCTGCAGTTGCGGCAGGAGGAGCACGAGCAGCAGCATCTGGTACAGAGGCAGGAGGAGCCGCAGCAGCAGCAGCAGCCAGATCCGCATCAGGAGCAGGAGCAGCAGCAGCAACAGGGACAGCAGCAGCAGCGGTGCTGTCTGGGATCTTCCGCGGTCTGCCCCTGCCCCTCGCTGCTCCGCCCCTGCCTCCTCCCCCCTGCCTGCTTGGCGTTGCCTCCTCCGCAGCTGCCTCTGTGCGTTCATCCATCAACGTCGCCTTGTTGGCCTCGGACCTGAGGTGGGGGAGGGAGGAAGGGGAGGGAGGAAGGGGAGGGGAGGGAATGCACAAGCACCATCAGCACGCAAAGCACCACCAGGAGGTGACTCATCCACGGCTACCTCCGTCCGTTCATCCAGCAGCGTCGCCTCGCTGGCCTCAGACTGGGGGAAGCGGAGAGGGCGAAAAGGATCGAAGGGGACGCACAAGCACCAGCAGTGCGAAAGCACCACTCAAACTCAAAAGCAACGGCGTGCGTTGACTGTCGGATACCTACCTCAGTCCGTTCATCCACCAACATGGCTTTGTTGGCTTCAAACCCGAGAAGACCTTTGAGTCGACTCAAAAGTCATCTCTTTTTCAGTCAACTCCAAAGTCAACTCGTGCGTTGACTATTGGTTACCTACCTCAGTCCGTTCAACCAGCAACATGGCTTCGTTGGCTTCGAACCCGAGAAAAGAGAGCCAGACACAAACTCAATGTCACCTGGGAATAAACTAACAACCTCCGTCCTCCACCTGACCCCATCCTCCCCATCCTACCCATCCGCTAACCTTCCCGAGCGAGTTTTTTTTTTTCCTGAGGCGTCTTTAAAACTGACCCCGGCTTTCCCTTTTCCCACCCTAGCCCGGTGCGATACACTCAACTTTACCTACCCCTCCTTCCTCCATTACCCGCTTCCACCCTCCCCACAATAGCAAGAGCCCGCGATTGTACTTGAACAACCAGTGTAATAAAGCGCCTTCTTTTTTTTGTCAGACAAACATACACATTCCTAAAATCTCAAACGTTAACCCGAACCCACTCACCAGGTCTCGATGTCCGCGTTAGCAGCCGTTTCCTCTTCCCCCGATAACAGCAACTTCTCCACCTCAGGAACCTCCAGATCCTCCGCATCACCATCCTCATATCGAACCTGCCAGAACCGCGTACACGGACGCATAGAGAACCACCATAGCATGCAAAGATAGGAATGGCAATCCAACCCCCTCATATAGTGACTCGCCGACCTGACACCCTTTTCCTGACAAAGAACGTGAAGGGGGGATGCGGAGACGAACCGTGCACACATAAGCAACTTTCGAACCAGCACGTGTGATATACACGATCATATCCACCTCGAAACAGCACAGAAAGACTCTCACCTTGTACCAATTCTCCTCGCGGTCATAGTGGAACACTCTCCCGAGGTACGGCACGCCGCCGAAGCTCTTCCGAGCGAGACGGCCCAAATACACCGCACCAGCAGGAGGTGCAGGAACGTCCTTGCCCTGTATCGAAGCTCCACCTCCGGCAACCGGCGCACTGCTATCTACGGCCATGATATCCACGTCCCCTTCTTCCCCGTCCTTTCCACCCTCCCCGCCATCCACGCCATGTGTAGCGGCTGGTGGGACAGATGTAGCGGCCGGTTCGGCTGCTGTAGCGGGTGGTTCGATGTCTACAGCCCATGGATCGTCAGAAATTGCAGCGTCGCCCTCAGCCGGGGGCTCACGGTCAGCGGTTTTCTCGGCCTTTTCACCGACAACAGGTTCGACAACTTCGTCGGTCGTGGTCGCAACAGCAGCCTTGGAAGCGTCGGCTTTAGAGTCGACGTCAGTTTTATCCTCGACAACAGCTGTATCGGACTTTGACGGAACCTCCGCTTTGACTTCAGCGTCCGTATTGGTGTTATTTTCGATATCGGTCTTCTCTTCGGTACTAGCCGTGACCCGTCCCACTACGCCAGCTACAGTACTAGCATCAACCTTAGCATCAACGTTAGGCTTAGTGTCATCGCCAACACCAGAGTTAGTTTCACCGCCAACTGGAACTTCAGAATCGGTTTTAGCGTCTGGTCCAGCCATATTCGCAGGAACACTTGTCGCGTCAATCCCTGCTACAGTTAAAGCTGCAGCAGCTGCTGCAGTACTCGCTTCAGGGGGAGCATCAGTAACAGAGGGAAATGCTTCCAGAACAGATGCGGTCGTGGAAGCGTTTTGCTGCTGCGTCGATGCGTTCACAAGCGGGTCTTCCGCAACGGATGGAGGTTCGGAGTTACTTATAGTGCTGTTGTCCATTGTTACTAGACAGTGGGAATAACCCTAGGCACTTATGAGATACTTGCGGTGGTGATTGAAATCACTTCACTACAGAAAAGCTAACGCTCGACAGGACTGTCGTTATGGCTGCCTCGTGCTGACGAAGCCGCGCTCCCGTCCGGTGACCACGCGTCCTGTGAGTGGTTATGCCTTCAACAGACGAATGCAATGCAAAAGCAGGAAAGCAAACATTTCCCCTGGTTTGGTACGGTAATCACGGAGTGCTTGCTGGGCTCGGGGCGCACAAGCAAGTAGGGTGGTGGAGAACATAAGAGCAATTGAGGAGGGCTGGAGTGGAGGGCTGAAGGGTTGATGATTGGGAAATGCTCGGAGTAGGGATTGTCGCTATCGACGGCTTAGCGTGGAGAACGGAACTTTTAGCACCTTGGATTTCCAAGAATCCTCCCTTGGTTCAAAATTTCGAACTGCAAGCCACCTGATGTTGGGGTGCGAGCTTTTGTCACTAGAGGCTGATTCAGTTCACACTATAATTCTTAAGCAGAAAAGAGAAACCGAATAATAGCATGACATCAACATATTTTCTTCCTAGTTCATGGTGAACAGATGGCATTAACTTTATCCAAAAAAATAAGAATTAAAAAATATATATTCACGCAAATAAAAATTTACTGAAAACAAGTGTTTCTATAAATGCATGCATTGAAGAAATCATCGTTTATACCAGCTGTTAAAACAGACAGACGGGAAGGCTTTTAAGGGATACATCCGTGGATGTTGCAATTTGACGGTATTGACAAACGAGAAACAAGGTTCTTCCGAAATCTTGGGGAATTTTTTTTATTGATTCCTGGTTGGTAGTCCTATAAAAATCTGACCTTTCACCCTGCTTGGTCGGTCGAATCACTTCCAGTAGCTTCTCCGTGGGAACTTTTGGTTTGCGAACATCTAAACCAATCAACGTGATGCTTACCGTTGATTTTCCCACCAAATCACCAGACGTGGCGCACAAATCGACGCGCAACTGTGTGCGGCGCACAAATCGACGAGCAATTGGAGGAAATGACGGATCGCCCTGTTTTTATTTTCCGTTTTCTTTGGGCAGTGGCTTTGACGCCGCCTTGCTTCTCCGCTCGCGTCCGATTCCTTGGGGCAGCTGATTTCGACATTTCCAATTTCCTGTGACCAGGAAAATTCTGACGATTACCTGGTTTTAGTTTAGTGGCCAGTGGAAAAAATAAACCCCTCTCGGATGGCTGGCCATTTGGGAGGCATCAACCCTTAACACCTTGCCTCATGGTGTTTAGGGTTGATGCCTCCCAAATGGCATGCCCTCCATGAGGGGTATATTTTTTTTGTCCCGAGCTTCTCGTAGCTGATGCGACAATTCAATTTATGATCCCAATAAATAAACACAATATTAGTCTCTGGACTCGAAAAGGGGCAATAGCGTAAATAACTGACCGAAGGTATCGGACTCGAGCGCAAAGCAAGACGGTGTCAAAACCACTGCTAAAAGGAATCCGAAACCTGAAACCAGGGCGGTCCGTCATTCCCTCGCGCAACTGTGTACATTAAAGCCCCCTTTCCGCACATCGGATTATTTTCTGGTTCACGCCATTTCACATCCCATCTGTGTTGCGTTTTGTAAAGTAGTCAGCATGGCCCCTATTTAGCTAATCTCCTTGGATCTACCCATGGTGGAGTATCACGAGGCAGTGGCTGGGAGTTCGAGCTCCCCATTTTTTTGCAGTTTGCATCATTCCAGAACGTACGTATGCTCTATACTCCCCATTTTGCTTAGCTCTCCGCTAAAAATAGTATTGGAACGGATGTTTTACTGCTGCATCCCCAAATGCTGCCTGCAACTAATCATCACACCGTAATCTCTTGATTCTCACATCCCCATCACAAAACAGCCTCCACGTGCCCGCCCCTCGGAATTGACGCGCATCACCACCATTGCCATGCAACCAGCCCAATGATCCAACCGGCGTTCCCGCGGAGCGGAGACCTCCCGCAAGTGCCCCTTATGTTTCCCACCCGATCAAGAACCAGCTGCGCATGCTGCCGAATCTCTGTGCTACGACTGCGCGCGGTAGCCCCCGCGGTCTGACGTCATTCCCCCAGCTGTGACATTGGCCCCGCGTGTTCCCTTCCCATCCCATCCCATCCCACATTTCCCATGTGGCAAAACAAATACCTGGCGGAAACTGGCAGCGCATATTGCCCCGTCACATCTGAACCGTCCATCATTTTCGAGATTTACGTATCGCACGCGCCACCATCATCCCAACGGTGATGGGAAACTGAAATTCGCGTGAATTTCGAAGCGAAGTGATGTTTCTTCCCCACTGCTTTCTTTCCCCTCCGACCAACTTCGACAAGCAGCCATTTCTTGTTTCAACGAGTCAGTTGCTAGCCAGCTGTGAAGCTGTCAAGCTTTCGTCGAATTCGTGGAAACCATTAGTCGGCATTTCCAGAGTTGTCGACCACCGGCATATTCTGCCTTTCCAGCGGAAGTCTTCTGCTGCGCCAGAGCTGGAAGGTGGTATTATCGAGCTCAGCGCAATACGTCACAAAAGTTAACTGAATAACAAACAAGCAAAAAGGAAATATCCCTATTTCGAGAGTAGCCTTGGCGCACACGTCTCCGAGTTGAAGCATTTGACAACGTTCATGTACTCGCCATGTATTTCAACATCTCTACCCAGTGGGTGTCAGTAGTTTCGACATTTTCTGGGTGTTCGTGAGCTCATGAACGCCGTGCATGTGACGCAATGCGATGTGCTTGCAGCGGTGGCTGCGATTTTAGCGGCTGCACGTGCTATGGCAAGCTAGAGCTACTAGCGTAGCGAGGGTCAAGGTGTATACAGGCAGAGTTGACCAGTAAGTCGACTCGAAAGTCACCAGAGCGATAGTAGTGAGAAGTATCAACCTCCGCCCGAGCAGAACTAAATAGCATGGATCAACAGCCCCCGGACCGCAGGTGTTTTAATCAGAACGTCAGAAGCCCAGGTTGCAGCGAATGCGCCGCCGCCGAAGCAGGCAGCGGCAGTAGCAGCGGCTCTACTTTAGTCGCGTCTGTAGTCACGCCTTTGGCCAGCGATTCTCCTATAATCCCTTCATCTGCTGTCATTTCTCCTCCGGCTCGTGAGCGACTCGAGAGAAGAAGTAGCGAGAAGGGGAAAGCGGAAGCGGAAACGGAAGTTGAAGCGGAAGCGGAAGGGGAGACGGAAGCGGAAGCCAGGCGCTTGCTGCTCGCGCGCAGCGACAATGTCGAGATCGTGATCGACGCCCAGGATTCAAGTTCCGACAGCGCCAACGGCGCCCTCGGTCAGAGATCCGACGGCGTCCGCAGCAGCGGATGTTTCGGCGTGACAACGACGAGCACGAGCGCAGTGTGGTCAAGCGCGCGACTGACGCACTGCTTCGTTAACAACAGTTACGCTACAAGCAGCTCCGATAGCAGGTTCGGTTCCAGCACGAGTAACGACTCTACAGCCAGCAGCAGCAGCAGCAGCAGCAGCAGCGGCAGCGGCGGTAGCTCCAGTAACTCTAGTCCGGGCCGTGCGGACGATGACGTCAGCAGCGGCCGCGGCGAGCATGCGCTTGGCCCCGAGCTTGCCGACGGGGGGACTGCGCAGTCGGCGGAGGATGCGGGAGGACGAGGTAGCACGGAGGAAAGATTGCGCGGGAGAGCGTCGGCGCAGAGAATGTGGTTCGGAGCGCGTGCAGCTAGGGGCGCAAGGAGGGGTGCCCAGATCGCGGAAGGGGCGGAAAGGGAGGCGCAGGGAAGGAGCAGGAGCAGGACGAGCGGGGCCATGCGGAGAGCTGCGGCGGAATCCGCTAACGCGCATGAGGGGGACGATGAGGGGGAACGGGGAAATGGACGGACGAATGGGGGTGCGGAACAAGGGGGGAGTGAAAGCAATTATCAGCGTCCGCTATCTGTGGTGATACATGGGCCTGTATCGTCGTTCTTCGTTGGAACGCAGGTTGTTTATAACGGGGATGGGGGCCAAGGGCGGGATGCGGGCAACGGGGAACATAGCAAGAGTAAGAGTCCCGTTAAAGAGTTGAAGGAGAAGCACAAGATTGATGCAGATACAGGGGCTTGTAACGGGGATACAGGAGCATCCCCGGAGTTTATTATATTAGAGAAATCCTGCAGCGTTTTCGGCCACGCGGAGGCGCATAACGGGGCTGCCACTAACGTGTATTATGACCCGGCAGAAGGCAGCCACGCGATGGGAGGGGAGGAGAGTGACGACAGCTGTAGCAGCAACTGTAGCAGTGACTGTAGCGACGACAGCAGCTGTAGCCGCGAGCGAGGCAAGGGCGGCGGGCATAGAGAGAAACGCGGTGGTGGGGGAGGCGGGGACAGTGGTGATCTGATAGACTTCCAATTCGGTAAGGATATAGGAGGTTTCGCAGAGATAGTTGTATTACCAGAAAAAGTAGGATTTTCGAATATAGTTTCTTTGTCAAATGAAAGGTCCCCAACTCAGTGTATCTCAATTCGATGTTTTTGTCTAAGAATCCCCCATACCTCGACTCAGTGTATTCCCCTAACCACTTATCTGATTTGTTATGCACACTCTGTCCCCCGCCCCCCACTCTCTTCCCCGCTCCCCTCTCCCCCCTCCTCTTCCAATTCCCTCACCCACCTTCCACCACTCCTGTCAGTGAGCGCGTCGGGCGAATCAGAGGGCTCCACGTGGATAGAGGCGGTGCACCTGGTGCTGCCACCTGTCATCCCGCGGTCCTCCTCTGAGGCCACGTGGGATGCGCTACAGGCGCCAAACGGCACAGCTGGCATGGAGCCTATACTGGACGGCAAATGGGAGGCGGGCTTTAAGGGCACCAAGAGGGCGTTCGCGTGCCTGCTGCTGCTGGGCTGCCTCCTCTATATCGCCGCCTTCCTCTGTGAGTCCATATCCACCCTATGAGTGCACACCCAACCCAAAAAAATGGTCGGTTGTGTTGTTTCCAAGCGATGATTGTGGCACCTCATAACGTGCCTCAAAACGTAGCTTAAAACGTACCGCAAAAGGTACCTTATAACGCGCCTCAGAATGTACCTGATAACGTACCTCAAAATAAAACACGCACAAAAAAGTGGACAAGTAATACTCAAAGACCATTCGCCTGGTGAACCCCTCTTCACCTCTCACCACCCATCTTCCCCTCTCTGGACTCTCCTCTTTCCTTCCAGCTGGCATCATTGTCAACAGCACCAGTGGCGCTCCTGCTGCTGCTGCAAACACCACCAACGGCAACCACCCTGCTGCTGCTCTTCCTTCACATACTAGCAGCAGTGGCAACAGCGGCGGCAGCAGCAGCAGCATTGTTGGTGGAAATTATAATCCCAACATGTCGCTTAATGGGTACAGTTACCTCTCTGACAGCAGCACCACTGGCAGCAGCAGCAGCAGCAGCAGCAGCAGCAGCAGCAGCAGCAGCAATAGCGGCAGTTCCAGTAGTAACATTTCGGGCAACAGCAACACAACTGGTGACGGTGGCACTGGCAGTAGTGGTGATGGTGGTAGCAGTGGCAGTGGTGGTGATGGTGGTAGCAGCAGGAATGATGTGCCAATCGCCGCCCTTCTCGATGGGATGGCAGCATCCATGCTCACTTCACAAACCCTCTGGATCGCCATGTCATACCTGTGAGTTGCCGTACCAGTGAGTTGCTGTACCTGTGAGTTTCCGTACCTGTGAGTTTCCGTACCTGTGAGTTGCCGTACCTGTGAGTTGCCGTACCTGTGAGTTGCCGTACCTGTGAGTTGCCGTACCTGTGAGTTGCCGTACCTGTGAGTTGCCGTACCTGTGAGTTGCCGTACCTGTGAGTTGCCGTACCTGTGAGTTGCCGTACCTGTGAGTTGCCGTGCCTGTGAGTTGCCGTGCCTGTGAGTTGCCGTGCCTGTGAGTTGCCGTGCCTGTGAGTTGCCGTGCCTGTGAGTTGCCGTGCCTGTGAGTTGCCGTGCCTGTGAGTTGCCGAATCGAACCTGTGAGTGGCCAAACCTGTGCATGGCCGAAATTGTGAGTTCCTGAGCCTAGGAGTAAACGACCTTGTTATCCTGTAACATCTGGGAGCTTTCTTTCAGTTATATGCTGTGCCCTATCCATGAACTATGTTCTTAGTCCTATCACATTTTATCTGCTCCCCCCTCCCTCCCCTCCTTATCCCCCTTGCCCACATCCCAGCATTCTATACCAGCAGGCTTTTGAGAATTCTCAAAAACCAGCTCGTGTCCCGGTGATTGCAAGCCCTTTGCATAACTCTGAGCTACTATTCTAATTCCCCCTTTCGCCACTTTCCTCTCCTCCCCATGCCCCCAGCATTCTGTACCTGGTGATTGCAAGCCTTGGCTTGGCTGGTTCCCATTACAACAACGTGGTATGTGCTGCTGCTGCCACTGCTGTTATTGCTGCTGCTGCGGCTGCCCAATCCCTTCTCCTTGTATTCCTGTTCCTCCCTTCCGGTGATTGCAAGCCTTGGTTTGGTTGGTGCTCATTACAAGTGGTATGTTCTGCTGTTTTTTCAGTCGACTCAAAAGTCACCTCTGTTGCTACTGCTGCTTCTGCTGCCACATCTCTGCTCCTTCTAATGCTGTTCCTCCCTTCTGCCGTTATCCGCCCCCCCTCGGCCCCCATCCCCTCCCACATTGTTCCTCACCTTCCTGCACAGCTCCATCCCTGCCCACTCACCGCCTTTCTTTCTTCCTTACTTTCTCTTGTCCTTCGTTCTGTCTTGCTTCCCAAAGCAGTTTCTTGAACTCTGCCCTCTGCTGCTCTGTCCTCCGGTTTCTTCTCTCTGTGCTCTGTCGTAGATCCCTTATTTATACAATAACCCACTGCCTTTTTTCATCTCCGTTATTGCCTTCCTCACTTACAGAGCATGATGACGCTGTACATCTTGATCCAGACTACAGTGACAATCATATCAGTTCTCGATTCCATTCGTCCTTTCCTCCTCTTCTGCATCCTGCTCATCCTTCTCGCCATCCACATCAGGTTCCATATGCTATCTGTAAGTACACTTTGTACTCAATACAGACAACACCGTCCTCAATTCTATTCGTCCTTTCCTCCTCTTCTGCATCCTGCTCATCCTACTTGGAATCCACATCAAATTCCACATGCTATCTGTCAGTACACTTCGTACTCGATATAAGCTGTTCCAAGACACTTCCATGCACCTCCTTCCCATCCTGATACTTCCACTTCCTACCACTGAATACACCTTGATCTCGATATATTCAAGTTTTCTGAGTTTTGTTTCACCATTTCAACCTTCACCACCATCCTCCTTTTCTGCCATCCCTTCCCCACCCTCCACTCTCGCCCACCTCCCTGCAAAATTGAGCTCGCTTAACGTCACTTTCTTGCAAGGCTTGGAGGCCAAACTCTCATTACCAACCTCCCTGTTAAATGGAGCTAGCTAGTTATATAATGAACCCTGCACCCCTTTCCCCCTCCCACCCTTCCCTTCCCCCCTTCCCCCCTTCCCCCCTTCCCCCCTTCCCCCCTTCCCCCCTTCCCCCCTTCCCCCTTCCCCCCTTCCCCCCTTCCCCCATTCCCCCCTTCCCCCCGTCCCCCCTTCCTCTCATTACCAAACTCCCTATGTAATGATGGAGCTCCATCTAACAGGGTTCATTATCTCGTTAAATGAAGCCCCTTTTGTAATGAACCCTCCACCCCTTTCCCCCACCCGCCCGTCCCTTCCCCACTTCCACCTCCCTGCTAGATGGAGCTCGCTGAGCGTCGCTTGCTTGCAAGGCTTGTAGGCCGACCTGCTCCCCCTCCTCGCACCGACACATGGCCTTACGTAAGCATGTCACTCACAAAACAATTCGCCGCAAAAGCATGGGCATGTCAGGGTTGCTCTTGAGAAATCTCAAATCGCAACCCCTCTCATCGGTTCATACCTGCCTAGCCTTTA
The DNA here is from genome assembly GCA_947471745.1 of Closterium sp. Naga37s-1. Classification (NCBI taxonomy): domain Eukaryota; kingdom Viridiplantae; phylum Streptophyta; class Zygnematophyceae; order Desmidiales; family Closteriaceae; genus Closterium; species Closterium sp. Naga37s-1. Next base: position 617,757 of record CANJKZ010000431.1, read on the forward strand.
TAAGCCCCACGCCTTCCTTTCCAGGCTAGTGCAATTGCGTTTCACTAATCATCTCTGTTAACATTTCTCCTAATATTTCCCCCAGACGTTTCTTACTCACCCTAACCTCCCTCCCTCTCTCAACTCACTCTCAACCAACCCCTCCCCCGTCCATGTGCTTTGAGACGTCTCAAAACCCGTCCATGTGCTTTGAGACGTCTCAAAACCCGTCCATGTGCTTTGAGACGTCTCAAAACCCGTCCATGTGCTTCTCGCTTCCTCTCTTCCCCAACCAATGGCTTCTCCTGAATTTCCAGTGGTTGCGAATGTTTCCTGGAAGTTTCTCGGACATGCTAAGACACACACCAGTGTCGCGATTCAGAGCGAGCGGTGACCCGTGGTACCAGGAGACTGTAGTGCGGTACAGAGCAGGGAGAGCGGAGGAGGAGAGGGAGAGGGTGCAAGATTGTCGTGCACTTAACCCCCCTCTTTCCCCCAACACCTCCCCCCCCCCCCCCCCTCTCTCCACCCCCCCCTCCCCTCTCCACCCAATAGCGTCTACGAATGTTTCCTGGAAGTTTCTCGGATATGCTGAAGCACACACCAGTGTCGAGATTCAGAGCGAGCGGTGACCCGTGGTACCAGGAGACTGTAGTGCGGTACAGAAGGAGAGCGGAGGAGGAGAGGGACGGGGTGCGAGAGAGCAATGCGAGGGGGCGTGGGGGCGAGGTGGAGGAGGGAAGTGGAGTGACAGCAGTGGGTGTGGGAAGGGAAGAGGGTCGAGAGCAACAGGGGCAGCAGAGGGAGCAGGGGAGATCGCAGCACAGAATGCAGCAACACATGTTGGACCTGTGGTGGAGTGGGTGGGGGGGAGGGGGAGAGGGAGAGAGAGGGCGTGAAGAGGGGAGGGGGCAGGAGAGGGGGAGACGAAGGCACGGGCACAGGAGGCCGCGCAGGAGGGATGGACCAGATATGGAGACGAGTGTTCTCGAGGTTAGCTTGCATCCACAAAGCGAGCAGGTGCAACCGGTACCATACCCCTCTCCGGCAGGAGCAATCCATAGCCTGCCCGCAATGCACCCCTCCCCAGCACCGTTCACTCCAGTCGCAGCTCATCCTGTGCCAGTGTACTCAAACTTAACCCCCTCCCCTGTGCCTTCTCCGGCTTTACACAGCGCTACTCTAACTCCCGACTCTTATGGTTCACCTGACCCACTGCTAGGACACAACCATTTATAATTAGCTTGAGTTCTGTATCCTTTTCATGCTATCATTTCTCTGAGAGCTCCGAATGTGAACAGCAACAATTTCATTTGTATATTTTAGCCAAATTTGGATCCAGGATATCACTTACGGCGGAAGGAACGTAAAGCATTACTCAAGTGTACTAGATCATCCTGTGACATTTGAGCGTCACAGGTCCAAGCGAATCGCAACGATTGACAAAGTCCATGGGACCGAATCGACGTCTCTACCATCGCCACGCCAGCTGACCTCACACTTTCCGACGGACACGACGACCCGATTGACCACGACAGCGCGACGCGGGTGATTCCAAGGCATGTCACGACCGCATTCCCGAACCGCATTTCTCAAAGCCCTAATTTTCGAAGTTCACACACCCCAACCCAACAATCCCAGCAGCAGCAGCAGCAGCAGCAACATAGCCTTACGTACTACAAATGCAACTCATTCTCCCTTCCCAATTCATCCAAAGCCAGGTCAGCTCAGCACAAACCATCTCCTGGAGATCCAAAACGCATCCTCTTCCTTGCTTCTGTTTTGGTTCGTCTCTCGCGTTCTCCCAGTCGGTCTCGGCTGTCTTCCGTAGGCTTCAGTCCGCCTGCCTGCAGAGAACTCGACTTAGGTGCCACAGCTTTGGCGGCTGAAGTTGGCAGTGGCTACTGGCTGGCAACGAGCGGGAGCATGGCGGCATGCAGCGTGAATCTGAAGAGGGTGGCCCTCCTGTGGATAATTTCAAATGGATTCTTTAGTGCTTGCGTGGCAGGTAAGTTTGTCAGAACCACTCTGAGATATTCTTTGCAACCGTCATAAAAAAAAAAAGAGGTTTCCACCTTTTTTCACTCACTTACTCAATTAGGTTTCTTCCTAAAGGCTGCGGGGATTTATATTGTTGATCCATAATACCTACACATCCCAATTTTGTTATTGTTTTTGGAAACGCACTGACCCTGCTCGCACGCTTATCACCCTGCAAACCTTGACCTACCGTAAATCTGTAGGTGATGTGCCGTCGTCCGGCAGGAGGGATGCAATGCGGACTTCCCGGGAGTTGAGGTGAGGCCACACTTTCACAAGACACCCCACCCCAGACTCATGCTCATTTCAGCATCACCATCGTGCCGCATTATCACCACCACAGTACTAGTACGGTAATGCGGCTGACACAGTTGTAGTCATTGTTGCTCTCTGTTTCAAAACGCCACCCACACACCGTGCTCTTATGTCCCCATGCATTATCTGATTCCCCACATCTTATTTTCTACCTTCTCCTCGCTCTGCCCATCACCCTTGCATCCCACACAGTGATGGCGGTGGTGGTGCTGGCGGCCCGTTCAACGTGTTCCCTGCACAGTCCTATCTCAACGTTTTCAACTTCAACATTCCACTGCCTCGCCTGCCCCAGCTGCCCTTCCCCTTGAAGGACAAGTTGAAGGACAAATTCAATAAGTTCCATAAGTCGCCTCCGCCCTCCCCTCCTCCTCCATCCCCTTCCCCTCCTCCTCCTCCCCCCCCTCCACCCAAGAAAAATTCCCCCCCTCCTCCCAAGAAGTCCCCCCCTCCTCCTGAGAAAAAGTCGCCGCCGCCGCCCGAGAAAAAGTCCCCTCCTCCGCCCGAGCACAAGTCGCCCCCACCACCCAAACACAAGTCTCCCCCGCCGCCTGAGAAAAAGTCGCCCCCGCCGCCCGAGCACAAGTCGCCCCCGCCACCCAAACACAAGTCTCCTCCTCCGCCCGAGAAAAAGTCCCCCCCACCACCCGAGCACAAGTCACCCCCTCCTCCTGAGCACAAGTCTCCCCCCCCTCCTGAGAAAAAGTCACCCCCTCCCCCTGAGCACAAATCGCCCCCTCCGCCCAAGCACAAGTCCCCTCCTCCCCCCAAGAAAAAGTCGCCCCCTCCCCCCGAGAAAAAGTCCCCTCCCCCACCATCTCCCTCTCCTCCTCCTCCTCCTCCTCCTCCACCCCGCAAGCCGTCCAAAAAGGATCACCTCATCATTATCCTCCTGAAAGGTGCGGCTGTTCTCGTGCGCAAGGCACACGGCATCCTCCCCCCTGGGAACGACGCCCAGAAGGAGGAGCTGTGGGATGTGGTGACAGCACTGGGGGATGCGGAGGTGTTGATCAATGAGGGGAGGCGGGAGCTGGTGCAGGAGCAGTTGGATAACAGTGTGGTGACTTTGGAGGAGGTTGGGGGGGAGCTGCAGGGAGGGTGGCTGCAGGAGCAAGCTGCGGGGGGGATGATTGGGCTGGCTCGAGTGGAGATCATGAAAGCTCAGGCGCTTTTTCAGTAGTGAGGGATGAGAAGTGAGAAGGAATGTGGGGTTGGTAGCAAGCAGGGGCAAGCAGGGGCTGGGCTGTTTGCAGCTGGCTAGAGGGGTCAACTGGATTGGACCGAAGGGGTCAACTGGACAGCCATGGTGAAGAGCTGAATCGAGGGGAAATTGAAGAGCTGGTACAGCGGTGAATAAAGCTCAGGATGCGTGGTGTGGTGGCCGGTCATGGTGTGGTGTGCTGGAGTGAGAATAATCGAGCTGCTGGGGCAACCAGCAGTGAGAGAGAAGCTAGCGCTGCTGGCGGCTAGAGAGAAGCTAGCGCTGCTGGCGGCTAGGTAGCTGGTGGGTAGGAAGGATGATGACAGGGTGTGCTGTACGCTGTATACAACAAATTCAATAAAAGAGATGCAAAAACAATTGCACAACTTACTGGAGTATCTAACCCCACTTTTGGATCCCCTTCTAACTGGCAGATGATGCTCTTTCTGAGACGCTTTAGTCCCCGGTGCTTCTTATCAGGAATTGGAAATTCCGCCAAAGGAGAGGCATAATTGAGAACCACGTAGGCTCGTTGTCGCTAGGGCTGTGGTAGATGTTCTCTAAGTTGGTTCTCTGACAATGTCGAGGAAATTGCCTCTCCGATATGATAAGCAGAGTCTGGTAATCTCAATCATCCTGACGTCCTGTTAATAGCGCTGACGCTTATATTCGAGGAGAGTGAAATAATAGGTGAAAGCGAGGAATCGGATGGAACGGAAAAAGGAACGAGGGAGGAATAGTATGAGAGTGGAGAGTCTGCAAACTGTCGAATATGTTAGGAGTCAAGTGTTTCTCTAACCGCGTGAACTGACGCATGCATCGACACCATTCTCAATCCCACGCTCAATGTCATGCTATCCACCGCCGGAACTGATTACTCCATATCATGCTCCCTACCACCAGCAATTTTGGACGTGTTCTCGTTCCTCGATGCAACGCTGAATGTGGAACACGCCAAAAATCGCCGGTTTTTAGGATCCTAGAATCCTAGAAGAAACCCTAGGATCGTTATCCGCATGTCGATATCATGGCTGCGGCATACCCTATCATCATGTTGCCAGACTCGTCTTTTTCCGAAATGTATATTTTCGGCACATCTGTCCCGGTTTACATTGCTTCGAATCGAACACGCATAGATCGTGATATTCGCCGCTTTTGCTCCCGGTGAAGCCATGGCAGACATTGACAGAGTGCGGAGATCACGGGTGAATCTTGGGACATTCCGCCTTCCCGCATCGCGCAAACGAGGAGTGACGGACGCGGAAACCAGCGACCCTCGGAGGGTTTCTCTCATTATTCTCTCATTTACGGCCCTCATTTATTATCTCTCAAACAAAGCGGTTCGTCCCAGCGCGAGTGGTTCTACTGCAAGGCATGAGGAACTGGATCTGGTGTGATTGTGGAAAAAAAATGCGATGTCGGAGAGGAAATAGGAGGGGGGCGGGAAGGGGGAAAGTCGACTTCCCTCCACATTGGGATGTCAGGGGTCGGTCGCGCCAGCCGTGGTTTCAACATCGGGTACTCACAGCTGTTTCGGTAGAGACTGATACTGGAAGTGTTTTTGCGATATTCAATGAAATGTAACGTTGGATTATGACAGACTCACAACTTTGTTCTCATGGAAATAGGGTCTTTTTAGGTATTGCATACCACGCCATACTACACAGACCCCTTGCATTCGCCTAGACAAGAATGGTATTGTGCACGTTTTGCTTATGAACTTGAAGTAAAGCCACCTAGAAAAGCCTTGCTGGGATGAACAATTCAATCAATCCAAGAGTGACCCACTTAGGGCCCTCCAGTCACTAAAGTATTACCGTGTGACTTCTCTATTCTTCTGTAGTGGCACGAAACAGCTGACTCTGTAACACCGAACCTCATTTCATCGCTGCGCGAACCTCGGCAGTGACTGCCTCCTGCTCCCTATCTGCATGCAGGTTGGCAACCTTGCCCTTAACAGCATAGTAGTCAATGACCTGCAAATGCCAAAAGGTGACAACAAGTGCTGAGAGTAAGTCAAACGAACCTCCTCTTCAATGAATACAGGAATGCGCGTTTGAAAGGCCAGAAAGCCTGTGGGGGATTTCAAAACCATGGACAAACAATGGGAATGGAAAATAGGGTGTCAATTACTTACTGGTGAGGTCTGCTTGTGAAATGCTGCCAATCGGCTGCGAAGAGTCTCTGCATTGTCATCCTTCCGTTGCATCAGGGGCTCGCCAGTGAGCTGACAGTCAACAAGGGCATATGGGGGATCGGAGGAGGAACAAATTGAACAAAGTCGACCTTCTGGCTTGACAATGCGTCAGAGTGAAAGCGAGTGTGGTTGAATGTGACTGAGTGCATGAGTGTGTAAAGAGAGAGAGAGAGAGAGAGAGAGAGAGAGAGAGAGAGAGAGAGAGAGAGAGAGAGAGAGAGAGAGAGAGACTGCCTCGGGGAGTGCCTCACAATCGTGTGGTACCATGAATAGTTCCAAGCATCCCACATCGGTTTATCTGTTGTTGAGGTTCCTCAATCAAGCGGAACGACTCACATCATCCTTTCCAGGAACCTTCGGAGGAGCGAACTTGGTGTGGTAGGAGCGTCCGCTGGCAGGGTGGATCCACCTGCCGGTGATCCTCTCCTCCAGGACGGAGTCAGGAACCTCGAAGTTGAGCACCTTATCGACCTTCTGACCCTTCTTCTCCAGCATCGCGTCAAGCTGCTCAAAAAAATGGGACACAAAAAAGACGCCTGAAAAAAAAATTAACGTGCTGTTGATTTTCCCCTCCGGGAGTAGAACCAGGAACCTAGAAGTTGAAACACATTGTTCACATCCTGATATTTTCTCTCCAACACCGCGTCAAGATGTCGTTCAATGCAAATATGATAGATTTGCGGTCTTATGTTATATTGAAGGCATGGTCTATGTAAAGCGACCCCAATGGTGATGCGACACCGACGAGAAGTAGTCGCCTTCGCTTACCTTCTCTGCCTGGACGACCGTGCGAGGGAAGCCGTCAAGGATGAAACCCTTGCTGCAGGACGGCCGCTTGATCGCTTCCTCGATAATGCCCACCACCAGTTCGTCGGACACGAGCTCACCCTGGTTGGATACAGTCGGAAGATTGAGATTGGTCAGAATGCATCGCAAGTGTTGCAGTAAACTGCACGAAGCGGGGATACACTACGACAAGTGATCACAGCTAGCGCGACTGGGTGCATAGCAACGCGAGCATTCGTGCAACACACCTTTTCCATGGTCTCTTTCGCCTTTATGCCCAACGGCGTTTTTTGAGCGACGGCTGCTCTGAGCATATCGCCAGTGGCTAGATGGCACAGGCAGTTCTCCTCCTTGATGATGGGAGACTGTGTACCCTTGCCACAACCGGGAGGACCTGGAAACAGGAACTTAATCGGTTCAGAAAGCAAAATCAGCTATCGAAACGATTCGTTGAAGAGGACGGCATGGAAGGCATGCATGCGAAAGCTTAAATAGAGGAAAAACATTAGGGGAAAAAAAGGTCTCACCGATCAGAATAACTCTCTTTTCTGGCTTTGGAGCGCATTTCATTCGCCTCAACAGCTCGCTCATAAGGTCCCTGTCGCAATAGTCTTCGAGGGCAGCCATGATAAGACGCTGGTATGGAATTCGGCAGAGTTAACAAGCACCAGCAAAGATGATCAGGCACGGCTAGGCAGAGACCCCAATAAAGTATAAAAGTACGACCAGACTCCCAGAAAATAGTTTCTAGGCTAAATTCCAACAAGCCAGGAAGTCAGATTTGGAGGCTAGATCAGAGCTCACCCTTGGTTGAGGACTTGTTTGTTCAGATGGACCAGCGTCAGGACCCAGGTCAGACCAAACAGGTTGGGATGGATCAGAGGCCGTTCGATAATACATGAGAAACCCCTAGCCTCAAATCGGTCGGCTAAGAGGGACGAAATGTGCAGTTAAGCAAATTCTCAATCCGACTCAGCATAGTCTACGCTGCCAGGCTGGAGAAATGTGTTCCCACACACGCTTCGTCGTCAGAAATTTGCCCGAGATGGTAGCGTCAGAAGTCACGTGTGCAAATCACCGTGGCACCAGGGAACCAATCAAGGAAGCAGCAGCAGGCTATCTCGATACAGTACTGCCAATACCCAATACTTGGAGTACACTTCGGCAAAACGGAAAGGTACGTATGCCATAAACTTTTTGCTCTCACACCCCATTGATGCATGGCTTGAATGGCCTGTCTCGATGGACTGTATCGTTGTTACCATCTCCAGCAATCGAGCTTAGGGAAGAGAATCTCGAGGTTTACCCAAATCCATGGCATCTCTGGCCATAAACAGTATTATCCAGAATGGCGCCATGGTACAGCATAGACTTCGCCACGATGTTAGGGTTCTTAGCGTCTGCTCCGCGTCGTCAGCTACCAACTCGGTTAGAACCAACGTGGGGACTTCCGCATCCGCTCGAGCAGAGAACCTTCAGACATGCTTGCATTGCGGGAATCCTTACAATCCGGATGACAACTCTCCTGTAGCTTGCAAATACCATGGCCACATGACAGGTTAGATGCATCTCTTCCAGTGTTTTACATCACATGTTTCGACGTCAGGCATTTCTGGGAGGTCAAGAAAAAAGGTTATTGCAAGTGACGCGGTTGCATTCTCGAGATAGTTTCCCCTATCCTGCTTCTGTTACAACAGTCGTGGTGACTTGATATTTAAATCATCCTCTTCATTCTGCTGTTCATCTCCTTCCCGCCTTCCCTGCATTACTGCTCCGCATATTAACTGATACTTTCATGAGCAGGAGACAAAGGATTGTTCGCGTATGCACCACCTCATCAAGGTGTCGACGGTGACTGGTCAGAAAAGAGCGGAGTGATAGTCTATGTTTGGAACGACAAGGAGAACCGACCGAATTCAGGACACAAAAACTGGAAGAGGAGATGGACATGCTGTGGAGTGTATGATGAGAAGGGTGCTCCCTGCAGATCTGGCTGGCATGTTTCTTACGATGATGGAGCAACCATATTCTGAAGCTCAAGGATTGTTTCCGACAACCTAGCTGGTCAGGCAACTGCACATTACCGTATGTTCACCTTCCATTAAATTTTAATTGTGAAAGCTTGCTTTCTGCAACTTGTAAAGGCATCGTGCTTAATTTCATATGGGTATGAGGGTACATTCCGCTGTGGACCATGTCCCAATCGATGTGTCCCAATCACGATTTGGCCGAGTCGCGCTCAAATGTCTCGAGTTTGCATGTCCCAATCGATCGATGTATTGCGACTCTGTACAGACGCGCGACAATTATGTGCGAACGTTTGTGATTGGTTATAGAATAAACATGCCCACTCGTCCTTGCGCAGCACATACACCAACACCTCCAGGTCCGCGGTAGATCCTTGGTGATGTCCAGGGAGGCCGCGGAGGGTACAGTACTCCTCCGCAGTGCCAATAATTGCCTCAACAGCACATACATCTGCAAATCATCCTCTAGTACGTCAGTTTTTATAATCAAACATAGCACAGACACCATTACTACACACGCATAATCCACGCATGATGGCAGAGCCTAGAGCCATCCCCTTCATCCTACGCCTCCTCGTCGCCTGGGTCACCTACTACTACACCATTTTCTACGAAAATGTCGCGAAGTCCTTCGTAGGCCTCATAGAGTCCGGTGTGTTTGAGGACGCGGACGAGCAGTCCTCATCGTCCGGGGACGACACCGGGGAGAACCGCCGTCACAGAGCGAGTGTACGGCGGCGACGTCATGCTTTGTGGGTTGAAGACCTGCAACACATGCGGGAGAACGATTTCCAAGACATATTCAGGATCAACCGCGCCATACTTGAGCATGTAAAGTCTGGGATGCGACAATATATAGAGCACATCGTCCATCGGTCGATAATCACAATGGACACTGCTTTGCTCATCCCAATAAAGTACTTGGCGAGTGGGATTTCATTCGTCGACATGTCGTACCTGTTCGGTGTCTCCAAGACACTCTTCCACGAGCTTGTTGACGTGTTCCTCACCGAGTTCCCCTCTGTCTTCAAGGCCGCCTGGGTGCGCTTTCCCACACGCGATGAACTTCCCGAGATGGCGCGTGAATTCGCTGCCATCAAAGGTGTACCTGCAGTGGTGGGGGCTGTGGACGGGACTCACATCCACATGAAAGGGATGGAAGGGCACAGGGCGGAGTACTGGACAAGGAAGTCGGCCTACGCCGTTCAGCTCCAAATCACGTGTGATGCACGAGGCAAGATATGGGATTACCTCATCGGCTATCCCGGCAGCGCGCACGACATGCGGGTTTTCAAAGAGTCTGCACTACTTGAGAGGTTACACAACGGGGACATAGCCCCATACCAGATTGTTGGGGATGCGGCCTACCCGCTACGAGAATACTGCCTAACCCCCCTGCATGCACCGCGCGGAGAGGACCTAATGGACGATTGGGCCCAATGTTTCAACTACTGCCAGAGCGCCACACGCATGGCGGTGGAACGGTGCATCGGCGCCTTGAAAGGGAGATGGCGCATCTTCGGCGGGCGCAACGACTGCAGGTTGTGGCGCATTCTCGCAGGAGCCGCGTGTTGTGTGATCCTGCACAACTTGTGTGAAGAGATGGCAGTCGTTAGGCGCAAGAACATGGCCGGGTTCAATCTGCCCCGCAACCGCGATTCTTGGTGGACACGGGGTGCCATTGCGACACAAAAGTGGGAACCCTGTGTTCCCCCAACACAACAGGCTCTGAGAGAGAGGCGGAAAAGACTGGGTGAGGCCCTGCAGGACTCTTACGCTAATCGTCGGCGCCGCGCACCCATATCTCCACATCCTCAGCACCCGGAGTGACGGTTTTGACGTCGCCAACATCGTCGCCATGCTGTGCGGCTTCGGGAGGTGGTGCAAACTCCCCGCGTGGCGGAGGAGGGCTGAAATCCGGCGGCGCACGGTGCACGTCCGGGGGCGCCGATTCAGTCATGCGCTCGCGGGCAAGTCGCATGTCCTGCGCCATCCATTCACAGACGAGGCTCTCAATGCGCGTCATCGCGTCACCGTGACAATCCTTGATGGTCGCGGAGACCAGCTTGGCTGCTTGCATGGTAGCCGTCTCATGCACCCGTGCGCGCCTAGGTGTTGCGGTGGTCGGCGGCGGCGGAGCTGTGATAGAGGAGCGGGGAAAATAGTAGTTTCGATTAGTCCGACTACCCTTGTTTGATGTAACCTGCATATTGGCGAATAAAATAAACGGATTCATCGTATTCAAACTACGATAAGTCAAACGCATATCAAGCTAGAGGTGATAGAAGCACGACTCACCCGTAAAGGTTGGTGTTGACATGCCTGGCTGAGACGAACTTGGAACCTCCATGCCGGCCAGCACGTTGACGTCCGTGGCGCCGCCGCCGTCCACCGCATGCGGTGCGGCTGCGGCGGTGTCCTGGTTGTGCAGCTCCAGGTACGGATACCACGGTGGTTTCTCAACCGAGCCGTGGCCTGACCCCCCGTCGCCACGCTTGTACTCCCGCCAGAGGAGCGTCAAGTTACGCCACTGCTTCTGCAACGCGTTGACACCCCTGCACCATCCAGGGTTCGACTCCTTGATGTGCGCGAGTAGTCGGACCCAGTATTGCGTCCCCTGCTTCCCCTTGAGAGGCTCGAGCTCCTCTTTCATGAACCACTTCGCCGCGGCGAATATGGTGCTCTCCTTGTCCGACCATAAGCCCCTCTCGACTGGTGCAGCCGACCGCTTCTTCCGTGGCTCCTGGCGTGGCGGTGGTGGCGCCGCCTTGCCTTTGCCTTTGTTCGTCCCAGATGCGCGTGCGGCGCTCCGTTTCGTAGTCACAGACACAGGTTGCGCTTCCTCCTCCGCGTCGTCCTCGGCGTCCTCATCTTCATCGTCGCCGTCGCTGGGCGACATCCCAGCGTCTTCCGGTTCCTCCTCGTCGTCGTCGGTGTCGAGGCCTTGTTCGGGGTCATCATCATCGTCATCGTACGCATCTTGCTCCACGACAAGCCGGTGTGTTGCAGCCGTCCTTGCAGGCTGACGACGCACACGTGACGGGGCCGCACTGGGCGACTGTGCACTGGATCCCTGGCCGTCAAGCACGGGCGGCGCGGATAATCCCTTCGGATGGCGCCCGTTGGCGATCTGCTGGTTCATCCAGCGGATGTAAGGAATGTCGTCAAGATCCTTGGGGCAGTCGTTAAGGGCCTGCCCCTTACGCTTACGAGCCATGCTGGCGGATAAAGTGCTTCTAGATCTAGATCTTTAGGGAGAGGGAGCAGAGAGAAATGAACAGATTGGAACAGGAAGGATGGTGCACGAAGATGAACCCGTAAGGTGTTGGGAGGTGGAGGAGTTGTGGGGAAGGAGAATTGGAGCTGGGGGAAGGCGTGCTGGCGGGGACGTGCGCGTCCCTGTCAATAATTCCGGGTGTGTCGTCTGGACCAATCACTACGCAGTGTACGCGTTGATGGGGATAGTGGGTTTTGGGGAGATGTCGTCTAGATACATGCTGCATGTGTTGACATTTGGCACCGCGTGCGACTGATGGACTGTGTTGCAATTAGCTGGCGACTGCTCCGTGTTTCACGTCACCCAATGATAAATACATTTGGCGACAACCACGGGCGGCCCGGCATTCTGACACCTGGCAGCATATGCTGTACATACGCGTCACAATCGATTGGGACACATCGATTGGGACAGTGTCCACAGTGGAATGTACCCTGAGTACATCAATCTCGTCCAATGATAACTACGATTACAGCAAGAATCTTAGAGACAATGACTACCTGGGTGGGTGGGTGGTGTTGGGCTGAGAAAAGCTCTTAGGATCTTTGCAGGACTAAATTCTGAGTAGGACAATGTAATAGCGGAAGCGTTAAATGAGAACTTTGTGAACCACCTTGCGCTAGTATGTGAGGGCAAAGTAGATTTATTAAAACAAAGGGATACAAGCTTTTATAAGAGTACAAGGAATACGAAGAGATACAGTTAATAACTGTTTTGCTGTTGCTGTTGCGGTTCGATACAGTGACGACTCGGGCAACTGCTCAATAGCGAGTCAGTTGTTTGTCCTTGCTGTCGCGCTGTATTTGTCAGGTCAAAAGTCGTTGACCTTTGACTTTCGCATAACCTCCAGCAGTTGTTCAACCTCCGAGGGTTGACCCGCTAATGCTTCGATATGTTTTGCTTCGCTTCTGACTTGGTGTTTCGACACGACAGAGGCGCTAAATCAATTGTTTCCAACACTCCCCTTCGCTTCTTGAGTGTCGCTGCTGGTGACGTGGCTTTGTCCAGTCAGCAGCATGCAGTACTCGAACTTCTGCTTCCCGAGCTTCTTGGTCAAGTAATCAGCTGCCATCTCGGACGTGGGACAGTAAGACAGCTCAAGTCTCCCCTTCTCGATCTCGTCCTTTACGAAGAAATATCGTAGGGCGATATGCTTCGTCTTGTTCGCAAATCCGTTTTTGTTGGCTATGCGAATTGCTGACTGGTTGTCGCAGAACAAGGAGAAGCTGGGTAACTGAGCCAGCTTCGCCTCCTCCAGAAGTTCGCGAAGGTACAGTCCTTCCTTGGTGGCTGAGCAGAGTGCGATATATTCAGCTTCAGCTGAAGAGAGAGCGATTAATTCCCGTTTGCTCAACTGCCAGGAGATGGGTCCGATAGGCTCGAAGCGATAGATGTAGCCGGTGCGTGAGCGTCTGTTGTCGGAGTCGCCGGCGTGATCGGCGTCGACGTAGCCGATTAGTTTAGGTGTCGTAGTCCCGTTCTTGTGGTAGGTTAGACCGACGGTTGAAGTGCTGACGAGGTAGTGGAGAGCACGGTCGAGTTCCGCCATGTGTTCTACTTCACGTTTCTTGAGGTAGGTCGCGAGTTGACTTGCGGAGTACGATAGGTCCGGACGGCAAGTGACAGCTGCGAAGAGGAGGCATCCCAGCTTTCTCTGGTAGTCGCGTATGCCGGCGGGTTTTAGTGGAGCGGATCCTTCCTTGTTATTTCCTGCCGAGTAGCGGTATGGCGTAGAGATGGTGGTCGGTGTGAGTGCGAAGCGTTTGGCGATGGTGTCGGCGTATTTTGCGGCGTTGAGGTAGATCGCGTTTTCTTCTTCCTGGATGTTGAGGCTGAGATACTGCGTGACAGTGGACGAGACTGTGAGCGTGAGATCCTTCTGTAGTTCCCCTTCGAACCAGGTGGTGACGTTGTTGGTCGAGCCGATGTAGAGTAAATCGTCCACGTAGACGATCAGTAGGATGTAGTCGGTGCCCTTTGTGAGCCGATACATGCCCTGGTCGTGAGGTAGTTGGCGGAATCCAATGCGAATAAGTCTTGCGTGCAGATTCTGCTGCCACAGCCTTAGAGCTTGTTTGATGTCGTACAGGGATTTTTGCAGCTGACAGACTTGGTTAGGTTCTCCGTGGGAGCCGTGTGGGAGTTCGACGAAGATTTCGGCGTCAACAGGTGCGTAGAGGAATGCGTTGGCGACGTCGATTTGCCGCTGTTTCCTTTTCTTCATGGCGGCGATCGCGAGGAGAATTCGTAGTGAGGTGTGTCGGCTGACCGGGGCGAATGTCTCGGTGAAGTCGCGTCCGTGCTCTTGGTCGAAGCCGCGTACGACCCAGCGCGCCTTAAACTTGTCGATGGTGCCGTCTGCCTTTGTCTTCACACGGAAGACCCACTTCCCGGTGAGTACTGTCTTGTTTCGTGCCACGCCAATAGGGACGACTTTCCAGGTGTTGCGTTCCTTCAGTGCTTTCAGTTCCTTGTCCATGGCTTCACGCCATTTTTCCCTATGCTTCCCCCCCAGAGCCTGCTGAACTGTGGCAGGTGTCAGAATCCCAGTCACTAGACCATTGGGATAGAAGGGCTTGTTAAGTAGCGGGTCAGTGCGCCCATAACCCCCCAGGACAACGAGCCTGTAACCCTTCCCTAGGATCAATCGGGGATCACCAGTGGACCTCTGACACCCCCCCGCACTGGGATGCCCGAAGTGCACACACTGGGATTCGAACCCGAGACCTTCGCTCTGATAACGTCAGAATCCCAGTCACTAGACCATTGGGATAGAAGGGCTTGTTAAGTAGCGGGTCAGTGCGCCCATAACCCCCCAGGACAACGAGCCTGTAACCCTTCCCTAGGATCAATCGGGGATCACCAGTGGACCTCTGACAGCAGGCTCCTTAGGAATCTCCGTGCCGTGGACCGCGGTGACGAGGCCGAGTATCTGGAGGCCACTCTGTGTGTAGCGGGGGAGAGTTGTGTCCGCGGGATAAGCTGCTTCGTCACCTACTTCTGGGTCAGGTATGAAGTTGGGCCCTATGCGTTCTGCTTCGTTGGTGTTGACTTCTGCAGGTGTAACGTAACCGTTGTCGGCGAAGTGGTAAAATACGTCGGCGTTGGCGCTTTCGCGAGGATTTTTGTCATCCATTGGGAAGTCGACGGAGCAGTAAGGGAGAGGTCCGGCTTCCTCCGAGGCTTCATCCACGTTCTGCTCGTCCCAGTCAGCTTCGTCTGTTGCCGAGGCGAAGTGTCGGTCACCACGGAAGCCACCTGTGGGGTCCCGATCTTCTTCCAGGTTGGCAAGATACGTCGAAAGGGTGAGTCGTTCGTAGAAAATGAAATCACGTGCTGCTACTGTTTCTTTGGAGTGGACGTCGAAAATCTTCCACGCGTTGTAATTTCTTTCGATGCCCAGGTGTAGTCCCCACTGTGCGCGTTGGGAAAATCGGCCGGCTCGTGCAGATGGGGGTCGGTACTGTACCATGCAGCCGAAAACTCTTAACATTTTTGTGCTGCCCTGCTTTCCTGTCCACAGCAGATGCGGTGATGCGTTGTTCGGGAGCGATGATGACGAGAGCAAGTTGTGCAGCATGACAGCGTGGTCCATTGCTTCGGGCCACTGGTGGTTGGGCAGTCGCATACCCCGTAGCAGCTTGCGCATGGTGTTCTGGAGAGTCCTGTTCATCCTTTCTGCTATGCCTTGCTGCTGGTGAGCGTAGGGAAGAGAGATGAGCCTCTTGATTCCTCTTTCTGCCAAGTACTGCTTGAACCTCTGTGAGGTGTATTTGTCAAACATATATTTACTATAGTCGGTCTAGGCTGTAGTGGGGTAGTCCTTAGAGGGTACAACACTTATGTGTTTCCTACTTGTACCCTTCTCATTTCCTAATTCCATCATTCTTTCGTCTATCATTCTCACATGGTATAGAGCTAGTTTCGAGATTTTTTTTAAGGGCCCACCACTGAAATTTCTCCCCTGCCTACTTGCCGCGCGCTTCGCACCTTCCCTTCGAGGCCCGTCACGGCCCCTGCGCCCGCCCTTAGAGCCTGCGCCCGCCCCGTAAGGCCCCTTAAGGCCTCGTTAGGCCCCGTAAGGCCCCTTTAGGCCCCGTTTAGGGCGCGGATTAAGGCCCCGTAAGGCCCCGTTATGCCCCGTAAGGCCCCGTCAGGCCCCGTTCGGCCCCGTTTAAGGCCCCGTTAGGCCCCGACAGGCCCCGTTAGAGGCCCCGTACGGCCCCGTCAGGCCCCGTTAGAGGCCCCGTACGGCCCCGTCAGGCCCCGTTTGGCCCCGTTTAGGGCGCGGATTAAGGCCCCGTTAGCCCCGTAAGGCCCCGTCAGGCCCCGTTCGGCCCCGTTTAAGGCCCCGTTAGGCCCCGACAGGCCCCGTAAGAGGCCCCGTACGGCCCCGTCAGGCCCCGTTAGAGGCCCAGTACGGCCTCGTCAGGCCCCAGTTGGCCCCGTTTAAGGCCCCGTAAGGCCCTTCAGGCCCCGTTATAGGCCCCGCACGGCCCCGTTATAGGCCCCGTACGGCCCCGTTATAGGCCCCGTCAGGCCCCGTTATAGGCCCCGTTCGGCCCCGTTATAGGCCTCGTCAGGCCCCGTTATAGGCCCCGTTCGGCCCAGTCATGCCCCGTTAGAGGCCCCTTCAGGCCCGGCCGGCCGTGCTGCGGCCCTGTCGCAGCTCTTCCCCGACGCTGCCCCGGCCCTGCTCCTGAACTGCCCCGGCCCTGCTTCTGCACTGCCCCGGCCCTGCTCCTGACCTGCCCCTGAACTGCCCCGGCCCTGGCCCGGCTCTGCCCAGGCCCTGCCCCGGCCCTGCCCCGGCTCTGCCCCGGCCCTGCCCCTGAACTACCCCGGCCCTGCTTCTGCACTGCCCCGGCCCTGCTCCTGAACTGCCCCGGCTCTGCCCCGGCCCTGCCCCGGCCCTGCCCCTGAACTGGCCCGGCCCTGGCCCGGCTCTGCCCTGGCCCTGCCCCGGCCCTGCTCCTGAACTGCCCCGGCCTTGCCCCGGCCCTGCTCCTGAACTGCCCCGGCCCTGCCCCGGCCCTGCTTCTGCACTGCCCCGGCCCTGCTCCTGAACTGCCCCGGCTCTGCCCCGGCCCTGCCCCGGCCCTGCCCCTGAACTTCCCCGGCCCTGGCCCGGCTCTGCCCTGGCCCTGCCCCGGCCCTGCTCCTGAACTGCCCCGGCCCTGCCCCGGCCCTGCTCCTGAACTGCCCCGGCCCTGCCCCGACCCTGCTCCTGGACTGCCCCGGCCCTACCCCGGCCCTGCCCCAGCCTCTCCCCTGGTAAGAGCGCCGCGCTGCCGAGCCACACCGCCCTGCCGAGCTGCGCCGCCCTACCTAGCCTGCTTAGCCGAGTTCCACTGCTGCTACTGCTAGCCTGCTGCTTCTCCTGTCATGGCTAGTCTCAATGTTCTTACCTTTGATGCTGAGGGTCGGGCTGTTGACTTTGAGGTCTGGCTAGATGATCTGCAGCTTTTCCTACAGTGCGATAGCAAGGATGGTCTCTCACTGTTCGATCTCACTTCTGGCGCCTCTACTGCCCCTACTGCTGATGCTGACAGTACTGTTCGCTCGCAGTGGCTCACGCGCGATGCTGCTGCTCGTCTTGCTGTGCGCAACCACCTGCCGTCTACTGAGCGCGCACACTTTAGTCAGTACAAGAGTGCTAGGGCTCTGTACGACGCTGTAGTTGCACGCTACTCCTCCCCTGCCACTGCTGCCCTCAGCCGCCTCATGCTACCGTACCTTTTCCCTGACCTTGCTGCCTTTGCCACTGTCGCTGACCTAGTTGCTCACCTTCGCACTAGTGACGCCCACTACCGCGCTGCCCTTCCCACTGAGTTCTGTGCCAAGAACCCCCCCCCCCATGTACATCACCCTTTACTACCTAGTCACCCGCCTCCCTGACTCTCTTTCTTCAGTCAGGGACCACTTTCTCTCCCTTTGCCCCACCGAGCTGACTGTCGACTTGCTAGAGGAGCGCCTTGCTGCAGCTGAGAAGAGTATCTTAGCTGTTGGTGCTTCTCGCGGTGACCGTCGCACCCCCTTCTTTGAGGGGTGTTCCCCTGTCCCCCTTCTCCCCTCTGTTGCCTCTGCTGCTGCTGTCGACCTCGTTGGCACTGAGGAGGTCGGCGCTGCGTCTGCCCCTAGTGGGCGACGCCGCACTGGCAAGGGCAAGGGAAGCAGGGGTGGTGGTGGGGGCGGTGGAGGCAGCGGTGGAGGAGGTGGAGGAGGTGGAGGTGGTGGTGGGGGTGGTTCCGGGAGTGGGGGCGTAGGTGGCGGCAGTGGCGGCCGTGGCGGCGGTGGTGGAGGAGGTGGCGGCGGCGGCGGCGGTGGTGGAGGTAACGGAGGAGGTGGTGCTGGTCGCGGTGCGGCCACGCAGCGTGGAGGCCTTGGTGGCAGCCAGCGTCCGCAGCAGCTGCGCACCCGTGAGACCCCGTCTGTTCAGCAGCTTCGTGAGTGGTACACTGGACGTGGGAGGTCTGGGGGTGCAGGTCCCTGCGCGTACGTTCTTCGCACCGGCACTCGTAGTGGGGAGGTGTGTGGTCTCCCACACACCACGCAGCGCTGCTTTGGCCGCTTGACTGACGCTTGGCGTACCCAGTTTCCTGACGCTGTTGATCTTCCTCGTTGGCATGATCTGCTTCTGCAGAATGTGCCTATCTTTGATCTAGATTTTGATGCTATCCTTGCAGCCATGTATGCTCTTGCTGATATTACTGAGGGTGACTGTGACCTGCGTGTCCCGCCCGACCCGGGCACTGTGGCTGCTGCTCTAGGTGCTAGTGCGGCTGCTGCTCTAGGTGCTAGTGCGTCTGCTGCTCCAGGTGCTGGTACGTCTCCTCCCTCTGGTACTGCACCTACTGAGTCCTTTCACACCTTCACACTTGACTCTGGTGCTTCGCGCTCTTTCTTTAGAGACAGCACCACGCTCACGCCGCTCCGTCGGCCTGTTGCGGTCTCCCTTGCTGACCCCTCCGGGGGACCAGTCCTTGCACACTCCTCCATGGTTCTACCGTGTCCTGCGGCCCCGTCGGGCTTGCTGTCGGGACTCCACCTCCCCTCGTTCTCTACGAACTTGATGAGTGGAGCTGACCTCCAGGACGCGTGGGTTGACCAGTTCACCCCTGGAGGTCAGCGTGTGACCCACTGCACTTGCTCTCGGACGGGCCGCCACCTGGCCACGTTCACCCGTCGGCCAGGGTCGAGTCTGTACACACTGACTACTGCGCCTCCTCCGGTCCCTGCGTCTGGTCAGGTAGCTGCGTCCAGTCAGGTGTTTGCTGCCGCGTCCAGGTCTAGTCCTGCGTCTGCCCCCTGCTCGTGTCGTCCTCTGGCGCACGAGACTCTCCTCTGGCACCACCGCCTTGGTCACCCCTCCCTGCCTCGTCTTCGAGGTATGGCCTCCCGTGCTCTTGTCTCTGGACTCCCCAGGTCCCTCCCTCCCCTTCCTCTGAGGCCTGCCCCCACCTGTGTTCCTTGTGTCGAGGGCCGGCAGCGCGCCGCTCCTCACTCCTCCTCGTTTCCTCCAACTGAGGCCCCTCTGCAGACTCTTCACATGGACGTGTGGGGCCCAGCCCGCGTTCGTGGACAGGGTCACGAGCGTTACTTCCTGCTGGTCGTTGACGACTACTCGCGTTACACCACAGTCTTCCCCTTGCGCAGCAAGGGTGAGGTCACTGAGGTGTTGATCGACTGGATCCGCGGTGCTCGTCGCCAGCTTAGTGAGAGTTTCGGCTCCGACCTTCCTGTTTTGCGTCTGCACTCAGACAGAGGCGGGGAGTTTTCCTCCGACCTTCTGAGAGCCTTCTGTCGTTTGGAGGGCATCCGCCAGACGTTCACGCTTCCGGCCTCCCCGCAGCAAAATGGGATTGCTGAGCGCCGCATTGGCATGGTCATGGATGTCGCTCGTACGTCCATGATCCATGCGGCTGCTCCCCACTTTCTGTGGCCGTTCGCGGTTCAGTACGCTGCGCATCAGATCAACCTTCAGCCTCGTGTCTCCTTGCCGAAGACCACACCTACTATGCGGTGGACGGGAAAGGTTGGCGATGCGTCCGCGTTCCGTGTCTGGGGATCTCGAGCTTTGGTCCGCGATACTACAGCGGACAAGCTGTCCTCCCGTGCCGTTTCCTGTGTCTTCCTTGGCTTCCCTCCTGACGCACCCGGGTAGACCCCCTCCCCCCCCAGGGTCCTGCCCCCTCAGGTGTGTCCCAGGTAGACCCTGCCGAGCCGGTCGAGGTAGCTGTCGACTCAGGTGCTGCTAGGGGTGCTGACCCTGCGGGTGCGGGGACTGGGGGTGCTGAGACTGGGGGTGCTGAGTCTGGGGGTACAGAGACTGGGCGTGCTGAGCCTGGGTGTGTGGCGCCTGAGGGTACTGTGTCTGGAGGTGCTGAGCCTGCGCGTGTTGAGTCTGGAGGTGCTCTGGGTGTCCCGTCGCGGCGGGAGCCCCTCTCTCCACAGCGGCTTCGTGAGTGGTACTCTCGGCGCTGTCGGGTTGCTGCTGGAGGTGCTGCTGGTGCGGGTGCTTCTGGAGGTGCTGGCGCTGCTGGAGGTGGTGCTGGTGCTGGAGCTGCTGGAGGTGCTGCTGGTGCTGGAGCTAATGGAGGTGCTGCTGGTGCTGGAGGTGCTACTGGAGCTACTGGAGGTGCTGGCACTGCTGGAGGTGGTGCTGGTGCTGGAGCTGCTGGAGCTGCTGGAGGTGCTGGTGCTGCTGGAGGTGGTGCTGGTGCTGGAGCTACAGGAGGTGCTGCTAGTGCTGGAGCTGCTGGAGGTGCTGCTAGGACTGGAGACCCTGAGGCTGAGGGTACCGGTTCTGTCTCTGCTGTTTCTCGAGGCGCTGCGCGGCCGCGGCCGTACTACGTTCCGCTTCTTCAGCAGGTTCTTGGCTCCCCACCTTCTCCTGGTCCTCCTCCTCCTTCCCTGAGTCCACCGCCTGTCCCGTCTCAGTCGCAGTTACAGCCGGCCTCTCCGCTACCTGGTCCTTCTCCTTACTCTGGTCCGACTAGAGGTCTTACGGAGCGTCGTGAGCCTGAGTCGCGTCCTGTGTCGCCTGCGTCTCGTTCTACGTCGCCTGTCCGTTCTGTTCGCGCTGGTCGTGTTTCGCGTCCGCGTCTTCCTCCTGTCCCTGGCACTCACTCTATGACTCTGCGTCCTTCCACTGCTCCACAGCGTGTCCCTCTGCCCTCTCCTCCTGCGTCCTCTCTTCCTGATGGTCCGGACCCGGAGTCTGACTCCCTTCGTGCTGCTAGTCCTACTGTCACGCGCTTTCTGGCCACTGCTGTCACTGACCCCCTGTTTGAGTTCTCTGCTGCGTCTGCTCTTGTTGCTGAGCTTGTTGACTTTGCTGCAGCCTGTCGCCTAGACTACGCCGCTAGTCTTGTTGCTTAGTCAGTGTCTGTGTCTGTCTGTCCTCCGTCCGTCGGGGGTGAGTGTGCTCTTGGCACGGACGTCCTTGAGGACAGGCAGGAGGACCTTGAGTGCTTTGCTGCTGCTTCACCTCATCTCGTGTCCATGCTGCTTGCCCCTGAGGGAGACCCGGATGCACTAGACATCCCGACCCCGCGCTCTTACGCAGAGGCGATAGAGGGTCCCTACTCCTCCCAGTGGCAGGCAGCCATGGACGCAGAGATGGCTTCCTGGAAGTCCACAGGCACCTACGTAGACGAGGTTCCCCCACCTGGGGCGAACATCGTCAGTGGCATGTGGATCTTCAGGGTGAAGCGACCGCCGGGTTCTCCGCCTGCCTTCAAGGCGCGTTACGTTGCACGTGGCTTCAGTCAGCGACAGGGAGTTGACTTCTTTCAGACCTTCTCCCCTACCCCGAAGATGACCACTCTTCGGGTACTGCTGCACGTTGCTGCTCAGCGTGACTACGAGCTCCACTCGCTTGACTTCAGCACAGCCTTCCTACAGGGTAGCCTGCACGAGGAGATCTGGCTGCGCCGCCCACCTGGCTTCACTGGGTCGTTTCCTGCTAGTACCCAGTGGAGCCTCCGGCGGCCAGTCTACGGTCTCCGCCAGGCGCCCCGTGAGTGGCACGACACGCTCAGGACGACTCTTGCTGCTCTTGGTTTTGCTCCTTCCACTGCTGACCCTTCTCTGTTTCTACGCACTGACGCTACTCTGCCGCCGTTCTACGTTCTTGTGTACGTAGACGACCTTGTCTTTGCTACTGCTGACACGGAGGCACTCGCCCACGTGAAGTCCGAGCTGCAGAAGAGACACACGTGCACAGACCTGGGTGAGCTCACAAGCTATCTTGGCTTGCGGATCACCCGGGACAGAGCACAGCGCACCATTACCTTGACTCAGTCACACATGGTGCAGCAGGTCCTTCAGCGCTTCGGCTTCACCTACTCCTCGCCACAGTCCACTCCTCTGCCTACCGGTCACTCGCTCTCAGCTCCACCTTCGGACGAGTCCGTAGAGCCGAGTGGCCCGTATCCAGAGCTTGTGGGCTGCCTCATGTACCTGATGACTTGCACACGACCTGACCTCGCATACCCTCTCAGCCTTCTGGCTCGCTACGTGGCTCCCGGCAGGCACCGAAAGGTGCACTGGGATGCTGCGAAGAGGGTGTTGCGATACTTGTGCAGTACATCGGGCATGGGGCTCGTGCTTGGAGGACGGGCTCGAGTTGTCCTCACTGGTCACGCTGACGCCTCCTGGGTTGACGACTTGGCTACGCAGCGGTCGTCACAGGGTTACACCTTCAGCCTTGGCTCCGGTTCTGTCTCCTGGCGGTCTACCCGCTCTTCTTCTGTTCTCAGCTCCAGTTGTGAGGCTGAGATCTACGCTGGGGCCATGGCTGCACAGGAGCTTCGCTGGCTCACCTACCTGCTGACCGACTTGGGAGAGGCGCCTCGTTCTCCTCCAGTTCTGTACGTCGACAACAAGGCCATGCTGGCCTTGTGTCAGGAGCACAGACTGGAGCACAGAACGAAGCACATTGCTCTGCGCTACTTCCTTGCTCGAGAGTTGCAGCAGCGTGGCCAGCTTCGTCTTGCTTACGTGGCCTCTCAGGCCAACACTGCTGATGTCTTCACCAAGGCACTTCAGCCTTGTGATCATCAGCGTTTCTGTACTGTGTTAGGCCTTGTACCTACTGTGCCTCACTTGTTGACTTCTTGACTCTGCTTGTACTGTACTCTATATACTTATACCTGCATGCTTACACTTGCTAGGTTGTGTTCACTGTATTGTTTGCTTTCCTTTATATAACTCTGCATGTGAACTGGCCTTCTGGCCCTTTGCTTGTGCTCAGACTGTGTGGTGACTTTGTGATCCACCCTGAGTTTGCTTTGTCTTTCTTGACTGGTCTTGTGACCCCTTGTTCTCCCCCACTTTGCCTATGGGGGTGTGTCAAACATATATTTACTATAGTCAGTCTAGGCTGTAGTGGGGTAGTCCTTAGAGGGTACAACACTTATGTGTTTCCTACTTGTACCCTTCTCATTTCCTAATTCCATCATTCTTTCGTCTATCATTCTCACAGTATTCTCCTCCTCCGTCTGACTGAAAGCTTTTTAGTTTCACGCCTGATTCTCGTTCTGCTACTGGGAGCCAAGCGACGAAGGCCTCGAAAGCCATGTCCTTGCTCGGAAGGTTAAGGTGCCAAACGTAACGCGTAGCGGCATCGATGAACGTGATGGTGTAGTTGTATGCTCCTTGTCCAGGTTCGCGATTGTACAGGATGTTGTCAAACTTATATATGCTATAGTCTGTTTAGGCTGTAGTGGGGAATTTCTTAGAGGGTACAACACTTTTGTGTTTCATACTTGTACCCACCTGCTGCCTAGTTCATTCATTCATCTCTCATGATTCTCACATGGTATAGAGCTGGTTCGAGTTTTTTTTTGGGCCCACCACTAGAAATTTTTTTTTCCTTACCTGCCCGAGGCGCGTGTCGCTTTTTTTTCCTAGTAGCGCCCTCGCGCCTGCCCTTTGAGGCCCTTAGTGGCCCGTCGCGGCCCCTCTTAAGGCCCTTCGCGGCCCCTCTTAAGGCCCTTCGCGGCCCCTATTAAGGCCCTTCGCGGCCCCTTCTCAGGCCCCTCGCGGCCCCTCTTAAGGTCCTTCACGGCCCCCCTTTAGCGACCCGTCGCGGCCCCCCTTTAGCGACCCGTCGCGGCCCTTCGCGGCCCCTCTAACGGCCCTTTGCGGCCTCGTCACGGCCCTTCGCGGCCCAGTCACGGCCCTTCGCGGCCCCCCTTAGCGACCCGTCGCGGCCCCGTCACGGCCCCGTCACGGCCCTTAGCGGCCCCTTTAGCGACCCGTCGCGGTCCCTTTATCGACCCGTCGCGGCCCCTCGCGGCCCCTCACGGCCCTTCGCGGCCCCTCTGACGGCCCGTCACAGCCCCTCACGGCCCTTCGCGGCCCCTCTTACGGCCAGTCGCGGCCCCTTCTCGGCCCCAACTGACGTGCCCCAGCTGGCGCGCCCCCGGCTGGCTCCTGCTGACGATCCCCTGCCGGCCCCTGCTGTCGCGGCCCCTCCTGGCGCGCCTCTGCCGGTCCCTACTGGCGTGCCCCTGCCGGTCCCTGCTGGCGCGGCCCCTGCAGTCAAGGCCCACCCTACACCTGTCTCTGGTAAGCCGAGCCGCGCCGCCCAGCCGAGCCGCGCCGCCCGGCCGAGCCGCGCCGCCTAGCCGAGCCGCGCTGCTGTTGCTACTACTGCACTGCTGCTACTGCTGCTACTGCTGCTCCTGCTGCTACTCTTGCTACTGCTCCTACTGCTGCTATGGCTAGTCCTAAAGTTCTCACCTTTGACTCTGAGGGACATGCACTTGACTTTGACGTATGGGTAGATGACCTACAGCTCTTTCTTCAGTGTGATTCTAGGGATGGGGTATCCCTTTTCGATCACACGTCCGGTGTTTCCACTGCTCCTGCTGCCACTGCTGACAGTACTGTTCGCTCGCAGTGGACCACTCGTGACGCTGTTGCTCGTCTAGCTGTTCGTAGTCACCTGCCGCCTGCTGAGCGCGCGCACTTTGGCCAGTACAAGACTGCTCAGTCTTTGTACGACGCTGTAGTTGCACGCTACTCCTCCCCTGCCACTGCTGCCCTCAGCCGCCTCATGCTACCATACCTGTTCCCTGACCTTGCTGCCTTTGCCACTGTCGCTGACCTAGTTGCTCACCTTCGCACTAGTGACGCCCGCTACCGCGCTGCCCTTCCCACTGAGTTCTGTGCCAAGAACCCCCCCCCCCATGTACATCACCCTTTACTACCTAGTCACCCGCCTCTCTGACTCTCTCTCTTCAGTCATGGACCACTTTCTCTCCCTTTGCCCCACCGAGCTGACTGTCGACCTGCTAGAGGAGCGCCTTGCTGCAGCTGAGAAGAGTATATTAGCTGTAGGTGCTTCTCGCGGCGACCGTCGCACCCCTTTCTTTGAGGGGTGTTCCCTTGTCCCCCTTCTCCCCTCTGTTGCTTCTGCTGCTGCTGTCGACCTCGTTGGCACTGAGGAGGTCGGCGCTGCGTCTGCCTCTAGTGGGAGACGCCGCACCAGCAAGGGCAAGGGGAGCAAGGGTGGTGGAGGGGGCGGCGGGGGAAGCAGTGGAGGAGGTGGAGGCGGCGGAGGAGGTGGAGGTGGTGGTGGGGGTGGTACCGGGAGTGGGGGCGTCAGTGGCAGCGGTGGAGGTCGTGGCGGCGGTGGCGGAGGAGGTGGAGGCAGCGGCAACGGTGGTGGAGGTAGCGGAGGAGGTGGTGCTGGTCGAGGTGCAGCCGCGCAGCGTGGAGGCTTTGGTGGCGGCCAGCGCCAGCAGCAGCTGCGCACCCGTGAGACCCCGTCGGTTCAGCAGCTTCGTGAGTGGTACGCTGGGCGTGGGAGGTCTGGGGGTGCAGGTCCCTGCACTTACGTTCTTCGCACCGGCACTCGTAGTGGGGAGGTGTGTGGGCTCCCACACACCACGCAGCGCTGCTTCGGTCGCTTGACTTACGCTTGGCGTACCCAGTTTCCTGACGCCGCTGAGCTTCCTCGTTGGCATGATCTGCTTCTGCAGAATGTGCCTATCTTTGATCTAAACTTTGATGCTATCCTTGCTGCCATGTATGCTCTTGCTGATAGTGCTGAGGGTGACTATTACCTGAGTGTCCCGCCCGACCCGGGCATTGCGGCTGCTGCTCTAGGTGCTAGTGCGTCTGCTGCTCCAGGTACTAGTGCGTCTGCTGCTCCAGGTGCTGGTGCGTTTGCTCTCTCTGGTACAGCACCTACTGAGTCCTTGCACACTTTCACAATTGACTCTGGTGCTTCGCGCTCTTTCTTTAGAGACAGCACCACGCTCACGCCGCTCAGTCGGCCTGTTGCGGTCTCCCTTGCTGACCCCTCCGGGGGCCCAGTCCTTGCACACTCCTCCACGGTTCTACCGTGTCCTGCGGCCCCGTCGGGCTTGCTGTCGGGACTCCACCTCCCCTCGTTCTCTACGAACTTGGTGAGTGGAGCTGACCTCCAGGACGCGTGGGTTGACCAGTTCACCCCTGGAGGTCAGCGTGTGACCCACTGCACTTGCTCTCGGACGGGCCGCCACCTGGCCACGTTCACCCGACGGCCAGGGTCGAGTCTGTACACACTGACTACTGCGCCTCCTCCGGTCCCTGCGTCTGGTCAGGTAGCTGCGTCCAGTCAAGTGTTTGCTGCCGCGTCCAGGTCTAGTCCTGCGTCTGCCCCCTGCTCGTGTCGTCCTCTGGCGCACGAGACTCTCCTTTGGCACCACCGCCTTGGTCACCCCTCCCTCCCTCGTCTTCGAGGTATGGCCTCCCGTGCTCTTGTCTCTGGACTCCCCAGGTCCCTCCCTCCCCTTTCTCCGGGGCCTGCCCCCACCTGTGTTCCTTGTGTTGAGGGCCGGCAGCGCGCCGCTCCTCACTCCTCCTCGTTTCCTCCGACTGAGGCTCCTCTGCAGACTCTTCACATGGACGTGTGGGGCCCAGCCCGCGTCCGTGGACAGGGTCACGAGCGTTACTTCCTGCTGGTCGTTGACGACTACTCGCGTTACACCACAGTCTTCCCCTTGCGCAGCAAGGGTGAGGTCACTGAGGTGTTGATCGACTGGATCCGCGGTGCTCGTCGCCAGCTTAGTGAGAGTTTCGGCTCAGACCTTCCTGTTCTGCGTCTGCACTCAGACAGACGTGGTGAGTTTTCCTCCGACCTCCTGAGAGCCTTCTGTCGTTCTGAGGGCATCCGCCAGACGTTCACGCTTCCGGCCTCCCCACAGAAAAATGGGATTGCTGAGCGCCGCATTGGCATGGTCATGGACGTCGCTCGTACGTCCATGATCCATGCGGCTGCTCCCCATTTTCTGTGGCCGTTCGCGGTTCAGTACGCTGCGCATCAGATCAACCTTCAGCCTCGTGTCTCCTTGCCGGAGACCACACCCACTCTGCGGTGGACGGGGAAGGTTGGCGATGCATCTGCGTTCCGTGTCTGGGGATCTCGAGCTTTTGTCCTCGATACTACAGCGGACAAGCTGTCCTCCCGTGCCGTTCCCTGTGTCTTCCTTGGCTTCCCTCCTGACGCACCCGGGTGGCAGTTCTACCACCCCACCTCGCGTCGTGTACTGTCCTCTCAGGACGTCACGTTTGACGAGTCGGTGCCGTACTACCGTCTTTTTCCCTACCGCACTGCCTCTCCCCCCCCCCCGCCGCTCTTCCTCGCACCAGGTACTCCCCCGGTAGACCCCCTCCCCCCCCAGGGTCCTGCCCCCTCAGGTGTGTCACAGGTAGACCCTGCCGAGCCGGTCGAGGTAGCTGTCGACTCAGGTGCTAATAGGGGTGCTGAGCCTGCGGGTGCGGGGACTGGGGGTGCTGAGACTGGGGGTGCTGAGTCTGGGGGTGCTAAGTCTGGGCGTGCTGAGCCTGGGGGTGCTGAGCCTGGACGTGTGGAGCCTGAGGGTGCTGTGTCTGGAGGTGCTGAGCCTGCGCGTGCTGCGTCTGGAGGTGCTCTCGGTGTCCCGCCGCGGCGGGAGCCTCTCTCTCCACAGCAGCTTCGTGAGTGGTACTCTCGGCGCTGTCGGGGTGCTGCTGGAGCTCTTGGAGGTCCTGCTGGGGCTTCTGGAGGTGCTGCTGGGGCTTCTGGAGGTGCTGCTGGTGCTTCTGGTGGTGCTGCTGGAGCTGGAGGTACTGCTGGAGTTTCTGGAGGTGCTGCTGGTGCTGGTGCTGCTGGAGGTGTTGCTGGTGCTGGGGGTGCTGCTGGGGCTTCTGGAGGTGCTACTGGTCCTGGTACTGCTGGAGGTGCTGCTGGTGTTGGAGGTGCTGCTGGTGCTGGTGCTGCTGGAGGTGCTGTTGGTGCTGGAGGTGCAACTGGAGGTGCTGCTGGTGCTGGAGGTGCTGCTGGAGCGTCTGGAGGTGCTGCTGGTGCTGGTGCTGCTGGAGGTGCTGCTGATGCTGGAGGTGCTACTGGAGGTGCTGCTGGTGCTGGAGGTGCTGCTGGAGCTTCTGGAGGTGCTGCTGGTGCTAGTGCTGCTGGAGGTGCTGCTGGTGCTGATGGGACTGGAGACCCTAGGGCTGAGGGTACCGGTTCTGTCTCTGCTATTTCTGGAGGCGCTGTGCGGCCGCGGCCGTACTACGTTCCGCTTCTTCAGCAGGTTCTTGGCTCCCCGCCTTCTCCTGGTCCTCCACCTCCTTCCCTGAGTCCACTGCCTGTCCCGTCTTTGTCGCAGTTACAGCCGGCCTCTCCGCTGCCTGGTCCTTCTCCTTACTCTGGACGGACT
Organism: Closterium sp. Naga37s-1; assembly: GCA_947471745.1. Lineage (NCBI taxonomy): Eukaryota > Viridiplantae > Streptophyta > Zygnematophyceae > Desmidiales > Closteriaceae > Closterium > Closterium sp. Naga37s-1. Next base: position 646,273 of record CANJKZ010000431.1, read on the forward strand.
AGATGTCTTACGGAGCGTCGTGAGCCTGAGTCGCGTCCTGTGTCGCCTGTGTCTTGTTCTACGTCGCCTGTCCGTTCTGTTCGCGCTGGTCGTGTTTCGCGTCCGCGTTCTCCTCCTGTCCCTGGCACCCACTCTATGACTATGCGTCCTTCTACTGCTCCACAGCGTGTCCCTCTGCCGTCTCCTCCTGCGTCCTCTCTTCCTGACGGTCCGGACCCGGAGTCTGACTCCCTTCGTGCTGCTAGTCCTACTGTCACGCGCTTTCTGGCCACTGCTGTCACTGACCCTCTGTTTGAGTCCTCTGCTGCGTCTGCTCTTGTTGCTGAGCTTGTTGACTTTGCTGCCGCCTGTCGCCTAGACTACGCCACTAGACTTGTTGCTGAGTCTGCGTCTGTGTCTGTCTGTCCTCCGTCCGTCGGAGGTGAGTGTGCTCTTGGCACGGACGTTCTTGAGGACAGACAGGAGGAGTTTGAGTGCTTTGCTGCTTCTGTACCTCATCTCGTGTCCATGCTGCTGACCCCTGAGGGAGACCCGGATGCACTAGACATCCCGACCCCGCGCTCTTACGCAGAGGCGATAGAGGGTCCCTACTCCTCTCAGTGGCAGGCAGCCATGGATGCAGAGATGGTTTCCTGGAAGTCCACAGGCACCTACGTAGACGAGGTTCCCCCACCTGGGGCGAACATCGTCAGTGGCATGTGGATCTTCAGGGTGAAGCGGCCGCCGGGTTCTCCGCCTGCCTTCAAGGCGCGTTACGTTGCACGTAGCTTCAGTCAGCGACAGGGAGTTGACTTCTTTCAGACCTTCTCCCCTACCCCGAAGATGACCACTCTTCGGGTACTGCTGCACGTTGCTGCTCAGTGTGACTACGAGCTCCACTCGCTTGACTTCAGCACAGCCTTCCTGCAGGGCAGCCTGCACGAGGAGATCTGGCTGCGCCGCCCACCTGGCTTCACTGGGTCGTTTCCTGCTGGTATCCAGTGGAGCCTCCGGCGGCCGGTCTCCGCCAGGCACCCCGTGAGTGGCACGACACACTCAGAACGACTCTTGCTTCTCTTGGTTTTGCTCCTTCCACTGCTGACCCTTCTCTGTTTCTACGCACTGACACTACTCTACCGCCGTTCTACGTTCTAGTGTACGTAGACGACCTCGTCTTTGCTACTGCTGACACTGAGGCACTCGCCCACGTGAAGTCCGAGCTGCAGAAGAGACACACGTGCACATATGTGGGTGAACTGACAAGCTATCTTGGCTTGCGGATCACCCGGGACAGAGCACAGCGCACCATTAACTTGACTCAGTCACACATGGTGCAGCAGGTCCTTCAGCGCTTCGGCTTCACGTACTCCTCGCCACAGTCCACTCCTCTGCCTACCGGTCAATCGCTCTCAGCTCCACCTTCGGACGAGTCCGTAGAGCCGAGTGGCCCGTATCCAGAGCTTGTGGGCTGCCTCATATACCTGATGACTTGCACACGACCTGACCTCGCATACCCTCTCAGCCTTCTGGCTCGCTACGTGGCTCCCGGCAGGCACCGAAAGGTGCACTGGGATGCTGCGAAGAGGGTGTTGCGATACTTGTGCAGTACATCGGGCATGGGGCTCGTGCTTGGAGGACGGGCTCGAGTTGTCCTCACTGGTCACGCTGACGCCTCCTGGGTTGACGACTTGGCTACGCAGCGGTCGTCACAGGGTTACACCTTCAGTCTTGGCTCCGGTTCTGTCTCTTGGCGGTCTACACGCTCTTCTTCTGTTCTCAGCTCCAGTTGTGAGACTGAGATCTACGCTGGGGCCATGGCTGCACAGGAGCTACGCTGGCTCACCTACCTGCTGACCGACTTGGGAGAGGCGCCTCGTTCTCCTCCAGTTCTGTACGTCAACAACAAGGCCATGCTGGCCTTGTGTCAGGAGCACAGACTGGAGCACAGAACGAAGCACATTGCTCTGCGCTACTTCCTTGCTCAAGGGTTGCAGCAGCGTGGCCAGCTTCGTCTTGCTTACGTGGCCTCTCAGGCCAACACTGCTGATGTTTTCACCAAGGCACTCCAGCCTTGTGATCATCAGCGTTTCTGTACTGTGTTAGGCCTTGTACCTACTGTGCCTCACTTGCTGACTTCTTGACTCTGCTTGTACTGTACTCTATATACATATACCTGCATGCTTATACTTGCTAGGTTGTGTTCACTGTATTGTTTGCTTTCCTTTATATAACTCTGCATGTGAACTGGCCTTGCGGCCCTTTGCTTGTGCTCAGACTGCGTGGTGACTTTGTGATCCACCCTGAGCTTGCTTTGTCTTTCTTGACTGGCCTTGTGACCTCTTGCTCTCCCCCACTTTGCCTATGGGGGTGTGTCAAACTTATATATGCTATAGTCTGTTTAGGCTGTAGTGGGGAAGTTCTTAGAGGGTACAACACTTTTGTGTTTCATACTTGTACCCACCTGCTGCCTAGTTCATTCATTCCTCTCTCATGATTCTCACAGATGTCGCTGTACACTTTCTCAAGTGGTGCGTAAGCTGGTGCGCTGGGGTTGTGGTGAGAAGCGAATGGCCGATGTGGTAAGTCGGCTTCGGGGCAGGTAAAGCACGTTCCACGAGCTCGTCAAAGTTCGCTTCCATCGGTTAGGAGCAGTGAATCTTTGTCGAGTACTCCTGCTCTGATTGTGTTGTTTAACACCGTGTTGCTTGGATGTCCCATTCGTGCGTGCCAGATGTCTTCGCTAGCTCGATGTCCGGGTGAGCGACGGTACAAGTCGGAGTTGGAGTAGAAGCTTGCGGTGAAGTTTGCGCTTTGATGTACTTCTCGTGGTGTTGGGTTAAGCTGCTGCGCAGGAGTCGGTGGAGTGTCGTCGATTGGAGCCGATGCAGTTGAAGGACCAGCGATTGGTGTCGATGTTGTCGTTGCTGCTGCCGTTGTTTCTGCTGCTGCCGATGTTGTCTCTGCTGCTGCCGGTGTTGGTTCTGCTGCTTCCGAGTGTTGAATTGTTGCTAATGCTCTTGTTCGTTCGGCCTCAGGGATGGTGTGCGAGTACCAGAAGCCTTCTGGACTGAAGTCGGGGTCGAGATCCGGTGGATGTGTCCAGGAGGTGAAAGTGACAATCCAGTCGCTGTCAGCGGTGCCAAGATCTGGGACGAAGTCGAGGACGAAGACGTTGTTTTTCAGGACCGCCTTCCCGATGTAGAGACCGCCCTTCCCGTGGTATAACTTGAACTCCTGAGTGGTGCTATCTGCTTCAAGGTGTATGCCTTCCGCCATCAGTTGACTGACGCTCAGTAGGTTGTAACCGAGCCCTTCTGCTATTAAAACCTTCGACATCTGCAGTATGACGTTTGTCTCTCGTGACTGAAGTTGCACTACGCCTTGTCGTCGTGTGCGCAGGTTCTGATTGTTGGCGACGGTGATGACGACCTCGCGTTGAAGTTCGTGTTCGCATTGAACAAAACGTCCTGAAGAGCACATGTGTTGTCCGCAGCAACTGTCCAAGAACCAGGTATCCTTCCCAGACGGTTCGCTTTGGGCGATGGCTGCGTACGTTGGGTTCGGTTGCAGCGATTCTCGACGTGGAGTCCTTTCGTCGAGTTGTTCTTCTGGTGAGTAGTGCGGCGGCGATTCAGTGATGCAGGAGTCGTTCAATCTTGCCATGCAGCTGACGATGTCCCTTGTTCCTTGTGCAGGTTGTCTCGTCGACGTTGTTGACGTTTGAACTTGAGTGGTGGAATTTGCTTGCGTTGAGGCTACTTGACTGCTTGAAGGTCGAAGCTGCCGCTGCGTTGGTACTGACTGTTGTCGGTTAGGGCAGTGTGTGCGGGGTGTCAGAGGTCCACTGGTGATCCCCGATTGATCCTAGGGAAGGGTTACGGGCATGTTGGCCTGGGGGGTTATGGGCGCACTGACCCGCTACTTAAAAAGCCCTTTTATCCCAATGGTCTAGTGGTTGGGATTCTGACATGGTATCAGAGCGAAGGTCTCGGGTTCGAATCCCAGTGTGTGCACTTCGGGCATCCCAGTGCAAGGGGGGTGTCAGAGGTCCACTGGTGATCCCCGATTGATCCTAGGGAAGGGTTACGTGCACGTTGGCCTGGTGGGTTATGGGCGCACTGACCCGCTACTTAACAAGCCCTTTTATCCCAATGGTCTAGTGGTTGGGATTCTGACACGGGGATGACCTGACGTCTTGCAGAGATGACAAAACGGAGGTACGGGTTGTTGACCTTGGTACTTGTTTTGCCGATGGTTGTTGTTGTTGTAGCGCCGTTGAGTGTGGAAAGCGAACTCAGACACTGACGTCTTCTTGTTGTGTTTTTCTTCTTGTAGGTCCATGTCTTGCTATTCGGCGTGAATTTCAGCGCACAATGCTGCTTCGGAGATCTTCCCGTGAGCTCGGAGTATGGCGCGAGTGGAGCGCCAATGAGGACCAAGACCGCCAATGACGACTGTGACGAAGGCGTCTTCTGATATCGACCCTCCGCATCGAAGGAGTTTGTCGCGCAATTCGCGACAGCGGCTGATATACGCCATCCCTTTTTTCGCCCGGTTTCATTTCCACTGTTGTCAGTTGTGCCATTAACCGACTCTGATTGACGCTGTCTGTTGCCTGATACAGGTTCTTAAGGTGGTTGTACGCGAGCTCGGCGGAGTTTCCGTATCCTCGGTAAGACCGAATGTTCTGCTGCTGGTTCGGTGTGACGTTGCGCAGTAGGATTGTATATGCCATCATAGATTGATACGTATACTGCTGTTTGTCGTATTGCGTGCCGTTTGTTGGATATGGCAGGGACCCATCGAAGAAGCCAAGAATCTGCGCGCCTTCCATCATCAGTTCGAATTCGAATGACCATGTAAAGAAGTCCTTTCCGTCAAATGGTCTTGACGTCTGTAGTTTTAAAACGTGCGCAAACTGCGACTGAACTTGAAGTGCATCTAGTGTCTTCTCTTGCTCAGGTGAAGGCTGCTGGCGTGGCATTGTCGCTGCACCAATGGCCCAACCGCTTGAACATCCTATCTGAGACTCCGATGCCTGCCGCCGTCGTTGCTGCTCCTTTGCGGAAGGAGTGCGTGCCAAGGTGGTTGGCGTTGAGGCCAACCTTTTTGAATGCTTCCAAGCACCAATAGCGAACAGTTGGGTACGAAGGCGCGTGGTCGTGCGGAGTTGCTTTGGAGTCACGTGTGAACACCTGTATCAGTGGTCCTTTGGTCGAGGCGTCATAGCCGGCAAGCGAGATGAACTGTCTGGTGATATTTACTGGGCAATATGGTCCGGGTGTAGTCGCGATTGGGACCCATATTCCCTTGCCTTCTTGGTCCGTTTTGGAGTGGGGAATCAATAGCCACATCGCCGCCTCCTCGAACTGGATGTCTTACCACTGAATTGCGACGAGGTCCGAGAAGCGGAGAAAGCCCGTGTACATGAGCAGTGGGATGAGGCCTTTCTGGAATACGGAGGGAATGTTGGATGCGATGAACTCGTGTGTCATCTGGTGAACCTGGTGAAGAGACACGGGTTCTTTAGTCTTGTTTGGGCGCGGGGAGTGGCGCTTGGCGAATTCTCGGACCTGGGAAGTGAAGGGGCCATTCGTGGGACAAGTAAGGCCAGTCATCTTGTGTGCGAATGTGACTGCCGAACAGGTCAGCATGATGGCGGACAGGGTGGCGTGCTTGTTGAGGGCATATACCAGGTACAGCGCGAGTGTCAAGTCTGTGGCGGGTAGGTAGCTCAGTGATAGCTTGTTACAGAATGATAGGAATTTTCCCCAGTAGGGGTCGTAGGTGCGGATTGTTGAAGGAGCTCGTACTTGGCTGATTACCGAGAGGAGTTGCTTTTGAAGGTTGGATAATATATCTGCCATACATGGAATATATATGAGTTACATTGTAAAGTCAATGGACAATGCAATAATCGGGCTATTGGGAAATCCAGTGCCTGAGAATGCGGCAGTCTGTGTGCCTGGTTGGAGGCACTGACTCCCGCTTGCGAGGCGAAGGTGGCTAGTAATTCCTATGGCCCATGTTTGAGGGGCCGGTTGCACTAGGGGCCACCAAGCTGCCCCTGACCACTCAGGGATCACCAGGGTTAGCTTTGCCCGTGTGCGACGCGCGTGATGGAGAGTTGCAGGGACGAGGTGGGGGGGCGGAAATGCGAAGCCCCGTTCCCCGTGCCAATCCTTGGAGAATGCGTTGATGGCCTCGGCTCGCGGGTGAGGGACTTTAGAGAAGAAACGAGGCAGCAATGCGTTCTGTGCATTTGCGAACAGGTCGACGGAGTGAGGCCCCCACCGACGGTCCAAGAGACGAAACCAAGGTTGTTTCAACGTGTAGTCATCGTGGTCTTGCAGCTTTGAGAGCTCGTCCGCGCAAGTGTTCTGATCTCTGGGAATCCATTCGATGGCTAGTCGCACCGCGTTGTCCGTGCATAGAGTGATGATCTCTTTGCAAGTGAGCGTGAGCTCATTATTGCGCGAGCCGCCTTTTCGTAGGATGAACATGACCCCTTGGTTGTCCACGCGAACCAACGTGTGGCCGTGTCGAAGACGGTCCATGAAGGTGCGTCGCCCAGAGCACGCCTTCCAACTCGCGTCGCGTACTTGAGGTTGGCCACAGGTTGTCGGGCATGCCAGCGCTTGCGTTGCTCGGTGTTCCGTGAAAAGTAGAGAGGGTGGCACCCCAGCTGTGCGCGCTGGCATCCACCTGGATGATGGCGTCGTAGTGATGCGGATGATGGAATGGTGCACCGTTGAAACGGTCGAACTGTTCCACCCAGAAGTGCAGTTCGTGGATGGCCTCAGTTGACAACGACACCTTCGAGTGCCATGAGGGCGCGTTGTTGATAAGTTGCAATAGCTCGTGGCTGAAGGCTCGCGCGGTTGCGCCCAAAGCGAGGCTCATGGAAGCAAGCATTCCAGTCACTCGAGCGATTTGACGAACGTTCACGTGGTGACCAGCGCGTCCGGAATCGATGAGACTTGTGATTGTCGCTCGTAACAGGGAGCGCCGTTCTTCTCCGACCGAGAATTTGCCGACTTGTGTGTTCAACTCGAGTCCGAGGAAGCGAAGCTCCTGTGTGGGGACCAGACGCGACTTTTTCTCGTTGATTACAATGCCGGCGTCCCTCAGGTCCCTGACGATATGTGCGCATGCTGCTCCCGCTTGTTGTGCGGTCTCTGCCAGGATCAGTATATCATCCACATACGGGATAACCCGCCACCCGAGAGATCGCCATCGTCGGGCCAGCTGTTTGATGACTTGCGTGAAGATGAAAGGGGCCGTGGCCAGACCGAATGGCAGGGATTGGAAGAAGTAGTAGTTGCCTTCGAACTGGAATCCTAAGTACTTCCAGCAGGTGGGATGGATGTCCACGTGATGATACCCTGACTTGAGATCAACCGATAGCATCCAATCGTTCGGTTGGATCAACTCCGCTACCCGGGCGAGGCCTTCGTACTTGAATGTCGGAATGCACAAGTGCTCGTTGACCTTCCGCAGGTCGAGGATGAGCTGATATTTTTCTTGTTGTTCGACCACGTTGAGTGGGCTAATGCATAGTAGTGTTGATCGGTCAGGAGCTTTTGCCGCTGCTCCTGTTCGCAGGAGGTCCTGAATGGCATCGCATGTGAAATCTGAATGCGTCTGGGCGCCTGCGTGGTTTTTCCTTTCGAAAGGTTTCGGGGGCCCATCCTTCCATGGGAACCAATATCCGTGTGAGATAATAGACAGGATGAGGCTACTATCGCACCAGGAGCGCCACCAGTGTAGTGCTTGGTGGAGCCGTCCTCGCATTATAAACACTGTCTTGTCGGTTATCGCGTATTCGTATGTTGAGAGCGTCGTCCCGATCCAACGGTTGTCAATTTCTGCATGGGGTTTTCATGCACAATCGGCTATCCCACAACATTAGCGCGTGCATGAGCAGTTGGGTAACAGCGGACCGCGCTCTTGGGCGTCGTGCCTTTGCACGAGTGCAACCGCGTATGTAGATGTGCGTGTGCCTTGTGTTATGTGTGTTGGTGTGTGTGTGCCTATGTGTGTGTGCCTATGTGTGTGTGTATGTGTGTGTATGTGCGTGTGGGAGTATGTGTGTGTGTACGGGTGTGTGGGTGGGTGTGCATGTGGGTGCGTATGTGTGTGCATGTGAGTGTGTGTGTGTGTGTCTCTCTCTCTCTCTCTCTCTCTCTCTCTCTCTCTCTCTCTCTCTCTCTCTTTCTCTCTACTTTATGGGCGTGACATGCCCTTGTGCTCCGTGAACTGCCTCGAGACCGACCGTCGTGTGGTCTGGCCTTCGTGATGGGTTTGAAAGACTTGCCCCGTGGACACTCGCACGAATCCACGCATGTGGGCGAGTTGCGGTTGCATGATTCCTACCTTGAGTTTTTTTTTTTTTTTTTTTTTTTTTTTTTTTTTTTTTTTTTGCATTGCACGGCTCGGCTTGCACCTAGTGGGGTGCGGTTCAGGAGCCAAATGTTCTATGCAATGTGGAGCCCGAGAAAAAACAAGAGAGGGAGACAACGCTTTTTCTCTTGCTCTCTCGCCCTCTTCTCTCTCTCTCTCTTTCCCTTTCTCTCTCTCTCTCTCTCTCTCTCTCTCTCTCTCTCTCTCTCTCTCTCTCTCTCTCTCTCTCTCTCTCTCTCTCTCTCTCTCTCTCTCTTTGTTTTTAAGACGTGTGTGTTAACAACCACACAGTGCACAACCCTCCATGTTGTTTCTTGGGTCCTCCTGGACCTTGATGGGTCTCTTGATGCGTGATGCGGCTCGCGCGTCCTTTGATTTCGTATTAAGGTGTATGAACATTGGCTCGATTTTTCTCACCCTTTTTTTTTCTTCTTCTTCTTCTTCTTCTTTGCTTTGCACTGGTTGTTTGCTGGTTGCCCACATCATAGTGCAGCCCATCCTTGAGCCCAAGGTACCAAATTGGACTAAAAACAACAAACACTTCCGTAGGCAACTTATCATCCCATAATAATCATTTCTTGCAAAAGTACACAATGCACCAATAGCTAATGGCCCCTAGGGCTCCTCCTTGCGCCCCCTGACCCTTAGTTCCTTAGGCTGCTCCTCAGCCTTGCACCCCCTGGTGCAGCCCCGTTATGTCCCTTTGACATAAGGGGCAAGGGCTCCGCCCTTTGGTCCCTCACACCACGGGTGTGGGACCTTGGCCTCCACGCCCCCCCATGGGGCAGGCGTTCGCCATGTGGCCTGGCTGGCCGCAGCGAAAACAGGTGCCCTTGAAGGTCCTTTCCTGGCAAGAGCCTTGCCCGGAGCCTTTGTTGCCGAGTTCGCCGGCATTGAGGCCACCCCCGCGGGTGGGACGGTTGTAGGTCATACGAGCGCGCTTCGACGCGGCCACGTTGGCCACGGCCAGCTTGTACGAATGGGAGGTCAGCACACTCTTGGACTGGTAGAGCTTGAAGCGATCGGCCGCCTCGAAGCCCGCCTTGTCCGCCACCAAGAGCACCTCAAATCGCTTGTTAATGAGCGACTCGATTTGAGAAATGTTGGTGCGAGCGCCTTCCGCGTCGCCTTGCTGGAGCTTGAACTCAATGTGCCTGAGGTGGGCCTGGATAGCAGAGAAAACCTCTGCCTGGTCACGTACGCCCTTGCGGTTGAACGTGGAGTTTGTGGTTGCGGGGTTGAGGGGGGGAAGCGTAGAGCAAGAAGCATGAGTGAAAATTGGGTTGTGACGGCGAGGGGAGGCCTCACCATCAGCGTCGTCTGACTCGTCGCTGTCATCTTCGACGGGAGCGGGGGCCGGGTCCTTCTCGATGCGGGCAGTCTTGGGAGGGCGCGGTGCGACGGCGGGAGCTTCTTCTTTCTTCTTATCATATTTTGCAGAAGTTGTAGCGTCCTCATTTTTTGAAGTCCCCGCCGTAATAGGCACGTGCTGCTGTAACAGCGCCAGCAGTGCTTGGAGTTGCGCCGGGTTGAACGGGGGGTTGGGCTCGGTCGTGGCTGGCGTGTGGCTCGAGGGTGCTGGCGCGTGCTGCTTGACACGCGCGCCTGAGGGGCTCGAGGTGGTGGTCAAGACAGCCGCGTCAGCGGTTGTCTTTTTCGCCACTTCGTGCGGCTGCCTGGAAGTCGCGCGAGGGGCGGAAGGCTCCTCGGAAGGCGCCGGGGAGCCTCCGCCCAGCAGGACCTCGACGCCAGTGGCGAGGTCCTCGCGTGACTCCTCGGCAGCCCGTTTCGGGCGACGGGTGGTTGTCCCGGGCAGAATGTTGGCGTTCGCGGCGACGGGAGTGTCTGTCGCCTTGTTGCCCTCGCGATTAGCAGTGTTGTTCGCCGGCGCCATGGCTCCGATGTTGTACTTAAAAATATCCGCAAGTAGAGTCGTCGGGGCGGTGAAGCGAGGGAGGGACTGCGTCTTCGCCAGACTGGACGAGATTGAAAAACTCAAACTTCGAAATTGAAAAGAAGAACGTGGGTGAGGCCGAATGGCCTCAACCCCCTCTTTTGTAGCCAAAAGAGGGCGAGTAGCGATGCGACGCTGCCTTTGCTGCGTTGGCAATCGCTACACTTTCACAATACACAATTTTGAAAAGTGTTACACACTTTTAAAAATTTACATTTGCTGAGATGTTTCCTGGTACCGTATTTTGCAGGCGGGATCACCTTACTGCAAGTTTGCAAAGCGAATGACTTACCCCTTACATCCAATCCAGACTGAAGCGTTGGTGCTAACATCCATGGAAGTGCTATGTTGCTCTCATTCGCAGATCAAGCTGATATGCATGGTATATCCTGAAGCTCTACGGTATGTCAGACAGTAAAGATCACTCCACTGCACTTTGGAGGCTGTTGCCTAAACATTATCTGCATGCAGGTTGGCAAGGAGCAATGTGCAAGTGAACTGAGACTCATATACACTGTACTGACAGCATCAGACTAATTGCTTGCCAGATTTTGGAGAGCCCGAACGCGCTATGGTGTGTAATTGCGCCCAGGTGCGCATGTTTCCGTTGATGGTTGAAGTGTGCACATTTTCTCCAAAGCACCATCTCAAGATGCAACACACAGCTGCTGGTGGCATACCATCAATCCTTCCCTGTTTCTTTGTCGAGGAGCTAAATCACTTCCCGTGCTGTGCAGGCAAACTGCCTGCAAGATCACACGCTGACAGCATACCGTACATGAAATCTAGAAAATTCCTCCTAAAGTGTCAGCTGCTTTATGACCCATGTGCAACTCAAGAGCACATCACATTCTTTCCACACTCAAGCTCAACAGCTTACATGAGTGACGGCGACAATAAGTCGAAGCTATCCAACGGGTCAATGAGAAGCTCCAAGCGGGCACTCATGAACTCAGCAGGGCGGAGGCGTGGGGGGGTGCGGAACAGACTAAACACTGGATTGGGTGTTGATGATGTCTGTGCGCTATCAACTGTTGATGGATTGAACATGTTCCCTGCAGGCGTCGAGAAGTTGAATGTCTCCTCGTCTCGTTTTAACCCATTTAGGCCCAGACCACCAGTGGCAGCATTGTCATCAAAACCAGCTGCACGTCCAGCAGTATCATCTAGCCTGTTGCTGCTCACTAGCCCTTGCGTCCCAGAACCAGAATTGTCATTCTGATCACCACCACTGGCACGAACGCCATGGTTACCACCAACCAACCCATCTGTGAGGTCAACTCTCGCACCAGCGGCAGCAGCAGCAGCACCAAATAGACTGTGCCTTGGGTCACCATTTGCCCGCGCCATGTCGACTTGCATCTGCATCATCTGCGCTTCCATGTCTTTGCTCAGCTCCATCCGCATTCTCTCCGTTTCCAGCAGCCGCTCCAGCTTGGCGCGCTCCACTTGCTCGTACACTGCAGCGAGTTGCCTAACTGCCAACGCCATGCCCTTTAACGAGGATGAGACTCCTGCAGAGGGCCTTTTCTTCATCGATGCAGGAACAGCTCCGAGCACCCGGGTAGGCCTCGGTCCTGTTTGCCCTGCCTTTTTTGCTTGTTCTCGCACTGGTGGCTGCTGCGATGGCTGCTGCTGCTGCTGCTGCTGCAGCTCCTGTTGATGATTATAATGAGAGTGCAGTCGTTGTTGTTGCTGCTCGTGGTGCTGCTTATCTTGCTGATGATGATGTTGCTGCTGCTGCTGGTGCTGTTGTAATATCCCACGCGGTTGCTCTTGGTGTGGCAATTGATGACGCTCCTGTTGTTGTTGGTGTTGTTGTCGCTGCTTCTGCTGCTGCTGCTGCTGCTGCTGTTGTTGTTGGTGTTGCTGCTGCTGTTGCTGTTGCTGCTGCATGTCTACAGACGGCATTGGCCTCATCTTCGCAACAACCTCACCAACAATCTCCACCTCTGCTGCCAGCAACCAAAGCGGCCGACCAGAAGGACGGACGGGGCGGAGTGAGCAAAGCGCGGGCCGCCCCTTAGCGAGGAGCTAAGAGACGAAAAATGAAGGTACGCAGAAACGGAGGGGGGGAGCGGGCTAGTACCGACGGTGACACTGAGAGGAGTTCCCTCTCATTAACACTCCGGATGTCCGTAGCCTTAAATGGAACGAACAAGAAGAAATTTTTAGTGTTGCACTCTGACAGCCCGAGGGGCTAGGGCGAGATGAGTCGCAATTGAACAACTGCAGCGATTTTTTATGCGCCTAGAAAATTCGGCTAAGGCTTGATGGCCACGATTGAACAGCCGCGGCGTGGGAGCCGGTGCGCAGCAATTGAACATAAGCTCCTCAAAAGGCTGTGACGGTTGCTGCTTGCTCTCTCTGCGAAACACACTACCCTATCCAATACGCCGCCGCATCATTCAAAGTAGGCTACAAAAAACTGCAGGGTCGCGGCTTTGACGATTCGAACTGTGGTATGGATCAGGTAGGACGACCAGACAAGATAGGATAGAAAATGGAGTGCTGGGAGGATCGTGATGGTTGATTGAGAGGGCTTCGGGGAATTCGAATTCCTTCACGATCCTCCCCAAAAATGGAAACATTTGAGCAGTGAGCTGAAACAAGGCCTTGTCGTGATGTTGCGTGGTGGTGCCTCAATGGGAGACATGGTCAAGTCCACCATAAGCAATTTGGTATTACATTAGGCATAATGTGGTTTAACAAAAGGTATACACGCATATATGTAATTAGTTAAGCAAATCAAATAGCAGAAAACACAGAAAACGACTCATGGTTCCCCCGCACCCTCCCAGTTACGTTTATTGACACCCCTTTCACAAGCAGCTTCGCTGCACGTGGTCTCTGCACTGCAACATTCTTCCCTCACAACCTGTCAGCTGCCTCCACCATTCAAGCCATGCTTGCGTGGGTTCTTGTGGCTGCTCCAAACGGCCCATTCCTCTTTTCCCCCACCCGTCAACTCATTTTGCTTCTCTGAAAGCCTCCTGCAGAAATCCAGTTGTTGCAGCATTTTCGAGCCGCTCGTGCAGAAGTCCGACTGCTGCAGTGCCGTTGCCGCTGTTTCCATTTTTTTCCGCTATCGAATTCCTGTGCTTGAACACCACCGCTTCATCACCATATTGCCGGGAACTCAAGCCTGTACACGGCTTCAAAGGTCAGGTCGGGTCGGTTTCTGCTTCTGCTTTCCTCCACTGTTGAGTTCCTGCACTTCCACACCACCGCTTCATCACCAGATTGCTGGGAACTCAAGCCTGTACTCGGCTTCAAAGATCAGGTCAGGTTGGTTTCTGCTTCTGCTTTCCTCCACTGTTGAGTTCCTGCACTCCCACACCATCATATCATCGCCACATCTCCGGTCACTCAAGCCTGTACACGGCTTTAAAGATCAGGTCAGGTTAGTCGTGTGAACCCTCTTTCCGGCTCTGCCCTCTGCATTGACGCAGAGACGCCTCAGCCTCGGATGAAGTCCACTTCACTGTTTCCCCGTCCACCTCCACTTCAACCACTGCATTTTTCCATCCACTTCCACCACTGTGCGATGAGCTCTTTGTTTGAGCTTTGCGACAAGGATTCTTGAGGCGCCAAACATAACACTCCAGCCATCACACTCTTGATGAAGTCCTGATCATCACCAACTGCTTCTGCACCCCCATATTGTGGCTCTGTGATGCCTCAAAACTCCTGCGCACCCAGAATAAACGTCCTTGTCCCTCTTCACTCCATCCCTGCCTTTCCTGCTGCTGCCTGGTAGATGTGCTGTTACCTGGTAACCGAGCTCTTACTTGGTATCACGCAACTACCAGTAGGGCCAACAGCAAACCACGTTCAAATATGGGATCACCTGGAGTGAGCCACCGTTGACAGGTTGCTGGTAACCATATTGCTCTCTGTACGGTCATTGTGAACCCATGAGCTCTATAGGCGACTCTCCTCGAACTGCCGATGTCAGATACATGCTGATATGATACAGCTCTCCCGGATCTCCCACAACTCCTCTGGCGTCTGTGCAGATATGATATGATACAGCTCACTGTTTGAAGTGCCTGAGAGCTGTCCTTTGAGAACAGCGCCAAAGGAATCTACCTGTAGGGCCACTGTGAGCCGATAAGCTCTATGGGCTCCTACCCTCGGAACGCCAGTGTTGAATACAATGCTGATATGATGCAGCTCTCCCTTTGAAGCTCCCGAAAGCCATCCCTTGAGGCGCCAACGTATCTACCTGTAGGGCCATTGTGAGCCAATAAGCTCTATGGGCTCCTCCCCTCGGAACGCAGATGTGGAATACCACGCTGAGATGATGCAGCTCTCCCTGATCTCCCGTGCCTCCTCTGGCGTCTGTGCAGGGACGCGAGGATAGGAGTGACGGAGGTGCAGGGGAAGCATAGCAAGGTGAGAGAATGAATGAGAAAGGTTAGTTTCTTTGCTTGAGAGAAGCACCACGCTGGTGTAATGCAGCTTTCCGCGTGTAGTGAGTCGATTTTTGAGTCGACTCAAAAATCGAGTAATGCAGCTTTCCCTGCCCCCCTGTGCCCCCTCCAACGTCTACATACGAAGATGAGTGGTGAGAACAGGTGAAATCAGAGTGACAAGGGGTGACGACAAGAGGTGGTAAGGGATGAAAAAGTTGATGGGGCACAGGGAAGGAAACACGTTGATGCACTCCCATTGATCTACGGCGACTCCAAACCCTGCAGTGGAAGCATTGACAAAAGATGCTGCAGGGAATCCGGGGTGGGCATGGTCCATCCCCAAGGCATATTGGCCTTTACTGACTCGGACTGGATTTTTGTTGCCTCACATTGCCGACAGCTGCCCTTGCATTGGCTCACTTCACACCGTTGCTGCAGGGAGGCTGGGCTGGGCATGGTCCATCTCCACAGGCATATTGACTAGCTCTTTTACCATTATTGACTGCATTGAATTTTGTTGACTCGCATTGACTCACCTCACACCGCTGCTGCAGGGAGGCTGGGCTGGGCATGGTCCATCCCCACAGGCGCTCCCCAATCTTGAGAGCCCGCTGCAGTTGCTCCGGGGTCATACCCACTGGTGAAGGTGTGGGTGGGTGTGGGTGGGAGGAACATGGGCCAGATAGATTTGAAGGTATATATTCGAGATACTTAGTGCAACGATCAATATCGCCTTCCCATCCCCACAGGCGCTCTCGCTCTTGAGTGCCCGCTGCAGTTGCTTGGGGGTCATACCTACCCCCAGGTGTGGGCGTGGATGGGAGGAACAAGGGGCAAAAAAGTTACGTGTTTCGGATACTGTTCCCATCCTTCCACCCATCCTTGCAGGATACTGGATACTGGATACTGGATACTGGATACTGGATACTGCAGCGACAGATACCACCTTCCCATCCTTCCACCCTCATTCCCCACTATTCCCATACACCAGCAGCACAAGCAGTCTCACCTGTGCCATGTGCCAGGGTGAGCACTTGAGCCACGAATCTCGGCGCGTCTCTTCTCCTGGGCCACCGCCAGTAAATAGTGCACGCCACGCGCGCAGCAATGGCCAGTAGCACGTCGACACGTGTCCCATCAGACAGCCGCGCCGCGCCAGAACAACCAGCAGTAGCAGATCTCTCCCATCGAGCAGCGGAATTCTCAAATCTTGCAGCGGAGTCCCATTGTGCGGCACAGTCAATGACCTTCAGGAGGGATGCAGCAGCTTCAGGGCCCGCTGGGAGGGTGACGAGAAGGGACTCGAGCGACCAGTCAAAGAGCTCGAGAGCGTCCACGTCTGTGCCCGTTCCCTCCTCGTTCACAGCCTGGGAAAATGGAAACGGGGAGCAGAGAGAATCGGGGAGGGCGGAAGGGGTGGGGGAGATGAGGGGCCGCTTTGAGCGTCGCCCGCACACACACGACAGGCAGCTCAGGGTGAGAGGGGTTGCAGTGCTCCGGCACTCACCACCACAACAGGTAACACAGCACATTCTACAGACAGCACTCACCAGGTGGGTGTTGAGAACCCCCGCACCCACACGGCGGGCAGCACGGGGCGCGTCAGGTTCCTGCGCTCCAGCATGCGTCCAATGGCCTTCCACGCCAGCGACCCCATGCCCGCCGGCGCCTTGTCCAGATGCACCAGCAGCGCCGCCATCGCCGCATCCCTCTCCTCCCTCTCCCTCCTCCCCTCCCTCTCCTCTCTCTCCTACCTCTCCTTCCGCACTCTCCACAGCACATACAGACAGTACTCACCAGGTGGGTGTTGAGAACCGCCCGCACCCACACAGCAGGCAGCACAGGGTGGGTAGGATTTCTCCGCTCCAGCATGCGTCCGATCGCCTTCCATGCCAGCCACCCCATGCCCCCCGGCGCCTTGTCCAGATGCACCAGCAGCGCCGCCATCGCAGCATTCAATTACTCACTCACTCACCCATTCACTCACTCCCTCCCTCACTTACTCACTCACTCACCAGATACTACCTGGAGCAGCAGATATGGTTCTCACCAGGTGAGTATTGAGAACCGCCCGCACCCACACAGCAGGCAGCACGGGGTGGGTGGGGTTCCTCCGCTCCAGCATGCGACCAATGGCCTTCCATGCCAGCCACCCCATGCCCCCCGGCACCTTGTCTCTCCAAATGCACTGTGGCACCCACACACACCACTCACTCACTCACTCACTCACCAGGTGAGTATTGAGAACCGCCCGAACCCAGACAGCAGGCAACACAGGGTGCGTGGGGTTCCGCCGCTCCAGCATGCGACCAATGGCCTTCCATGCCAGCGACCCCGTGCCCCCCGGCGCCTTGTCCAGATGCACCAGCAGTGCCGCCATCGCCGCATCCCGCTCCTCCCTCTCCCTCCTCTCCTGCGTCTCCTGCTGTGCGTCTGTGCTGCTGCTTTCCTCCCCTCCCCTCCCTCCCAATAAGGCCTCCATTGAATTTCCTGGCAAAGCAACAGCCAGATCGGTAGCAGCAGCACCACCACCATCAGCAGCTTCAACCGTAGCAGCCGAACCAGTCAAACCATCCCCTTCTGACAACCCAGCAGCATCAGGCGACCCAGGCGAAGCCGCCGCAGCAGCCGCCACCTTCGCCTCTTCCCTCTCCCGCGCCACCTCCGCCACGAGGCACCTCAGAATGATACACGCGCACACGTCTGTGTGCCGCTCGTGCTGCTGCCGCACGCCCTCTGAGTCCAGCGACAGGTGCCGGCTCAGACGCAGGTACGCCTCTGCTAGATCGCGCACCCACGGAATGATGGGCGCTGCTTCGGTGTCCGGGATCACCGGGATGAAGTTGGGGAGACGGGCGGATGGTTTGGGGGGCTGTTTTTTAGGCGCCTCAAGAACAGACGCCTCTGCTAGATCGCGCACCCACGGAATGATGGGCGCTGCTTCGGTGTCGGGGATCACGGGGATGAAGCTGGGGAGACAGGCGGATGGCTTGGGGGGCATAGAGGTGGCTGGAGGTGTTGTTGGGGGATCCGGGTTGGTGGTGATGGGCGTGTGGCTGGTGGTGATGGGCGTGTGGCTGGTGGTGATGGGCGTGTGGCTGGTGGTGATGGAATGGCATGAGTGTGAGCTCTGCTCTGCATCAACCACAGCAACTGCTGCTGCTGCTGGTGAACCGGCAGTGAGGCCATTAGGAAGAGACGCAGAGGCAGGTAGGGCGGCAGGGCAGGAAAGAGGCGGGGGCGAAAACACCTCCGTCCTGACCCTCTCCCCGTTCCCCACCCTCCCTCCACTCAAACTCCTAGGCGGAGGCCTGGAAGCAGGCTCGGGCCAAGCCTCCGGAATAGCCTCGGGAAGCACCTGTAGCAACTCTTCCATTAGAGCATCACAGAACCTCCTCACATACGCCGATCGCGACGCCTCAGTCGGCGCATGGGTTAATGCCGTTTCCGCCACCCCCACCACTCTCTGAATCCTCCTCCTCACCGGCTCAACCCCTCTCGGCCGGACCGTCCTCCTTATAACCTCCTTACAGTCCGCTTCAGTAGCATACACGCTGCCGAGCACCCTCACGCGTGCCCGATACCCCGCCTCTTCACACCCCATCTCCTCTAGAAACTCAGCCACTTCCGCCACGTCATCAGGCCAGAGACTAGGCAGTGACTGCATGGCGAGAGCGACAGCTAGGGCGAGAATACCCGGGCCCAGATGCAGCCCCCCCTGGACGGTACCGTGGGTCAGATACAGCCTGTCCAGATGAGCGCATTCTATGGGGTTCATCCCGTTGGTTGCCACTGTGGATTCCACAAGCAGTACCTCTGCTAGCTCTCCCAGCCGGTACGGAGCTCCTGCCTCAGATACCACCTGCTCAGATACAACCTGCTCAGGTACCACCTGATTGGATACCACCAGCTCAGAAGCGCCCTTTGCTGTCGGCGGCGCAGGCGTGACAGGAGTGACAGGGAGGTTGAAGCAGGGCTGCTGAGGGCGGCAGGCGTGGTGAGAGTGCAGCTGAAGAAGATCCAGCAGGCACGAGACTATGAAGTGTCTACATGCCTTATCCACCGCGTACCTCTCCATCTCTTCCTCCACGTTCACCAGCTCCTTCCTCCCCCCTGCGCCGAACCTGTCGTCCCCGAGCCTGTCGTCGCCAAACCTGTTTCTGTTCCTGACGCTGTTGCTGCGGTCGGTGGCAGGCGTTTCTGGTTCGGCCCATGCCTCTTTCCCGGACTGCTCCCCTGCCTCTTCCAGTCCTGCACCCTCTCCCCCTTTCTCTTGGTCACGGTCATTGCTTTCAGCTTGGTGATTGGACTCGTTATAGACACATCCCTCCCCCACCTTCTCTGAACGCAACACACACTCGCCTTCCTGCCCCACCCCACCTCCCTCCCTAAACTCCCCATCTTTTCCTCCCTCCTCCGCTCTTCCTTCTCCTTCCGCTCCCTCCGCCTCCTCTTCTCCTTCGCCTTCCTCCTCCTCGCCCTCCTCACAATCCTCTCTCTCCAAGTCACTCACATCGCTCCCTTCCTCCACGCGCATAAAAGGCCGAGTCTGGCCGACCATATCTAACACACGCAGAATACACAGCGCCATGCTGACAGGCTGGCGATCCGCCAACGACCCCGCAAGCCCCAGCATCCTCGCCACGTCAGCATAGCTAGGCGGCACATCCGTTTCAGTCCCATCCAGTAAAAGCACATCTTGAACCAATTTCTGCTGCAGACCGTTTCTAGTGGTGGATCTCCACCTCCTCCTCCCATGCCCCACAGCACTCGCGTTGCTCCGCACGCTCCTGCCCGAAATCGACCCGTCCTCGCTCGGGCGGGACGAGAGCGTCAAGCTGCCCGAAAAACTCCGGAGCATGCTGCCTGCGACGCTGGTCACGTCAACAGTGGGCAGGAGACTAACCGCACTCAAGCTGCTCGTGCTGCTGCTGTCAACAGTTGAAGCGGCTGACCGCGAGCGGTTGCGCGGGGGCCGGAGCGAGGAGGATGGAGACGGCATGGTGCTGAAGCTGCTGCTGCTGCCCATGCCAGTCAGAGGAGACGTGACACTCAGGCCAGTCGTGCTGCTGAATGCAGGTGTGGATGCTGGTGCTGGTGCTGGAGCAGCAGTGAGGAAATTGTCAGCAGCACCAAAGCCTACAGGGAACCAGCTTGAAGACACACTGGTTGGTGCCTCAGCACCCCGGTTCCTGCCAGTACCAGCAACACCAGCGGCAGCAGCAGCAGCAGCAGTAGCAGCGGTCTCCCCTGCACCGCCCTCCCCTCCTTGCGCAGCTGAAGCAGCTTCCTTGCCGCTTCTTCTCCTGCCTTCTTTCAAGCTGCGAGAAGGCAGAGACGACCGTCGCTGCGGCTGAACTGAAACGCTCGTGGTGGCATTGGTGGTGCCAGCAGCAGCAGCAGTAGCAGCGCCACCACCACCAGCAGCAGCGCCACCGGCAGCAGCAGCACCACCAACAGCAGCAGGAGTAGTAGCAGAAGAACCACCTCCGGAACCAGAAGAAACAGCAGCAGAAACACCTGACGCGGCAGAAACACCTGAAACAGCAGAGACACCCGATGCTCGTCGTTTATGGCTCAGAAACCCCCGGGCTTGCACGGCCTCCTCTCTCTCCTCCCACGCCCGCCCTGCCGCCTGACATAGATCCTGCCACTGCTCATACTCCCTCTCCCTCAGACTCGCCCTGAACCACCCCCCAGCCGCGGCCGGGGGAGTTGCTGAGGAGAAGGGAACTGGGGAGGGAGGGACTGGGGACGGTGGGACTGGGGAAGGGGGAACTGGGGAAGGTTGGACTGCGGCTGTCACAGGGATGGATGGTGGAGGAAGGGATGGGGACGCTGGACCTTCTGCTGCTGCTGGCATCGCACCTGAAGGATCCACGCCATCAGCAGCCTCAGGTGCCTCAGGTGCTTCAGGTGTCTCAGGTGCTTCAGGAGCCTCAGGTGCTTCAGGTGCTTCAACAATGTGGTCGGCCACAATAACGCTCCCACCCTCCTGCTCCGCTTTCTCCTCTTCAGCCTCTCCCCTCTCCTCTGCCGTCCTCCCATCCATCCCTCCAAATCCCCCGTCTTTTTCCTTCTCTCCCCTTTCCTCCCTCCCCTGGCCCCTCGTCTCCCTCTCCTTCTCACCCCTCTCCTTCTTCCCCTTCTCCTTCCCCTCTCCGCATTCCCCTTCACCTTCCCCTACCGCCAATACAATGCTCACTTGCTTCCGCTCCTTAGGGGGACCGCCTCCCGCGTGCGCGGACCTAGTCAGCGCCATCACAGGCATTGGCGCAGCGCCTGCCCCCGCGCCCGCGCCCCATTTCCCCCGAACCGGCGCAGCCTCTCCGCCGCGCCACAGCATCGTGCGCGGAGATTCCAGGGATCTCCGCCGCGCCTTGGGCGCTTCTAGCGATGCGCTCGGGTCTTCCCCCCACTGCTCCCAGAACTCCATCCAAAACGCCATTTCCACCAGCAGCGCCTCTTCCATTCGCCCGTCCGCAGTTGCGGCATTGCCAAAAGCGCCGCCAGCATACTCCCCCCTGCTATACATCCCTTCTCCGCCAGGACTGCGCACGCTGCCCCAATAGGCTCCGCGGGCTCCGCCTCCCCCTCCGCCTCCGCCTCCGCTCCCGCTTCTCTCCCCAAGCTCCGCGCCATCCCCCCCGCCGAGTTCCGCGCCGAGATCCGCCGCCTCCTCTATCCGCTCCACCAGGCGCTGATACTCCGCCTCCGCGCGCGCCTGCACGTCCAGAAGCCCCGCGCGGATGACGTCATCCGCCCCGCCCAGGGGGAGCAGCAGCGAGCGCGAGCGTGGGGTCAGCGGCTGCGGCTGCACGAGGGGGAAGTACGGCGGGGGCAGCGCGCGCGTGCGCGGGGATGGGGAGGAGACGAAGGAGGAAGAGGCGGAAGACGCGGAGGAGGAAGAGGAGGAGGCGGATGAAACAGGCGCGGAAGCCTGCGCCAAGCGGGGGGAATAGGCGGAAAACTCGGAGGACGGGGAGAGAGACGGGGAGGAAAGGCGGTCGAGGAAGATAGAAAGAAGCCCCGGGAGCGCGTCTCCCGGCGGAAGTTGCGCCATGATTTGGCGCGCGCGGATAAGGCCGCCATTGGCGGGCGTGTAGGGGCCGAAGTGGTGGGGGTTGTTGGAGAAAAGATCGGAAGGAGAGAGGCAGATAGGCCAAAGCTGCGGCTGCGGTTGCGGCTCCTCGTGTATTGGCTGCGCGGACAGCGCTTGGCCCATGATGACCGCAATGCGCTCTAACGAGGAGGGTTACAACGGGTACGGATGTAAAAACGGGTGTGAGGCGTTTCGGCGTTTCAGCCTGGATTTATTCTTCTAGTGGAAATAGGGGCTATTTTTTGCGAATGGATTAGAGAGCGAGAGCTTGCTATTAGTCACGTGGAAGACGGGATTGGCGATACGGAAGGCGAGGCGTCGACAGTCCGCTGTAAACAGTCATTCGCTTGGCGATGGAAAGAGTCGCCGCGCGTATTATGTCGCATTGTGGCTCGCCGAGTGCTCAAGAGAGGACATTTCAGCGGGCTTATAGCAAGCCGCGCTGCAGCAGTCGAGAGTTTATCCAATGAGAGGGGGCAGCTGCATGGTAGGAAATGACGGAAGAAAGGGTGAGAAAACCTAAAGCTGAGGACGAAGGGGGAGTGGGGTGAGGGGAACGGATGGGTTGGGGCAAGTACGAATAATTGCCTAGAGGACAATGAGGATTGATTGGTTGAACTGGTGTGCTTGCTCGCTGCCTGCGCGCAAGATTGGCTGTCGGTACAGCTGCTAAAATGCTCCAATTCAGTGGTGGAGTGGAGTGCTTCTAGTGGTGGCTTTTCTTGTTGGGTGTGATGAATTGTACTGCACCGCTTTTCAACGCACTGCACTGCAATGCCCCGCACTCTTGTCTGCTCTGCTCTGCACTTGCTCTGTCCTTCGAAGCAAGCTTTCTCGGCGAGAGTCGAATCGTGTGGGACGTACGGGACATTGGGTTCGAGGGTTGCTTGCAGTGGCTAGCGCAGCAACAGACGGACGGGATGAGCCGATGAGTTGGTTGGGAAAAGTGTATGGCGACAAGAGAGTTACTGTTTCAAAAAGCTTTTACTGCGAAAACCAAGGTCGTATTTTAGACGGGGAGCTTTTCTAGAGATTCTAGAGCAAGAAATACCCGCACCAGCTCAGATTGGTTCGCATATATTGTTTCATCCAGACCTTGATTCCAAGAAATGCTCCACGATTAGGGTGGTACATTGCAGGGTTACAGGCATGTTTTGCATGCCAATGATGCGGCCCTTTCGTGATGCTCTCTTCTTGGCTGTTCGGGCAGGGCCGTCTGCCCTGATCTGATTGGGTCCTTCATCTATGGGGGTCGATCGAGAACGAGATGGCGTATCATGTAGGATTGTCCCTCAGCACACCCAGATAATCCAAAGATTACACCATGTACAGAACAAGCCATAATCGGAATGCTCTGTATAGTAAAACCATTCGTTTTCCAATGCTGGAAAATTCTCACTAAAGTGTGTCTTGCAGACTTTCTAGCACGCTGCAGCGTTTCTCTGTATGAAGTATGGGGGATGAGGGCAGGCGGAAGCATGTTGGTCACCCAACAGAAAAGCAAAAGCGCTGTTTCTACAGTGAAACCACGTCAACATTCCCACGTCAGCAATTATGAGGCATCTTGAACATGAGTGCGACAGTTAGTCACGTCACGTGTACAGCTCTGGTCAACAGTAATGGAGCCTGTCCCCGTTCCTTCTGTCAAGACTTCAACAGCACACTCTAGTGCTGACCTCACATAGAGGTGGGTGAACTAGACGGGAACCTAAACACATGGAGGAAATAATACCAGGAGATATTACTATCATTATTACTATTAGTATTCTCATTTTTATTATTAATGATAATTATATTATAATAATTAATAATGTCTCTTAGCCAAGAGAAAACTCGGTAACAGGTCGGTCGCCGAGAATATATGCTATATACAGAATTCTACACTTTTCAATGTAGTGGCGAGTACTCTCTAAATAGTTCAGCAATGACGGGTACGGGTATACAACAGCTCGTGCATCGCACCTACACGAATCCCCGTAACCCGTCCATCACGAAAACCCCAGCCACACTAGCGACGGAATTCGGACCGCACGATCACTTCCGCTCTCGTGAATCTTGACGGCGGGCGACGTGTAGGTTCACTCACACAGCGCAGCATCCCCACAGACGTGCCACGTCACCTTGAGGAACCATCCCCGAAGTAGTTAACGGTCAGTCCACAGGGATTGGCTCAGTCATAATTTTCCTACGGTTATTACTACTGTGATCCTTCGCTACGTAGTGGTCCTAACATTTGGTCCCTAGCACTTGGTCCCTAACGCTTGGTCTCTAACACTTGGTGATACCAGGTGACCCAGCTAGTTGTTTGTGAGCTCGACTGCTTTGCCGCAGGAGTCGCCTGAAAGTCGTTCGCTTGGTATGACACAGTAATTTGTCGAACGGTTATCCGTTTGTGACTTAGACTCGTACTGGTGTTCAATTGATTTACTTTTATTTATTCGAACGGATAGACAATGAGCCGACGACAAGTCCGTGTAATTTAAAGCGAGGATGGCGTCGATCCAAGGGTTGTCAACTATCCTCGCGACGTTTCGTCGTCAATCTGTAGCCGTACGATCTAGAGAAAGTAGAGACATCTGACGGACAGGCATGGCGAAGGTGTACCAGGCCTGGAAAGGCGACAACGTGAGTCGCATTTCATTATATGCTGATAGTGAGGATCCTTATAACGCGCACTTCGTGTTTTCTGTCGCACTCGGTGTTTTCTCGTCGCATCGCAGTCCGTCGCATTCCATCGCATTTCAGCGCGATAAAGATGTTGCTGAATCGCCTCAATAGTCACCTTCTTCCTCGTCCTTCCACTCGTCGTCTATCGTCAACTTCCCGCCTTCCCTCAAGAGCCCAACTCCCCGCTTCACCGAGCAGTGAGGTGTATTTTGAGGCGCCTCAAAATACGTCTCTCCACTCGTCGTCTATCGTCAACTTCCCGCCTTCCCTCAAAAGCCCAACTCCCCGCTTCACCTCCGCAACTTCACCTCCCCCCACCTTCCCCAACCGCTCTCTCCCTCCCCCCCCATCTCCCCCCTCCCTCTTCTCCACTCCCCTCCATCCTCCCCCATTTCCCCCCTCCCTCTTCTCCACTTCCCCCCCCTTCCCCCCCCTTCCCCAGGTGTTTCTGTGCTACGGTCGGTTCATATTCGGTCCCGATTTCCGTTCGCTGGTGATCTCGTTCCTGCTCATCCTTATACCGGGGATACTCTTCTGCGTCTTCGTGGCCGCGCAGCTTCCTGGGAAGATTCCCGGAGGCATCGTCGTGCTTCCCGTCGCGATTTGCTACTTAGCATGGGTGCGTGGAGGGATGGGTGGGTGGGTGGATTGAGTCGCATGGGGAGGGAGTCGCATGGGTGGGTGGGTCGCATGGGGGAGTCGCATGGGTGGGTGGGTCGCATGGGGGAGTCGCATGGGTGGGTTAAGTTTCATGGGGGAGTCGTTTAAGGGAGTCGCATGGGTGAGGGAGTCGCATGGGGAGCCATATGAGTGGGTGGCGCTGCAGGGGGGATGCGTGGAGAGGTTAGTTGGCGTGGATGGTTCAGCCTGCCCAAGTCCACTCCTCCTCTGCATCCCTCTGCACCCCTCTGCAACCCTCTGCAACCTTGCCCCCCCCCCACACCATACAGAACCTGGGACCCGGGCATCGTCCCTCGCAACCTCAATCCGCCTCACCCCGATCCGGACATGCACCCCTCTGCACCCCTCTGCACCCCTTCCCTCCCCCTTTCTCCCCCCTCCCCTTCAGAACCTGTTTATCCTGGTGTTCACAGCATGCAGGGACCCGGACATCGTGCCTCGCAACCTCGTCCCACCTGACCCTCCGTCCACTTCCTCCCTGCCTTTCCTCTCCGCACCCTCCCTCCAGAACCTCTTTATTCTGGTCTTCACAGCGTGCACAGACCCGGGCATTGTCCCTCGCAACCTCGTCCCGCCTGGACATGCGCACCTCTGCACACCTCCCTTCCTTCCACCCCCCGCCCCCCCATCCCCCCCCATCCTCTCCAGAACCTCTTCATTCTGGTATTTACAGCGTGCAGAGATCCAGGCATCGTGCCTCGCAACCTCGTCCCGCCTGACCCTGATCCGGACATGCTAGAAGCCATGCGCGTGGAGGGAGGGGGGCTTGCGAGGGGGGGAAGGTTCAGCCCGCCCAGAACCAAGGACATGGAGATCAATGGGTTCCGTGTGAAGGTTAAATACTGCGACACGTGCCTGCTGTACAGGTGGGTGTGTGTTTGCATTGCAATTCAGGTGCGTGCATGGGATGGGTGCGTGCATGGGATGGGTGCGTGCATGGGATGGGTGCGTGCATGGGATGGGTGCGTGGGGCCACAGACTGGTCTAGCCTGGTTCCTTTAGACTCGAACACGCTGGAGTCCATGCGCCTGGAGGGAGGGGGGCTTGCCATGGGGGTCGATTCAGCCTGCCCAGAACTAAAGACGTGGAGATTAATGGCTTCCGTGTGAAGGTTAAATACTGCGACGTGCTTGCTGTACAGGTGGGTGTGTGTGGGGGGGGGGACAGAAAGGGTGGTGTGTGCTAGAACCCCCCCCCCGCTGCTCGCACTAGACAGGAATGCTTCTAGACAGGAATGCTTCTAGACAGGAACGCTTCTAGACAGGAATGCTTCTAGACAGGAATGCTTCTAGACAGGAATGCTTCTAGACAGGAATGCTTCTAGACAGGAATTCTTCTAGACAGGAATGCTTCTAGATTTGTGATGCCCTGTCTGCTTCACCACCCCCCCTCTTTTTTCCATCCCCGCCTCCTTTCCTCTCCCTGCAGACCCCCCCGCTGCTCGCACTGCAGCGTGTGCAACAACTGTGTGGAACGGTTCTAAAGTCATAAGCTCCAGTCTGCTTCTCCCCCCTCCTCCCCCTCCCCGCTCCCTCCCTGCGTCCCCCCATGTCTCAGACCCCCCCGCTGCTCGCACTGCAGCGTGTGCAATAACTGTGTGGAGCGGTTTGATCACCATTGCCCGTGGGTGGGGCAGTGTATTGGCAAGGTGAGAAAGAGAATGGAGCAGTATACAGTGGGCAGGTAAGGTGAGGGAGGAGAGGGAGGGGCAGTGCATAGGTAAGGTGAGGGAGGAGAGGGAGGGGCAGTGCATAGGTAAGGTGAGGGAGGAGAGGGAGGGGCAGTGCATAGGTAAGGTGAGGGAGGAGAGGGAGGGGCAGTGCATAGGTAAGGTGAGGGAGGAGAGGGAGGGGCAGTGCATAGGCGCCTAAAAAATAGCCCCCTCCAGCGAGCGCAACTACCGTGTGTGATGAGGCGATTTTTGAGTCGACTCCCTGCGCCACTCCCACTCATCACGCACAGCTACCGTTTCTTCGTCGCTTTCACCATCGCCACAAGTAGAAAGTAGATTTTTGAGACGTCTCAAAAACGCCAC
Organism: Closterium sp. Naga37s-1; assembly: GCA_947471745.1. Taxonomy (NCBI): domain Eukaryota; kingdom Viridiplantae; phylum Streptophyta; class Zygnematophyceae; order Desmidiales; family Closteriaceae; genus Closterium; species Closterium sp. Naga37s-1. The sequence goes on from CANJKZ010000431.1 coordinate 673,512, forward strand.
AACACTGCTCTGCCTTCTCTTTCCCTGCTCTTCTCCCAACACCACCCCCCCCCACACACCACCCTTCCCCCCTTACCAGCGCAACTACTGTGAGGCCCTCTGCCCTCACAGTCCGTCTCCCCTTATTCCTTTTCTCCCAACACCACGCCCCCCCACACACCACCCTTCTCCCCTTACCAGCGCAACTACCGGTTCTTTTACATGTTCACCACCACCACAACCCTTCTCTGCCTCTTCGTATTCGCCATCAGCACGCTCCTCATCGCCCTACTCGTGAATAACACTTACGAGCCGGGAGGGCAGCCTAGAACGCTGTGGGAGGCCATGGGGAAGGCACCAGTGGCGGTGATTCTGATGGTGTACACCTTTATAGTGGTGTGGTTCGTGGGGGGGCTTACGGCCTTTCACACCTTTCTCTCAGCCACCAACCAGGTGAGCATTGTGTGTTGAGACATCTCAGAGTCAATCAGGCAGAGGATGCTCCATGGGTAAGGGAAGGCGCTGGTGGCGGTGATTCTGATGGCGTACACCTTCATAGTGGTGTGGTTCGTGGGGGGACTCACTGCCTTTCACACGTTCCTGATGGCCACCAATCAGGTAAGCTCAGAGGTGTATTTTGAGGCGCCTCAAAATACTTCTGATGGCGTACACCTTCATAGTGGTGTGGTTCGTGGGGGGACTCACTGCCTTTCACACGTTCCTGATGGCCACCAATCAGGTAAGCTCAGAGGTGTATTTTGAGGCGCCTCAAAATACTTCTGATGGCGTACACCTTCATAGTGGTGTGGTTCGTGGGGGGACTCACTGCCTTTCACACGTTCCTGATGGCCACCAATCAGGTAAGCTCAGAGGTGTATTTTGAGGCGCCTCAAAATACTTCTGATGGCGTACACCTTCATAGTGGTGTGGTTCGTGGGGGGACTCACTGCCTTTCACACGTTCCTGATGGCCACCAATCAGGTAAGCTCAGAGGTGTATTTTGAGGCGCCTCAAAATACTTCTGATGGCGTACACCTTCATAGTGGTGTGGTTCGTGGGGGGACTCACTGCCTTTCACACGTTCCTGATGGCCACCAATCAGGTAAGCTCAGAGGTGTATTTTGAGGCGCCTCAAAATACTTCTGATGGCGTACACCTTCATAGTGGTGTGGTTCGTGGGGGGACTCACTGCCTTTCACACGTTCCTGATGGCCACCAATCAGGTAAGCTCAGAGGTGTATTTTGAGGCGCCTCAAAATACTTCTGATGGCGTACACCTTCATAGTGGTGTGGTTCGTGGGGGGACTCACTGCCTTTCACACGTTCCTGATGGCCACCAATCAGGTAAGCTCAGAGGTGTATTTTGAGGCGCCTCAAAATACTTCTGATGGCGTACACCTTCATAGTGGTGTGGTTCGTGGGGGGACTCACTGCCTTTCACACGTTCCTGATGGCCACCAATCAGGTAAGCTCAGAGGTGTATTTTGAGGCGCCTCAAAATACTTCTGATGGCGTACACCTTCATAGTGGTGTGGTTCGTGGGGGGACTCACTGCCTTTCACACGTTCCTGATGGCCACCAATCAGGTAAGCTCAGAGGTGTATTTTGAGGCGCCTCAAAATACTTCTGATGGCGTACACCTTCATAGTGGTGTGGTTCGTGGGGGGACTCACTGCCTTTCACACGTTCCTGATGGCCACCAATCAGATAAGCTCAGAGGTGTATTTTGAGGCGCCTCAAAATACTTCTGATGGCGTACACCTTCATAGTGGTGTGGTTCGTGGGGGGACTCACTGCCTTTCACACGTTCCTGATGGCCACCAATCAGGTAAGCTCAGAGGTGTATTTTGAGGCGCCTCAAAATACTTCTGATGGCGTACACCTTCATAGTGGTGTGGTTCGTGGGGGGACTCACTGCCTTTCACACGTTCCTGATGGCCACCAATCAGGTAAGCTCAGAGGTGTATTTTGAGGCGCCTCAAAATACTTCTGATGGCGTACACCTTCATAGTGGTGTGGTTCGTGGGGGGACTCACTGCCTTTCACACGTTCCTGATGGCCACCAATCAGGTAAGCTCAGAGGTGTATTTTGAGGCGCCTCAAAATACTTCTGATGGCGTACACCTTCATAGTGGTGTGGTTCGTGGGGGGACTCACTGCCTTTCACACGTTCCTGATGGCCACCAATCAGATAAGCTCAGAGGTGTATTTTGAGGCGCCTCAAAATACTTCTGATGGCGTACACCTTCATAGTGGTGTGGTTCGTGGGGGGACTCACTGCCTTTCACACGTTCCTGATGGCCACCAATCAGGTAAGCTCAGAGGTGTATTTTGAGGCGCCTCAAAATACTTCTGATGGCGTACACCTTCATAGTGGTGTGGTTCGTGGGGGGACTCACTGCCTTTCACACGTTCCTGATGGCCACCAATCAGGTAAGCTCAGAGGTGTATTTTGAGGCGCCTCAAAATACTTCTGATGGCGTACACCTTCATAGTGGTGTGGTTCGTGGGGGGACTCACTGCCTTTCACACGTTCCTGATGGCCACCAATCAGGTAAGCTCAGAGGTGTATTTTGAGGCGCCTCAAAATACTTCTGATGGCGTACACCTTCATAGTGGTGTGGTTCGTGGGGGGACTCACTGCCTTTCACACGTTCCTGATGGCCACCAATCAGGTAAGCTCAGAGGTGTATTTTGAGGCGCCTCAAAATACTTCTGATGGCGTACACCTTCATAGTGGTGTGGTTCGTGGGGGGACTCACTGCCTTTCACACGTTCCTGATGGCCACCAATCAGGTAAGCTCAGAGGTGTATTTTGAGGCGCCTCAAAATACTTCTGATGGCGTACACCTTCATAGTGGTGTGGTTCGTGGGGGGACTCACTGCCTTTCACACGTTCCTGATGGCCAGCAATCAGGTAAGCTCAGAGGTGTATTTTGAGGCGCCTCAAAATACTTCTGATGGCGTACACCTTCATAGTGGTGTGGTTCGTGGGGGGACTCACTGCCTTTCACACGTTCCTGATGGCCACCAATCAGATAAGCTCAGAGGTGTATTTTGAGGCGCCTCAAAATACTTCTGATGGCGTACACCTTCATAGTGGTGTGGTTCGTGGGGGGACTCACTGCCTTTCACACGTTCCTGATGGCCACCAATCAGGTAAGCTCAGAGGTGTATTTTGAGGCGCCTCAAAATACTTCTGCTGGCGTACACCTTCATAGTGGTGTGGTTCGTGGGGGGACTCACTGCCTTTCACACGTTCCTGATGGCCACCAATCAGGTAAGCTCAGAGGTGTATTTTGAGGCGCCTCAAAATACTTCTGATGGCGTACACCTTCATAGTGGTGTGGTTCGTGGGGGGACTCACTGCCTTTCACACGTTCCTGATGGCCACCAATCAGGTAAGCTCAGAGGTGTATTTTGAGGCGCCTCAAAATACTTCTGATGGCGTACACCTTCATAGTGGTGTGGTTCGTGGGGGGACTCACTGCCTTTCACACGTTCCTGATGGCCACCAATCAGGTAAGCTCAGAGGTGTATTTTGAGGCGCCTCAAAATACTTCTGATGGCGTACACCTTCATAGTGGTGTGGTTCGTGGGGGGACTCACTGCCTTTCACACGTTCCTGATGGCCACCAATCAGGTAAGCTCAGAGGTGTATTTTGAGGCGCCTCAAAATACTTCTGATGGCGTACACCTTCATAGTGGTGTGGTTCGTGGGGGGACTCACTGCCTTTCACACGTTCCTGATGGCCACCAATCAGGTAAGCTCAGAGGTGTATTTTGAGGCGCCTCAAAATACTTCTGATGGCGTACACCTTCATAGTGGTGTGGTTCGTGGGGGGACTCACTGCCTTTCACACGTTCCTGATGGCCAGCAATCAGGTAAGCTCAGAGGTGTATTTTGAGGCGCCTCAAAATACTTCTGATGGCGTACACCTTCATAGTGGTGTGGTTCGTGGGGGGACTCACTGCCTTTCACACGTTCCTGATGGCCACCAATCAGATAAGCTCAGAGGTGTATTTTGAGGCGCCTCAAAATACTTCTGATGGCGTACACCTTCATAGTGGTGTGGTTCGTGGGGGGACTCACTGCCTTTCACACGTTCCTGATGGCCACCAATCAGGTAAGCTCAGAGGTGTATTTTGAGGCGCCTCAAAATACTTCTGATGGCGTACACCTTCATAGTGGTGTGGTTCGTGGGGGGACTCACTGCCTTTCACACGTTCCTGATGGCCACCAATCAGGTAAGCTCAGAGGTGTATTTTGAGGCGCCTCAAAATACTTCTGATGGCGTACACCTTCATAGTGGTGTGGTTCGTGGGGGGACTCACTGCCTTTCACACGTTCCTGATGGCCACCAATCAGGTAAGCTCAGAGGTGTATTTTGAGGCGCCTCAAAATACTTCTGATGGCGTACACCTTCATAGTGGTGTGGTTCGTGGGGGGACTCACTGCCTTTCACACGTTCCTGATGGCCACCAATCAGGTAAGCTCAGAGGTGTATTTTGAGGCGCCTCAAAATACTTCTGATGGCGTACACCTTCATAGTGGTGTGGTTCGTGGGGGGACTCACTGCCTTTCACACGTTCCTGATGGCCACCAATCAGGTAAGCTCAGAGGTGTATTTTGAGGCGCCTCAAAATACTTCTGATGGCGTACACCTTCATAGTGGTGTGGTTCGTGGGGGGACTCACTGCCTTTCACACGTTCCTGATGGCCACCAATCAGGTAAGCTCAGAGGTGTATTTTGAGGCGCCTCAAAATACTTCTGATGGCGTACACCTTCATAGTGGTGTGGTTCGTGGGGGGACTCACTGCCTTTCACACGTTCCTGATGGCCAGCAATCAGGTAAGCTCAGAGGTGTATTTTGAGGCGCCTCAAAATACTTCTGATGGCGTACACCTTCATAGTGGTGTGGTTCGTGGGGGGACTCACTGCCTTTCACACGTTCCTGATGGCCACCAATCAGATAAGCTCAGAGGTGTATTTTGAGGCGCCTCAAAATACTTCTGATGGCGTACACCTTCATAGTGGTGTGGTTCGTGGGGGGACTCACTGCCTTTCACACGTTCCTGATGGCCACCAATCAGGTAAGCTCAGAGGTGTATTTTGAGGCGCCTCAAAATACTTCTGATGGCGTACACCTTCATAGTGGTGTGGTTCGTGGGGGGACTCACTGCCTTTCACACGTTCCTGATGGCCACCAATCAGGTAAGCTCAGAGGTGTATTTTGAGGCGCCTCAAAATACTTCTGATGGCGTACACCTTCATAGTGGTGTGGTTCGTGGGGGGACTCACTGCCTTTCACACGTTCCTGATGGCCACCAATCAGGTAAGCTCAGAGGTGTATTTTGAGGCGCCTCAAAATACTTCTGATGGCGTACACCTTCATAGTGGTGTGGTTCGTGGGGGGACTCACTGCCTTTCACACGTTCCTGATGGCCACCAATCAGGTAAGCTCAGAGGTGTATTTTGAGGCGCCTCAAAATACTTCTGATGGCGTACACCTTCATAGTGGTGTGGTTCGTGGGGGGACTCACTGCCTTTCACACGTTCCTGATGGCCACCAATCAGGTAAGCTCAGAGGTGTATTTTGAGGCGCCTCAAAATACTTCTGATGGCGTACACCTTCATAGTGGTGTGGTTCGTGGGGGGACTCACTGCCTTTCACACGTTCCTGATGGCCACCAATCAGGTAAGCTCAGAGGTGTATTTTGAGGCGCCTCAAAATACTTCTGATGGCGTACACCTTCATAGTGGTGTGGTTCGTGGGGGGACTCACTGCCTTTCACACGTTCCTGATGGCCACCAATCAGGTAAGCTCAGAGGTGTATTTTGAGGCGCCTCAAAATACTTCTGATGGCGTACACCTTCATAGTGGTGTGGTTCGTGGGGGGACTCACTGCCTTTCACACGTTCCTGATGGCCACCAATCAGGTAAGCTCAGAGGTGTATTTTGAGGCGCCTCAAAATACTTCTGATGGCGTACACCTTCATAGTGGTGTGGTTCGTGGGGGGACTCACTGCCTTTCACACGTTCCTGATGGCCACCAATCAGGTAAGCTCAGAGGTGTATTTTGAGGCGCCTCAAAATACTTCTGATGGCGTACACCTTCATAGTGGTGTGGTTCGTGGGGGGACTCACTGCCTTTCACACGTTCCTGATGGCCACCAATCAGGTAAGCTCAGAGGTGTATTTTGAGGCGCCTCAAAATACTTCTGATGGCGTACACCTTCATAGTGGTGTGGTTCGTGGGGGGACTCACTGCCTTTCACACGTTCCTGATGGCCACCAATCAGGTAAGCTCAGAGGTGTATTTTGAGGCGCCTCAAAATACTTCTGATGGCGTACACCTTCATAGTGGTGTGGTTCGTGGGGGGACTCACTGCCTTTCACACGTTCCTGATGGCCACCAATCAGGTAAGCTCAGAGGTGTATTTTGAGGCGCCTCAAAATACTTCTGATGGCGTACACCTTCATAGTGGTGTGGTTCGTGGGGGGACTCACTGCCTTTCACACGTTCCTGATGGCCACCAATCAGGTAAGCTCAGAGGTGTATTTTGAGGCGCCTCAAAATACTTCTGATGGCGTACACCTTCATAGTGGTGTGGTTCGTGGGGGGACTCACTGCCTTTCACACGTTCCTGATGGCCACCAATCAGGTAAGCTCAGAGGTGTATTTTGAGGCGCCTCAAAATACTTCTGATGGCGTACACCTTCATAGTGGTGTGGTTCGTGGGGGGACTCACTGCCTTTCACACGTTCCTGATGGCCACCAATCAGATAAGCTCAGAGGTGTATTTTGAGGCGCCTCAAAATACTTCTGATGGCGTACACCTTCATAGTGGTGTGGTTCGTGGGGGGACTCACTGCCTTTCACACGTTCCTGATGGCCACCAATCAGGTAAGCTCAGAGGTGTATTTTGAGGCGCCTCAAAATACTTCTGATGGCGTACACCTTCATAGTGGTGTGGTTCGTGGGGGGACTCACTGCCTTTCACACGTTCCTGATGGCCACCAATCAGGTAAGCTCAGAGGTGTATTTTGAGGCGCCTCAAAATACTTCTGATGGCGTACACCTTCATAGTGGTGTGGTTCGTGGGGGGACTCACTGCCTTTCACACGTTCCTGATGGCCACCAATCAGGTAAGCTCAGAGGTGTATTTTGAGGCGCCTCAAAATACTTCTGATGGCGTACACCTTCATAGTGGTGTGGTTCGTGGGGGGACTCACTGCCTTTCACACGTTCCTGATGGCCACCAATCAGGTAAGCTCAGAGGTGTATTTTGAGGCGCCTCAAAATACTTCTGATGGCGTACACCTTCATAGTGGTGTGGTTCGTGGGGGGACTCACTGCCTTTCACACGTTCCTGATGGCCACCAATCAGATAAGCTCAGAGGTGTATTTTGAGGCGCCTCAAAATACTTCTGATGGCGTACACCTTCATAGTGGTGTGGTTCGTGGGGGGACTCACTGCCTTTCACACGTTCCTGATGGCCACCAATCAGGTAAGCTCAGAGGTGTATTTTGAGGCGCCTCAAAATACTTCTGATGGCGTACACCTTCATAGTGGTGTGGTTCGTGGGGGGACTCACTGCCTTTCACACGTTCCTGATGGCCACCAATCAGGTAAGCTCAGAGGTGTATTTTGAGGCGCCTCAAAATACTTCTGATGGCGTACACCTTCATAGTGGTGTGGTTCGTGGGGGGACTCACTGCCTTTCACACGTTCCTGATGGCCACCAATCAGGTAAGCTCAGAGGTGTATTTTGAGGCGCCTCAAAATACTTCTGATGGCGTACACCTTCATAGTGGTGTGGTTCGTGGGGGGACTCACTGCCTTTCACACGTTCCTGATGGCCACCAATCAGATAAGCTCAGAGGTGTATTTTGAGGCGCCTCAAAATACTTCTGATGGCGTACACCTTCATAGTGGTGTGGTTCGTGGGGGGACTCACTGCCTTTCACACGTTCCTGATGGCCACCAATCAGGTAAGCTCAGAGGTGTATTTTGAGGCGCCTCAAAATACTTCTGATGGCGTACACCTTCATAGTGGTGTGGTTCGTGGGGGGACTCACTGCCTTTCACACGTTCCTGATGGCCACCAATCAGGTAAGCTCAGAGGTGTATTTTGAGGCGCCTCAAAATACTTCTGATGGCGTACACCTTCATAGTGGTGTGGTTCGTGGGGGGACTCACTGCCTTTCACACGTTCCTGATGGCCACCAATCAGGTAAGCTCAGAGGTGTATTTTGAGGCGCCTCAAAATACTTCTGATGGCGTACACCTTCATAGTGGTGTGGTTCGTGGGGGGACTCACTGCCTTTCACACGTTCCTGATGGCCACCAATCAGGTAAGCTCAGAGGTGTATTTTGAGGCGCCTCAAAATACTTCTGATGGCGTACACCTTCATAGTGGTGTGGTTCGTGGGGGGACTCACTGCCTTTCACACGTTCCTGATGGCCACCAATCAGGTAAGCTCAGAGGTGTATTTTGAGGCGCCTCAAAATACTTCTGATGGCGTACACCTTCATAGTGGTGTGGTTCGTGGGGGGACTCACTGCCTTTCACACGTTCCTGATGGCCACCAATCAGGTAAGCTCAGAGGTGTATTTTGAGGCGCCTCAAAATACTTCTGATGGCGTACACCTTCATAGTGGTGTGGTTCGTGGGGGGACTCACTGCCTTTCACACGTTCCTGATGGCCACCAATCAGGTAAGCTCAGAGGTGTATTTTGAGGCGCCTCAAAATACTTCTGATGGCGTACACCTTCATAGTGGTGTGGTTCGTGGGGGGACTCACTGCCTTTCACACGTTCCTGATGGCCAGCAATCAGGTAAGCTCAGAGGTGTATTTTGAGGCGCCTCAAAATACTTCTGATGGCGTACACCTTCATAGTGGTGTGGTTCGTGGGGGGACTCACTGCCTTTCACACGTTCCTGATGGCCAGCAATCAGGTAAGCTCAGAGGTGTATTTTGAGGCGCCTCAAAATACTTCTGATGGCGTACACCTTCATAGTGGTGTGGTTCGTGGGGGGACTCACTGCCTTTCACACGTTCCTGATGGCCACCAATCAGATAAGCTCAGAGGTGTATTTTGAGGCGCCTCAAAATACTTCTGATGGCGTACACCTTCATAGTGGTGTGGTTCGTGGGGGGACTCACTGCCTTTCACACGTTCCTGATGGCCACCAATCAGGTAAGCTCAGAGGTGTATTTTGAGGCGCCTCAAAATACTTCTGATGGCGTACACCTTCATAGTGGTGTGGTTCGTGGGGGGACTCACTGCCTTTCACACGTTCCTGATGGCCACCAATCAGGTAAGCTCAGAGGTGTATTTTGAGGCGCCTCAAAATACTTCTGATGGCGTACACCTTCATAGTGGTGTGGTTCGTGGGGGGACTCACTGCCTTTCACACGTTCCTGATGGCCACCAATCAGGTAAGCTCAGAGGTGTATTTTGAGGCGCCTCAAAATACTTCTGATGGCGTACACCTTCATAGTGGTGTGGTTCGTGGGGGGTCTCACTGCCTTTCACACGTTCCTGATGGCCACCAATCAGGTAAGCTCAGAGGTGTATTTTGAGGCGCCTCAAAATACTTCTGATGGCGTACACCTTCATAGTGGTGTGGTTCGTGGGGGGACTCACTGCCTTTCACACGTTCCTGATGGCCACCAATCAGGTAAGCTCAGAGGTGTATTTTGAGGCGCCTCAAAATACTTCTGATGGCGTACACCTTCATAGTGGTGTGGTTCGTGGGGGGACTCACTGCCTTTCACACGTTCCTGATGGCCACCAATCAGATAAGCTCAGAGGTGTATTTTGAGGCGCCTCAAAATACTTCTGATGGCGTACACCTTCATAGTGGTGTGGTTCGTGGGGGGACTCACTGCCTTTCACACGTTCCTGATGGCCACCAATCAGGTAAGCTCAGAGGTGTATTTTGAGGCGCCTCAAAATACTTCTGATGGCGTACACCTTCATAGTGGTGTGGTTCGTGGGGGGACTCACTGCCTTTCACACGTTCCTGATGGCCACCAATCAGGTAAGCTCAGAGGTGTATTTTGAGGCGCCTCAAAATACTTCTGATGGCGTACACCTTCATAGTGGTGTGGTTCGTGGGGGGACTCACTGCCTTTCACACGTTCCTGATGGCCACCAATCAGGTAAGCTCAGAGGTGTATTTTGAGGCGCCTCAAAATACTTCTGATGGCGTACACCTTCATAGTGGTGTGGTTCGTGGGGGGACTCACTGCCTTTCACACGTTCCTGATGGCCACCAATCAGGTAAGCTCAGAGGTGTATTTTGAGGCGCCTCAAAATACTTCTGATGGCGTACACCTTCATAGTGGTGTGGTTCGTGGGGGGACTCACTGCCTTTCACACGTTCCTGATGGCCACCAATCAGATAAGCTCAGAGGTGTATTTTGAGGCGCCTCAAAATACTTCTGATGGCGTACACCTTCATAGTGGTGTGGTTCGTGGGGGGACTCACTGCCTTTCACACGTTCCTGATGGCCACCAATCAGGTAAGCTCAGAGGTGTATTTTGAGGCGCCTCAAAATACTTCTGATGGCGTACACCTTCATAGTGGTGTGGTTCGTGGGGGGACTCACTGCCTTTCACACGTTCCTGATGGCCACCAATCAGGTAAGCTCAGAGGTGTATTTTGAGGCGCCTCAAAATACTTCTGATGGCGTACACCTTCATAGTGGTGTGGTTCGTGGGGGGACTCACTGCCTTTCACACGTTCCTGATGGCCACCAATCAGGTAAGCTCAGAGGTGTATTTTGAGGCGCCTCAAAATACTTCTGATGGCGTACACCTTCATAGTGGTGTGGTTCGTGGGGGGACTCACTGCCTTTCACACGTTCCTGATGGCCACCAATCAGGTAAGCTCAGAGGTGTATTTTGAGGCGCCTCAAAATACTTCTGATGGCGTACACCTTCATAGTGGTGTGGTTCGTGGGGGGACTCACTGCCTTTCACACGTTCCTGATGGCCACCAATCAGGTAAGCTCAGAGGTGTATTTTGAGGCGCCTCAAAATACTTCTGATGGCGTACACCTTCATAGTGGTGTGGTTCGTGGGGGGACTCACTGCCTTTCACACGTTCCTGATGGCCACCAATCAGATAAGCTCAGAGGTGTATTTTGAGGCGCCTCAAAATACTTCTGATGGCGTACACCTTCATAGTGGTGTGGTTCGTGGGGGGACTCACTGCCTTTCACACGTTCCTGATGGCCACCAATCAGGTAAGCTCAGAGGTGTATTTTGAGGCGCCTCAAAATACTTCTGATGGCGTACACCTTCATAGTGGTGTGGTTCGTGGGGGGACTCACTGCCTTTCACACGTTCCTGATGGCCACCAATCAGGTAAGCTCAGAGGTGTATTTTGAGGCGCCTCAAAATACTTCTGATGGCGTACACCTTCATAGTGGTGTGGTTCGTGGGGGGACTCACTGCCTTTCACACGTTCCTGATGGCCACCAATCAGGTAAGCTCAGAGGTGTATTTTGAGGCGCCTCAAAATACTTCTGATGGCGTACACCTTCATAGTGGTGTGGTTCGTGGGGGGACTCACTGCCTTTCACACGTTCCTGATGGCCACCAATCAGGTAAGCTCAGAGGTGTATTTTGAGGCGCCTCAAAATACTTCTGATGGCGTACACCTTCATAGTGGTGTGGTTCGTTGGGGGACTCACTGCCTTTCACACGTTCCTGATGGCCACCAATCAGGTAAGCTCAGAGGTGTATTTTGAGGCGCCTCAAAATACTTCTGATGGCGTACACCTTCATAGTGGTGTGGTTCGTGGGGGGACTCACTGCCTTTCACACGTTCCTGATGGCCAGCAATCAGGTAAGCTCAGAGGTGTATTTTGAGGCGCCTCAAAATACTTCTGATGGCGTACACCTTCATAGTGGTGTGGTTCGTGGGGGGACTCACTGCCTTTCACACGTTCCTGATGGCCACCAATCAGATAAGCTCAGAGGTGTATTTTGAGGCGCCTCAAAATACTTCTGATGGCGTACACCTTCATAGTGGTGTGGTTCGTGGGGGGACTCACTGCCTTTCACACGTTCCTGATGGCCACCAATCAGGTAAGCTCAGAGGTGTATTTTGAGGCGCCTCAAAATACTTCTGATGGCGTACACCTTCATAGTGGTGTGGTTCGTGGGGGGACTCACTGCCTTTCACACGTTCCTGATGGCCACCAATCAGGTAAGCTCAGAGGTGTATTTTGAGGCGCCTCAAAATACTTCTGATGGCGTACACCTTCATAGTGGTGTGGTTCGTGGGGGGACTCACTGCCTTTCACACGTTCCTGATGGCCACCAATCAGGTAAGCTCAGAGGTGTATTTTGAGGCGCCTCAAAATACTTCTGATGGCGTACACCTTCATAGTGGTGTGGTTCGTGGGGGGACTCACTGCCTTTCACACGTTCCTGATGGCCACCAATCAGATAAGCTCAGAGGTGTATTTTGAGGCGCCTCAAAATACTTCTGATGGCGTACACCTTCATAGTGGTGTGGTTCGTGGGGGGACTCACTGCCTTTCACACGTTCCTGATGGCCACCAATCAGGTAAGCTCAGAGGTGTATTTTGAGGCGCCTCAAAATACTTCTGATGGCGTACACCTTCATAGTGGTGTGGTTCGTGGGGGGACTCACTGCCTTTCACACGTTCCTGATGGCCACCAATCAGGTAAGCTCAGAGGTGTATTTTGAGGCGCCTCAAAATACTTCTGATGGCGTACACCTTCATAGTGGTGTGGTTCGTGGGGGGACTCACTGCCTTTCACACGTTCCTGATGGCCACCAATCAGGTAAGCTCAGAGGTGTATTTTGAGGCGCCTCAAAATACTTCTGATGGCGTACACCTTCATAGTGGTGTGGTTCGTGGGGGGACTCACTGCCTTTCACACGTTCCTGATGGCCACCAATCAGGTAAGCTCAGAGGTGTATTTTGAGGCGCCTCAAAATACTTCTGATGGCGTACACCTTCATAGTGGTGTGGTTCGTGGGGGGACTCACTGCCTTTCACACGTTCCTGATGGCCACCAATCAGGTAAGCTCAGAGGTGTATTTTGAGGCGCCTCAAAATACTTCTGATGGCGTACACCTTCATAGTGGTGTGGTTCGTGGGGGGACTCACTGCCTTTCACACGTTCCTGATGGCCACCAATCAGGTAAGCTCAGAGGTGTATTTTGAGGCGCCTCAAAATACTTCTGATGGCGTACACCTTCATAGTGGTGTGGTTCGTGGGGGGACTCACTGCCTTTCACACGTTCCTGATGGCCACCAATCAGATAAGCTCAGAGGTGTATTTTGAGGCGCCTCAAAATACTTCTGATGGCGTACACCTTCATAGTGGTGTGGTTCGTGGGGGGACTCACTGCCTTTCACACGTTCCTGATGGCCACCAATCAGGTAAGCTCAGAGGTGTATTTTGAGGCGCCTCAAAATACTTCTGATGGCGTACACCTTCATAGTGGTGTGGTTCGTGGGGGGACTCACTGCCTTTCACACGTTCCTGATGGCCACCAATCAGGTAAGCTCAGAGGTGTATTTTGAGGCGCCTCAAAATACTTCTGATGGCGTACACCTTCATAGTGGTGTGGTTCGTGGGGGGACTCACTGCCTTTCACACGTTCCTGATGGCCACCAATCAGGTAAGCTCAGAGGTGTATTTTGAGGCGCCTCAAAATACTTCTGATGGCGTACACCTTCATAGTGGTGTGGTTCGTGGGGGGACTCACTGCCTTTCACACGTTCCTGATGGCCACCAATCAGGTAAGCTCAGAGGTGTATTTTGAGGCGCCTCAAAATACTTCTGATGGCGTACACCTTCATAGTGGTGTGGTTCGTGGGGGGACTCACTGCCTTTCACACGTTCCTGATGGCCACCAATCAGGTAAGCTCAGAGGTGTATTTTGAGGCGCCTCAAAATACTTCTGATGGCGTACACCTTCATAGTGGTGTGGTTCGTGGGGGGACTCACTGCCTTTCACACGTTCCTGATGGCCAGCAATCAGGTAAGCTCAGAGGTGTATTTTGAGGCGCCTCAAAATACTTCTGATGGCGTACACCTTCATAGTGGTGTGGTTCGTGGGGGGACTCACTGCCTTTCACACGTTCCTGATGGCCACCAATCAGATAAGCTCAGAGGTGTATTTTGAGGCGCCTCAAAATACTTCTGATGGCGTACACCTTCATAGTGGTGTGGTTCGTGGGGGGACTCACTGCCTTTCACACGTTCCTGATGGCCACCAATCAGGTAAGCTCAGAGGTGTATTTTGAGGCGCCTCAAAATACTTCTGATGGCGTACACCTTCATAGTGGTGTGGTTCGTGGGGGGACTCACTGCCTTTCACACGTTCCTGATGGCCACCAATCAGGTAAGCTCAGAGGTGTATTTTGAGGCGCCTCAAAATACTTCTGATGGCGTACACCTTCATAGTGGTGTGGTTCGTGGGGGGACTCACTGCCTTTCACACGTTCCTGATGGCCACCAATCAGGTAAGCTCAGAGGTGTATTTTGAGGCGCCTCAAAATACTTCTGATGGCGTACACCTTCATAGTGGTGTGGTTCGTGGGGGGACTCACTGCCTTTCACACGTTCCTGATGGCCACCAATCAGATAAGCTCAGAGGTGTATTTTGAGGCGCCTCAAAATACTTCTGATGGCGTACACCTTCATAGTGGTGTGGTTCGTGGGGGGACTCACTGCCTTTCACACGTTCCTGATGGCCACCAATCAAGTAAGCTCAGAGGTGTATTTTGAGGCGCCTCAAAATACTTCTGATGGCGTACACCTTCATAGTGGTGTGGTTCGTGGGGGGACTCACTGCCTTTCACACGTTCCTGATGGCCACCAATCAGGTAAGCTCAGAGGTGTATTTTGAGGCGCCTCAAAATACTTCTGATGGCGTACACCTTCACAGTGGTGTGGTTCGTGGGGGGACTCACTGCCTTTCACACGTTCCTGATGGCCACCAATCAGGTAAGCTCAGAGGTGTATTTTGAGGCGCCTCAAAATACTTCTGATGGCGTACACCTTCATAGTGGTGTGGTTCGTGGGGGGACTCACTGCCTTTCACACGTTCCTGATGGCCACCAATCAGGTAAGCTCAGAGGTGTATTTTGAGGCGCCTCAAAATACTTCTGATGGCGTACACCTTCATAGTGGTGTGGTTCGTGGGGGGACTCACTGCCTTTCACACGTTCCTGATGGCCACCAATCAGGTAAGCTCAGAGGTGTATTTTGAGGCGCCTCAAAATACTTCTGATGGCGTACACCTTCATAGTGGTGTGGTTCGTGGGGGGACTCACTGCCTTTCACACGTTCCTGATGGCCACCAATCAGGTAAGCTCAGAGGTGTATTTTGAGGCGCCTCAAAATACTTCTGATGGCGTACACCTTCATAGTGGTGTGGTTCGTGGGGGGACTCACTGCCTTTCACACGTTCCTGATGGCCACCAATCAGATAAGCTCAGAGGTGTATTTTGAGGCGCCTCAAAATACTTCTGATGGCGTACACCTTCATAGTGGTGTGGTTCGTGGGGGGACTCACTGCCTTTCACACGTTCCTGATGGCCACCAATCAGGTAAGCTCAGAGGTGTATTTTGAGGCGCCTCAAAATACTTCTGATGGCGTACACCTTCATAGTGGTGTGGTTCGTGGGGGGACTCACTGCCTTTCACACGTTCCTGATGGCCACCAATCAGGTAAGCTCAGAGGTGTATTTTGAGGCGCCTCAAAATACTTCTGATGGCGTACACCTTCATAGTGGTGTGGTTCGTGGGGGGACTCACTGCCTTTCACACGTTCCTGATGGCCACCAATCAGGTAAGCTCAGAGGTGTATTTTGAGGCGCCTCAAAATACTTCTGATGGCGTACACCTTCATAGTGGTGTGGTTCGTGGGGGGACTCACTGCCTTTCACACGTTCCTGATGGCCACCAATCAGGTAAGCTCAGAGGTGTATTTTGAGGCGCCTCAAAATACTTCTGATGGCGTACACCTTCATAGTGGTGTGGTTCGTGGGGGGACTCACTGCCTTTCACACGTTCCTGATGGCCACCAATCAGGTAAGCTCAGAGGTGTATTTTGAGGCGCCTCAAAATACTTCTGATGGCGTACACCTTCATAGTGGTGTGGTTCGTGGGGGGACTCACTGCCTTTCACACGTTCCTGATGGCCACCAATCAGGTAAGCTCAGAGGTGTATTTTGAGGCGCCTCAAAATACTTCTGATGGCGTACACCTTCATAGTGGTGTGGTTCGTGGGGGGACTCACTGCCTTTCACACGTTCCTGATGGCCACCAATCAGATAAGCTCAGAGGTGTATTTTGAGGCGCCTCAAAATACTTCTGATGGCGTACA
The DNA here is from genome assembly GCA_947471745.1 of Closterium sp. Naga37s-1. Lineage (NCBI taxonomy): Eukaryota > Viridiplantae > Streptophyta > Zygnematophyceae > Desmidiales > Closteriaceae > Closterium > Closterium sp. Naga37s-1. Next base: position 689,892 of record CANJKZ010000431.1, read on the forward strand.
CCTTCATAGTGGTGTGGTTCGTGGGGGGACTCACTGCCTTTCACACGTTCCTGATGGCCACCAATCAGGTAAGCTCAGAGGTGTATTTTGAGGCGCCTCAAAATACTTCTGATGGCGTACACCTTCATAGTGGTGTGGTTCGTGGGGGGACTCACTGCCTTTCACACGTTCCTGATGGCCACCAATCAGGTAAGCTCAGAGGTGTATTTTGAGGCGCCTCAAAATACTTCTGATGGCGTACACCTTCATAGTGGTGTGGTTCGTGGGGGGACTCACTGCCTTTCACACGTTCCTGATGGCCACCAATCAGGTAAGCTCAGCATCCCGGATTGTCCCCCATGGCACCACCTGTCTGAAGAAGTGTTTTGAGACGTCTCAAAACACTTCTTCAATCACATGGCATCACCTGTCTGGTGGGCTGCGGACTGCATGGGGAAAGGCGCCAGTGGCGGTGATTTTCATGGCGTATACCACTATAGTGGTGTGGTTCGTGGGAGGGCTTATGGTCTTTCACACCTTTCTTACGGCCACAAATCAGGTGAGATTTGCGCTTTGAGACGTTTCAGAGTCAATCAGGTGGGGATTGCTGCATGGGATGGGAAAGGCGCCAGTGGCGGTGATTCTCGTGGCGTACATCTTCATAGTGGTGTGGTTCGTGGAGGGACTCACAGCGTTCCACACATTCCTCATGGCTACAAATCAAGTATGCATTGAGTGACTTAGCTGCAAAGGCACCAGTGGTGGTGCTGTTTCTCATGGCATACTTTTTTTTTTTTTTTTTTTTTGCTTACTCCTCTGACGATATTTTAGGCGCCTAAAAAAGCATACCTTTTTTTTTTTTTTTTTTTTTTTGCTTACTCCTCTGTGGTGGTGTGATTCTCAGAGGGTTCTCCTTCCACCCTTTCCTCACCCCCCTCCCCCCCCCCCTCTCCCTTTCCCTCCATCCCTTCCCGTCAGAGTACAGATGGGGATTTTTTAATGCGCTACAAGAGATAGACTTCTGAGACTTTGAATAGCTCGCCAACCGCTCCCTCGCATCACCCCTTCCTGCCAACCACCCCTCTCGCCAGACCACATGTGAGAATTTCCGGATGCGCTACAAGCGAAAGAGTTATGAAGGATATCTTATATCACCACCCACCCACCGTCCCTTCCTCCCCCCCTCCCCCCACCCTCCTCCCTTCCACCAGACCACGTATGAGAATTTCCGGATGCGCTACAAGCGGAAAAACAACCCGTACGACCTCGGCATTCCGCGCAACTTCCGGGAAATTCTCTGCAGCCCGATCCCGCCTTCCCAAATCGACTTTCAAGCGGAAGCGCCACAACCAGTCAAACCCCCTGGAGGCTCCTCCTCACACTCCGCTTCATCTGCCACAGGCGCTGCTGCTGCCTGAGCCACTGTTACACCGGTTACCATCTCAGACACGATTGGTACCACTGCCAGCACCACTGCTGCTGCTGGTGCTGCTGCTGGTGCTGCTGTTGCTACTGCTGCTGGTGCTGCTGTTGCTACTGCTGCTGGTAGTGCTGCTGGTGGTGCTGCTGCAAGTGGTTGGATGGCTAGCAGTGAGCCTATCCGCAGTGATGCGATAGGAAGGGACGAAATAGGCAGCTCCTCATCCGCGTTTGAAGCAGCCTATGCCACCCTGCTGGCCCAGTACGGGTTGCATGGGGAGGGGGAGGAGGGGGTGGAGATTGGGGAAAGAGGGGAAGGTGGGGGGGGGGATGGGGAGGGTGCGAAGGTTGAAGCTGGGGAGGGTGCAGTGGGTGGGGAGGGTGGAAAAAGTGGGTATGATGGGAGAGGTGGTCGGGGTGGGGAGGGTGGTGCTATGTGGAGAAAGACGCTGGGGCAGCCCTGCGTCCTGCGTCCGGACGCAGCGTCCGGACGCAAAGACGCAGGACGCGCGTCCGGACGCAGGACGCACCCTGGAAAATTTTTCGGGCAGACCGAGATTTTTTTTTTTCCGCGATCGCGAAATTGACATTCGCGATTTCGTCGCGAATGTCAATTTCGCCGAAATTCGACACCCCCCAAGCAAATTCGACCCCCAAAACCAGCCATCTAATTCACCCCTAACCCCCTCCCCTTTTTGCAAAATTGATTTGGAAATCCAACCCCTCTCCACCACTCCACAACTAGGAAACCCAACCTTTGTGGTCCACCACCCCCACAAAGCCCATTTAGTTCATGAAACCTCTCATTTGTGCTCCCTTTTCTCACAACCCAATTCCCTTTCAAAAACCCTAGTGGTTTTAGCTCCTTTCCGCGCACCACCGTTATGGCTAGCTCCTTGTGTTCGCGACCTTGTGTTCGTTGCGCACAACTGGAACGTTGTGCACAACCACCACAAGGGTGCGGCGGGTGCGGGGCCGAGTGGGGAAGTCAGGAAGGCGGGAATAGTGGAGGGGAACATTCCCCCCCGACCCCTTCCCGAGGGGTACAAGCTTGAGGAGGATGGAGAGGTGGAGGTGGATGAGGATGACCTCACCTTCGACGAGTACAAGGAGCAGGAGGATTTGGAGAAGGAGGAGGAGAAGGGGAAGGAGAGCGAGGAGGATGAGTGATGCATGTTAGTTAGTGGTAGTATGCATGCATGCTAAACAACCCTTGGACTAATTGTGATTATGGAAATTTGGGGCTCACCTTCATGTTCTATTGTTGTGGCTGAAATTTTGTTGTTGAGGAGAAATTCTGCTATGAAAGTGTGTCCCCCCCCCCCCCCCCCCCTCTTACCCCCTCTTCCCTCTGCCCTATAACTTTTTTTTGGCTGCCCGGGGGGGTTTTTTTGGCTGCCCGGACCTGCGTCTTTTGCTGCGTCTCGGGGGGCCTAAACTAGCGTCCAGCGTCTGGACGCATGCGTCCAGGACGCTGGACCAGGGCTGACGTTTCGTTTTAGGACTCCCTGATTCCAGTAAAAATTTTGACCCTCTATTATGAGGGCACATTTTTTGCAAGGTAGCTACCCTGATAGCTCAGTGTCACACGAAGTCCAACTCTGACCGGACAGGGTTCACAGCTCAAAAACAGGGTTGCTATTAACAGTGCACTATTTTCCAAAATGATACAACTGCATGCACTTTCCTACTCTATCTAGTCTAGTGCACGGGCTTGTCTATGAAGTACACCTCCTCCACATCCTCATCGTCCGACAGGAATGGATTGTCCTCCGCTTCCTCCTCCCCCACGATCTCCTGATCGTCGCCGAAGGCCTGTTCCACTTCATCGTCCTCCTCCTCCTCCTCCTCATCCTCATTCTCCCCGGCATTTCCAGCAGCCACATCTTCACCCTCCTTCTGCTTCCCCCTCCTCTCCCTCTCTGCCACAGCCAGCTTCAAGCTCTTCGCAGGGCGCCTCCTCCGCAGGGACCTCCACACCTCCAGTGCCTCCGGCCAGTCGATCTCATACTTGAGGAGCGATATCTGCATCAGCTCCCCCAGACGCGCGTTGCACAGCGCTCCTCGCACCCAGGACTTGATGACGTTCTGCCTGGAGAACCCCCTCTCGCACTCCACGGTGGAGAGGGGGAGCACAGCCAGCGCCTGCCACAGCAGGATGAGGTTGGGCCATCTCCTGCCAGGCACATTCGAACACACAACACAACGGAAACAGTTAGCGATGCGCAACAAGATTGTAAAACCCATGTTAGCAAAGTATAGGCTACCTCTTGGAGTCTGCGCTCCCAAGGAAGTTGGACAGGCCCTGGGTGAAGCTCTCCATCTCATGGTGTGCCTCCATGATCGCGCAGAAGGTTGGAAGCTCCCTCTCTGCTGCTTTGAGGTCGAATCCCGGCAGCTTGTTGCGGAACAGCCTGCTGCATCCGTTCAGCCACTCCTTACACTTCTTCTCTCGCTGGGCCTTGATCTTCGGCCACTTCCCCGCCCGGAAAAGCTTCGTCGGCCCCAGCTTCCCAAGGTCATCCAGTCGGTTGTTGAGGTTGTCCACGCAGTCACGGGCGAATTTGCGGCACAGCTTCACGCAGTCTGCGTAGGTGCTTCCGTGTTTGTGCCCCTTCAGCTTCCGCTCATGCATGGTGTACAGGTGGTTGATCGGGCGTCCAGCACCGTCCACGCCGCGCACCCGGACCTGCTTGCCTCCACCCTCCTTGTGGACTTTGAGGAAGTTCACCAGCCAGCTCTTCCCTTCGCCCCCGAAAGCTTTCTCTGGCGTCAAGTAGCGCTCCGTCAGGTCACTCGTTGTGGACTCGATCGTCTTCGCAATCTCAGTCACGTCCAGCTGTGTCGGAGCAGGGGTAGACAAGAGGGAGAAGGATGAGCAACAGTGCATTTACGAACCTCACGTAGCAACATCATACAAACATGCGACCTCACCTCTCGTCTCTGGAAGCAGCGGTTGAGGTCGTTCATGTCCGCCAAGATGTCGGCCAAGAAAAACAAGCAGAACTGAAACTTGTAGCAGGTGACAATCTCGTACGCCTTGTGATTGTGCTCCCAGAGCAGCACGATGCAAGCGCCGAGGACCTTGCACAGCCTGGCCACCGCATCTCCTCGAGACAGCCACCGCACCGTGTGGATGCCTTGGACTTCCAGGTTGGTCTTGTAAATTACACGCTGCAGGTACTTGAACCGCTGACTCCACACGCTGGAGTTTCCGAGCAGAGTCGCCACAGTGCGCACCACCTTGTCGACCATGCCGAGATCCGGGTTTGAGTCAGCGGCGTCCTTCACAGCCAACGCCTCACTGTGAAAAGCAGGGAACAAGTATTATGGTTTGTTAGTAAACCAATCAGCGTAGATAACATGCTACAATACAGACCAACTCACATACCGATGGGCGATGCAGTGGCATGAGAACAGATGAGGGACGTGTTCACGAAGACGCGCCACCAATCCGTTCTCTCTCCCGGTCATGACCGACGCCCCGTCCGTGCTGATGCCGACGATCTTGGACACATCGACGGCAGCGGAGCGAAGATGGTTCAGAAGCACCTCAAACAAGGACCCTGCATCACACCGCTCGACCGTCAGCAAAGTGAAAAACTCGCATGCAACTTGGCGGTTCTTCAGAAATGTAAGGTACACAATCATGTGTTTCCCTCGCGTGCGGTCAGTGCTCTCGTCGCACTGGATGCCCAGGAACGGTGATGCCAGGACGTGGTCCATCTGCACCCGGGTGAGGTAAGTGCTCATGCTGTGGACCATCTGCTGGAAGCCGTAGCTGCAACAAAGGACAGAGAAATTATCAGTACACGATAGTCAAGCAAGTTGTTTGACGTGCATGTTTAAATTTGCAATCAATTTGAACCGTCACTTACCGCGTGAGATAAACGCCGTACGACTGCCGGGGAATGTCTGGCGTGTCCTGCTCCGCAAGATGCCGCATCAGCTTAGGAAACATGCTAATCGGCGCGTCGCACTGGCACAGGAACTGAGTCGACCGCATCAGCCGTATCGCGCGGCGGCCCTCGACGTCGGAGTTGATGAAGTCCGAAATCACCTGCTTCCCCTCGCGGATTCCCGCCGCAATCTTCATCTGGCGGTCCACCGCCGCCATGTGTGCGTCCGTATGCTCGTGCGCCCGGAACGACTGCGTCTGCAAGTCACGGCCTCCGTCGTCTCCCTGCATGGCGTACCTCGTGTTCCCCTTACCGTACGACATGCAGATGCTGCACTTCACGTACGGGAAACCGTCCTTGGTTTTCCCAAACACAAGCCAAGAAAAGTATCCCGCCCACTTCGTCTCGTAATTAATACTCGCCTCCAGGTACATCTGCTCTCGCAGCTGCGTCTTGGTGAGTGCCGGCGAGCCGGTATCCGCGCGCACCGGGATGTCACCTTCTTCCGGCAGCTCAACTTCTTTCTGTGCAGGCTCATCGGGCTTTTCCGGCGGTGGAATACGGCGGCCTCCCACCAGCAGACTACTCTGCGCCCACTTACCAGATCGCGCACGCTTGGGAGCGGAAGTAGCCGACGGCGGGCCAAGGGACACCCGCACCGTGCTTGGAGTAGGACTGGGCGAGGGCGGTGGAGGATCTTTGCTGCAGCCAGCAACAGCCGGGGGGAGAGTGAACGGGACGGGAATAGGAGAAGCAGTAGGAGTAGGGGTTACTACAGGGGCAGAGTCGTGAACGGTAGACCTAGGCGGTTCAGGTGTGACGGGAGCAGCCGTAGCTCTAAGAAAATCTAGCCCAGAGCGGGGAGCATCCGAAGCTTTCTCCGGCTGGGACGGCGCTGTTGGTTTCGCTGTTACAGGCGGCTCGTCGGTGCCAGTGTCCGGAGCAGCTTCGTCGGTCGGCATGGCCTCCATTGGTGGCTAAACTGAACGAGAGGAAAATGAGACAATGAATGCACGGAATGGAAAGAAAACACCAGTGAACAAAGGAACGTTGGCTGTTGGTAGGGGGAGGGAAGGGAAGGTTGGAGATGGCGGGAGCATGAAACCACCGCGCCGCGATTCCACGGACTTGATGGCAACATTCGACGATGAATTCATCGTTGCATTCAAGGCCAAATTCATTCACGGACTCCTTGGCTGCCACCGCATGATGTCAACAGGCCATTCTGGCCAATGGCAGACACATGCTGTGCACTCTGCGGTGCGCGTGGCAGCACCGTATCATTGATTTGGCTGCGTTGGCGCTGTTGCCAGCTGTGATGTACAGCACGTCAGTGTTTTCCTTTGTCGGTATTACGTCACTCACGGGCGCGTGAAGGGGGTACCTCACATGGGGCCACTCGAAGAAATGATTACGCACAAGGGGGTTATCGAAACGAAGCTTCTAGGAAACTTCGTCCCGATACCCTCGCATTCAGGGTCCACGGAACGCATACCCTGCATAGACAGAGTCCGCAACTACACTACTCTGAGCCTAGTTACAAGAATTCAGAGTCCGTTAAGTAGCTTCTCTGATTGGATCAGAGTTCACAAAATACAAAACCTGAGTTTGCAGGGACCACCAAGTCAGAAGCCTGTAATCACCCTGAAATCAGGGTAATTACCCTGATAAAATCAGCCCTGCGCTGGACGCGTCTTTCTCCACATAGGGGTGGTGTGAGTGATGGGAGTGATAAGAAGAAGGACGATGAGGAGTCTTCTTCCTCTCCAGGTGGGCCTGTTGGCGCTACATCTGCCGATTCAATACCGTACAAGCTGTAGGACCAGTAGGAGGGAGTGAGGCGATACAAGCTGTGGGACCAATTACTGCCTCGCATGCTCCTGCTCTGCCATCCTCTCCCCCACCCTCCTCTGCCCCTGCTGCTGCTTCTGCACCACCCACCACTCACCCCATTGGTCTAGAAAATTCCGCTGCCGCTACTGCTGCTCCCGCAATGACGGAGGCAGCAGGAGCTGCAACAGCACCAGCAGCAGTGGGAGCAACAGCAGCAGCAGCAAGAGAAAAAATAGCAGCATCAGCAGCAAGAGAAAAAATAGCAGCAGCTGCAGCAGCCGCATCACCATCACCATCACCATCCTTACCACTACCAGCCATAACTCCAGCTTCAGCAGCACTGGCAGCAGCAGCAAGCACAGCTGCTGCCATACCAGACAGCATCCTTCTACCCTCACAGGAAACCCCTCATCCTTCCTCTCGGACCTCACCCCGAACCTCCTCCCGAACCTCCTGCCAACCCTGTTCCCGACCCTCTTCTCGCCCAACCTCACGACATGCTTCCCCGACCCCAAGGCCCGGCTCCCGCCAACCCTCCCCGCCCAGGTTCGGATCTAGGGGGTGTTCGCCGCTCAAGGGGATGTTTTCGCCGTCGAGCAGAACTCTTTCGTCTGGGTACGAGTTGGTGGAAGGTGTGGGATTGACAGGAGATGATGGTGGTGCTGCAGCTGATGATATTATTGAGAGCAGCACATTGGGACGAGGATCGCTAGGTTAGGACTTGTGTGTGAAACAAACTAGAAGTCTTCACTATGGGGTGCTATAGATGGTTGTTTTAGAGTGGAATTCTGTATAGCTACGGTAAATAATGTTTCTGGTTCACCTGCCAGCATGACCCCTGTTCACGTGCCAATGGAAACTACAGACCCAACCAGGCAGTTAGTGTGCAAATGCCCCTGAAAACAGGGGGGCATCGTTGGTAAAATCCCTTGCCTTAGATTTATGACAAATCCCGTGCCTGTGATTTTGCGAGATCATGCTCTCGGCACAACGTTTCTCCCCCAATTGACACATTTTCCACCCATTGGGGTAATATTTCACTTGAATACATCCCATTTTCGATTTGTTTTTGTAGGCCGAGTAATTCGGCCTTTCCAGAAATTCTCAGTGGCCCTCCCGGGCCGCTGAGGGGGTTTGGAAATAGTTTTCAACCAGCAATTGACGCGTCTCGGATAAACCTCGTTAACTGCGTCATTGCCCCAAGCGCAAAGATACACTTCCTGTGCTGTTTGCACAGTTTATTTCAGGCTTGGCTTCCGTCAATGTTCGCTTTGTGGGACAGAGGCGTCGCATGCTGCTTACGTGGCAAACTCTGAAGCGTGTATTCTGACAAGCGTTTGGTTTGTGCTTGTAGCGTGCTACCCAAGCGATCCCTACTTCCACTCGCCTTCGACAGAACCAGTATGTAGTTCAAACAACTTGTTCCAGCGATTATCAGAACTCCTAGTGGTGTAGGGTGACACTGATGCCGATAGCTCTCACTGGAGATTAAAGCGACACCCTACTAAGCGACGATTATTCACCTAAGTATTGGCATCCGACGACTAAGAACCGATTATGCACGAGAATTAACGACAAATTGTGGTCAAGCCTTTCCTGCAAAACAACCGCGTATCTATCAATCGAATGTGAAACCATGCGATACAAGTCATTCCAGCACTTTCGACTTTGGATGCGACTCGCGAAATGGCCATCGCCTAGACTAAATCCCATTTCCAATTTGTTTTTTTAGGCCGAGCGAATCAGCCTTTCCAGAAATTCTCAGTGGCCCTCCCGGGCCGCTGAGGGGGTTTGGAAATAGTTTTCAACCAGCAATTGACGCGTCTCGGATAAACCTCATTAACTGCGTCATTGCCCCAAGCGCAAAGATAACTACTCGTCGCAGTTTGCAAAGTTTATTTCAGCCTCGGCTTCCGTAAATGTTCGCGTCGTGGGATAAAAACTGGCTTCCTGCCAGCGTGGCAGATTTGGAAGCGTTTATTTTGACGAGCATCTGCTCGGTTGTGCTTTTAGCGTGCCACACAAGCGACCCCTCCTTCCACCCTCCTTTGACAGAGTTCTACTCAAGTTCCGAGTTCCAAACATCTCCTAGCAGTGAAGGGTGACACTGATGGCAGTAGCCCGCGCAGGAGATCAAAGCGAAACCCTTCTTAGGGACGATTATGCACCTAGAGTATCGGTATTCGACGACTAAGAACCGATTATGCTCGAAATTTGCGACGCATTGTGGTCAAGCCTTTCCAGCAGGCGCAGCCACGTACCTATCGAGCAAATGTCAAACCATGCGTTTCTGGTCGTTCGACCGCTTTCGATTTTTGAGACGACTTACGAAATGGCCATCGCCTTCCAAAACGTGGTCACACTCAACCGGCTGTTAGAAGTACCAGCTCTTCTCGTATTTTGTAGAATAGCCATCTGAGGCGCCTCAAAAGCCTCGCGAAATGGCCATCGCCTTACAAAACGTGACGACGATCAACCGGCAGTTAGAAGTACCAGCTCTACACGGCATGACTGTAATCTGACGCACTCCAGAAAACTCTCAAAAGTGACTCCCATGTTGCCAGAGCCACTTGCTCTACTCGGCATGTCTGTAATCTGAGGCATGTAGGGTGCTCCGCGTGTCACCCCGAGGAGTGACCTGCACATATTAGTGAGCGACGTTTGTGAGTGAGCGACGCTTGTGAGTGAGCGACGCATGTGAGTGAGCGACGCTTGTGAGTGAGCGACGCTTGTGAGTGGGCGACGCTTGTGAGACTGGCGTCTATGAGTGAGCGAACTTCCCCCTCCCGTTCCTCCTGCTCGGAACAGCACCGACCAGAGGCCATCCCACCCATCCCTTCAGATGCCCGTCTCATTCCTGGCCAACGAATTTTATCCTCATGGCCATCCCATCGCATTTCACATTCTTGAAAGGGATACCTGCGTGGTCTTTCTAGTGCTTGATTCCCCTGGCTTACCCCCCCTGCTTTGTTTCCCGATTCACTTCCTTTGGTTTGTCTCCCTTGGTCTAAAGAGCTAGTGTATTGAAGTTGTGGTTTTTTTCTGGCTGACTGAGGGGATGGGCAAGCTGACTGAGGTGATGGGATGGGCTCAAGAGTCCCTGAAGTATTAACCTTTGTTTGCCCCCCTTGGTTTGATTCCCCTGTGTCATTCCCTCTGATGTAACTTCCCTGTTTGAAAGAGCCATTTCTGAGCCTTGACTTTCCTTGGCTGGAGAAAAAGGGAGGGGGGGAGATGGCCCGGAATGGGGGCAAAGCTCTCTACAGAGCAGAATGGAAGTTGATTCGTGCGTGTGATACAGCAGACCCTCATACAGACTTGTGCACTACTCAGCATTAGGGTTGTTTTTTAGGCGCCTCAAAAATCAACTCAATGCACTCTACAGTCCTCAATGGAACCTTATGCCTGTTAAACGTACGGTACAGTAGCCCCACCCCACACACAGAAATGTGTGCCAATCTGGAGGCCCGAACAGCAATGTGTGCCACTCTGCAGGCCCGAACAGCAATGTGTGCCACTCTGCAGGCCCACACACACAGCTGTGACACACAGCAGTGCAAGCCTGAACACGAGCCTGACCTGTTCAAGTAGTTTCCCCTTCTCTACCTTTTGACTTCATAAGGGCGTGCTCCTCCTACGCCTCATATAAGACAAACCTCATATCAGACTTGCCTGATAAAATGTGCTAAGGGTTTTGGATTTAGGGGAATTTCAGTGTGAGTCTGATATGAGGTTTACCTGATGAGGTGTAGGAACACGCCCTAAGACGTTCTCACCTTCAGAAACACCTTGCTGCTTTCAGCTAAACCACAAGCTGCCAACACAGGTTGAACATTTCTACACAACATCCAGGTCAAACGGGTTAAAGAATCTACAGGGTGTTTAACAGAGGAATCACATGAGATGGCCGCTCATGCTACTTCACATGCATTTGCAAGAGGCAGTAGGAAAGCTTTAGCGTCATCTATCCACTTCAATCCCTCTCCACGATGTTTGTGCCGTCATTACTCTAATTGCCACACTTATGCAGCAGTTAATCTGAGACAGCTTATGCATTCCTAAGTTAAACTGCGATTCAATCCAACCGTCTCCTGTCCAAACAGGACATCCTCCTTATAAGCATCACTGTTTCAAACATCCCCGGCCTTGACCATGAGAGTGTAGTTCCTGGTGGGGTCGAAGCACTTGCGATACACCAGATAGGCAGCACCCAGCAGCACCGCAGTGAGTGCGGTAACCGCCGCAAAGGCTATAGCGCCTGTCAGCACCAGCTTCCCTCCTCCTCCCTCGCTCTCTGTCTCTACCCCTTCCTCATGCTTCAACTGTGGGGATGGCAGGAGGGGGGAATGTGAGGGAGAGGGGGGGGGGGGAGGTTAGGGAAAATTGCCACGATTCTCCACACAACCACCTTGTTGAACCTTGTAGCATTCTCTCTGCCTCCCATGGGGCGGCGGAGGGGAATGGGGGGAGTGGGGGAGAAAATATTTTGATAAGTGAAAACGCATATCAATACACGACATGCATTCTGCTGAATGCTGTAGTTTTATATGTAAAGGGAAATGAAAAACGAAGGTACTTGTCACCATTTTGATTTGAACAGTCCTCCATCCTTCAGCTTGGCACCCACCTGTACCTACCTCAGCCTCTCCACCTCCCTCCCCACCGCTCTGCACCCACCTGTACCTGTGCCAGACGCGCGAGAGTCTCTTCCAGCTGGCTCGTGTCAATCACCCCGCCCACATGCCCACCCGGCTGCCCGATCAGCCCCACCAGCCGCCCACACTCCTCCCCCAGCTTCTCCCTAGGCTGCTCCAACAAACACTGCCCCACCACCCCCACCGCCGCCGCCGCCCCCGCCTTCCCCGCTCCCTCCCCCGCAACCACCCCCGTCCGATTTCCACAAAGCTCCTCCACCACAGGATTACACGGCTTGACCAAATCGGCATCCTTGTGATACATCCAGAGGGCCATTCGCACGGCATAAGCCGTTTCTGTGAGGCATTTTCCTGAGAGGTTCTCCTGGTGTTGCACGAGGCACTGCAGCACGAGGGAGTGGGCCTCCTTGCCCTCATCCACGCCCTTGCAGAGCGAGTCCACATCCCCCTCGCACTGCTCTGCCAAGGCGGAATCCAGCTTGTAATAGGAGGCGTGGCGGAAGGTCTGAAGGTCCACTTCTGCCTTACAGGCGACTGACATGCCCACCTGGTGGGGGGGGTGGTGAAAGGGAGTGTAAAGGAGGGGGGTTGGGTTGAGGGAAAGAAGGGGGAGGGGGTCCACGAGGCACTGCAGCACAAGGGACTGGGCCTCCTTGCCCTCATCCACGCCCTTGCAGAGCGAGTCCACGTCCCCCTCGCACTGCTCTGCCAGCGCCGAGTCGAGCTTGTAGTAGGAGGCGTGGCGGAAGGTCTGCAGGTCGACCTCTGCCTTGCACGCCACTGACATGCCCACCTGAAGTAGGGGGGGGTGAGAGGGGGAGGGAGAGGGCCGGGGGTGTTGGGGAGCGGTGAATGTGCGTCGAGCTTGTAGCAGGCTGCGTGGCGGAAGGTCAGCAAATCGACTTCTGCCTTGCAGGCCACGGACATGCCCACCTGGTGAGGCGGGGGGGAGAGGAGAGGGGGAAAAGGGGGTGTGGGTGTTGGGGGTGGGGGGGAGGGTGGGGAGGGGAGAGGGAGGGTGAGGCAGGGTTGATATTGGAAAAGTGAGTGCGTGGGGAAGGGCGGATGAGTGTCGAGCTTGCAGTAGGCCACGTGGCGGAATGACTGCAGGTCCACCATGTACTGTGTAGCATCACCATGTACCGCGTAGCATCACCATGTACCGTGAAGCATCACCATGTACCGTGAAGCATCACCATGTACCGTGAAGCATCACCATGTACCGTGTAGCATCACCATGTACCGTGAAGCATCACCATGTACCGTGAAGCATCACCATGTACCGTGAAGCATCACCATGTACCGTGAAGCATCACCATGTACCGTGAAGCATCACCATGTACCGTGAAGCATCACCATGTACCGTGAAGCATCACCATGACCGCGTAGCTGCAAAAGCATACAAGGTTAAACTAACATTTTTATACATACATTTTATATACACATGTACGTCGATATATGTGTATATTCTTGAAAAGTGTCTCACCTCGTTGACGCTCATCTGCAGGCAGTGGAAGGCCAGCCCAGCTGTGGGCTGCACTTGCGTGTTCCACTGTTACCCCAACCGCACTGTTACACCGTTACCCTGAAACAGTCCTAATCGCACCTCGTTGATGCTCATCTGAAGGCAGCGGAAGGCCAGCCCAGTCGCGGGGTGCACGCCGCGGCAGAAATGGTTGAGCTCGAGGCCACACGCGTTCATGAGCGTTGGGGTCAGACGGATGTCAGATGCCTGTTGGGTGTGGAGGGGAAGAGCCGGGAAAAGAGTAAGAAAGGGGGTTTGGTGGCAGAAATGGTTGAGCTCGAGGCCACACGCGTTCATGAGCGTTGGGGTCCGACAGATGTCAGACGCCTGGGAGGGGGGAAGTGGAGCAATAACCAGGTGAAGAAAGGGGGGTTGGAAGGAGGCACAGGACAAGTGGTTGAGCTCCAGGCCACACGCCTTCATGAGCGTTGGGGTCAGACGGATGTCAGATGCCTGAGAAGGGGGAAGTGGGTGGGCACATGGGTGCGGTAGTGAGAGGCAGAAATGGTTGAGCTCCAGGCCACACGCGTTCATAAGCGTTGGGGTTAGGCGGATGTCCGGCGCCTGTGAGGGGGGGTGACGTGATGTGAAGGGGCTTAGTTTGAAAGGCAGTAAGTAAAAGTGAGGGAGGACGCACAAGTGGCTGAGCGCCAAGCCATATGCGTTAATGAGCGTTGGGATGAGACGGATGCTTTTAATAACCCGCCCACAGAGAGTACAATAACATCCATTTTTGTCACCATTTCCCCTGCGTTACAGCCACACCTCCACAGTCCCTGCACTACCAACCCACCACACCCACCTCCATCTCACTCAACCGAAGCTCCTCCTCCTTGCACTCCTCTGTCAGCTCGTCCCTCTTTGCCCGCAGGCACGCCAGCGCCTTGGAGTGGTCCCTCTCGCCCCCACACTTCTTCTCCACGTCGTTCTTGCACGCCATCTGGTAGCAAGTACAAGGGAAAGGGCACACAGAACACATACGGTTCTCACAATGACAGAGGTGAGAAACACACTCTTTATACGCCTTGCAGTGGTCCCTCTCGCCCCCACACTTCTTCTCCACATCACTCTTGAACGCCATCTGGAGGGGGGTAGAGAGCAAGGAGTAGGCAGGTCATGCATGAGGGAAGAGCCATCAAACACACTCCCTACCGATACACCTTGGCTTGGTTGGTCCTTGTCGCCATCATAACTTCTTCTCGGGCACATAACTCTTGCACACCATGACTTTTGAGGAGCCTTAAAAGACTTCTTCTGGAGCACATAACTCTTGCACACCACCTGAGAAGGGGATTATGGGGAAAAGGCGAGACAGCACAGCCGTTCTCCCCCCTCCCCTTCCCCTCTTACCTGCAGGGGGGTGTCCAACGAGATATCAACGACCATCCTCTGTTTGAAGTGAGACAGCTCCTGCCTGCAACCCCATGCCACCGCACTGCACCGCACAGCACACTGCACAGTGCACCACCTCCACCTCCTAACCCTCGTACCTCCTAACCCACTCTCCTCCTTACCTGCAGGGGCATATCGAGCGAGATATCAGCGACCATGCACTTCTTGAAGTAGAACAGCTCCTGCCGGCACCCCCCTCTCCATTCCACCGCACTGCACCACACAGCAAACTGCAACATTCCCTTACCTGCAGGGGGATATCCAGCGAGATATCAGCAACCATCCGCTTCTTGAAGTAGAACAGCTCCTGCCGGCACGTCTTGGAGGTCAGCTTCCTCTCGTTCTCCGTCAGACACTTGAGTGTTGCCCCCCCACACGTCACCCCGGTTTCCGTGCCGCCAGTTTCCAGAGCAGCGTCGCACGAGTGCAGGCACAGGCGCTCCACATCGACAAAGCACTCCTTGTTGAGGCGGAAGTTGAGGCGATAATCTGGGGGGGTGAGGAGAGGGTACATGTCAAGGAGAGGGTACATGTCAAGGAGAGGGTACATGTCAAGGAGAGGGTACATGTCAAGGAGAGGGTACATGTCAAGGAGAGGGTACATGTCAAGGAGAGGGTACATGTCAAGGAGAGGGTACATGTCAAGGAGAGGGTACATGTCAAGGAGAGGGTACATGTCAAGGAGAGGGTACATGTCAAGGAGAGGGTACATGTCAAGGAGAGGGTACATGTCAAGGAGAGGGTACATGTCAAGGAGAGGGTACATGTCAAGGAGAGGGTACATGTCAAGGAGAGGGTACATGTCAAGGAGAGGGGTTGGCAGGAGGAGCGTAGGAAGAGAACAAGAGAGCAGGTGGGCACTTGAGCGTCGCCGCCTCTTTCCAAGGCAGCGTCGCATGAGTGCAGGCAGATGCGCTCCACGTCAACAAAGCACTCCTTGTTGAGCCGGTAGTCTGTGGGGATGGGATGGGAGGGGCAGGAGTGAGCAGGTGGGCAGGTGAGTACGTCACCCCTGTCTCCATGCCACCAGTTTCCAGAGCCACATCACACGAGTGCAGGCAGAGTGGCTCGACGTAAAAAAAACACTCCTTGTTGAGGAGGAAGTTAAGACAGTAGAGCATTAAAATGCATAAAACCTACTCACCCTCTGCTGCGCGCGTCACATCCTTCTTCACCTCCTCCCTGCACGCCTTGCCCATGTCCGCGTCTTCCACCTTGTCCTGCAGGCACTTTATCACGTCCGGCTGGTCTGTGGACGTTGGATAGCGCACAGACACACAGAGGCAACAAGGAAAAGGGGAGGGAAGAGAGCGTATGCCACATGTCTACATGTCTGCGTCTTCCACCTTGTCCTGCAGGCACTTAATCACGTCCGGCTGGTCTGTGGGTGGCAACACACAGTAACACAAACACACAGTAACACAAACAAACATCAACACATGCAAGCAGCAGAGAGGACAGGACGTTTGCCACATGTCTGCATCTTCCACCTTGTCCTGCAGGATAGGACGTTTGCCACAGACACTTGATCGTGTCCGGCAGGTCTGTGGGTATTAATCACCGCACACGCACCACACACAAACACGCACAGCAGAGAGAGTGAGGGAAGGAAGGAGGGACACGAGGGTGAGCCACATGTCCGCGTCCCCCACCTAGTCCTGCAGACACTTGATCGTGTCCGGCTGGTCTGTGGGCGTTAGGAGAAAAGAGGATGCACACATGCGGAATAAGAATTCGCATGACAAAGCACAGAGACAAGGAGCAGGAGCAGCAGGAGGAGCAGCAGGAGGAGCAGCAGAAGGAGCAGCAGGAGGAGCAGCAGGAGGGGCGGGAAGGGCAGGAGGGCAGGAGGGGCAGGATAAGCATGACGGGCAGGAGGTACAGGAGCTGCAGGAGGGACAGGAGGGGCAGGAGTGGCAGAAGAGACACAAGGAACAGCATGCATGGTATACTCGTTATAAGGCAGTCTCACCCTTGCACAGGCGCTTCATCTCGTCGACGCATGCCTGCCTGAGTGGGAACTTGAAGTCTATGTCCTCTGCAAACCGCACCTCCTGCGTGATTGGCGGAGGGAGAGCAGCAGGAGTTTAGAGACATGGGCAAGGTGAGAAGCTTTGAGATCACAGCAGGACTTGAAGTCTATGTCCTCTGCAAACCGCACCTCCTGCGTGATTGAAGGAGAGGGAGGAAGGACGGTGGGAAGGTAGGCGGGAAGGACGTGAGGAGAACTTTACATCACAGCAAGACGTGACAGTTTCTTCTGCAAACACACCTCCTGCATGATAGTAGGAGAGGAGAGAAAAGGTGGATGGGATAAGAAAAGAGGAATGTGGAATGCAAGTTCTCAATCAACTGACGCCACACCTCCTTGCACACTTGCCTGCACACCTGATGACGTCACACCTCCTTGCACACCTGACTGCACACCTGATTGCACACCTGATTGCACACCTGATTGCACACCTGATTGCACACCTCACCTCCTGGAAGAGCGCCTCCTTGCAGTTGGATGTGAGGCCCTTCCGGTGCTCCTGCAGGCACAGCAGCACGCGGGCATGGCCGGGCGGCACATCCTTGCACAGCTTGGCGGAATCGTCTGTATAGGGGGGTGTGGGCGGGGATGGGAAGGCATAGGGGGGTGTGGGCGGGGATGGGAAGGCATAGGGGGGTGTGGGCGGGGATGGGAAGGCATAGGGGGGTGTGGGCGGGGATGGGAAGGCATAGGGGTCAGGGTGGGCCAGAGGACGATTCAACCGGATATCCTCTGAAGCCCGCTTGTTAAGTTGGTGCACCTGCTGCCGGCATCGTGGGTCCTTGAGCTCTGGCAGTTCACTCCATCCAGGAACACACACTCAAATGCATGCAAGTGTGCACAAACAGCCACTCACCCTTGCATGCCAGCGCCAGAGGGCGATTGAACCGGATATCCTCGGAAGCCCTCTTTGTCAGCTGGTGCACCTGCTGCCGGCACTGCGAGCTCGCCCCACACCCCATCTCACGGGACACACACCGAGATGCATGCATGTGATGTGAGTGAGAGCATACACACTCACCCTTGCATGCATGTGATGTGAGTGAGAGCATACACACTCACCCTTGCATGCATGTGATGTGAGTGAGCGCATACACACTCACCCTTGCACGCCTGTGATGTGAGTGAGAGCATACACACTCACCCTTGCACGCCTGTGCAAGCGGCCTGTTGAACCTGATATCCTCGGAAGCCCTCTTTGTCAGTTGGTGCACCTGCTGCCGGCACCGCGGATCCTTGAGCTCCCCTCGGTAGTCCTGCAGGCACTCGATCACCTTGGCGTCCCTGTTGGCCACGTCCACCACATCCTCTGCGTCTTGGTAACACGTCTGGTGTTGTGGTTATGTTGGGGAAAGGGGAAAAGAGAGGGAATGGGTAGGGGTGGTGGTGGTGGTGTAGGGTGCGAGTGAGCTCCAATTGGTAGTCCTGCAGGCACTTGATCACCTTGGCATCCCTGTTGGCCACATCCACTACATCCTCTGCATCTTGGTAGCACGTCCGAGGATATGAGCAACATGGAGAAGGGGAAGAGGGGAGTGGGGAGAGGGCTATGAGAATATGCGGTGGTAGTCCTGCAGGCAGTAGTCAGATGCCCATCCTTATACCCTGCCCGCTTCACACTAGAATCAACGTGCTGCAACGCTCTCACCACGCGAACCCCACTCACCATGCTAACGCCACTCACTGTGCTGACATCCTTGGCACAGTACTTGGGATGCGAAGGTTGAAGTCCAAGTGGATGTCAGACGCCCATGCTTGCTTCTACCCTGCTTCAATTCACAATGCACTCACTGTGCTGATATCTTCAGCGCAGTACTTGCGCAGGTTGAAGTCCAGGCGGAAGTCAGACGCCCTGCGCTCCATCATGTGCTCAAACTCCACCTTGCTGCGTGTAGGGGGAAAGGGGGGTGAGGGAGGTGGGAGGGTGTGTTTTGGAGTGAGTGCGAAGTGACTGGGCTGAACTGTCTCGGAATGACGCCCTGCGCTCCATCATACACTCAAACTCCACCTTGCTGTGAGCGGGGGGTTTGGGGTTGTGGGGGGTGGAGTGGGGAGGGGAGGGGGTGGGGGAGTTTGGAACTTGGAGGGGAGGGGGAAAGGAAGGTGAGTGGATTGAAGTGTGTGAGCAGTGATTGAAAGGAAGGTGAGTGGATTGAAGTGTGTGAGCAGTGATTGAAAGGAAGGTGAGTGGATTGAAGTGTGAGCAGTGATTGAAAGGAAGGTGAGTGGATTGAAGTGTGTGAGCAGTGATTGAAAGGAAGGTGAGTGGATTGAAGTGTGTGAGCAGTGATTGAAAGGAAGGTGAGTGGATTGAAGTGTGTGAGCAGTGATTGGGTTGCGCCGTCTCGATGACGACCTGCGCACCATCATGCGCTCAAACTCCACCTTGCTGCGTGTGGAGGTTGGGTTGGGGGGGAAGTGGGGAGAAGGAAGGGGAGTGGAGTGGAGTGGAGTGGAGTGTGTGAGCGTCCCCCGGCCGGCAGCTTGTCTTTTCTCACTGGTTACATCAAAACCCGCAAACCTAAACCCGAAACCCTGCCCTCCCCACAATTCCCCACCCTCTCCCCTCCCACCCCCTCTTCTTCTCAACACGGCTTGGAGAAATTGGAGCCCAGCAAGTGAGACTTCAGGCAGTCCTTCACTCGCGCATCTCCTGGCAGCACATCGCGCCCTTTACCCCAAAAACCCCAAAACCAGACCGGAACCCCTGCCTTCCCCACCTCTCCTCCCCCCCCCTTTCCTCTCACTAGGTTTTTGAGAAGTCTGAGTCCAGCAAGTGAGACTTCAGGCAGTCCTTCACTCGCGCATCTCCTGGCAGCACCAGCCAGCTGCCTCCTGTTCAGACCGAACCCCAAGTAAACCTGATCTTCGATCAACTAACTAGCCCTAATCCCTCCTCTCCTCTCACCAGGACTTGGAGAAGTCAGAGTCGTGCAGGTGCGACTCCAGGCAGTCCTTCACAAGGCTCGAGCATCCCCTGGCAGCACCATCTACCTGTAGATCAGACCAAACCCCATACCATAACCCTTGATCCACCAGCGCCCTTATCCCTCCTCTCCTCTCACCAGGTCTTGGAGAAGTCAGAATCATGCAGGTGCGACTCCAGGCAGTCCGTCACCCGCGCATCCCCTGGCAACACCATCTACCTCTAGACCAGACCAAACTTCACACCTCAACCTTGATCTACTAACCAGCCCCTATCCCCCCTCTCTTCCCACCAGGTTTTCTATAAGTCAGAGTCGTGCAGGTGGGACTCCAGGCAGTCCTTCACTCGCGCGTCCCCTGGTAGCACATCGTACCCATCACCCGAAAACCCCCAAGGCCAAAGCCCTGGCCCTGCCGTTCCCCCCACCCACCTTCCTTCGGCTCACCAGGTCTTGGAGAAGTCAGAGTCATGCAGGTGCGACTCCAGGCAGTCCTTCACTCGCGCGTCCCCTGGTAGCACATCGTACCCATCACCCGAAAACCCCCAAGGCCAAAGCCCTGGCCCTGCCGTTCCCCCCACCCACCTTCCTTCGGCTCACCAGGTCTTGGAGAAGTCAGAGTCATGCAGGTGCGACTCCAGGCAGTCCTTCACTCGCGCGTCCCCTGGTAGCACATCGTACCCATCACCCGAAAACCCCCAAGGCCAAAGCCCTGGCCCTGCCGTTCCCCCCACCCACCTTCCTTCGGCTCACCAGGTCTTGGAGAAGTCAGAGTCATGCAGGTGCGACTCCAGGCAGTCCTTCACTCGCGCGTCCCCTGGTAGCACATCGTACCCATCACCCGAAAACCCCCAAGGCCAAAGCCCTGGCCCTGCCGTTCCCCCCACCCACCTTCCTTCGGCTCACCAGGTCTTGGAGAAGTCCGAGTCATGCAGGTGCGACTCCAGGCAGTCCTTCACTCGCGCGTCCCCTGGTAGCACATCGTACCCATCACCCGAAAACCCCCAAGGCCAAAGCCCTGGCCCTGCCGTTCCCCCCACCCACCTTCCTTCGGCTCACCAGGTCTTGGAGAAGTCAGAGTCATGCAGGTGCGACTCCAGGCAGTCCTTCACTCGCGCGTCCCCTGGTAGCACATCGTACCCATCACCCGAAAACCCCCAAGGCCAAAGCCCTGGCCCTGCCGTTCCCCCCACCCACCTTCCTTCGGCTCACCAGGTCTTGGAGAAGTCCGAGTCATGCAGGTGCGACTCCAGGCAGTCCTTCACTCGCGCGTCCCCTGGTAGCACATCGTACCCATCACCCGAAAACCCCCAAGGCCAAAGCCCTGGCCCTGCCGTTCCCCCCACCCACCTTCCTTCGGCTCACCAGGTCTTGGAGAAGTCAGAGTCATGCAGGTGCGACTCCAGGCAGTCCTTCACCCGCGCATCCCCTGGCAGCACGTCGGGGCAGAAGCGGCGCTTGTCTTCGAGACAGGCTGGGAGGAGGGGCAGAGGAGCGCGGATAACAAAGGATGGGATGGCAAGAGAGGGGAAGGGACTCCACAGACAGAACCATTCCCTTCAGGTTTTCCCCGGCAGCACGTCGGGGCAGAAGCGGCCCTTGTCCTCCACGCAGGCTGGAGAGGAGGGGCAGAGAGGTGAGGAGAAAGAGAGACAGGTTTGGATGGGGAACAGGGGGATTTCACGCCCTAGACCTGAAACCCTGAACTGACAGATTATTTCCAACACGAGCCCCGGGCAGCACCTTTGGGAGGTTGACATGGGGGAAAGAAATGGTGAAAAAAAGGAGGGAGGGAGTGCAGGGGTTGGGGAGGTGTGGAGGGAAATGGGAGAGGGAGGGAGGAGGGGATGCGAGGAGGGTGAAATCCAATCTATTTTTGGGCAAGTTGCAGTGCGTCCATCCATTGTATGCAGTGCACTGGCGCTCACCTTTGAAGAGGCGGGTGTTGAGGCGAATGTCCTCTGAGCTCTCTATCTCCTGTCGGAATAGCTCGGCCAGACACTCCCAGTTGAGGCTGTTCCTGTGATCCCTCTGGTGGATGGGTGTACAGGGACGGGAATCGCAGAGACGCAAGGTCAACCAAGGCTGACTGACCAACTCTTGCCGAAAGAGCTCCGCTAGACACTCCCAGTTGAGGCTGTTCCTGTGATCCCTCTGGTGGAGTGCGGACCCAGGCATGAAGGAAGGAAGGGAGGGAGGGAGGGAGGGAGGGAGGGAGGGAGGGAGGGAGGGAGGGAGGGAGGGAGGGAGGAAGAGAAAGATAGAGAGGTAAACAATTTCCTGCCTGGCTGAACAATGGACGAACGCATGGAAGGAAAAACGAAGGTCAGTATGCTCACACACGGCAAATCCGTTTCTACAGACCAAAAACGCAACACACACGGCACCCAACCCCTCCACCCACCAGGCAATCCTGCACGCCCTCCCCAGTGGGCACGTCAGCGACAGCCGCTGCACGTCCCCAGAGCACGTTTCATTCAGCTAACATGCTCTCACACACGAATCCACCCACACCCACCAGGCAGTCCTGCACGCGCCCCTCCTGGGTGGGCACATCAGCACACAGCCGCTGCACGTCCCCAGAGCACGTCTCGTTCAGCTGAGGGTCCAGAGCGAAGCCGCTCGCACTCGAACCGCACAGCACCCCCACACATCCCCCCCTTCTCCCGCCTCCACTTACCAGGCAGTCCTGAACCCGCCCCTCCCCGGTGGGCACATCAGCACACAGCCGCTGCACGTCCCCAGAGCACGTCTCGTTCAGTTGAGGGTCCAGAGCAAAGTCGTTGGCTGCGTCCTGCTGCGCCTCAAACACCTTCTGCCCACACGCCTCCGATATCTTGCCACCAGACTTGGCCTCCCTGGAAGAGGGGATTTTGGAAGGGTTGGAGGGGTTCATTGGGATTGGGGTTGTGGGGAAAGGGGTGGGATGGCTTGAGGTGAGGGTCCAGAGCAAAGTCGTTGGCCGCGTCCTGCTGCGCCTCAAACACCTTCTGCCCACGCGCCTCCGATATCTTGCCGCCTGACTTGGCCTCCCTGGTAGAGGAAATTTCGGAGGGGTCGGAGGGGATTGAGATTGGGGTTGGGGGTTGGAGGGAAAGGGGTTGGGAAAGGGGTGGGATGGCTTGAGCTGAGGGTCTTAGGAAAAGTCGTTGGCTGCGTCCTGCTGTGCCTCAAACACCTTCTGCCCACATGCCTCCGATATCTTGCCGCCTGACTTGGCCTCCCTGACCATGTATGGGATTGAAAGTTGGGTAACTGAGGAGCGAAGAGGAGGCATCGTGTGTGAGGAACGGAGAGAGGTCAGGGAGAAGGGAGAGCGTTGGGGAGGACGGATGATGGAAATAGGGGAGCAAGGAGAAAGGGAGAAAGGAGGAATGGGGATGGGGGATGGGGGGACCAAGCAGCAAAAACCTAAAACCGGAGAGAACACTGCCTGGGTTAAGAAACTCGCCAGAAAAATATACAGGAGATGCGAGATGTGACTTCAAAAAGGGGGTTTGAGAGAGGCTTTAGGAGGGGAAGGGAAGTGGTGAATGGCACGCACCTGAGGCAGGCGAGGACGCTGCCGACCTCTGGGTAGAGGAAGTCGTTGTCACAGAGCGATGAGATGTCATCCTTGCACACCTCCACTGCATTGGCCCCATCGGTCCCCATTGCCCCCACTTCCACCAGGGGCGTGAGTTTGAGAGAGGATTTGCGAGGGATTTTAAGAGGGGAGGGACTGGCCCCTAAGGCACGCACCTGAGGCAGGCGAGGACGCTTCCGACTTCGGGGTAGAGGAAGTCATCGTCACAGAGCGATGAGATGTCATCCTTGCACACCTCCACTGCATTGCACACATACAGAGGCGTCGCAAACATGCACGCGCATGCATGGACACACACACACACACGCAAGCACGCATGTGCACACACACACACACACACACTCGCACACACTCACTCACAAACACGCTCGCACACGCAAACACAAAAACACACTCACACACATCTTCCCCCCGATTCCCAAAAAAGAACAGACAGGCACACAGGAAAAAACAAACGAGCTTGAGAGAGAAACTTATGTCAGCAGCAGGACCCGCACTGCTAGAAACAAGAATCAAGAGTGAAATTGCACCCAAGCATTCAGTGACATCTGATGCAAGACCAAAGTTCTGAACGCCTCAAAACCTCAGTCAGCTCTTTTCTTTCTTAGTTTCTTCCTTCCTTTCTTCTAAATAAAGAACCATGTGCTGCGCATCACTTACTCATCTCCTTGTCGATAGAAATGTCCTTGTACACTTCAATCTTAAACCGACGGATGGCCTTGAGGCACTTCTTGCCAAACTTCTTGTCGGCCGACGCAGCTGAGGGATTACGTGCGGGCCAGGCCAGGGGGAACGGGGGAAGGCAAGGGGCACGGGGGAATGGGGTTAAGGGAGAAGGGTCACCTGTGAAGTTGAGATATCCCAGTGCCTCTTGAAGGATAGCTTGCTCCCACTGTACGTATCTCGTCTGGTTTGCTATCCATGCAATCTCGCTGCTCAATTACACGTTTCCCGCTTGCCCACCTTCAGCAGTCTCACGTTCGGCGAGCTCACTGCTAACCGTCAGCGGCCTCACTGCCAACTGTCAGCTGCCTCACTGCTAACCGTCAGAGGCCTCTCTTCTCACCGTCAGCGGCCTTGGTGAGTTTGAAGCTGTCAGAGAGGCAGCGCTCCAGACTCCTGTTGCCCACGTCCACGCCCTCGCAGAACGACTTGATCTCCCCCTTGCACGCCCCTGCACGCACACACACACGCAATCATGCACAGTAGTCACGGTAAATTTGTGAGAAACACACCCAGCTTATATCGAGGCGCCTTTACACCTGCTGCTCACGCCCCTTCACGCAAACTCCCAATCAATCAGGCGCCGCAGACACAGCACACACATTCGATAAAGTCACACACTCAGCTCATAATGAGCCGTCTCAACACCCGCCTCAACAACTGTTGCTCAGGCGCACGCCATCGCAGAACGACTTGATCTCCGCCTTGTACACCCCTGCACACATACACTCGCTCAAGCCTTATCCACTGCCTGGCCTGGGTAAGCATTGCGCTGTGCACGCTCCTGTGACAGATTAAATGCTTGAAACGTCATGATCAGACACGACTGAGACAAGACGGGAGTCCGTCAACCGCGGAACCCGGAGGCTAACGTGACGCTCTGACATTGCGGTCGGAGATTTGAAACACGGAAAATGACGAGTTTATTCAAAAAGACGGTCCGTCGAGATTCTACGATCTGGTGACCACTGTTGGAAAACGCGAAACGATCGGATTGACTCAAGTGCAGCCGTCGGGGTTAACGATCGGACCAGCGTTAGTGAGAGCAAGGCACAAGCCCCATTCACGAATCGTCTGCAGACTCTGTGTCAGTCGGATCTGATCACGAGATTTACATCATCGAAAACCATAACGTCGCCATAAAAAATGTCCATACCTGCAGGGAAGATGTCTCCTGCTTTCTTCTCCGCCTTGATAATATCCTGCTCCAGCTGGCTTCCAGGAGGGGGATCCTCCCCAGCCCCAGCAACAGCAGCGTCAGCTCCGGTGGTATCCTCCCCTTCACCCTCTTTCTCCTCCTTCGCCGCCTCTCCGCCTTCCGCCTTTTCCCCTTCGTTGGCGGAAGCATCGTCCGCGGAAGCCTTCGCTTCCGTCGACTCCCCCTCGTCTGCTGCTTCTGCTGCGACTGGCGTTTTTTCTTCCGTAGCTGCTGCATCCTCTGCAGCGGGAGATTCTTCTGCAACCTTCGATTTTTTCTTCTTGGCGCTGACCGTTGTAGCGGTCGTGGCCAATAGGAATAGAAGGAAGACCGCGATCAGTTGAGTGCGTTTCGCCTGACAAACCAATGAGAAAAAAAGAGAAAAATCATTCGTTACAACAGAACAACGTTCATAACAAAATACAAAACAACTGGAAGAGAACCCCCTTAATAGTACTAAAACGCCTCACCATTGTGGCTCGAGAAAAAAGGACCACTTTTCTGCAGTCTGAGTTGCTTGGCAAGGAGTATCGGTATCTAGACGATTGTCAGATCACAACACGACTCGCCAACATGCATTGGCGCCAACGCACTGGATCCTAATCAATCTCGGTAAGCCCACCTAGCTACCGTACGATGATGCCTTGACCCTTTAGACGACACAGGACGGCATTAGTCTCAAGCGTGGTTCCTAGAATGCCTGAACGGAGATCGGCATTCTCAGTGCTTGCAGAAATCAGAACCTCGAAAATGTGTGGCTGCAGGCCTTTTAGATGAGAGTTGTTGAAGATTCATTCCATTGTTGCAATCCTAGGTAGCTTCTCCACGGTATAAGCAGTTTTCGTTCGTTTTGCAAAGGTTCATAATGGTCTCCTGGAAGAAAGGCATTTGTCTTGTGGTGCTTGTGGGGTCCTCGAGAATGGTTGGTTGGTGGACCCACCTGCTGCGTGTGGTTCTTCGCGAGACTCTCTGATCGCTTAGCTTAACGTTTTAAATCATACTTGACGGCCGGAGATCCCGCAGGTGGTCGGTGAATCAATAGCTGCTGGACCCTGGTGCATTCCCAATGAGTGGCATGGAAGTTCGATTCAATACGGTTTGGTATAGCTGTTGTAGTTTTCAAAGCGGTTTTTCATCACCAACACTGGTTCCGTGGGTTCAACGTTTCGAGTTCGGCTGAAACTGGCCATTTCGTTTCGTGGGCTAGACGATTCAGTCGGATCGCAGATTCGCAGGCCGTCAAACTGGGATGTGGCGGGAAATTGTGATCCAGGGAGGTCTGCGATAAAAGCGAGCGGGCGGTTTCGCTCCACAATTCCCTTCGCGAAATTTGTGATTACAAAAAACACTTCAACAGACTCCCATCGTTTGAATTCAATTCCACAGATCATAGGAAACTTCAATAATGTTGAACATGTACCTGAAACGAAGCCCTCTGTATGCCAGTTTGTTTTGCTCGGTATTTCCCTCCCACTGCCTAAGAAACTCAGTCAGTAGCTCCAGGCCTAGTAACTTTCTCCTCGCAACGCGAATTCCAGCAAATCTATTTCACTAAACGCGGTTTCGGTATTATTGTATTTCACTTCGATGTCCGCTGGCCCGCTGCCACGTCAGCAGCACCAAAGCGGCAGCGACGTTCCTCCAAAAGGCTCATTCTGGCAGATTCGCCGCTTCCGCCGGCTAGGCTTCTACACAGGGATCTATATCGCGTCTGCCTGTGCCGCGTACACCTACGCTAATATTGCGTACGTAGAAGCCCTGCCGTCGCCCCTTCGTCCTCCCGGCCCTCGTCCCTCCCCCCTTCCCTCCCCTCGTCGTTTCCGACCTCCCCTCGTCCCTTCGCTCTCTCTTCCCTCCACATCTTTCCCCCCCTTCTCTTCCCCCCCCCCCTCTCTCCAACGTTCGAGCGCATGTTCCGCTGGTGGCTACGTTTACAGCGAGTAGTGATTTTTTCGATTCGACTCAAAAATCTATCTCCTCTCTTACGCACTCCTCTCCTCCCCCACCCCTCGCCAGCATTAGAGCGCACGTCCCTCTGGTGGCTACGCCTTACAGCGGGTATGCTTCTGGCGCGGAAATTCTAGTGGACACTACAAAGGTGAGCCTGCTTTTAACTATGTCTTTAGTGGGTACCAATACCACTACTAAGTACTTGTAACGTTTTTCAGGAGTTCACAGGAGTTCCCAGTCCAACCACCCCTCCTCTGCTCGTTCTCTTCTCTGTTCCTTCTGTCCTCTTCATCCTCCTCTTTCTTCTTCCCTTTCCAGCTATACCAGCGGGCACTGGGCAACGTCTTTGAAGAATCCGACTGGGGTCGCCTGGAGTTCACGATTCCACTTCTCCTCACTTCACCTCTTCTCTTTCTCTTCTTCTTCTTTTCTCTCGCTTCCCTATTCTTTCGCGCCTTTCAGCTACACCAGCGGGCACTGGGGAACGTCTTTGAGGAATCCGACTGGGGTCCCCTGGACTTCACAATTCAACATCTCTCCTTCTTCCTTCTCTTTTGAGTCGACTCAAAATTCAACTCCCTTCTCTTCTCGTTCCCTTACTCCTCTCTCCCTCTTCCCTTCGTTCTCCCCCATTTCAGCTATACCAGCGGGCACTGGGGAACGTGTTTGAAGAGTCTGACTGGGGTCCCCTGGAGTTCACCATTTTGGCGAAGCACTATGAGAGGCAGGGGCAGCGAGCATACGCCTACCATGCTGTGAGTGTGCTTGCTGCCCCTGCCTCTCATAGTGCTTTGCCTCTCACGAGGCGACCTTTACTTATCTGGAGAGCAGGGTTCATGCATGTGTGGTAGGCTTTTAGAGTTCACAATTCTGGCGAAGCACTATGAGAGGCAGGGGCAGCTAGCATACGCCTACCATGCTGTGAGTAACTTGGGTCTCTCCCTGTAGACGAACACAAGGCGAGGTGGGGGTCTGTCTGTGTAGATCTGTCTGTGTAGGTCTGTCTGTGTAGGTCTGTCTGTGTAGGTCTGTCTGTGTAGGTCTGTCTGTGTAGGTCTGTCTGTGTAGGTCTGTCTGTGTAGGTCTGTCTATGTAGGTCTGTCTGTGTAGGTCTGTCTGTGTAGGTCTGTCTGTGTAGGTCTGTCTGTGTAGGTCTGTCTGTGTAGGTCTATCTGTGTAGGTCTGTCTGTGTAGGTCTATCTGTGTAGGTCTGTCTGTGTAGGTCTATCTGTGTAGGTCTGTCTGTGCACTAGCCATTCCCTGTTAGCCCACTGTAATGATTGCCACTCATTTGTTCCTCCTGTTTGCCTGAATAACTGATTTGGAGGTGACAAAGGAAATAGATAGTTACAGCCTTCGCCACTTCCCCCCCGCCACTGTCTCGCTTACCCTGAATCCACTCGTCTTGCCATGTCAAACCCAGGCCCACCATCCCCCCACCATCCCCCCACCCACCATCTGTCCTTTTTGTTCCCGCAGCACTACATGGCACACCTGCTCTCCAATGGGGAGGTGGACGGAACCAAGCCCTCCTTGTGACTCGTTATTGAGTTGAATGTATGGTGTGCGCATTGCACACCACATTCCACAATCCTTACTCCACGCCACACACCACACTCCACCTTCCCCAACCCACCATCTGCCCTCCTTGTTCCCCCAGCACTACATGGCACACCTGCTCTCCAATGGGGAGGTTGACGGAACCAAGCCCTCCTTGTGACTTTGTTGGATTAAATAAAAAAGACTTAGCAATTCGGTAGTTCGATCTAAGTTACTACAGTATTATTGTAGTCTCTAAAAATCATAGGGGTTTATCGCGTGGTATGGGTGTAGCAAGTTTCGATTTATAGACAGCTTCACGAAACTGTGAATGGCAATTGATGATATACAGCATGCCATGTCCAAAAGAGCGCAAGCTTTCACACAATGGGATTGTCATTGGTGTAATCATCTCATTCAAACCTCATGGCCGAGACATGGGACCTCACTCAGACAACACACCTACCCCCCCAAGATAACAGGCAGCTTTATGCCTTTCTTTGCACAATCTTTCCTAACCGTACTGAAGTATCGATGATCCGACCCATCAAGTGACATCATGTAATTAGCCTTGCGCGTTGCCTTTACACATACTTTCCCAAGGGTCTTGGTGGTGTCACAGTTATCAAAGGCCGTTACAGTGCCAGCCTCTGCCAGACTGTGCTTGGGCCCACCAAAGAGGGCGGCAAATCGGCCACTGTCCCACTTGAAGACTGGAGAGGGGGAACGGTGGGAGAGAGGGGAGGCGTGAAGAACGGACGTGCATTGCATGGCCAGCACACTGTCGCATGGTAACAACTTACGGTATGGTTACGCATATACAACACATAACGATGCATTTACATTCCAAGGATTCGCGCGTGACAATAAACCGAGCTGACGGTTGAGTTGACTCAAGAGAGAACGCATACCTAGCGTATCAAAAGAAGAGAAAGACGGTACAGCCCATCATGCCCAAGGCTTCGTGTGTGACAACATACCAAGTTGACTGATGAGTTGACTCGAAAGTCATCGCTTACCTAGCTTATTAGATGAAGAGAAAGACGAAGGTACAGCCCAAGACTTGACGTCAGGCCAGCACTTCTTGCCACCAACCACGTAAGTTGCGGCATGCTGCATTGGAAGGGAGGAAAACGAAACAAGCACAAACGGCGTATTAGAGGCACATAAAAAAGAACGAAACATGCACAAACGGTTTTCAACCCTTGTGTCAATCATGTGTGTCGCACTCCCATTTCTCGCAGCTTGTTTGCTACTGTCAGAATCCCTGTGCAGGAATTGTTAGAATCTATAACGAGAATGATTCGATTGAGCAGAAAGTTGGGTACAAGTACTAACCCTAATTGGGTTGTACCCCTTATGGGCTACCCCACTACAGCCTACACAATGTAAGCACTATATAAGTTTGACACACCCCCATAAGCAAAGTGGGGGAGAACAAGTGGTCACAAGACCAGTAAAAAAAAAAAAAGCAAGCTCAGGGTGGATCACAAAGTCACCACACAGTCTGAGCACAAGCAAAGGGCCACAAGGCCAGTTCACATGCAGAGTTATATAAAAGAGAACAAATAATACAGTGATCATACCCTAGCAAGTGTAAGCATGCAGGTATATATATAGATCACAGTACAAGCAAAGTCACGCAGTGAGCAAGTGAGGCAAAGTAGGCACAAGGCCTAAAACAGTACAGAAACGCTGATGATCACCAGAGTGAAGTGCCTTGGTGAATATATCAGCAGTGTTGGCCCTAGTGGTCACGTAAGCAAGACGAAGCTGACCAGGCTGCTGCAACTCTCGAGCAAGGAAGTAACGCAGAGCGATGTGCTTCGTTCTGTGCTCCAGTCTGTGCTCCTAACACAAGGCAATCATGGCCTTGTTGTCTACGTACAGAACTGGAGAAGAACGAGGCTACTCTCCCAAGCCGGTCAGCAGGTAGGTGAGCCAGCGTAACTCCTGTGCAGCCATGGCCCCTGCGTAGATCTCAGCCTCACAACTGGAACTGAGAATAGAAGACGAGCGGGTAGACCCCAAGAGACAGAGCCGAAGCCAAGGCTGAAGGTGTAACCCTGTGACGACCGCTGCGTAGCCAAGTCTTCAACCCAAGAAGCGTCTGCGTGTCTAGTGAGGACAACTGGACCCCGTCCTCCAAGCACGAGCCCCATGCCTGAAGTACTGCACAAGTAGCGCAACACCCTCTTAGCGGCCTCCCAGTGCTCTGGTCGGTGTCTCCCGGGCGCAATGTAGCGTGCCAGGATGCTAAGAGGGTAGGCAAGGTCAGGTCGAGTGCAGGTCATCAGGTACATGAGGCAGCCCACAAGTTCTGGATATGGGCCACTCGGCTCTACGGAATCGTCGGAAGGTGGAGCTGAGAGCGAGTGACCGGTAGGCAGAGGAGTGGACTGTGGCGAGAAGTATCGGAAGCCGAATTGCTGAAGGACCTCGTGCACCATGTGTGACTGAGTCAGGGTGATGGTGCGCCGTGCTCTGTCCCGGGTGATCTGCAAGCCAAGATAGCTGCGCAGCTCACCCAGGTCAGTGCAAGTGTGTCTCTTCTGCAGCTCCGACTTAACAAGGGCCAGTGCCTCAGTGTCAACAGTGGCAAAGACCAAGTCGTCGACGTACACGAGGACGTAGAACGGCGACAACGAAGTGTCGGTGCGTAGAAACAGCGACGGGTCAGCAGTCGAAGGAGCAAGCCCAAGAGCCGCAAGTGTCGTCCTCAGTGTGTCATGCCACTCGTGAGGCTCCTGGCGGAGACCATAGACTGGCCGCCGGAGGCTCCACTGGGTACCTGCAGGAAACGACCAAGTGAATCCACGTGGGCGGCACAGCCATATCTCCTCTCGCAGGCTGCCCTGCAAGAAATCTCTGCTAAAGTCAAGAGAGTGCAGCTCATAGTCACGCCGAGCTGCAACGTGCAGCAACACCCGAAGAGTGGTCATCTTCGGGGTACGGGAGAAGGTCTGGAAGAAGTCAACTCCCTGTCGCTGACTGAAGCCTCGTGCAATGTAACGAGCCTTCAAGACAGGCGGAGAACCCGGCGGCTGCTTCACCCTGAAAATCCACATGCCATCGACTATGTTCGTCGACGTAGGTGCCCGTGGACTTCCAGGATGCCATCTCTACGTCCATGGCTGTCTGCCACTGAGAGGAGTAGGGACCCGTAATCGCCTCTGCGTAAGAGCGCGGGGTCGGGATGTCTGGCACATCCGGGTCTCCCTCAGGGGCAAGCAGCATGGCCACGAGATGAGGTACAGCAGCTGTAAGACACTCAAAGTCCTCCTGCCTATACTCAAGGATGTAATATGGGGCGTTGGATCGGGGAATATTGATCATCCATCGCATTGCAAACCCATTGATTACATTCACAGCTTTCAAAACCTTTTCCAATCCCGCCAAAGCTATCTCATTTGAAATACTTGTTTCACCAAAATGTCCCGAGCCTCGAAAGCGGCTCGTCAAGCATGTTCGCCATGCCAAGCAGCTACTATCACAGATTCGTAGTAGCCGCGATTCGACCTAGCAGCCGCGATTCGTCCTAGCAGCCGCGATTCTTCCTAGCAGCCGCGATTCGTCCTAGCAGCCGCGTTTCGTCCTAGCAGCTGCGCGATCATAGAACCAGGACGAATCCGTTTAACCCGCTAGCAGCAAGCTCGATCTGCCCGTAGCAGCAGAGATCCGCTGGCAGCAGGCGCGTTTTGCCCGTAGCAGCAGCGATCCGCTAGCAGCATGCGAGATTTGACCGTAGCAGCAGCGATACGCTGGCAGCAGGCGCGATCTGCCCGTAGCAACAGAGATCCGCTAGCAGCAGGCGAGATTCGCCCATAGCAGCAGAGATCCGCTAGCAGCAGGCGCGTTTTGCCCGTAGCAGCAGCGATCCGCTAGCAGCAAGCGAGATTTGCGTGTAGCAGCAGCGATACGCTGGCAGCAGGCGCGATCTTCCCGTAGCAACAGAGATCCGCTAGCAGCAGGTGCGATTTGGCCATAGCAGCAGCGATCCGCTAGCAGCAGGCGCAATTTGCATGTAGCAGCAGTGATACGCTAGCAGCAGGCGCGATCTGTCCGTAGCAGCAGAGATCCGCTAGCAGCAGGCGCGATTTGCCCATAGCAGCAGTGATCTGCTAGCAGCAGGCGCGAGATCCGCC
The DNA here is from genome assembly GCA_947471745.1 of Closterium sp. Naga37s-1. Classification (NCBI taxonomy): domain Eukaryota; kingdom Viridiplantae; phylum Streptophyta; class Zygnematophyceae; order Desmidiales; family Closteriaceae; genus Closterium; species Closterium sp. Naga37s-1. The sequence continues at coordinate 722,691 of CANJKZ010000431.1, forward strand.
CATAGTAGCGTGATATCCGCTAGGAGCAGCGTGAGCCGCTCACAGCAGTGAGAAATCCGCTAGCAACAGCGAGAGTCGTTCGTAGCAGTGCGAAGTTCATAGGTGTCAGCGAGATCTGCCCATAGCAGCTTGAAATCCGCCAGCAGCAGCGAGACTCGTTCGTAGTAGCTGGAAATCTGATCGCATTTAGCGCGATGTCGGCCCATATCAGCATAGGCCCCGAGTATTAGCGAAAAACTCACTAGTAAGAGCATAGACCGCCCGTAGCAGTAGGAAGCTCGCCCAAAGCAGGCAGCGAGTAGCAATAAGAAACTTGCTAGTAAAAGTGTAAACCGCCCGTAGCATCAGGAAACTCAGCCACAACAGCGCAGGCCGCGAGTAGCAATGGAAAAAACGCTAGTAGCAGTGTGAACTGATCGTAGGCTGGAGGAAACTCGCCCACAGCAGCGCAGACATCGAGTAGCAGTCAGAGACGATGCTAGTGGCAGCGTGAACCGTCATCCGCTTTGAGCCATGGACGACGACCCAGACCCCGGTGACCCCGGGGTCGGGGAGAGGGGAGGACCTGATAGTGGGACGACGGGCCAATACGAGCGAAGGGGGGGAATGTACGGCATCACCCACTAAGACAACCCGCCTAGTGGCTGCCTGTAAACGACGTGGAGGAGCTGCGGAAGGGCCCCAAGGTCCATACATCCGTCGCATGCACAAGGAAGATGCTCTATGCCTCTTCGGCAAACCAGCCAAGAGGCCATGCCATAAACCCAACAATGCGGAGACTGTACAGCCGATTTAAGACCCTCATAGCAACCAGGCTAGCCGGAGCAGCGGCCCCGACTAGTTAGCCAACAATGGGGGGGGGGGGGGGGGGGGGGGTGACCCCAATCAACGAGGAGGGACAAACGAACGCGATGAGGGAGTTGTCGAACGAGGCACCCGAGGAAGCGAGGGCACTATGGGAGGCCCACCGTAGGCGCTTGCAGCTGCAGCACGTCCACCGTAGCCGTGACCTCGCAGAAACGACCATACAGCGAAGCTTCAGAAGTCCTGTCTTACCTCCCGTAGATGCCGACACTTCGCTGATAGGGCCTCGGTTAGCTCAACGGCAAGAGCGGAGGCGCCGCAAGAGAGGGGGGAGAGGGCAGCAGGGGTGGCTTGTAAGAGGCCAGCAAGGGCTGCAGGTTGGAGTGCAGCATGGGCTGTTGGCGAGGGGGCAACAAGAGCTGCAAGATGGAGGGCAGCAGCTGCCGCATAGCGGCGGGCAAGTGCAGCTACAGAGCGGAGGTACAGCGAGGGCTGCCAGCGTGGGGGCGGTATCAGGAGCTGACGGAGAAGGAACAGCGGCTGCTGGAGAAAGGGCAGCAGTGGTCGCAGAGGCGGCAGATGGGGCGGCGAGCGCTGCACCAGACAGGGTTGCGGCTGAAGTTAGGGACAGGGCTTTAGCACGGCCAGCACGGCCGGTAAAGGCCACAGCTGGGGCAGAGGAGTCTGCTGCAGGGGCGGCAGAGACCGCAGACGGAGTGCGCGGGCCGCAGGAGAGGTTGGCAGCGATGGGGACGCTGCAGTCCCACCACAGCCCCATGACGAGGTCCTCCCTGCCCCCCCCAGGCCCACCCCCATGCAGGCAGGAGCTTTAATAGAGGGGCAGGAGGAAACAGCGAGGACAGAGAATCCGGAGAGTACACCCATCCACACCCCGCATCTCTTAACCCACTCCCCCCCGGGAGCACCCACCCTTTTCCCCCACCCTCACAGGCATTCTTGCGAATTAAGTGGGGCAGCCAAGGCCCGGGCTTTCCTAGAGGAGCCCTGCTCCCCGACTATCAACTCCCAGCCACCACTACCTCTCCTTCCACCAGGTCCGCCCTCACCGGCAGATGTGCACATGTCCGAGGCGCTTGGTTCAGTCGCATCAACCCCCGCACCGACTCCCCTCCGCCCCGTACGCTACACAATTCCACAGCGCCGGATACCGACACCTCATCCCGCTGCTAGGAACTCGCCCCTCCCCTACCATCCCCCACCATTATCATTATCACCACCCTCGCAGCCCTAGGCACCCCATGGTCACCACCACCCTCCCCCAGCCCATCGACCCCCGCTTGCACCCGCACAGGCCCACCCACCATCCCACAACCAGCAACGTTTGGCATCTACCACGCCACCGGCTCCCGCCACCTCGGGAGGTCCCACGGGTGGATGGAGGTCTCATGTCGAGCCCTCACGCCGTGCCAACATTCCCCCCCTTCCCCTCCTTCCAGGCCCCACTCTGACCCCCCTCCCACAACTCCCCAAGCCAACGCAGGTCGACGACGGAGGGGGAGAGCCAGAGGCGAGGAGGGCTTAAGTTCCACACCCCCACCTCCCAACCTGCTCCAGGCGACCCTCACATGGGCTCATCACCCATCCTTCCCACCCCTCATGAACCCTCGCCTTTGCAGGCACACGGTGGAGGTTCCTCCGGCGCAATCCTTCCCCACCAACATCTGGTTGCCGCTCAAGATGACGCCCTCCCCACTAGGATGGAGGTAGTTGGAGTTGGGGTTGGCACAATGACGGGTGAGGATGAGGCTGCACTTATATCTCATACCCCCCCTTCCCACCAATGCGTGTAGCCCCACCCCGCTCCTGACAGCTCCGCTGAGACGGCTGGAGGGTGAGCTAAGGCCGGTGCGACAACCACATGCAACCCAGCCACATGGGCCGGCAGTGCTTCACTCATCTCTCGCTGGACCAGGTCACCCACCCTCCCTTACAGACCTAGAGGCGTTGGAGCCCTCATCGGGCTTGGGGGCGGTTGTATCTGACTTGCTGGCGATACAGAAGACTGGCATACCCCTCTCTACTCCCACCCCTCCGGCCCCAGTGGTACACGCCCTCGAAGCCCCCCTCATGGACCTCCCTCTTGTAGCCCCCATCCTACAGGAACCCTTTCACCATTCTCCGATGGAGACCGATCTGATCCTCAGCCGTGCGCCTTTGACGCGGAGGTAGGTGCACCACTCCGGCATGTCTCACCCCACCCATCCCCATCATCAGCCCCACCTATCACCACGGTAGACAGTTCCGAGGCCACGGCCACAGCCGACCCCACCGACACAGCGACGTCACCAGACGAGGTCATGAGGTGCCCCACATGTTTGAGCTCCCTCGCGAACCGCCGAGCACTCCGACACCACATGCCATTCTGCCACCCTGCCGACGCAGCTCGCAGGGCGCAGGCCCTCCACGACAGGGCCTCAGCTCTACCTTCCCTAGCAGAGCCCCGAGCCCAAGGGATGCAGTTCACAGATGCACAGTGGCATACACTTGACTCCGTCCGGTGGTCGGAGTACTTTGCCTCGGAGCGCATTCATGCCCGTCCTCTTCGGCGTATCCCCCCGAGGGTCCGTGGTGGGTATCTAGACATCCTCTACGCCATCTTAGCGTGGGTCTCCCAGGACCCAGAGGCACCGAGCCCTAATCTCCTCTTGGCGGCGGCACCGACGCTCCTACTGGCTCCGGCGACACCGCCAGAGCGTTCAAACACAGCTGCCATTGCAGCGCGCATCATCCGTTTTGGACGAGGTGAGTGGGACGAGCTCATCTTTGAGGCCCTACATCGACGTACTCCCCTTCCTCTACGAGTAGCACGTCACGCCCGCGCCACCAATTTCTCCCCCACGGCGGATGACCGTCGCATTGCCCGCTGCCTGCGTCTGGCGGCTTGCAATGAGACCTCGCGGGCCTGCGCGGCCCTGGAGTTGGCAGAGGCGGCACCTGACACGGAGAGTACGATGCAACGTCTGCGGAGCAAGCATCCCATCGCAGAGCGATCGGCTCCAGATTGGCTACCGACTTTCCAGGATACTGCCCTCATGCTCTCTATAGATCACCTTTGCCGCGCCATCTTCACAGCCCCGCGCGGGTCGTGTGGAGGACCGACAGGCTGGGTTGCCGAGCATCTTTGAGAAACTTTCCCTGCCTTTCCTGAGATCCTCCCTAGCCTGCTCGCCGTGTACCAGCTTTGGCTGCGAGGCTACTGCGCCCCGGCAGCTCGATCGCTATTGGCATCATCCACCCTGGTCGCTCTCGCGAAACCGAACCTGGATATGCGTCCAATCGCGATAGGTGAGGTTATGATTCGCATCCTTTCTCGTGCAGTATGCTTGCAGCTGCGGGACCAGATGGCTAGGGTTTTCCTCGCGTCACAGCAGTTTGGGGTGGGCGTTACCTGTGGGACAGAGGTCGTGGTTAGAGGCGTTCGTCTCGCCCTGAATGACCACCCTGACTGGGTGGTTCTTCAGCTGGACTTGGCGAACGCCTTTTACTCGTTTCATCGGGACTGTGAGGATCTAGGATCAAGCTCATAAAAGAGAGTTTGAATTCAATGACCCACCTGGGTACAACACGAGGCTATATATAGTCTCGACACACGGCCAGTTACCCAGGTGTTACGCAAATGTTCTGAGGGTGGCGAAGAGTCCCGAACAGAACCTTCCCGAACTCGGTAGAAAGCAATTCGATGGGAACCGAAAGGCTTGAGTTCGGTACACGTAACCTGGTTTGGTGCTATAACTATAATAACATATAGGAATGCACCTAACCTAGGAAATCAAGCATATCTATGCATGATAAAATAAGCCCAAGCTAGATATAGCATAATAAGCAAGCATAAGCCGTCGTACTCTCACACATCCTCCCTTCAAAGCTGGGTGGTGTGAGAAACACCCTGCTTGACAAGATAGTCCTTGAGAGCACGGTGTGTGTAGGTTATATCAGCTTCTGCACCCAACTGTCCTCAGTGGGGTCATATCCCTTCCAGCGTATCAGGAACTCGAGGGTCTTGCCGCCGCGGCACCGATGAGTGAGAATGCGCTCCACTTTGTACTCTGGTTCATTCTGTATGAGAACAGGTGGTGGTGGCGGTAGCTGCCATCCCTGGAACTGTTGGTTGGGGTCCTTGTAGGGCTTTAGTAGTTGAACATGGAAAGCATTGTGAAGCTTCCACGTAGTAGGTAAGCGCAAGCGGAATGTTACTGGTGCCACCTGTGCCTCAATGTGTAAGGGACCACAGAAGCGAGGCTGGAGTTTGGATGTAAGGTGAGACAGGTTCAAGTTGCGTGTGTCAAGAAGCACCTGATCTCCGACTGCTACTGAGTGGTCACGTCACTGGCAATCGGCATACTGCTTCTGGGAGTTTTGCATCGTGATGAGACGTCGCTGAGTCTTCTCCCATAGCTGCTGCATAGTGGTGACGAAGTCATGTGCGGCTTGGACGTGTGCCGGTGTGGTTGGCTGCTGTGGTGTAAGTGGTTCCTGTCCGTAGCACAGGAAGAAAGGAGATTTCCTTGTGGCCGCATGTGACGCGTTGTTGTTGTAACGCATGTGTCCCAGTGGCTGACATCGTCTTTGCAAGCTGTGCGCAGTAACTGTTCAGCCACCTGATTGAGTCGCCCTGTTTGTCCGTCAGTCAGTGGGTGGTATGCTGAGGACATCGCAATTGTAGTCCCCAATAATCCCATGTGCTCCTTCCATAACTTACTCATGAATTTGAGGTCTCTGTCTGAGATGAGTGTAGCGGGGATGCCGTGGATGGTGATGATGCGGTCGAAGAAGAGGCGAGCAGTTGCTTCAGCTGTAGCTGTGGTGTTGGTCGCGATGAAGTGACCCATTTTAGAGAACTTGTCGATCACCACGAGTATAGCGTCATGCCCTCGTGAGGTCGAAGGAAGTCCCGTGATGAAGTCGAGCCTAACGACTTGCCATGGCTGCTCCGGTACGTGTAGAGGCTGAAGTAACCCTGCTTTTTTCTGCTTGCTACTCTTCATCCGCTGGCACGTGTCACATGAGGTGACGAACTGCTGCACGTCTGCTGCCATCCCGGGCCAGTAGTAATACTTCGCTATCCCTGCTAACGTCTTGTTGCTCCCGAAATGTCCCGCGTATGGTACGTCGTGAAACTCCTCCAGTAGGATCTGCCGTAGCGGGGCATAGTTCGGTACCCAAATCTTTCCTGAACCCTTCCTTACAGCTAAGTCTTTCTCCCACTGTAATAGCTTCTGTTTCCCTGCTATAGCAATCTCTGTGTACACGGAGTATCCATGTTGGAATAGACCCTTGAGCAGAGGGTTCATCCTGTCAAGCTGGATGCCTGCTACATGACAGGGGCAGCTCAACACGTCTGCTTTGTTGTGTAGCCCGGGCTTGTAGATGATGTTGCAGTGGAAGTGAGTTTCCAAGAAGTCCATCCACCGCAACTGTCGTCGTGAGAGCGTCGGCTATGAATTCAGATATTTAAGACTGCAGTGGTCAGTATAGACTGTAGTCTTGGCTCCCTCTAGGTAACACCTCCACGCCTTGAAGGCTATGACTATCGCTAAGACTTCCTTGTCATGGATGGGGTAGTTGAGTTCTGCTCCGTGTAACTTCTTACTGAGGTAGGGGATGGGCTGCAAACCGTGTCCGTGATCCTGCATCAGTACTGCTCCGACTACCTGGTCACTAGCATCTGCTTCCATTACGTAGTCCTTGTCTGGAACCGGTACGATGAATACTGGTGCTGTAGTCAGAGCTGTCTCTAGCTGCTCCATGGCTTGCTGATGAGGAGTATCCCATTTGTAGGGCGTATCATTTTTCAGTAGGTCGGTCAGTGGCGCTGCTATCTTAGCGTACTACGGCACGAACCTGTTGTAGTAGTTGGCGAAGCCTAAGAACTATTGCAAATCCTTCACGTTCTCCACATCTTCTTGACGACTTCGATCTTCCGCGGGTCCACGTGTACGCCCTCGGCACTCACCATGTGCCCGAGGAACTGTACCTTCTTCAGGGCGAAGTCGCTTTTAGATAGCTTCACATAGAACTTGTTTTTCCGCAGGATCTCAAACACCTTCCGCAGATGCTCCACGTGCTCCTTCAGGTTCTTGGAGTTGATGAGTATGTCGTCCAGGTACACCACTACGCACTCGTCTAGCAGGGGCCGCAGGATATGGTTCATCTCCGCTTGGAACGTCGCTGGTGCGTTGCAGAGTCCGAATGGCATCACCAAGTATTCGTAGGAGCCATATCTGATACGGAAACCCGCCTTGTTGATCGAGTTGTCTGCCATCTTGATCTGTCAGTAACCAAACCATAGGTCCAGCTTCGAAAAGACTGTTGCACCACGCAGTTGGTCTAGAAGATCGTCTATGCGCGGTATGGGGTATTTGTTTTTCACTGTCTGTTTGTTCAGTGCGCGGTAGTCGATGCACATCCGTAAACTGCCGTCTGGTTTTGGAGTAAAGAAAACTGGTGCACCGTAGGGAGAGGTGGATGGGCGGATCAATTGTCTGTCCAGTAGATATTCTATCTGCTTCTTCATGTCTGACAGTTTGGTCGGACTTAGTCGGTATGGTGCACGTGAGACGGTTTTTGCACCTGGTTCCTCCACGATCTCGTGCTCGTGGGTGCGTGCTGGAGGTACGCCTGCGGGTAGGTCGTCGGGCATTATATATTTGTACTGCTCCAAGACCTCCTTCACTGCTGCAGGTAGCTCCGAACTCGGCTTCTCCTCCTCTACTGGCCCTGTGCTAAGTAACTTGTGTTAAGTAACCCCTGCTACTCTCGTTCACCGTCTGTTCGAACCGTGCCAGTGTCGTTTCAGGAACACTCCCTGTATCCGTCCAGCTTCGCAACTCCACTCGTTTCCCGTTGTTGTAGATGCACACCTTCCTGTTGACCCAGTCGATCTTGGGGTTGAACCGCTTAAAAAAATCTCGCCCCAAGATGATATCTAAACCTTTGATGTTCGTGATCGGCAACATCGGCTTCCACCTCAGCGCCCCTATGTGCAGCTGTAGTGATGCTTTGCCGTGGATGAGAAGTTTCGTACCATCCACCATTATTGCCGTGAACTTGGTCTCCTCCGAAGGTTCTCCAATTTTCTCCAACGTCCCGCGGTCACATACTGAGTGAGATGCACCGTTGTCCACTAGTGCCTGGAGGCGTCGCCCTTTGCATAACACCACGTGGATTAGTGGTTTTTGTTGCGCTGAGTAGCCAAAGAGGGTCTCATTGATAGAATCATAGGATACATCAAAGATATTAACATCCCTATTTCCTACACCTGACTCAACACTTTTCACTTCCAACTTCACCTTGGGGGTAGGAGGATTTTTCTGAGGCTTGAACAACTTCTCCTGAGCCTGGAATTTTCCTATAAGCCTTTGCAGCTGTATAGGCTTCACCTGTGGGCAACGGGGAGCCTTAACACTGTGCTGCTGGGAGATAATATTAACTCCACGGAACACACGACCCTTTTCTACGCTCCACAAATACTTTGCCCAACTTCTCAGGTACCTGAATAATGTCTAAAGGCCTTTTCTTGGCCTCTAACTCTCCCCTGAATTTCTCAAAGGCTTGAAAACCACAAGAAGTAATATTCTTGGTTAAAGTATCTTTGTAGTATAACTTTAACGAATTCTTACTTTCGTGTGTGTTCGGCTGGAGTTTCCTGGTCGGTGCAGAGTTTTTTTTTCGCGGAGTCTCCATTTGCCTCGGCAATTTCCCCTGATGCCGGCCGGTCGTGACGTTTTATATTCGCGCCATCATTTTCTCCTTTTTTCGCCCGCTCCGAAGTCGCCACGTCGTCGCCCTTTTTCCCCTTTCGGATCTTTACGCGATCGCTAGGTCGATCCGCGGCTACTGGTGATTCCCATTTTTTTACTTCGGGGGTGCTGTACTGCTGCCGCCCAGCAATGCCGCTCGTGCTTTCTTCATTTTGTAGCACAACAAGATTGATGTCCGGCTGCGCTGCAAAATTCGTATTTTGCCGGCTGCTGCTTCTCATCAAATTTGTCGATATCCATTAGTTCGGTGAACGTGGGGGGTACCGATCGCTCCATGCCAAATGTACAGTTCGGCCCGTAGCGTCATGTTTCGGGTTGACCACGTGTCAACGCGTCGTATCGTTCAGCTGCACGTACGATGTCGCGGTAGCTACTGTAGTTCGCGGCAATGACCTTGTCAAACATTTATCATATAGCTTGTCTAGGCTATAGTGGGGTAGACACTAAGGGGTATAGTTTTCTAGGGTTTCCTACTTGTACCCATCCTTGTCCTATTTCATCTCATTCCTGTTTCTTCACATGGTATAGAGCGGGTTCCCTAGTGGGACCGTTTCTTCCTAAGGGCCCACCATTTTTTTTTTTTTCCTAACCTGCCCGAAGCGCGCTTCGCGCTCTGCCCTGCCCTACCCTCTCGCGGCCCCCTTAGCGGCCTGCCCTGCTCCTGAGGGCCGTCGCGACCTCCCTTTGCGGCCCCTACGCGGCCCCTTCGCGGCCCCTACGCGGCCCCTTCGCGGCCCCTTCGCGGCCCCTTAGCGCCCCCCCCCCCTTCGCGGCCCCTTAGCGGCCCCTTCGCGGCCCCTTAGCGGCCCCCCTTCGCGGCCCCTTAGCGGCCCCTTCGCGGCCCCTTAGCGGCCCCTCCGCGGCCCCATCGTGGCCCCGCCCCGTTGCCCGTAGCGGCCCCGCCCCGTTGCCAGTTGCGGCCCCGCCCCGTCGCCGCCCCGTCGCCCGTCGCAGCCCGTCCTCGGCCCTGGGCTGCGACCCGCCCTGCCTTCGGCGCGGCCCTCCTCGGCCCTGGGCGTCGACCCGCCGTCGCGGCCCCGTGCGGCCACCTCACCGGCAGGCACGGGCCTCCGCGGCTCTGCCGCCCCTTCGTCGCGGCCCCGCCCTGCCCCTATCTCCGTCGTGGCCTCCCATCTGCAGCAGCCGCCGGGGCGTGACCTGCAGCAGCTGTCGTCACTGCTGCCGCCGCCGAGTATGCAGCAGCCGGTGTGACAGCCACCGCCGCTGTCGCCGCCGACCCGGCCCTGCCCTGCAGCCGAGCCGCGGCCCTACCCTGCAGCCCTATTGCGGCCCCGACCCTGCCGGCGCACCACGGCCTTGCCCCACCAGTCGCGGCCTCCTACCCACCCGCCCCTGGTAAGCGCACTGTTGAGCCGCACAGCTTAGCCGAGTCGCACCACTGCTGCTGCTGCTAGCCTACTGCTGCTACTGCTAGCCTACTGCTGCTGCTGTCATGGCTAGTCCCAATGTTCTTACCTTCGATGCTGAGGGTCGAGCGGTCGACTTTGAGGTCTGGGTCGATGATCTGCAGCTTTTCCTACAGTGCGATAGCAAGGATGGCATCTCCCTGTTCGATCTCACGTCTGGTGCCTCTGCTGCCCCTGCTGCTGATGCTGACAGTACTGTTTGCTCGTATTGGACCACGCGCGATGCTGCTGCCCGCCTTGCTGTGCGTAGTCACCTGCCATCCACTGAGCGCGCGCACTTTAGTCAGTACAAGAGTGCTAAGACTCTGTACGACGCTGTAGTTGCACGCTACTCCTCCCCTGCCACTGCTGCCCTTAGTCGCCTCATGCTGCCGTACCTGTTCCCTGACCTCGCCGCCTTTGCCACAGTCGCTGACCTCATTACGCACCTCCGCACTAGTGACACCCGCTACCGCGCTGCGCTTCCTGCTGAGTTCTGCGCCAAGAACCCCCCCCCCCATGTACATCACCCTCTACTACCGAGTCACTCGGCTCCCTGACTCCCTTCGCTCGGTCAGGGACCACTTCCTCTCTGTTTTCCCCACCACACTCACCGTTGACCTCCTCGAGGAGCGCCTCCTTGCAGCAGAGAAGAGTATAGTCGCTGTAGGAGCCTCTCGTGGTGACCCTCGTGCCCCTTTCTTTGAGGGGTGCTCCCCTGTCCCCCTTTTGCCCTCTGTTGCCTCTGCTGCTGCTGTCGACCTCGTTGGCACTGAGTCGGTCGGCGCTGCGTCTGCTCCTAGCGGGAGGCGCCGCAACGGCAAGGGCAAGGGGGGCAAGGGCGCTGGAGGAGTTGGCGGGGGCGGCGGTGGTGGCGGTGGAGGCGGAGGAGGGGGTGGGGGTGGGGGCTTCGGTGGCGGCGGTGGAGGTGGAGGCGGCGGCGGCGGTGGCGGTGGGGGTGGAGGCGGCGGCGGCGGTGGCGGCGGCGGCGGAGGTGGAGCTGGTCGAGGTGGAGCTGTGCAGCGGGGACCCCAGCAGCAGCAGCGCTCTCGTGAGACCCCGTCGCCCCAGCAGCTTCGTGAGTGGTACGCAGGGCGCCATCGGTCTGGGGGTGCTGGTCCCTGTGCCTACGTCCTGCGCACCGGCGACCGCACTGGGGAGCCGTGCGGCGGGCCGCACGCCACCCAGCGCTGCTTCGGTGCCCTGACCGATGCCTGGCGTACCCAGTTCCCTGCCGCCACTGAGATCCCTCGCTGGGGTGATCTGCTCAAGTCGGGTGTAGCTATCCAAACATTTATCATATAGCTTGTCTAGGCTATAGTGGGGTAGACACTAAGGGGTACAGTTTTCTAGGGTTTCCTACTTGTACCCAACCTTGTCCTATTTCATCTCATTCCTGTTTCTTCACAGACCTGTCGGCGAATCTCCATTTTTAACCCTTCAGTGTACGCTTGGATTTTCTCGCCTTCGGTCACATCGGTGATGCGATAAAAAAGTTGCTCCATCTACTGCGTATACAGTGCTGCACTTGCCAGCTTCTTGTGTCGGTGACTCTGCTGCTGCGCCATATACACCGAATTTATCGGCTCAAATCTTTTGATGAGGTCTGACCCAAACTGTGCCCACGTTTTCTCCCCGCGGGCCACGTCACTGTAGTAAATCCACTCGAGTGCTGGTCCTCGCAGCAGTGTCACTGCGAGCCGAATCCTTGCTGCATCGTGTGTCGGGGTCGAACAGCCAATGGCCTCGAAATAAATTTCGAGGGTCGCCACGAATCGTCGAATGTCCGATCCTTTCGTGCTCGGATCGAACGCTTCGGGGAGCCTCGGGCGAGCTGCTTCGAGGTTCGGCGAAGGTGGTGCCACTGGTCCGTGAATTGTCGGTGTCGCCGCTGCTGCTGCTACTGTCGCTGCTACGTTCGGTGCTGCATTCACTGCTGTTGTGGCGGCTACCAATTGGTTTGTCAGGAGGGCTTCGATTCGCCGGATCGCCGCCTGTGTCTGCTCCACGTCGGTGCGAAGGCTGGCGATGTCGTGGGTGGTCGCGTAATTGTTGCCTTGACCCTCCATCCCTGACATTGCGTGTCCGAAAATCGAAAACGAGGGGGAGTGAAAAACACGGAACCGGTTTTACGTACCCAAAATCAGTGTTTAACAGTCGTCGCCCCCGCAGTTTTTGAAGGCTTGGTTTTAGTGGCCGAAAAAACTTCGCGTGTAAACGACTCTGATTACCAAGTGTGAGGATCTAGGATCGAGCTTAGAAAAGAGAGTTTGAATTCAATGATCCACCTGGGTACAACACGAGGCTATATATAGTCTCGACACAAGGCCAGTTACTTAGGTGTTATGCGAATTTTCTGAGGGTCGCGAAGCATCCCGAACAGAACCTTCCCGAACTCGGTAGAAAGCAATTCGGTGGGAACCGAAAGGCTTGAGTTCGGTACACGTAACCTGGTTTGGTGCTATAACTATAATAACATATAAGAATGTACCTAACCTAGGAAATCAAGCATATTTATGCATGATAAAATAACCCCAAGCTAGATATAGCATAATAAGCAAGCATAAGCCGTCGTACTCTCACAGAGACGCCATGTTCCAGGCCCTCTACACTAGTGCTGAGTTCCGTTGTCTTATTCCTTTCATTCGCCTTTTGTACGGGACACCCTCCGATCTCCTTTACCGGGCGAACGGAGGGGTGACCACTATACAATCGTAGCGCGGGACCCGCCAGGGCGACCCACTCAGCCCTTTCCTGTATGCACTCACACAGCACATGGCTCTACAGCCAGTTCTAGCTGAGGGCGATGTCCAGCTATGGTCATACGCAGATGACGCTTACGTGCTGGGCCCTCCTTCTCGAGTGCTACACCACTTCGTAGAGATTGTGAGGCACTTGCGCAAGCTGGGCCTTGCGGACCAGCTACACAAGTGTCTTGTCTATGGCAGGAATTTTGTGACTTCCAGGGAGGCGGAGGCCTTCGCGAGTCTAGGGATTGAGGTCGCTCGCAGAGGACTCACCGTCACGGGAGTGCCGGTGGAATCTGACGCTTTTGTGGACAGGAGCCTACCTGAGCGTCTGGAGAGGATGGGGCGCGTGTTGCCGTGGCTTCCGAGACTACGCCATCCCCAGACAGCGGCCCGTTTACTTTCGGCATGCGTCAGCACGCAACCGCAGTATCTGGCGAGGACGGTCCCTCCAACCCCGGCTGTACGTGCAAGTTTTGCACGGTGGGATGAGCGGTTGGGAGAGACCTTTCAGCATCTCCTGGTGCCTGGGACTTGGACTTGCAGAGAGGACGTTCTTGAGACTGCCCTGGACCAGATCTACCTCCCCATACGTCTAGGGGGTTTTGGCATCCGACGCATGGAGCGTATTGCCCCAGTGAGTTATGCATGCTCTTGGGTATAGTGCGCGCCGATCCTTTGCTCCCTCCCAGTGTGCGGCGCGAGCTTCCGACAGAGCTTCGCATCGGATGATGTTGACCAGATCGATCGATCACTGCGGACGGCGCTGGAGGGCCTCCCACGTGACACCCTCTCTCTCTTCCCCCCCTGGCCCTCTTGTGTCTCTGCTGCCCCTGATTCTCTTTTCACATGAGTGAGCCGTGTCTTGGAGGTGCGGGCCTTGGAGTCAGTCCGGGCCCGTCACACTAACCCCTTGCACCTTGCCCGTTTGACATCCATTCAGGGCACAGGTGCAGGCGCGTGGTTGACGGCGGTGCCGTACGCAGACTCGCTGCGCATCCCAGAGGCGCAGTGGCAGGTGGCCTCAGCTTTCCGTCTCGGCCTCCCTATCCCCCAACTAGCCCTCGCAGGTCGGTGTTATTGTGGGCAGGCGATCGACGACATGGCGGTACCTCACCACGTGGTGCGGTGCTCCCGCTTCGGCGTCGCCACGGTCATCCACGACACCGTGAAATACATGCTTCGGGACTTTGCTTCCGAGGCAGGCTTCGCGGTGAAGGTGGACGACACCACTTTGATTCTGCACCTGGAGGCAGCTAGAGCGCGACTGCAGGGACTCTCGGGGACGGGGGACGGGGTACCGGGACAGTCAGGGGCACCGTGGGGACAGCAGCAGCAGCAGGGTGGGCTCGGTCGAGGGGCTGGTGTGCAGGAGGGCCAAGAGGGGCAGGATGGGCTGGCTAGTGGGGGAGAGGAGGGGGGACAGCAGCAGCAGCGGCAGCAGCAGCAGCGGCAGCCGCAGAAGCAGCAGCTAGGCCAGCAGGGGCAGGAGGGGCAGACCCATAGGGGTGAGGAGAGGGGACAGCATGGACAGCAGCAGCGGGGCCAGCAGGGGCAGGAGGGGCTGGCTAGTGGGGGAGAGGAGAGGGGACAGCAGCAGCAGCAGCAGCAGCAGCAGCAGCAGCAGCAGCGGCGGCAGCAGCAGCAGCAGGGCCAGCAGGGGCAGCAGCAGCAGGTTTGTAGGGGAGAGGAGAGAGGGCAACAGCAGCAGCACCAGGAAGGTCAGTAGGGTCAAAAGGGGCGGCAGCAGGAGGGTCAGCATGGGCAGCAACAGGAGGATCAGCTAGGGGAGCGGCGTGAGGGTCAGCAGGGGCAGGCTGGCTGGGAGGAGGAGAGGAGACAACAACAGCAGCGACGACAGCAGGAGGGCCAGCAGGGGCAGGAGGGGCAGGCCAGTAGGGGAGAGGAGAGAGGACGGCAAGAGCAGCAGCAAGAGGGTCAGCAGGGGCAGCAGCAGGAGGGTCAACAGGGGCGACAGCAGGAGGGTCAGTGGGGGTGGGCTACTAGGGAAGAGGAGAGGGGACAGCAGCGGCAGCAGCAGCAGCAGCAGCAGCAGCAACAGCAACAGCATGGCCAGCAAAGGCAGGAGGGGCAGGTTGGTGGGGGAGAGGAGAGAGGACAGCACAGCCAGCAACAGGAGGTTCAGCAGGGGCAGGAGAGGCCGGTGAGTGGGGTAGAGGAGAGGGGACAGCAGGGGCAGCAGTGGGATGGCCAGCAAGGGCAGGTGGGGTTCCGGTTCCAGGGGGCGACCCAGCCCTTGGGTGCGGGCTGGTTCGGGGAGAGAGGGAGAGAGGAGGTGGCGGGGGACACGACTGCGGGAGCGCAGGGGTTAGGAGGGGAGGGTATGGAGGGGGGGGATAGGGCAAGGGTGTCGGGGAGTTTGGGGTTGGGGAGAGGGGATGGGAGGAGGCAGGTGGCTGGGGGAGAGGATAGAGGGGCAGAGACGACAAGGGAGGAAGCACAGAGGGACTAGGCACAGCAGCAGCCAGTACAGCAGCAAAGGCAGGCTGGACGCACAGGCCGCAAAGGGACACCAGCCCGCATTCCAGACCTGACTTGCTGCGATATAGAAAAAACTTTGATGGTGTTGGTAGACGTCTCCATTGCAGATCCACAGCAACAGGGGAATACTGGGCTTAGACGAGTGGCCCCAGTGCAGATACGTGTTGCAGCAGCTAGACGAGTACAGGACAAGTTGCGGGATTGGGCACCGCATCTAGAGGGATTACAACCACCGCCACATTTTTATGCATGTGTAGTGGAGACGTTTGGGTTTCTCTGCGAGCCAATGAGGCAGTTTCTAGGGCTTTGTGCGCGGCGGATTGCACAGTGGTGTAAAGACTTGGGAGGGGGGGGATGACGGGTCCGCAAGGATTTTCGAGACCGGACTCACTACACGACTTTCCGTGGCACTGCAGTGAGCGCAGGCTCAGAGTATTATACTGCATGCGGTGCGGCAGTTGGGAGGGTCAGACGATGGGTGGATGCCCGCACCAGTCCCTTTGGGTGCAAGGCAGGGCAGTTGGCACCACATTGTGGGAAATAAGAGTTAGAATAGAAGTTGATGCTTTGATTGAGAATGATGGGGGTATACATAGTTGGGGTTTGGATACTAGCCTAGGTTGGCATTATTGGCCCCCAACCAAGAAGTTGGGTTGGGTGATTATTGGTGGGGTCCAATAATGTTGGCCAAGGTGGGGTTGGGCCAACATTATTGGAGGGAGCCAACATTTCTACCCAACCCAACCTTTTGGTGTCCAATAATTGGACCAAGGTTGGGTTCCAACCTACAAACTGGGTTGCCCCTGTTTGTACACCCAAACTAAGTTTGGGTGCTTATCTCTAGCCTATCCTATAGCATATATGCAGGTTGCAAGAGGAGAGATATTCTAACACAACCCCTTAACCTGCAGATATGTGGAAAGGCTGGAGAGTAGCAACCCCTGAATCAAGGCACGCCGGGAGGGGCGAGGCCGATGAGACGGAGAAGAGCAGAGTGCGCAGGGCGGAGAAGGGCTTTGGTAAAGATATCAGCCAAGTTGGCCGCAGCAGTGATCTTGCGGACGGCAAATGAGGCCTTGCTGGACGAGGTCACGGATGAAGAAGTAGCGGAGCTCGATGTGCTTGGAGCGGCCGTGAAAGACTGGGTCCTGGGTGAGATGGATGGTGCTGGCATTGTCACACCAGAGTGTGGGACAGTGCTGCGGGGCACCAAGCTCGGCTAGAAGAAAGCAGAGCCAATGGGACTCTTGTGCAGCCATGGTGCCAGCATAGAGTTCGGCTTCGCAGGAGGAGAGGGCAACGGCAGATGAGCGAGTAGAACGCCAGCTGATAAGTCCGCTGCCAAGCGTGAAGCCATAGCCTTGTGAGGAGCGGCGGTCTGGCTAGGAGTCCGCCCAGGAGGAGTCACTGAAGCCAGAGAGAAGGGGAGGGGAGGAACCACCCAATGTGAGGGCGTGATCCTTGGTGCCTCGGAGGTAGCGGAGAACTCGCTTGGCGGCAGTCCAGTGTTCCTCAGTGTGGCGGCCGGAGCCGACGAACCGAGCGAGGACGCTGATGGGATAGGCAACGTCGGGGCGAGTGCACATCATCGCGTACATCAGCGACCCGACGAGTTCGGCATAGGGACGGGAGGAGGCGGAGGGGGAGGTGGGTGGCGCCAGCTGGTGACCGAAGGGGAGGGGGGTGGAGACCGGTTTGGCCTGCGCCATCTCGAACTTCTCCAGCACTTGGCCGATGTAATGGGACTGGGAGAGGGTGATGGTGCGGGCGGATCGGTCGCGTGTGATGATCATACCAATATAGTTCTCTCTCTCTCTCTCTCTCTCTCTCTCTCTCTCTCTCTCTCTCTCTCTCTCTCTCTCTCTCTCTCTCTCTCTCTCTCTCTATAAATGTATATACATATATATGTATATATATATTTATCTCTCTCTTGTCAGAATGTTATGTTTGTCTAGCCTGCAGTGGGGTACTCAATAGCGAGTACAGCCCAATCTAGGGTTTGCTATATGTACTCAACTGCCTGCTAGTGAAGGCCCCTTCTCTGTTTCATCATTCATTCGTTCCATATTCTAACATCTCTCGCTCTCTAACTCTCTGTCCCTCTATCTCTCCCTCCCTCTCTCTCTCTCTCTCTCTCTCTCTCTCTCTCTCTCTCTCTCTCTCTCTCTCTCTCTCTCTCTCTCTCTCTCTCTCTCTCTCTCTCTCCCCCTCTTGCACTCTCCTCAATTTCTGCCATTTCTTCTAAAGTCAGCCCATGGCGAGGTTGTTTGCCCTTTGATTCCTCCTCTTAGTGTCTAAATATTCAGTTTCTTGTGGCTTCATTGCCTCCCATATCCTCCTAGAGGTGTGGGGTGGAAGACTCAAGAGCAACCAAGTGCACAATAAATTTTATAAATGAAAAGAACAACTCCATAGAGCTTGTAAAGAGCTTCTAGGCAAACGCCCTTAGACCCTCAATGGTCTATCTCTCCTAAAAATATTCACAGCAAAATTAAACGGAAAGAGATCGACTTCATGATGCTCTACAGAGCTTCTAGGCAAACGCCTTAGACCCCACATGGTCTTTCCCCCTAAGGGCTAGCCAAACGGCAATTGCTACATAAAAACAGCCCAAGGGGCACGGCCAACGGCCTTCGTTGTACTTGTACCCAACTCTTTCATAGTTCATTCATTCTCGTTCTTTATTTTGACATGGTTTCAGAGCAGGTCCTTCGCTAGGACCGTTTTTTTTCCTTGGGCCCACCACAGCCCTGCCCCACTAGCAGCCCCTCGCGACCCTCATGCCGCACCTACTGCCTCGCGCGCCGCCCTCGTGCGGCCCTCCTCTCGACCATAGGCCCCGGCCTGTCGCCCGTCGCCCGTCGCCCCTAGGCCCGAGCCCGTCGCCCCTAGGCCCGCGCCCGTCGCTCCTAGCCCCGGCCCGTCGCCCGACGCCCCTAGGCCCCGGCCCGTCGCCCATCGCCCCTAGGCCCGCGACCGTCGCCCCTAGTCCCGGCCCGCGCCCGTCGACCCTGGCCCCGGCCCATCGCCCGACGCCCCTAGGCCCGCGCCCGTCGCCCCTAGCCCCGGCCCGCGCCCGTCGCCCCTAGCCCCAGCCCGTCGCCCGACGCCCCTAGGCCCCGGCTCGTCGCCCGTCGCCCCTAGGCCCGCGCCCGTCGCCCCTAGCCCCGGCCCGTCGCCCGACGCTCCCTAGGCCTCGGCCCGTCACCATTCGCCCCTAGGCCTGCGCCCGTCGCCCCTAGCCCCAGCCCGCGCCCGTCGCCCCCGGCCCCGGCCCGTCGCCCCCAGGCCAGTCGCCCCGGCCCGTCGTCCCTCGGCCCGTCGCCCCTAGGCCCGTCACCCCTAGGCCCGTCGCACCGGCCCGCCGCCCCTAGGCTCGTCGCCCCGGCCAATCGCCCCTAGGCCCGTCGCCCCGGCCCGTCGCCCCGTCCTGTCGCCCGTCGCCCCGGCCCGTCGCCCGTCGCCCCGGCCCGTCGCCCCTAGGCCTGTTGCCCCGGCCCGTCGCCCGTCGCCCCCCTAGACCCCGGCCCGTCGCCCGTCGCCCCTAGGCCCCGGCCAGCCCGTCGACCCCAGGCCCCTTGCGCCGCCTCTTGCGGCCCGCCCCTTCGCCCCTGCAGCCCGCGAGCCGCCCTTGCAGCCCCGCGCGCCGCCCCTGGTGGCGCCCTAGCCGCCCCTGCTGCCCTGCTTGCCACCCCTCTCTGTTGCCTGCCCTGTTCCCTGCGCTCCCGGCTTCTGCCCGCCCTGCGTGCTGCGCCGCTATGGCCTTTCTCCGCGTTCTAGCGTTCGATCATGAGGGCCGCCCGATCCAGTTTAACACGTGGCTTGACGACCTGCAGCTGTACCTACTGAGCGACTCTAGGGACAGCGTTTCGTTGTTTGACCACACGACAAGTGCTGCTCCCGCCCCTCCCGCCACACCTGACAGTGCGACTCGCTCACAGTGGCTTACTCGTGACGTTGCTGCTCGCTTAGCCATTCGCAACCACATGCCGTTAGCCAAATGCGCTCACTTCGGACAGCACAGGCACTGTACAACGCTGTAGTCGCCCGTTACTCCTCGCCTGCCACTGCTGCTCTAGGCCGTCTTCTACTGCCCTACCTGTTTCCAAAGCTGTCCGCCTTTGCCACAGTAGAGGACCTCGTTTCCCACCTTCGCACTAGCAACGCTCGCTACCGCGCTGCCCTCCCAGCAGAGTTCCTTGACAGGAACCCGCCCCCGATGTACATCACTCTCTACTTTATAGTCACCCGCCTCCCTGACTCTCTTCGCGCTGTCAGGGACCACTTTCTCGCACTTGACCCTACAGCCCTCACCGTTGACCTACTCCAGTAGCAACTCCTTGCAGCTGAGACTAGTGTAGTCGCTGTAGGTGCTGCTCGTGGCACTCTGCGCACGCCCTTCTTTGAGGGGTGCTCCCCCTCCCCCCTTGCCCCCTCCTACGCCTCTGCTGCTGCTGTTGACGTCCTTGGTGCTGAGGATGTCGGGGCTGCTTCTGCTAGTGCGAAGCGCCGCAGCAGCAAGGGCAAGGGTGGCAAAGGTGGTGGTGGTGGCAGCGGGGGTGGTGGTGGGGTCAGCAGTGGAGGTGGTGGAGGCAGTGGAGGTGGTGGCAGCGGTGGGAGTGGTGGCGGGAGTGGGGGCTTTGGTGGCGGCGGTAGAGGCAGCGGTGGGAGTGGCGGTAGTGGCAGCGGTGGGAGTGGTGGTGGTCGGACTGGAGCTCAGCGTGGAGGTTCTATAGGAAACCAGAGGCAGCAGCAGCAGCAGCGTCGGAGCGAGACCCCGTCGCCCCAGCAGCTTTGTGAGTGGTTTGCTCAGCGTAGGGCGTCTGGGGGTAGTGTTAGCTGCCCGTATGTCATTCGCACGGGTGACCGTGCTGGTCAGACATGCGGGAAGCCTCACACTCAACACGGCTACTTCTCCTGCCTAGACGACGCTTGGCGCGCAGAGTTTGGTGACGAGGCCGAGCGCCCCCGCTGGGCAGAGTTGCTTAGGTCTGGAGTTGCTATCTTTGACCTAGACTATGATGCTATCCTTGCTGCTATGTATGCTTTCTCTGTTAGTGCTGAGGGTGACTGTTACCTGTGTGTGCCGCCTGACCCAGGTATAGAGGCTGCTGCTCTTGGTGCTAGTGAGTCTGTTCTCCCAAGTACTGCACCTGCTGAGGCCTTACACACCTTCACACTTGACTCAGGTGCCTCACGCTGTTTCTTTCGCGACAGCACCGCCCTCACTCCTCTCTCTGCACCTGTCCCGGTCAGGCTGGCTGCCCCCCCCGCGCCCCAGTCCTTGCCCGTTCCTCCACTGTGCTCCCCTGTCCGGTGGTTCCGTCCAGCTCACTGTCAGGCCTTCACCTCCTCTCGTTCTCTACGATCTTGGTGAGTACTGCTGCCCTCCCGGACGCGATGGTCACTACCACCAATCCTGGGGGTCAGCGTGTGTCGATCTGCACGTGTACACGGACGGGCCGTCACCTGGCCACGTTCACTCGTCGGCCAGGGTCGAGTCTGTACACACTGGCTACCGGTAGCTGCGTCTGCCTAGGTGTCCGCATCAGGTCAGATATCTCCCCCTTGCCCGTGTCGCCTCCTGTCGCACCACACCCTTCTGTGGCACCACCGCCTGGGTCACCCCTCCCTGCCACGCCTTGGTGGCATGCACTCCCGCCTCCTTGTCTCTGGTCTTCCCAGGTCTCTGCCTCCCCTCCCGCCCTCGCCTGCCCCGCCCTACCTTCCTTGCGTCGAAGGGCGGCCGCGCGCCGCTCCTCACTCCTCGTTTCCCCCGACGACTGCTCCCCTGCAGACTTTCCACATGGACGTGTGGGGCCTAGCCCGCGTCAGTGGACAGGACCGCGAGCGCTACTTCCTGCTGGTTGTTGACTACTACCCGTGTTATACCACGGTCTTCCCCTTGTGCAGCAAGGGTGAGGTCCCTGGTGTCTTGATCCCTTGGATCTGCGCAGTCCGTCTCCAGCTCCGCGAGTGGAACCGTGAGGGCCTTCCTGTCCTCCGTCTGCACTCTGACAGAGGTGGTGAGTTCTCCTCCGACCTCTTGCGGGACTTTTGTCATGGGGAGGGCATTCTCCAGACGTTCACGCTTCCGGACTCCCCTCAGCAAAATGGGATTGCTGAGCGCCGCATTGGCTTAGTCATGGAGGTCGCTCGTACCTCCATGATCCATGCGGCTGCTCCCCATTTTCTGTGGCCGTTTGCGGTCCGGTACTCTGCGCATTAGCTCAACCTCTGGCCCCGTGTCTCCTTGCCGGAAACCTCGCCTACACTGCGTTGGACGGGGAAGGTTGGCGATGCGTCGGTGTTCCGGGTATGGGGTTCTCGTGCCTTTGTTCGCGATACATCCGTGGACAAGCTCTTTGCCCGTGCTATTCCCTGGGTCTTCCTTGGCTTTTCCCCTGACGCGCCTGGCTGGCAGTTTTACCACCCCACCTCGTGCCATATCTTCCCCTCTCATAACGTCACGTTTGACGAGTCGGTTCCCTTTTACCGTATCTTCCCCTACGGCTCTGCCCCTCCCCCACCCCCGCCGCTCTTCCTTGCTCGAGGTCCCCCTCCGGTAGACCGCCTCCCCCCTCAGGGTCCTGCTCCCTCAGGTGTGTCTCAGGTAGACCCTCTCCCTGGTACTGCGCCTGTTGAGGTAGCTGTCGGCTCAGGTGCTCCTCGTGGTGCTGCGTCTGGGGGTGCTGCGTCTAGGGGTGCGGAGCCTGGGGGTGCTGAGTCTGAGGGTGCCGGGTCTGGGGGTGTTGAGCCTGCGGGTGTGGAGCCTGGGGGTGCTGAGCCTGAGGGTGTGGCGCCAGGGGGTGCTGAGGCTGAGGGTGCGGAGTCTGGGGGTGCTGAGTCGAGGGGTACCGCTTCTTCTGGAGGTCCTGCTGGTGCTTCGCCACGACTGTCTCCCCGGCCGGAGCCTCTCTCCCCGCAGCAGCTGCGCGAGTGGTTTGCTCAGCGCACCCGCCTTCGGAGTGGAGCTGCCGGAGCTGGAGACACTGCCACTGGAGACACTAGAGCTGGAGGTGCTGGAGTTACTGCTGAAGCTGGTGGTACCGGAGGTGCTGCAGCTGCTGGTCCCGGAGGTGCTCGTACCAGGGGAACTGGAGCTGCCAGGACTGGTGGTGTTGGGGGAGCTGGAGCTGGAGACACTACGGAGCCTGGAGCTGCTGGGGCTGGAGGAGCTGGAGCTGTTGGCGCTGGAGCTGGAGGCACTGGCGCAGGAGGCGCTGGAGCTGGAGGAGCTGGAGCTGTTGACCCTGGAGCTGGAGGTGCTGGAGGCACTGTGCGGCCGCGACCGTACTTCGTTCCCCTTCTTCAGCAGGTTCTTAGTGTCCCGTCTTCTACTGGCCTTACTCCTCCCTTACTGTGTCCACCGCCTGACCAGTCACAGCCGCCGTTACAGCCAGCCTCCTTACTGCCTGCTCCTTCTCCTTACACTGAGCAAACTGGCGGTCTTTCGGAGCATCGTGAGCAAGCGTCTTATCCTGCCTCTCCTGTTCGCACTGGTCGTTGCGTTCCTTGTCCGCGTCCCCCTCATGTCCCCGACACACACGCTATGGCACTTCGTCCTTCCTCTGTTCCACTGCGTGTTCCTCTGCCGCCTCCTCCTGGGTCCTCTCTTCCTGCAGTCCCTGACCCTGAGTATAACCGCGCTTGTGCTGCCAGTCCCACTGTCTATCGTCTCCTCACCACTGTTGTTACTGTCCCTTCCTCTGAGTCCACTATTGTGTCTGCCCTCGTTGCTTAGCTGGTTGACTTTGCTGCTGCCTGTTGTCTGGACTACGCCTCTGATCTTGTTGCTGAGTCTGAGTCTGCCAGTCCTCCGTCCGTCGAGGGTGAGTGTTTTCTTGGCACGGACGTCCTTGAGGACAGGCAGGAGGACTTTGAGTGTCTTGCAGCTGCTGTACCTCGTTTCGCTTCCACACTGCTTGCCCCTGAGGGAGACCCGGATGCACCAGACATCCCGACCCCGCGCTCTTACGCAGAGGCGATTACGGGTCCCTACTCCTCTCAGTGGCAGGTTCCCATGGATGCCAAGATGGCATCCTGGAAGTCCACAGGCACCTACGTCAACGCATTTCCCCCGTCTCGGGCGAACATAGTCGATGGCATGTGGATTTTCAGGGTGAAGCGGCCGCTGGTTTCTCCGCCTGCCGTCAAGGCGCGTTACGTTGCTAGAGGCTTTAGTCAGCGACAGGGGGTCGACTACTTCCATACCTTCTCCCCCACCCCGAAGATGACTACTCTTCGGGTGTTGCTGCACGTCGCTGCTCAGTGTGACTACGAGTTACACTTTGGACTTCAGTACAGCTTTCTTGCAGGGCAGCTTGCACGAGGAGATATGGCTGCGCCGCCCACCTGGCTTCACTGGGTCGTTTCCTGCAGGTACCCAGTGGAGCCTCCGGTAGCCAGTCTATGGTCTCCGCCAGGCGCCTCGCGAGTGGCACGACACACTGAGGACTACACTTGCGGCTCTGGGGTTTACTCCTTCTACTGCTGACCCATCGCTGTTTCTACGCACTGACACATCGTTGTCGCCGTTCTACGTCCTCGTGTATGTCGACGACCTGGTCTTTGCCCCTGCTGACATTGAGACACTGACCCTTGTGAAGTCGGAGCTGCAGAAGAGACACACCTGCACTGACTTGGGTGAACTGCGCAGCTATCTTGGCTTGCAGATCACCCGGGACAAAGCACGGCGCACCATCACACTGACTCAGTGACACATGGTGCACCAGGTCCTTCAGCGCTTCGGCTTCCAGTTCTCCTCGCCACAGCCCACTCCTCGCTCTCAGCTCCACCTTCGGACGAGTCCGTAGAGCCGAGTGGTCCGTACCTAGAGCTTGTCGGTTGCCTCATGTACCTGATGACGTGCACACGACCTGACCTCGCATACCCTCTCAGCCTCATGGCTCGCTATGTGGCTCCTGGTAGGCACCGAAAGGTGCACTGGGATGTTGCGAAGAGGGTACTGCGTTACTTGTGCAGTACGTCGGGCATGGGGCTCGTGCTTGGAGTACAGGGTCCAGTTGTCCTCACTGGTCACGCAGACGCTTCTTGGGTTGACGACTCAGCTACGTAGCGGTCGTCACAGGGTTACATCTTCAGCCTCGGTTCCGGCTCTGTTTCCTGGCGGTCTATCCGCTCGTCTTCGGTTCTCAGCTCTAGTTGTGAGGCTGGGATCTACGCAGGGGCCATGGCTGCACAGGAGCTACGCTGGCTCACCTACCTGCTGACTGACTTGGGAGAGCAGCCTCGTTCGCCTCCAGTTCTGTACGTAGACAACAAGGCCATGATTGCCTTGTGTCAGGAGCACAGACTGGAGCACCGAACGAAGCACATCGCTCTGCGATACTTCCTTGCTCGAGAGTTGCAGCAGCGTGGCCAACTTCGTCTTGCGTACGTGGCCACTAGGGTCAACACTGCTGATGTATTCACCAAGGCACTTCCTCTAGGTGATCATCAGCGTTTCTCTATTGTTTTAGGCCTTGTGCCTACTTTGCCTCACTTGGTCACTGCGTGACTTTGCTTATACTGTGATCTATATATATACCTGCATGCTTACACTTGCTAGGGTATGATCACTTTTTTGGTTGTTCTTTTTATATAACTCTGCATGTGAACTGGCATTGTGGCCCTTTGCTTGTGCTCGGACTGTGTGGTGACTTTGTGATCCAACCTGAGCTTGCTTTGCTTTTCTTGACTGGTCTTGTAACCACTTGTTCTCCCCCACTTTGCCTATGGGGGTGTGTCAGAATGTTATCGTGCTTACATTTGTGTAGGCTATAGTGGGGTAGCCCATAAGAGGTACAACCCAATTAGGGTTAGTACTTGTACCCAACTCTTTCATAGTTCATTCATTCTCGTTTGGTATTTTGACAGCCGTGCCAAATTTGCCGCCAAACCCCGTGGGGCCTCGGCCTCCAAGGGAAGTGCCGCGACCATAGGGGCCTTGGGCACGCTTCATTGCTGCCACATCCGCGACTGCCTGCTTGAAGGGGTGCAACGTCTGCACACTCTTCTGCTGGTAGAGCTTGAAGCGATGTGCCGTCTTGAAGTCGGAGGCGTCGGCAACTTGGAGGAGTTCGAAACGATCGACGATGAGCGTGTACGCCTCATCAAAGTGCTTGAGAGCGCCAGCGGTGTCACCGTTGCGTATCTTGTGCACCGAGTGCTTCAGGTACGCGCGCAGGTCCTCCAGAAATTCAGCTTGCTCGCGTACGCCGACGTGGTTAAATGAGGAAGCGGGGATGGTGGGGTTGGTGGACGGGAGTGGTGGAACATGCTCGGCGGGTGCAGGAAAATTAGTGTGTGCTCGGCGGCACTTCGTCTTCAAAGTCGCTGCCATCGTTGACGTTGTTGGGCGCGACGGCAGCAGCGTGTTCCCTTACCGCGCGAGGGACTTCTGGTGCGCGAGCGTGACATGCCAAATCGTTTCTTGCATTTGCGTTTTTAGCAGATGCAGAAATTGTAGTCGCTGCAGCCGTAACCGCGGGCGACTACTGCTGTAACAAAGCCAAAAGCGCTTGGACTTGGTCAGAAGTTGACGCAGGAGTCAATGCTGGGGCGGTCGTCGCGTCAGAAGTTGACGCAGTCCTGCGCCTCTGGCGCTGACGTGACGGTCCAGCCACGGGTGCTGGCGCGTGCTCAGCATCAGGCGCGTGACGCGCCACATGTGCTGCAGGCGCCGTCGTCGCCACTTGCGCCACAGATGCCACAGGCGCCACAGGCGCCACGGGCGCCGAAGGGTGCTGCCGGATGGGGGTGCTGATGGCGTTTTTGTTGACTTCGCCACTGCACAGCTAAGTTTCGACGCCAGCGGGTGCGATGTCTTCGTTGTCCGCCCGTTGCTTGTTGCGGCGGACGCCCGTAATTTCACGGGCGTTGTCCGTGTTGTCCGGACGATTAGGGGCGTTAGCGTTTCAAGACTCGCCTCGGTTAAGCTTGGTTATCGTTCAAAATGTCAGACAGAAGCGTGGAGTGAGATTGAAAGCACGGAAGGCTTTTCACCCTCGCCAGGTTGAAGTCCGAAAAAATCGGGAGGATTTTAGATCTCCGAAAATATCAGGATGGGAGTTCGAACTGAGAATTGAACTTGTGCGATTGTAAAATGAGAGACGTGGGTGGGGGAAGAATGACCCCAGCCCCACATTATATATTCGGAGAAGGCGAGTACCGCGCTTCGACGATGCACAAAATTGGGTTATAGTCAGCCTCGCTTTTACAATACGCAAATTTGAAAGAGATAAACGCTTAGAAATTTTTCATGTCTGTGGGTGTGTGTAGGCTGTAGTGGGGGTAGCCCATAAGGGGTTCAACCCAATTAGGGTTAGTACTTGTACTTAGTTCTATCTCAATTCAACCATTCTCGTTCAGTATTTTGACATGGTTTCATAGCAGATCATGTTCCAATACCTTTTTTTTTTAGGGCCCACCGAATAGTTCCCTGCCCGTAGCGCG
Organism: Closterium sp. Naga37s-1; assembly: GCA_947471745.1. Taxonomy (NCBI): domain Eukaryota; kingdom Viridiplantae; phylum Streptophyta; class Zygnematophyceae; order Desmidiales; family Closteriaceae; genus Closterium; species Closterium sp. Naga37s-1. The sequence continues at coordinate 749,388 of CANJKZ010000431.1, forward strand.
TTACCCTGCTCGTAGCGCCCTACCCTGCCCATCGCGCTGCCCCACCAGTCGCGCTGCCCCACCAGACGCGCTTCCCTGCCCTGCCCGTCGCGCCGCCCTGCTGGCCGCGTGCCGCCCTGCTAACTGTCGCGCCGCCCTGCCCTGCCCGTCGCGCCGCCCTGCCCTGCCCGTCGCGCCGCCTTGCTGGCGCGCGCTTCCCTGCCCTGCCCGCGCACCGCCCTGCTGGCCGCTCGCTGCCCTGCCCTGCCCGCGCGTTGCCGTACTGGCCGCCACGCCGCCCTGCTGGCCGCCGCGCCACCCTGCCCTGCCCGCGCGTCGCCCTGCTGGCCGCCGCGCTGCCCTGCCCTGCCTACGCGCCGCCCTGCCCTAGCCGCGCGCCGCCCTTCCTTGGCCGTGCGCCGCCCCGCCCTGCCCTGCGCGGTTCCCTAGTGCCCGCGCACCGCCCTGCCCGTCACGCCGTCCTGCTACCTGCGCGCCGCCCTTCCTTGCCTGCGTGCTGCCCTACTGATCGCGTGCCAACCTGCTCTGCCCGCTATGGCTTCTCTCAGTGTTCTCACCTTCGATCCTGAGGGCCGTCCGATCCAGTTTGAGACCTGGCTAGACGACTTACAGCTGTACCTACAGAGCGAGTCTAGGGACGGCGTCTCCTTGTTTGACCACACGTCTGGGACCTCTCTCGCTCCTCCCGAGACAGATGACAGTGCGACTCGCTCACAGTGGCTTACCCGTTACGCTACTGCTCGCCTCACCCTTCGCAACCACCTGCCGTTAGCCGAACACGCGCACTTTGGCCAGCACAAGGCTACTAAAGCACTATTTGATGCTTTAGTCGCTCGTTACTATTCGACTTATGCTGCCCTACCTTTTTCCCGAGCTGTCAGCCTTTCCCACAGTAGACGACCTCATCACCCACATTCGCACTAGCGACACTCGCTACTGCGCCGCACTTAAAACCGAGTTTCTAGACAAGAACCCCCCCTCCATGTACATCACACTTTACTCCATCGTCACCCCCCTCCTTGACTCTCTTCGCGCAGTCAAGGACCTCCTGATCGCCCTTGACCCCACGGCCCTCACTGTCGACCTGCTCGAGAAGCACCTCCTTGCAGCTGAGACTAGCATAGTCGCTGTAGGTGCTGCTCCTGGCACTCCTCGCACTCCCTTCTTTGAGGGGTGTTCCCCCTCCCCCCTTGCCCCCTCTTTCGCCTCTACTCCTGCTGTTGACTTCCTTCGTGCTGAGGAGGTCGGGACTGCGTTTTCTCCTAGTAGGAGGCGCCGCAGCGGCAAGGGCAAGGGAGGCAAGAGTGGTGGGGGTGGCAACGATGGATGCGGTGGTGGAGGTGGTGGAGGCGGTGGAGGTGGCGGAGGTGGCGGTGGGAGTGGTGGTGGGAGTGGAGGCGTCGGTGGCGGCGGTGGTGGTAGCGGTGGGAGTGGTGGCGGGGGCAGTGGTGGCGGCGGCAGTGGTGGCGGTCGGGGTGGAGCCGTTCAGAGGGGAGGTTCTGGCGGTGGCCAGCGGCAGCAGCGGCAGCGTCCGCGCGAGACCCCAACATCACAAAAACCCTATGCCAAGTTTGGACGAATTTTGATTTCGATTGTCTTCGCGTAAAAAAATCCGGATTCAATTTGGACCGATGGTTGGAGTCATTTGATAGGAGCTCCGAGACACATCTCGCGACAACGTTTGGCTCGGTTCAAGTTCCAATTTGGCACGCGTGGTCTTCCGGATGACATTCGGGTGCAATCCGTTTTGTTGCAAATTCGTGACCAAATTATTCAAAACTAAATTCTGTTTTTGTTTATTTTGGATATTGAGGATTTTTAAATTTGCATTTATTATTGCGGTTTACAACAACCATTATTCAGCATTCTACTAGCTACAATCAGTCTTAGCACCAGGTCAAATAGCCTACGCACTGGCGGGCCTTGAAAGCGCCCGGTGGGTAAGGACGACATCTCCAAGGTCGCCATCGTCGATGAGGAACTTGTTCGGAAAGACGAACGCACCCCTCGCCGGATCGTGGGGGATCCTCCGCTCCACGACAGCAAAGTGGATCATCTGTTTGACCTTTTGGCACCACTCCTGGTAGTCTGGCCTGTTCTGTTCCGGCTGGCTACTGATTCGCTTGCGACGCTTATCCTGCAGAAGGGGCCATTCGATCTGCAATGTGGTGTAGGGTTGGGTGGATGGTTTATGAGGAGGGTGGGTTGCGGGTAAATGAGCCAACTGAAAGCGGTGATTCAGTCGTCACTATCTACGTAACTCCAAAGGCTTAATTGACAAGGGATTTAGCTGAAGTACAAGCAAGGGGTGAAAGGGATGAGGCATGGGGGTACAAACACATATCTACATCCTTACCGAAAACAGGCCCCATGCCACCATGCGGCTCTTGAACTTTGTGAACACCGCCCCGCCCCTCTTGAAGGAGAGCTTGAACGCATAAGCGAACAAGGGGTTGCTGAAGGGCGTCCCGGTGGCCTTGTCAAAGTGCCAGTTGAGGGCCCACTGTTCTGCATTTTGGCAGGGAGGGTAAGGGTTGGAAAGGGTTTTGTAGAGAAATCAAGTGGGGGGATGAGAGTCAGGGTGAGCCACATCGCACGGTGATATGTAGTAGCTGCCAACTGGCATATGGTGTTTTCCAGTTGCACATACCATCTCTGTACTCGGCTAGGAGTTGATCGTCGTCGAACCAGGTCGTTGGGTGTAGCTCAGTGGGCAGGCTTTCAACGAGATGGTGGTAATCGGCAAGGCCCATGCCGGTGTATGCTGCTGGCCTGAGGGTGGAGTTGATAGTTGACCTTGTTGAGGACAGCTGGTGGTTGAAGACTCCCATGGTTGACTTGTCATTGTGCAACCACAGCAGCTTCATTGCCTCGAGCCCTTCTGCAGACAAGTGGACCGAGAATGCGTCGAACACTTCCTCCGGTGTAGGGTAGTACTGTATTTTCTCCGGCGGGTTCAGAAACATGAGCTGAGAGCACACTAAGTAGGCTTTGTTCTGCGCAGAGGTGTAGGGTATACAACACGACATGAGAGAGAGAAACCAGCAGTTATGAGGGTGGCCGCGTGACCAGGGGATGGTGACTAGCAACACTGTGTGAACTTGCCACGTCACACCCTGCGCCATCCGCCATGTCCACCAACAACCCGCCCCACTTGCCACGTCACACCCCCCTACCACAAGCCACGTCACCCCCCACCCACCTGACACGCCTCGCTTCGTCATGCGCCGCTCACGTGTACCATTTCACGTGCGCCGCTCACCCCCCTACCACAAGCCACGTTACGGCCCACCAACAACCCGCCCCACTTGCCACATCACACCCCCCTACCACAAGCCACGTCACCCCCCACCCACCTGACACGCCTCGCTTCGTCATGCGCCACTCACGTGTACCATTTCACGTGCGCCGCTCACCCCCCTACCACAAGCCACGCCATGTCCACCAACAACCCGCCCCACTTGCCACGTCACACCCCCCTACCACAAGCCACGTCACCCCCCACCCACCTGACACGCCTCGCTTCGTCATGCGCCGCTCACGTGTACCATTTCACGTGCGCCGCTCACCCCCCTACCACAAGCCACGTCACGGCCCACCAACAACCCGCCCCACTTGCCACATCACACCCCCCTACCACAAGCCACGTCACACCCCCCCACCCCAAGCCACGTCATCCCCAACCCTCACCTTAAACGCCTCGTCTCGTCATGCGCCGCTCCCTTGTACCCATCCCATCCGCCACGTCATCCCCAACCCTCACCTTCCGCCACGTCACCCTCCCCTACCACAAGCCACGTCACCCCCCACCCACCTAACACGCCTCGCCTCGTCATGCGCCGCTCCCTTATATCCTCCAAAACTGCCACGTCATCCCCAACCCCGCCCCTGGTTGCCACGTCAACCCCAACCCGCCCCATTTGGCCCGCCACATACCGGGAACGGGTTTGTCTCCTGCAACACTAGCATTCGTGCCTTCTCCACGGCACTCATCGGCGGCGGGATACCTTTCATAGGCACCACTGCGGACCCCCCGGCATAACTGGCAGGTGCTCCACGACGCAGGCCGAGCTGAGCAAACATGGCGTACATCTCAGACCGTAGCGCCTGGAACTCCTCCCGTGTAACAAACTGCTCGTGCTCCGCACTTTCACCTAGGGCACCCAAGAGCGGGGGAAAAGGGTGTGAAGAATCCCCCTTCTGGCCAAGGGGATCAACGTCTTCTGCAGCAGTCCCGTGTGCCCTCACACTATCACGCTGGCGGGAAAAGGGCAGCTCAGGGAAGGGATTGGCAGAAGTGCTTGGCCCTTGGCCGCGCGAAGGACCGGCGAGGGGGGAGACGGCCCTGCCCCAGACAGGAGAAGCGTGGAGCTGCCGAAATGGGTATGTGGGTGAGGCGAGTGGGGAGTGCGTGACGTGGCCAAGTCGAGGGGATTCGGATTCCTCTCCTCTTGGTGCGCCGGGTGCCCTGACAGCGACTTTAGACGGGCCAGAGTATGGCGTGTAGAACCTTGGGGCTCCTGTGGATAGCGGGGTAACACTCGCTCTTCCGGCCCCCTTCGTTAGCTGCATCCGTTGCACACTTACCGGTGGCCCAATGCCTGTAACACGAGGGGCTGAGATTTATAGGGAGCAGGTGATAGAATAAGGAACGGAATGAATGAACTAGGAAGCAGGTGGGTACAAGTAGGAAACCTAAAATTGTTGTACCCTATAAGAACTACCCCACTACAGCCTAAACAGACTATAGCATATATAAGTTTGACACACCCCCATAGGCAAAGTGGGGGAGAACAAGAGGTCACAAGACCAGTCAAGAAGGCAAAGCAAGCTCAGGGTGGATCACAAAGTCACCACGCAGTCTGAGCACAAGCAAAGGGCCACAAGGCGAGTTCACATGCAGAGTTATATAAAGGAAAGCAAACAATACAGTGAACGCAACCTAGCAAGTGTAAGCATGCAGGTATATGTATATAGAGTACAGTACAAGCAGAGTCAAGAAGTCAGCAAGTGAGGCACAGTAGGTACAAGGCCTAGAACAGTACAGAAACGCTGATGATCACACGGCTGAAGTGCCTTGGTGAAAACATCAGCAATGTTGGCCTGAGAGGCCACGTAAGCAAGACGAAGCTGGCCACGCTGCTGCAACTCTCGAGCAAGGAAGTAGCGCAGAGCAATGTGCTTCGTTCTGTGCTCCAGTCTGTGCTCCTGACACAAGGCCAACATGGCCTTGTTGTCGACGTACAGAACTTGAGGAGAACGAGGCGCCTCTCCCAAGTCGGTCAGCAGGTAGGTGAGCCAGCGTAGCTCCTGTGCAGCCATGGCCCCAGCGTAGATCTCAGCCTCACAACTGGAGCTGAGAACAGAAGAAGAGCGGGTAGACCGCCAAGAGACAGAACCGGAGCCAAGACTGAAGGTGTAACCCTGTGACGACCACTGCGTAGCCAAGTCGTCAACCCAGGAGGCGTCAGCGTGACCAGTGAGGACAACTCGAGCCCGTCCTCCAAGCACGAGCCCCATGCCCGATGTACTGCACAAGTAACGCAACACCCTCTTCGCAGCATCCCAGTGCACCTTTCGGTGCCTACCGGGAGCCACGTAGCGAGCCAAAAGGCTGAGAGGGTATGCGAGGTCAGGTCGTGTGCAAGTCATCAGGTACATGAGGCAGCCCACAAGCTCTGGATACGGGCCACTCGGCTCTACGGACTCGTCCGAAGGTGGAGCTGAGAGCGAGTGACCGGTAGGCAGAGGAGTGGACTGTGGCGAGGAGTACGTGAAGCCGAAGCGCTGAAGGACCTGCTGCACCATGTGTGACTGAGTCAAGGTAATGGTGCGCTGTGCTCTATCCCGGGTGATCCGCAAGCCAAGATATCTTGTCAGCTCCCCCAGGTTGGTGCACGTGTGTCTCTTCTGCAGCTCGGACTTCACGTGGGCGAGTGCCTCAGTGTCAGCAGTAGCAAAGACAAGGTCGTCTACGTACACGAGAACGTAGAACGGCGGCAGAGTGGTGTCAGTGCGTAGAAACAGAGAAGGGTCAGCAGTGGAAGGAGCAAAACCAAGAGTAGCAAGAGTGGTCCTCAGTGTGTCGTGCCACTCACGGGGTGCCTGGCGGAGACCGTAGACTGGCCGCCGGAGGCTCCACTGGGTACCAGCAGGAAACGACCCAGTGAAGCCAGGTGGGCGGCGCAGCCAGATCTTCTCGTGCAGGCTGCCCTGTAGGAAGGCTGTGCTGAAGTCAAGCAAATGGAGCTCGTAGTCACGCTGAGCAGCTACGTGCAGCAGTACCCAAAGAGTGGTCATCTTCGGGGTAGGGGAGAAGGTCTGGAAGAAGTCAACTCCCTGTCGCTGACTGAAGCCACATGCAACGTAACGCGCCTTGAAGACAGGCGGAGAACCCGGCGGCCGCTTCACCCTGAAGATCCACATGCCACTGACGATGTTCGCCCCAGGTGGGAGAACCTCGTCGACGTAGGTGCCTGTGGACTTCCAGGAAGCCATCTCGGCGTCCATGGCTGCCTGCCACTGAGAGGAGTAGGGACCCTCTATCGCCTCTGCGTAAGAGCGCGGGGTCGGGATGTCTGGTGCATCCGGGTCTCCCTCAGGGGCAAGCAGCATGGACACGAGACGAGGTACAGCAGCGGCAAAGCACTCAAACTCCTCCTGTCTGTCCTCAAGAACGTGCGTGCCAAAAGCACACTCACCCCCGACGGACGGAGGACAGACAGACGCAGACCCAGACTCAGCAACAAGACTAGTGGCGTAGTCTAGGCGGCAGGCTGCAGCAAAGTCAACAAGCTCAGCAACGAGAGCAGACGCAGCAGTGGACTCAAACAGAGGGTCAGTGACAGCAGTGGCCAGGAAGCGTGTGACAGTAGGACTAGCAGCACGAAGGGAGTCAGACTCCGGGTCCGGACCGTTAGGAAGAGAGGACGCAGGAGGAGAGGGCAGAGGGACACGCTGTGGAGCAGTGGAAGGACGCAGTGTCATAGAGTGAGTGCCAGGGACAGGAGGAGGACACGGACGCAAAACACGACCAGCGCAAGCAGTGCGGACAGGCGACGCAGCACGAGACACAGGCGACACAGGACGCGACTCAGGCTCACGATGCTCCGTAAGACCTCTAGTCGGTCCAGAGTAAGGAGAAGGACCAGGCAGTGGAGAGGACGGTGGTAACGGCGACTGTGACTGGACAGGCGGTGGACTCAGTAACGGAGGAGTAGGACCAGGAGAAGGCGGTAGACCAAGAACCTGCTGAAGGAGCGGAACGTATTACGGCCGCGGCCGTGCAGCGCTTCCAGAAACAGCAAAGACAGCACCAGTACCTCCTCCAGCAGCTCCAGCAGCACCAGCACCAGCAGCACCTCCAGGAGCTCCAGCACCAGCAGCACCTCCAGCAGCTCCAGCACCAGCAGCACCTCCAGTAGCCCCAGCACCAGCAGCACCTCCAGCAGCTCCAGTACCAGCAGCACCTCCAGCAGCTCCTGCACCAGCACCAGCATTAGAAGCACCGCCAATAGCTCTAGCACCAGCAGCACCTCCAGTAGCCCCAGCACCAGCAGCACCTCCAGCAGCTCCAGCACCAGCAGCACCTCCAGTAGCTCTAGCACCAGCACCACCTCCAGCAGCTCCAGCACCAGCAGCACCTCCAGCAGCTCCAGCACCAGCAGCACCTCCAGCAGCACCAGCACCAGCAACTCCAGTACCGCCAGTACGAACGCCTCCAGGACCAGCGGCTCCAGCACCAGTAGCACTAGTAGCACGGCAACAGCGTCGAGCGTACCACTCACGAAGCCGCTGCGGAGAGAGGGGCTCCCGCCGCAACGGGACACCCGGAGAACCTCCAGACTCAGCACACGCAGGCTCAGCACCCCAAGACGCAGTACCCCCAGAGTCAGCACCCCCAGGCTCAGCACCCCCAGTCCCCGCACCCGCAGGCTCAGCACCCCTAGCAGCACCTGAGTCGACAGCTACCTCGACCGGCTCGGCAGGGTCTACCTGAGACACACCTGAGGGGGCAGGACCCTGAGGGGGGAGGGGGTCTACCGGAGGAGTACCTGGTACTAGGAAGAGTGGCGGGGGGGGGAGAGAGGCAGCGCGGTAGGGAAAGAGACGGTAGTAAGACACCGACTCGTCAAACGTGACGTCCTAAGAGGACAGAACACGACACGAGGTGGGGGGGTAGAACTGCCACCCGGGTGCGTCAGGGGGGAAGCCAAGGAAGACACAGGGAACGGCACGGGAGGACAGCTTGTCCGCTGAAGTATCGCGGACTAAAGCTCGAGATCCCCAGACACGGAACGCGGACGCATCGCCAACCTTCCCCGTCCACCTCAGAGTAGGTGTGGTCTCCGGCAAGGAGACACGAGGCTGAAGGTTGATCTGATGCGCCGCGTACTGAACCGCGAACGGCCACAGAAAATGGGGAGCAGCCGCATGGATCATGGACGTACGAGCGACGTCCATGACCATGCCAATGCGGCACTCAGCAATCCCATTTTGCTGTGGGGAGGCCGGAAGCATGAACGTCTGGCGGATGCCCTCCGCACGACAGAAGGCCCTCAGGAGGTCGGAGGAAAACTCACCACCTCTGTCTGAGTGCAGACGAAGAACAGGGAGGTCCGAGCCGAAACTCTCACTGAGCTGACGACGAGCACCGCGGATCCTGTCGATCAACACCTCAGAGACCTCACCCTTGCTGCGCAAGGGGAAGACTGTGGTGTAACGCGAGTAGTCGTCAACGACCAGCAGGAAGTAACGCTCGTGACCCTGGCCACGGACGCGGGCTGGGCCCCACACGTCCATGTGAAGAGTCTGCAGAAGAGCCTCAGTCGGAGGGAACGTGGAGGAGTGAGGAGCAGCGCGCTGCCGGCCCTCGACACAAGGAACACAGGTAGGGGCAGGCCCCGGAGGAAGGGGAGGGAGAGACCGGGGTAGACCCGAGACAAGGGCACGGGAGGCCATACCTCGAAGACGAGGCAGGGAGGGGTGACCAAGGCGGTGGTGCCAAAGGAGAGTCTCGTGTGACAGAGGACGACACGAGCAGGGGGCAGACGCAGGACTAGACCTGGACGCGGCAGCAAACACCTGACTAGACGCAGCTACCTGACCAGACGCAAAGACCGGAGGAGGCGCAGTAGTCAGTGTGTACAGACTCGACCCTGGCCGACGGGTGAACGTGGCCAGGTGGCGTCCCGTCCGAGAGCAAGTGCAGTGGGTCACACGCTGACCTCCAGGGGAGAACTGGTCAACCCACGCGTCCTGGAGGTCAGCTCCTCTCACCAAGTTCATAGAGAACGAGGGGAGGTGGAGTCCCGACAGCAAGCCCGACGGGGCCGCAGGACACGGTAGAACCGTGGAAGAGTGTGCAAGGACTGGGCCCCCAGAGGGGTCAGCAAGGGAGACTGCGACAGGCCGACTGAGCGGCGTGAGTGTGGTGCTGTCTCTAAAGAAAGAGCGCGAAGCACCAGAGTCAAGTGTGAAAGTGTGCAAGGCCTCAGTAGGAGCAGTAATAGAGAGAGCAGACGCACCAGCACCTGGAGCAGCAGACGCACTAGCACCTAGAGCAGCAGCCGCAATGCCCGGGTCAGGCGGGACACTCAGGTAACAGTCACCCTCAGCACTATCAGCAAAAGCATACATGGCAGCAAGGATAGCATCGAAATCAAGATCAAAGATAGGCACATTCTGCAGAAGCAGATCTTGCCAGCGAGGGAGCTCAACAGCATCAGGAAACTGGGTACGCCAGGCGTCAGTCAAGCGACCGAAGCAGCGCTGCGTAGTGTGTGGCAGCCCACACGTCCCCACGACGACTGCCGGTGCGAAGAACGTAAGCGCAGGGACCAGCACCTCCAGACCTCCCACGCCCAGCGTACCACTCACTAAGCTGCGGGGCCGACGGGGTCTCACGGGAGCGCGGCTGCTGCTGGCGCTGGCTACCACCAAAGCCTCCACGCTCCGCGGCTGCACCTCGACCAGCACCACCGCCGCCGTCGCCTCCACCACCGCTGCCGCTGCCTCCACCACCTCCGCCGCTGCCTCCACCACCTCCACCGCCGCCACTGAAGCCCCCACTCCCGGTACCACCCCCACCACCACCGCCACCCCCTCCGCCTCCTCCAGCTCCTCCACCGCCTCCCCCGCCGCCCCCTCCACCACCCTTGCTCCCCTTGCCCTTGCTGTTGCGGCGTCTCCCACTAGGGGCAGACGCAGCTCCGACCTCCTCAGTGCCAACGAGGTCAACAGCAGTAGCAGAAGCAACAGAGGGGAGAAGGGGAATAGGGGAACACCCCTCAAAGAAAGGGGTGCGACGGTCGCCGCGAGAAGCACCTACAGCTAAGATACTCTTCTCAGCTGCAGTAAGGCGCTCCTCTAGCAAGTCGACAGTCAGCTCGGTGGGGCAAAGGGAGAGAAAGTGGTCCGTGACTGAAGAAAGGGAGTCAGGGAGGCGGGTGACTAGGTAGTAAAGGGTGATGTACATGGGGGGGGGGTTCTTGGCACAGAACTCAGTGGGAAGGGCAGCGCGGTAGCGGGCGTCACTAGTGCGAAGGTGAGCAACTAGGTCAGCGACTGTGGCAAAGGCGGCAAGGTCAGGGAAAAGGTACGGCAGCATGAGGCGGCTGAGGGCAGCAGTGGCAGGGGAGGAGTAGCGTGCAACTACAGCGTCGTACAAAGACTGAGCAGTCTTGTACTGGCCAAAATGCGCACACTCAGCAGGCGGCAGGTGACTACGAACAGCAAGACGAGCAACAGCGTCACGAGTGGTCCACTGCGAGCGAACCGTACTGTCAGCAGTGGCAGCAGGAGCAGTAGAAAACACCGGACGTGTGATCGAAAAGGGATACCCCATCCCTAGAATCACACTGAAGAAAGAGCTGTAGGTCGTCAACCCACATGTCAAAGTCAACTGCACGTCCCTCGGCATCAAAGGTGAGAACAGTAGGACTAGCCATAGCAGCAGTAGCAAGAGTGGCAGCAGTAGCAGCAATAGCAGCAGAGGCAGGAGGGCAGTGCAGGGCAGTGCGGCTTGGTAGAGCGGCGCGGCTCAGTGGGCAGCGCGGCTCGGCTGGGCGGCGCGGCTCGGCTGGGCGGCGCGGCTCGGCTGGGCGGCGCGGCTCAGCTGGGCGGCGTGGCTCGGCTTACCAGAGACGGGTGCAGGGGCGGGCCGTGACAGCAGGGGCCGCGCCAGAAGAGGCCGCGCCAGCAGGGGCCGGCAGGGGCGCGTCAGCAGGGGCCGGCAGGGGCGCGTCAGCAGGGGCGCGTCAGCAGGGGCCGGGCCAATAGGGGTCGCGCCAGCAGGGGCCGGCAGGGGCGCGTCAGCAGGGGCCGGCAGGGGCGCGCCAGCAGGGGCGCGTCAGCAGGGGCCGGCAGGGGCACGTCAGCAGGGGCTGGCAGGGTCGCGCTAGCAGGGGCCGGCAGGGCGGCTAAGGGGCCGTGACGGGCGGCGAAGGGGCCGACGGGCGGCTAAGGGGCCGCGACGGGCGGCTAAGGGGCCGACGGGCGGCTAAGGGGCCGACGGGCGGCGAAGGGGCCGTGACGGGCGGCTAAGGGGCCGACTACGGGCGGCTAAGGGGCCGTGACGGACGGCGAAAAGGGGGGGGGGGGGGGGGGGGGGGGGGGGCGACGGGCGGCTAAAGGGGCCGCGACGGGCGGCTAAGGGGCCGACGGGCGGCTAAGGGGCCGACGGGTGGCGAAGGGGCCGTGACGGGCGGCTGAGGGGCCGACGACGGGCGGCTAAGGGGCCGTGACGGGCTGCGAAAGGGGGGCCGACGGGCGGCTAAGGGGCCGCGACGGGTGGCTAAGGGGCCGACAGGCGGCTAAGGGGCCGCGACGGGCGGCTAAGGGGCCGACGGGCGGCGAAGGGGCCGACGGGCGGTGAAGGGGCCGTGACGGGCGGCTAAGGGGCCGACGACGGGCGGCTAAGGGGCCGTGACGGGCGGCTAAGGGGCTGACGACGGGCGGCTAAGGGGCCGTGATGAGCGGCGAAAGGGGCCGGAACGCGCGCTTCGGGCAGGGCAGGAGAAAATTTCGTGGTGGGCCCTAAAAAAAACGTTCCCACTAGGGAACCTGCTCAGAATACCATGTTAGAATAAGGAACGGAATGAATGAACTAGTATGCAGGTGGGTACAAGTAGGAAACCTAAAATTGTTGTACCCTATAAGAACTACCCCACTACAGCCTAAACAGACTATAGCATGTATAAGTTTGACAGCAGGAGCACAAAATTAGAGTCGATTAGTTTCAATACAGGGGCACAAATGCTTGCGTACGATCAGCGTTTTGAATTTAAATCGGGTTAAAACGGTTACTGTTTTGTAACAAGAGGCCTTACCTTGCTTTGCAGATTCGTCGACCATCTCCTTCCCTGCAGGGGAGAAACAATGTGAAGAAATGTGTTAATTGGCACGGTTGAGCAGAGAGTTCAGCAGCCACGCCATGTGTATGGGCCACAGTGCTACCTTTCAGCTATCCCTTCGGTTTTCTTGCTGCCTGCGCCTTCTCGTTGCCACCTTTCCGCGGGGTGCTTTGGCGGCCGCTGCGACGTTTACCGGCTGGTTCTTTGTTGCCGGAACCCACTGGAACCCCTTTGGCGCGGCCGCCCTTTCCTTCACCATCCCCTTTTGATCCCTGGCTCCCTTGCTTCTTACCAACTCCTTCGCTTTCGACCTTCACTTTACGCGTCTTCGGTTTGCCCGCTGCTTCGCCACGCGGGGCGTCACCCGCCCCGCGTTTTCGGGAATGGCGAGTCCGGGCCCCCACCTTCCCTGTACCACTTCCCCGTCTGCCTCGCCCGCCCCATCCTTTCACTGCCCCAACATCCTCCTCCTCCTCCTCCTCCTCCTCCTCCTCCTCCTCCTCCTCCTCCTCCTCCTCCTCCTCCCCCCTCCTCCTCCTCCTCCTCCTCCTCCTCCTCCTCCTCCTCCTCCTCCTCCTCCTCCGCCTCCTCCTCATCCTCGTCTCCCCCCTCCTCGTCCTCCTCCTCCTCCTCCTCCTCCTCTTCGTCCTTCTCGTCATCATTCTCATCCTTTTCTTCCTCCCCAACCTCCGCGTCCTCCTCCTCCGCATCCTCTTCATCCTCCTCTTCCTCCGCATCCTCCTCCTCCTCAGCCTCCTCCTCCTCATCCCCCGCATTCCCCTCATCTTTCTTGCCCCTCCTTCCGCCGGATGTTCTCCTCGCTGCGGGTTGGCCCTGCTTGCGCAATGCATGACCCGTCGCCTGGCCACTTGCTTCCCTGGCGCCTCGCGTTGTCCCAACTTCCGCACCACCGGCGTCGTCAGCACCGCGGCTTGTCTGCCGCCTCTTCGACCGCGTATTGATGTCCCCGGGCACGGCGGTGTCATACTCTTCTTCCCCATCGCTCTTCCTCTGCCTACGCCTCCCACGTCCACCAGAAGGAGGAGAGCCACCTACGTCGGCGATGCTGTGTTCCCCCGCCTTGGCCTTATCCACCACGGCAGCAGAAACTTCGACCACGGTCGGCTGGAGCAGCGTCAGTCCGTGTTGGGATGCCTCCGCCTCGGACTCCTGGGTTGCGCCATGCTGGGCGCGGGGAGAGTCGCCGTGGTTTCCCCCTGTTGCCGACCCCTCTCTCTCCGCCGACGGGACTGCAAGACTCACGCTCCATGTGGCAGTAGTAGCAGTCTTCTCCTTCTCTTCCGCCTTCTTGCCGGACTTCTCCTGTCCAAACGCGGCCTTTTTTCCCGCCAATTTTTTCACCACTCTGCCACGCGCGGCGGACGCATTAGTACCTTTAGAGCCGCCACCACCCTCCCTATCAGTCTGTTGAGACAGCCTCCTTGTCGCGCGACGTCCAGCCTGTTCCTCCTCCTTTTCTTTTTGCCGTGTTGCACGTGTCATGTTTGTTTTACGAATGCGAATTTGCGAATTCTGTCATCTCTCTCCGAAAACCTCCGCCTTCAATCAATACTGACATAGTAGTCAGCTGGAGCTCCGGCCCATGACTTAGTCGACTGGTACTACCTAACACGGGCGATCTAGAAACGCCTGTGTCAAACATCGAGCAGCGTCAAAGCTGTGGGCCAGAGGGTGACGGAAGCAGGTGGGTGGGGCACGAGGGTGGTTGGGGTGGCTTGCGCGACTAGAGAGATTACTGTTATCAGATCAGGCTAGATCGGACGGTGTACGTGTAGCCACCCGATCATAAACCCACCCACCGCTCGATCACAGCCGCTCAATGGCGGAAGTACCGCTTGGCGGGTGCTTGTGTTGCGGGAGGGGTCGTTTGAGATGCGTCGGCCAATCAGTGTCGCCAACGCACAAATGAATTGTCATGCTGGAACTGTTTTTGAACCAATTGAGCGAAAGCAACCTAAACCCTGCAAAGTACAGTGATGTCGCGAACGAACAATGTTGCACATACGAGCTAAATAACATTTAAAACTACAACAAATACAATCAAAAAAAAATTTGGTTGCTAATGTAATAGTCTGGGGTTGAGGTAAGGTAGTGGGTTTGTATCATGTCACACACACAAAGAGCGTCCAGAATTATTACTTCATACAATTTAACTGAGCACTATTAGGCTATGCCACAATGGTTACGCGTCGCTGCACGAAATCTAACACGTTTTTCAATAGTGCCGACATGGTGAAACAGTTGTGGTATGGTGTTGGATTGGGCTCAATTCTTGCATGGACCTTATAAAAAGTGCACAAAGGGAGTGGTATGAAGGACAGGGCTAACGGACAAGCGGTGATGCGTTATCGACAGCCATGTTCAGACAGGGCGACGGTGCATCGTCCAGGCCCATGTTTTGCGCGACATGGTGAAACCGTTGTGGTATGGTGTTGGATTGGGCTCAATTCTTGCATGGACCTTATAAAAGGTGCACAAAGGGAGTGGTATGAAGGACAGGGCTAACGCACAAGCGGTGATGCGTTATCGACAGCCATGTTCAGACAGGGCGACGCTGCATCGTCCAGGCCCATGTTTTGCGCGACATGGTGAAACCGTTGTGGTATGGTGTTGGATTGGGCTCAATTCTTGCATGGACCTTATAAAAGGTGCACAAAGGGAGTGGTATGAAGGACAGGGCTAACGCACAAGCGGTGATGCGTTATCGACAGCCATGTTCAGACAGGGCGACGCTGTATCGTCCAGGCCCATGTTTTGCGCGACATGGTGAAACCGTTGTGGTATTGCATCCGACGATCAAACCGTTGTATTATTGTATTAGATTGGGCTCCATTCTTGCATGTTAATTCAGCACGGTGCTTTGAGGTCCCCAAAACCTATTGTGAAGTGACGATATACATATCCGGTACATGCAACGATCTTACGGAAACACACTGAGTTCATGGGTTATACCCGTATGTTTCCATACCACACTAGAGAACTAGGAGGGTTTACAAACACTATCGTCGTCAATTAGGGGTTGTTTTTGTGCAGGCCCATAAGTATGTTTGTATAATACTAATTTTAATTGAATCGAGTTTCTATGTAAAATGTAACTGTACATTGTCATTACCTGGTTTGGATTAAGTCTCTAAAGGTGCGCACCACTTTGGGCTCACCTACGTGATTGCGATTTCCCCCCTATAGCTACTCGAGAAAGAATCACAGCACCAAACAGATCTCTTCCCTCTCTTCCTCATCCCCCTCGACTCTCACGCACGATTCAAAAACCCAAGTTTTGAATCAAGAGGCACGTACTTCTCACCGTGCTCGCGACGCACCCTCACAACCAAGCGTGCTAAACTCCAGTGCATACGGCCCTGCTCACGTCGTGGTCGCTCTAAGAGGGGGCGACACGCCTTGTAGGAAAGGGAAATGCCGTGCTGTTGGCGGTCTGTATCGTGCCTTTTCACGGCCGCGCTGCTCGACCATCGTTAGCCAGTCCCTAACCATCGCGCCACGCTCAAGTGCCATGGAGAGTTCGCGCTTTGGCGATGACCGTGTTGCAGTCACAGCCTTCGTTGACGGTGTATATGCGTTCACAAACGTCAAACAGGCTAGTTGCTTCATAGGCCATTACTCCACTCTAAGACGGATCCGTAACACATGGGCTCTTTGCCAGGCGTTGTCTGCGAGTTCTGCAACAGATGGTTCCCCAACGCCCAAGTTTATGGCGGTCATAAGTCACGGCGGACCCCTTGTCACGACATTCTCTCGGAAGCTCCCGCTGCTCCCGCTTCACCTACCGCGTCTAACGCATCCAACGCTGTCAGTGTGAGCGGTGCTCCTCGCGTGCCTGAAGCTGACGAGGACGAAACACCCTCGGACGTTAACGAGGGGGCTCCGGAAGATGAACATCAACCGCAACCAGGAACACCTACAGCTGACACGAGTGAGCATCCTGAGAGCCAGCCTGAAGGGAGTCAAGCCTCGCCGCCTACAACCATCTCCGGACAGAGCGATGCCACGCCCCTCAATCCGCTCGCGTTGAAGCTGCTTCGTTTCGTTCGGCATGTGAATGGCGGAATGGGAATGGCAGAGGTTGACATCACTGGCTTGCTTCAGCTCGTGGTAGAGCCCGGCCTTGCGCCTCTTGTGACCTCGGAGCTCCGGAACTGCAAGGATCTGGAGCGGTTCGAGATGGAGCGCTTGGCAGGGCTCAATCGCGGATGATCGGTGGCGACATTCGAGATTGACAGTCATCCGCCTCAGCGCCTCCTATTCCAAAACTCAGCTCAGGTAAGCCGACTCTGAATCCTTGGCAGTGAAATGCTGATGTGGCAACCTTGTGGTGCTTGTATGAAGTTATATTCGTTCTCCTTGTATGAGATCGGACCCACCAATCCACGCATCTAACCATGCCTCTCTTCTCTACTGCCTTCGCCACCGTAAACCAGGCATTCGCTGAACTATTTGGGCATACCAACAACGCGCCCGGCTTCAAGCTCAAGGCGCGGGTCGATGAGGACCCTGACACGGGCGACCGTCGCTATACCACGCCGGAAACAGGAACGTGGTGGAATGATGCTCAGGTATGGATATACCCCGTTGCCACCCAAAATCGGATCCGTGCTCATGCCTCTGTTGCTGCGCTGATGTGTATGATGCATGATGAGTGTGTCATGTTCGATGAACATGCTATGAAGGTCGTTTAACCCACCTGGCGACCAGTTACCTTGGTGGTGTTTGACCGTGTGTCCGTTGCCGCCTTGTCGTGCATTGCAGGAACACTTAGGATGGACCCAAGTCGTGGGGGGAATCATCCTATATTCGGATGTGACGCACATGAGCAACAATGGCCGGAAGAAGGCGTGGCCGCTCATGATGACGCTTGCCAACATCTCCCAGGCCAAACGATGGGGGAAAGCCGGCCACACGCTACTTGCCCTCCTTCCTATCCCCCCTTCTGCAATGTCTGCCGTGGAGAAGGTGATGCTCTTCCAGCGATGCGTCACCACTGTGCTGCAGCCGCTTCTCGATGGCATGGAAAGGTCCGTACCCGGTGTTGCATCTTGCTATGTCGTCACCCAATCACCTGCATAGTATGCAGGGCGTCACGAACTGTAGCAGTCCCCTTTGCCCCTCTTTGTACATGCACAAATCATGTCCTCCCAATTCCTGATGCCACTCTACCTGTTCCTTGCAGCGGGTTCCGTCTTAGGGACCCTTTCGGTGATTGGCAAACCGTGCGGCCCCTGCTGTACGCGTGGGTGTGCGACTACCCCGAGAGCGGCAAGATCGGTTGCGCACTCTCGCATGGATCACGGATGCCGTGCAGCATCTGCTATGCTGCAAAGGTGAGCTTTCATGCCAAAGACATTGTCGTTTGAATGTCGCCTTATACAACCCATGAACTCACCACCCTTACCTTTGTATCCCATCCCACACCCCCGTGCGATAACAGGAGCATCAAGTTGCTGTCAAGGCACGGAACACGCCGCGCATGCCTGAACAGCAGCAATGGATCGTTAACGAGGCGGCTGGGATGACAACTAACCAGGACAACCCCTGCAAGACCTACTCGACGGTAAGCGACATGTTGCCCGGGCTACTGTGCAGTCTATGCACTCCTAAACCCCGAGGAATTGTCAGATGTGCTGTGCCCCATTCATATCACCAGGCATTTTGTTTACGTTGGCTGCCCGGGTCTCACAAGTACAGATCTCCTCCATTCCCCACCACATCCCCGGTTTCCAATGTGTGCTCTGGAAGTGGGATGTCCTAGGGACCGCGTGGGGCAATCCCTACCTCGTTGTCATGCCTGACAGCATGCACTAGGCGGACCTGGGCATCATGAGCCACATTGTGGCTGTCGTGCGCAAGATGAAGAAGCGGCGCATGAAGCAGATGGACAGGTCAGTGTTTTGGGGGATTGGATTCGTTGCTCTTGGTCACAAAAACTCAAAGAAAAACTACTGTGCTCTTACTGACATGTTTCTGGATTTGTGCCTCCGTTAAACTGATGTGTATGGACAGGCACTTGTCACTCATTCGCGACCGCACGCGACTGAATCACATGCGCATGCCAGAAGCGCCTACTTCGAGACCGGAGCATGTGTCGCGGCCTATGAGCACAGGGCCGTCATGCAGGTATGAAAGCCTTGATTGTTATCATCGTGTGCGATAGGCTGCACCCTAACCACACAGCATGCTGCTGCCTGCCCCCTCCTCCATTCCCTGTTGCTTGTCCCCACCGCTCCTCAACCAGTCTGCTCATGCTGCCACTCCTTGTCCCTACTCCTCACACCATCTGTGCTAACCCTCCCCTTTGCTGCTATCCCCGAATTCCGCAGGTCATGGTGTTTGTTTTTGCCGGCCTGCTTCGCCAGCCCCAAATGGATGCAGTTCGTGCCTATCTTTGATGGTACCTCCTGTGCTCCCAGCCACAGGGGCACACTGAGCGGTCCCTCCGGGAGCTTAAGAAGATGACGTCCCGGTACTAATACCATGCATGTAAACCCCTCTGCATGGGATGAATGTTTGGCTACTGTAAATGTGCTCTTGTAGTAGGCAATCTGGTGAGGATGTTGCTGCTAAACTTTTATAGGAAAGAATCTAGAATAGGAAAGCCATAAGAATAAGTAGACTCTGATGTGTTTGCACGTGTTGTCATTCCCCACTCCCATCAGGCTGGTTGACCAGTTGCAGGCTGCCTTTCCAAAGCAGCCATCCTCTTGGTGCCTTGTGAAAACCCATCTCATGTCGCATTACGTCGACTCCATTCGTCGAGCGGGTCATGTGACCGAATTCAGCACCAACATGTTTGAGCACTTGCACGGACCGTTGGTAAAGAGGATCTACCGTCGGTCCAACAAGCGCAATGTAGATGGGCAGATCATGAAGTTCCATGCTAGGCGCATTCCGGATGTGGTGCCGGTGGATGATCCTGCTGGCCGGGACACTGCCATGCGGCAGGTAAACATGTTTAGTACTTGAATTGCGTGGATATGAATGCAGAATGTAATAAAATCCTTATCATATGTTGGCAGGCAATTGAGACCGACACACGGACTCTTATTAAGGAGTCATACTTCCTCCCTGTGGAGTTACCAGAAGAACCCACCTCCACCAACTGGTTTGCAAGGAAGTGGGCCAAGCAACACCCTGGTGCCCAAGCTGCCCTCAAGGATGCGTTAATACGTTATGCCGGATGCGTCGTCACCAAGATTCGAGTAAGTACTTGAATGTTTTGTGCAATCAACCATCATTTGACTGGCCAGTATCAGTGATGACTACCACCAATTGTTATGCAGGCCCATGCATCGCTGGCAATCCCTGCGGCAGACGACGCCAGCTTCTCAAGAGTTTCTCACTTTGTTCGAGCGACTCCTGACTATTTTGAGAGGCCATGGTACTCGGATGTTGCAGTGGAGGGTGTAAGGTATGGTCGGAGAGAGGAGTGGTATGCAAGGTTGCTTCTGTTGTTCCATACAAAAATACGTGGAGAGAGGGAGGAGCTGGCGTACATTAGATATTGGAATGCAAGCGGAGAGGATGCTGCAACAGGATGCCTTCGCCTCAAGTGGACGACAGGAATGTATGCGTACTCCGTGATTCCGATTGAAGCGCTGCTCCGCCACGTCCATGTGGTGAAGGCATTCCATCTGGACAGTACCTATCTCCTTAATAAGTATCAAATGTGATGCATGTATCTTGTAATAAAATGGCCAGCATATTTTCCAGCAGTCACCTTTTACAGAAGTCAAAGCTAAGAAAACCAATTACAAATTTACAACCAATTTGGCACGCTCCAAATAAACGACAATGTACCGGAGTCGCGAATTCGATTTCGACTCTGACAAACAAACGTGTTCCGATTTCATCCCGTGATTGGTCGCGTTTTTGTTTTGGAACTTCGCCAACCAAAACACCTGAACTGTACCCCCCTTCGAACCCCTTCAAAAACACTGGTTTTTTGTGATGAACGCCCCAGCAGCTTCGTGAGTGGTTTGCTCAACGTGGGGCGTCTGGGGGTAGTGTTCGTTGCTAGTACGTCATTCGCACAGGTGACCGCGCTGGTCAGACATGCAGGAAGGTTGGTCACACACAGTACCGCTGCTTCTCCCGCCTTGACGACGCCTGCCGCGCACAGTTTGGCGACGAGGCTGAGCTCCCCCACTGGCTAGAGCTGCTTAGGAACGATGTGGATATAATTTCTCTTGACTATGACGCTATCCTTGCTGGAATGTATGCTTTGACTGTTAGTGCTGAGGGTGACTGTTACCTGTGTGTACCACCCAAACCCAGGTATAGAGGCTGCTGCTCTAGGTGCTAGTGAGTCTGCTCTCTCTGGTACTGCGCCTGCTGAGGCCTTGCACACCTTCACGCTTGACTCAGGTGCTTCCCGCTGCTTCTTTCGCGACAGTACCACAGTCACACCACTCCCTGCACCTGTGCTTCTCCCGTGTCCGGCGGTTCCGTCTGGCTCACTGTCAGGTCTTGATCCCTTGGATCCGCGCTGTTCGTCTCCAGCTCCGCGAGCGATTCCGCCAGGAACTTCCTGTCCTGCGTCTGCACTCTGACAGAGTTGGTGAGTTCTCCTCTGACCTCCTGCGGGAATTTTGTCATGGGGAGGGCATCATCCAGTCGTTCACGCTTCCGGCCTCCCCACAGCAAAATGGGATTGCTAAGGGCCGCATTGGCTTAGTCATGGAGGTGGCTCGCATCAGCGCCCCATTTTCTGTGGCCGTTTGCGGTCCGGTACGCTGCGCATCAGCTCAACCTTTGGCCCCGTGTCTCCTTACCGGAGACCTCGCCTGCAGTGCGTTGGACGGGGAAGGTTGGCGATGCGTTGGTGTTCCGGGTCTGGAGCTCTCGTGCCTTTGTCCGTGATACCTCCGCGGACAAGCTCTCCTCCCGCGCCATTCCCTGTGTCTTCCTTGGCATTCCCCCTGACGCGCCTGGCTGGCAGTTTTACCACCCCACCACGTGCCGTGTCCTGCCCTCTCAGGACGTCACGTTTGACGAGTCGGTTCCCTTTTACTATCTCTTCCTCTACCGCACTGCCCCTCTCCCCCCCCCGCCGCTCTTCCTCGCTCCAGGTCCCCCTCCGGTAGACACCCTCCCTCCTCATGGTCCTGCTCCTTCACGTGTGTCTCAGGTAGACCCACTCCCCTTGGCTGAGCTTGTCGTGGTCACTATCGACTCTGGTGCTGCTAGGAGTGCTGCGTGTGGGGGTGCTGAGCCTGCGGGTGCGGAGCCTGGAGCCTGAGGGTGCTGAGCCTGAGCGTGCGGAGCATGGGGGTGCTGAGTCTGAGAGTGCGGAGCCTGGGGGTGCTGAGCCAAAGGGTACTGAGTCTGAGGGTGCTGAGCCTAGGGGTACTGCGTCTGCTGGAGGTCCTACGGGTGCCACGCCAGGGCAGTCTTGCCGGCGGGAGCCTCTCTCACCGCGGCAGCTGCGCGAGTGGTTTGCTCGGCGCATCCGCCTTCGGATTGGCGCTGCTGGAGCTGGAGGCCCTGCTACTGGAGGCAGTGGAGTTGGAGGCGCTGGAGCTACTAGTCCTGGAGGTGCTAGAGGTACTGCTGGTGCTGGAGGCGCTGGAGCTGGAGGTACAGGAGGTGCTAGAGCTGCTGGTCCTAGAGGTGCTCGTACCGGAAGTACTGGAGCTGCCGGAGCTGGTGGTGCTGCTGGTGCTAGAGGTGCTGGAGGTGCTGGAGCTGGAGGCGCTGGAGCTGGAGGCACTGGAGCTGGAGACGCTGGAGCTGGGGGCACTGGAGCTGGAGGAGCTAGAGCTGGAGGCGCTGGAGCTGGAGGTGCTAAAGCTGGAGACCCTGGAGCTGGAGGTGCTTGTCAGAATATGTTATATTTGTCTAGCCTGCAGTGGGGTTCTCAATAGTGAGTATAGCCCAATCTAGGGTTTCCTATATGTACTCAACTGCCTGCTAGTGCAAACCCTCTTTTCTGTTTCATTCATTCGTTCACATTCTAACATGGAATCAGAGCAGGTCGACCCCCTCGGGTCGATCCCGTGGATGGGCCCACCCAATGCTTCCGCTGCTGACCTGTCTGTCGCGCGCCCCCTGGTGCGCGATGTTTTTTCTTCCCGCCACGCGCTCCGAGCGCGTGGCGGTTTTCTGCCCGCCGTGCGCCCCGAGGCGCGTGGCGGTTTGCTTTCTCCCACTGCGCCCTGGGGGGCCGCGTGCTGCCCTGCTCGTCGCCCGTCGCGGAGCCCTGGGGGGCCCGCGAGTCGCCCCCCCCCATCCCGTTGCCAGTCGCGGCGCCCTAGGGGGCCGCACGTCGCCCCTCCTGTCGCCCTTCGGGGTGACCTGGGGGGCCGCGCGTCGCCCCCCCCGTCGCCCGTCGAGGCGCCCTGGGGGGTCGCGTGTTGCCCCCCCCGTAGCCCGTCGCGACGCCCTGGGGGGGCGCGCGTCGCCCCCCCCGTCGCCCGTCGCGGCGCCCTGGGGGGGCGCGCGTCGCCCCCTCCGTCGCCCGTCGTGGCGCCCTGGGGGGGCCGCGCGTCGCCCCCCCCCCCGTCGCCCGTCGTGTCGCCCTGGGGGGCCGCGCGTCGCCCCCCCCCCCAGTCGCCCGTTGATGCGACCTGGGGGGCCGCAAGTCGGCCCCTTCAGTCCTTTGTCGCAGCCCTGCCCTGCCCTCCCACTGAGTCCCGGCCCTGTCCTACCCCGGCCCTGTCGCGGCCCTGCCCCCCCCTAACCTCCCTACCCGCCAGCTACGGCCCTGCCCTGTGTTAGGGTTTGGGGGTGGCGAGTATGGGGTGGTGGGTGTGTGCGGCCTCCCCTGCTCCTCCTCCTACTCTGTCTCCCACTGCTGCAGCTGCCGCTGAGGGGGGTGGGTGTGTGGGAGCCGACGGAGTGGTGCTAAGGGGTGGAGTGTGAGTGAAACTAGGGGTGCAGCGGGGGGGGGTGTGTGAAAGGAGGGTGGGACAGTTTGGGGATGTTGGGCGGAGGCAGATGTCTTGTCGCCCGCAGCACCTGTAGTCCGGGGCCTTTGCTGCTGGTAGCTCAGAGAGCCTGCTGTGCCTGTAGCCCGTGGGTCCGTTGCTCCTGCCGCTCAGGGTTAGCCGCCGAGCCAGTTACTCCTGTAGTCCGGGGCCGTTGCTCCGGTAGCCACTGTGCGCGCCGCTCCTGTTGCCCGTGTGTCTGCAGCTTCAGCCGTTGCCTCCTATCTCCTTTCCTATCCGTCGAGCCTCCTCCTCCTCACTTGCCCTCTGTGATAGCCTCTAGCTTTGCTTATATTTGTGAACTATAAACTGCTGCTTCTTGTACTTGTACTCAGAATGTGTGGTGACGTTGTGATCCACCCTGAGCTTGTTTTTTATTTGCTTGTTGTGCTGATTACACCCCACTTTGGCTATGGGGGTGTGTCGGAATATGTTATATTTGTCTAGCCTGCAGTGGGGTACTCAATAGTGAGTACAACCCAGTCTAGGGTTTCCTATATGTACTCAACTGCTTGCTAGTGCAAACCCTCTTTTCTGTTTCATTCATTCGTTCACATTCTAACAGTGCTGGCGCTGGGGGCACTGGAGCTGGCGGTACTGGTGCTGGAGGTACTGTGCAGCGGCGACCGTTTTTCGTTCCACCATCGCCGTCGTCTCTGCCGCCATTTGGCTCGGTACTTTGCCAGGTTCTTAGTCTCCCGTCTTCCACTTGCCTTACTCCTCCCTTACTGTGACCACCGCCTGACTAGTCGCAGCCACACTCCCCACTGCCTGCTCCTTCTCTTTACACTGAGCAGAAAAACTCTCTTACTGAGTATCGGGAGCCTGCGTCTCGTCCTGCCTCGCCTGTTCGCGCTGTTCGCACTGGTCACTGTGCTCCTTGTCCGCGTCCTCCTCCTGTCCCCGGCACTCACACTATGACACTTCGTCCTTCCTCTGTTCCACTACGAGTTGCCCTACCGTCTCCGCCGGCGTCCTCTCTTCCTGACGTTCCGGACCCTAAGTTTTGACTTGGTTCGTGCTGTCAGCCCTACTGTCACACGTCTCCTAGCCCCTGTTGTCACTGACCCTTCGTTTGAGTCCACTGCTACGTGTCGTCTCGACTACGCCGCTAGTCTTGTTGCTGCGTTTGAGTCTGACTGCCCTCCGTCCGTCGGGGGTGAGTGTGCTCTTGGCACGGACGTCCTTGAGGACAGGCAGGAGGACTTTGAGTGTCTTGCAGCTGCTGTACCTCATCTCGTGGCCATGCTGCTTGCACCTGAGGGAGACCCGGATGCACTGGACATCCCGACCCCGCGCTCTTACGCAGAGGCGATTACGGGTCCCTACTCCTCTCACTGGCAAACAGCCATGGACGTAGAGATGGCATCCTGGAAGTCCACTGGCACTTACGTCGACGCATTTCCCCCTCTTGAGGCGAACATAGTCAATGGCATGTGAATTTTTAGGGTGAAGCGGTCGCCGGGTTCTCCGCCTGTCTTCAAGGCTCGTTACGTAGTACGAGGCTCTAGTCAGCGACAGGTAGTTGACTTCTTCCATACCTTCTCCCCTATCCCAAAGATGACCACTCTTCGGGTGCTGCTGCACGTTGCCGCTCAGCGTGACTACGAGCTTCACTCTCTTGACTTCAGCACAGCTTTCTTACAGGGCAGGCTGCACGAGGACATTTGGTTGTGCCATCCTCGTGGTTTCACTGGGTCGTTTCCTGAGGGTACCCAGTGGAGCCTCAGACGGCCAGTCTACGGTTTCCGCCAGGCGCCTCGTGAGTGGCACGACACACTTAGGACGACACTTGTGCCCCAGGTTTGCTCCTTCGACTGCTGACCCGTCGCTGTTTCTGCGCACCGACACTTCGCTGCCGCCGTTGTACATCCTCGTGTACGTCGACGACTTGGTTTTTGCCACTGCTTACGCTGAGGCACTGGCCCTTGTGAAGTCAAAGCTGCAGAAGAGACACACCTGCACCGACTTGGGTGAGCTGCGCAACTATCTTGACTTGCAGATCACCCGGGACAGAGCACGGCGCACCATCACCCTGACTCAGTCACACATGGTGCACCAGGTCCTTCAGCGCTTCGGCTTCCGGTTCTCCTCGCCACATTCTACTCCTCTGCCTACCGGCCACTCACTCTCAGCTCCACCTTCGGACGAGTCCGTAGAGCCGAGTGGCACGTATCCAGAGCTTGTGGGCTGCCTCATGTACCTGATGACCTGCACTCGACCTGACCTTGCCTACCCTCTTAGCATCCTGGCATGCTACGTTGCGCCCGGGAGACACCGTCCAGAGCACTGGGAGGCCGCTAAGAGGGTGTTGCGCTACTTGTGCAGTACATCGGGCATGGGGCTCGTGCTTGGAGGACGAGGTCCAGTTGTCCTCGCTGGACACGCAGACGCATCTTGGGTTGACGACATGGCTACGCAGCGGTCGTCACAGGGTTACACTTTCAGTCTTGGCTCCGGCTCTGTTTCTTGGCGGTCTACCCATTCGTCTTTTGTTCTCAGTTCCAGTTGTGAGGCTGAGATCTACGCAGGGACCATGGCTGCACAGGAGTTACGCTGGCTCACCTACCTGCTGACCGACTTAGGAGAGCGGCCTCGTTCTCCTCCAGTTCTGTATGTGGACAACAAGGCCATGATAGCCTTGTCTCAGGAGCATAGACTGGAGCACAGAACGAAGCACATCGCTTTGCGTTACTTCCTTGCTCGAGAGTTGCAGCAGCGTGGTCAGCTTCGTCTTGCTTACGTGGCCACTCGGGCCAACACTGCTGATATATTCACCAAGGCACTTCAGCCTAGTGATCATCAGCGTTTCTGTACTGCTTTAGGTCTTGCGTCTCCTTTGTCTCACTTGGTCTCACTTGGTCACTGCGTGACTTCACTTGTACTGTACTTCCTTGCTCGAGAGTTGTAGCAGCGTGGTCAGCTTCGTCTTGCTTACGTGGCCACTCGGGCCAACACTGCTGATATATTCACCAAGGCACTTCAGCCTGGTGATCATCAGCGTTTCTGTACTGTTTTAGGTCTTTCGTCTGCTTTGTCTCACTTGGTCTCACTTGGTCACTGCATGCTTACATTTGCTAGGTTATGATCACTGTACTGTTTATTCTGTTTTATATAACTCTGCATGTGAACTGGCCTTGTGGCCATTTTCTTGTGCTCGGAATGTGTGGTGACTTCGTGATCCACCCTGAGCTTGCTTTGCTTTTCTTGACTGGTCTTGTGACCACTTGTTCTCCCCCACTTTGCCTATGGGGGTGTGTCAAAATGTTATAATGCTAATGAGAAACTGAACGAGAATGAATTGACTAAGGGAAAGTTGGGTACAAAATGCAAACCCTAGAAAATTGTACCCCATATGTGCTACCCCACTATAGCCTACAGTAGCTATGTCATATAAATCTGACACACCCCCATAGGCAAAGTGGGGGAGAACAAGGGATCACAAGACCAGTCAAGCAAAGCAAAGCAAGCTCAGGGTGGATCACAAAGTCACCACACATTCCGAGCACAAGTTCAAGGCCACAAGGCCAGTTCACATGCAGGATTACATATATATATAAGGCTAGACAAGCAAGAGCAGGTGTATATATATATATATGCAACAGTACAAACAAGGTCAAGGGGTGAGCAAGTGAGGCAAGGTAGGCACAAGACCCAGCTGAGTACAGAAGCGCTGATGATCACAAGGCGCAAGTGCCTTGGTGAAGATATCAGCAGTGTTGGCCTGAGAGGCCACGTACGCAAGCCGCAGCTGACCACGCTGCTGTAGCTCACGAGCAAGGAAGTAGCGGAGAGCAATGTGCTTCGTTCTGTGCTCCAGTCTCTGCTCTCGACACAAGGCCAGCATGGCCTTGTTGTCTACGTACAGCACTGGAGGAGAACGAGGCGGCTCTCCGAGGTCAGTCAGCAGGTAGGTGAGCCAGCGAAGCTCCTGTGCAGCCATGGCCCCGGCGTAGATCTCAGCCTCACAACTGGAGCCGAGAACAGAAGACGAGCGGGTAGCCCGCCACGAAACAGAGCCGGAACCAAGGCTGAAGGTGTAACCCTGTGACGACCGCTGCGTAGCCTGGTCGTCAGCCCAAGAAGCGTCTGCGTGCCCAGTGAGGACCACTGGACTCTGCCCTCCAAGCACAAGCCCCATGCCCGACGTACTGCACAAGTAACGCAACACCCTCTTCGCTGCAGCCATGTGCTCCGGTCTGTGTCTCCCAGGAGCAACATAGCGTGCGAGAATGCTAAGAGGGTATGCGAGGTCAGGTCATGTGCAGGTCATCAGGTACATGAGGCAGCCAACAAGCTCTGGGTACGGGCCACTCGACTCTACGGACTCATCCGAAGGCAGAGCTGAGAGCGAGTGGCGAGTAGACAGAGGAGTGGCCTGAGGCGAGGAGTACGTGAAGCCGAAGCGCTGAAGGACCTGCTGCACCATGTGTGACTGAGTCAGGGTAATGGTGCGGCGTGCTCTGTCCCGGGTGATCTGCAAGCCAAGGTAGCTGCGCAGTTCACCCAGGTCTGTGCACGTGTGTCTCTTCTGCAGCTCGGACTTCACGTGGGCGAGTCCAGCAGTGTCAGCTGTGGCAAAGACCAAGTCGTCGACGTACACGAGGATGTAGAACGGCGGCAAAGAAGTGTCGGTGCGCAGAAACAGCGACGGGTCGGCAGTAGAGGGAGCAAACCCAAGAGCCGCAAGTGTAGTCCTCAGTGTGTCGTGCCACTCACGCGGTGCCTGACGGAGACCGTAGACTGGTCGCCGGAGGCTCCACTGGGTGCCAGGAGGAAAAGACCCAGTGAAGCCAGGTGGGCGACGCAGCCAGATCTCCTCGTGCAGGCTGCCCTGCAAGAAAGCAGTGCTGAAGTCAAGAGAGTGCAGCTCGTAGTCGCGGTGAGCAGCTATGTGCAGCAGTACCCGAAGAGTGGTCATCTTCGGGGTGGGAGAGAAGGTCTGAAAGTAGTCAACTCCCTGCCGCTGACTGAAGCCACGAGCCACGTAACGCGCCTTGAAGACAGGTGGAGAACCCGGCGGTCGCTTCACCCTGAAAATCCACATGCCACTGACGATGTTCGCCCCAGGCGGGGGAACCTCATCAACGTAGGTGCCTATGGACTTCCAGGAAGCCATCTCTGTGTCCATAGCTGCCTGCCACTGAGAGGAGTAGGGACCCTCTATCGCCTCCGCGTAAGAGCGCGGAGTCGGGATGTCAAGTGCATCCGGGTCTCCCTCAGGGGTAAGCAGTACGGACACGAGATGAGGTGAAGCAGCAGCCAAACACTGGAACTCCTCCTGCCTGTCCTCAAGAATGTCCGTGCCAAGGGCACACTCACCCCCGACGGACGGAGGACAGACAGACTCAGACTCAACGACAAGACTAGCAGCGTAGTCTAGACGACAGCGAGCAGCAAAGTCGACGAGCTCAGCAACTAGGGCAGACGCAGCAGTGGACTCAAAGGAAGGGTCAGTGACGACAGTAGCAAGGAGACGCGTGACAGTAGGACTGGCAGCACGAAGAGAGTCCGACTCCGGGTCGGGAAGAGCAGGAAGAGAGGACTCAGGAGGAGAAGGCAAAGGGGCACGCAGAGGAGCAGTGGACGGACGCAGAGACATCCGGTGCGTGCCAGGGACAGGAGGAGGACGCTGACGCGAACCACGACCACTAGAGCGAGCAGGACGGACAGGCGACGCAGGGCGAGACGCAGGCTCACGACGCTCAGCCAGACCTCCAGTAGGACCAGTGTAGGGAGAAGGAGCGGGCAGTGGGGAGGCCGGCTGGAACTGTAACTGTGACGGGACAGGCTGTGGACACTCTAAGGGAGGAGGAGGACCAGTAGAAGGCGGGAGACCAAGAACCTGCTGAAGGAGCGGAACGAAGTACGGCCGAGGCCGCGCGGCGACTCCAGACACGGCAGGGACAGCACCAGTACCCCCAGCGGCAGCACCAGCACCAGCAGCACCTCCAGCTCCAGTACCTCCAGCAGCACCAGTAGCACCCCCAGCAGGACCGCCTCCAGGACCGACAGCAGTAGCCTCAGCGTCAACACCCTCAGCAGCTCCAGCTCCAGTCGTACCCGCAGGCCCAGCAGCTCCAGTACTCCCAGTACGAGCACCTCCGGGACCCGCGGCACCAGCACCCTCAGCAGCCGAAGAACCTCCAGCTCCAGCAGCACGCCTCCAGCGCCGGGCAAACCACTCGCGCAGCTCCTGTGGAGAGAGTGGCTCCCGCCGAGACGAAGCACCCGGAGAACCTCCAGGCTCAGCACCGCCAGACGCCACACGAGCAGGCCCAGCTCCCTCAGGCTCCGCACCCCCAGGCTCAGCACCTCCAGGCGTAGCACCCCCAGGCTCAGCACCCCCAGGCTCAGCACCCCCAGGCTCAGCACCCCCAGGAGTAGCACCCTCAGGCTCAGCACCCCCAGGCGTAGCACCCACACGCTCAGCACCCCCAGAGTCAGCACCCCCAGGCTCAGCACCCTCAGCAGCACCAGAGTCACCAGTAACCTCGACAGGCTCGACGGCATCTACCTGAGACACACCTGAAGGGGCAGGACCCTGAGGGGGGAGGGGGTCTACCGGGGGGGGACCTGGCACAAGGAAGAGCGGTGGCGGGGGGAGGGACGGAGTGCGGTAGGGGAAGAGGCGGTAGTAGGGGACCGACTCGTCAAACGTGACGTCCTGGGAGGACAGAACACGGCGAGAGGTGGGGTGGTAGAACTGCCACCCTGGCGCGTCAGGGGGGAAGCCAAGGAAGACGCAAGGAGCAGCACGAGGGGACAGCTTGTCCGCAGACAAGTCGCGGACAAACGCCCGAGATCCCCAGACACGGAACGCAGACAGCTCTGGGTACGGGCCACTCGACTCTACGGACTCATCCGAAGGCAGAGCTGAGAGCGAGTGGCGAGTAGGCAGAGGAGTGGCCTGAGGCGAGGAGTACGTGAAGCCGAAGCGCTGAAGGACCTGCTGCACCATGTGTGACTGAGTCAGGGTAATGGTGCGGCGTGCTCTGTCCCGGGTGATCTGCAAGCCAAGGTAGCTGCGCAGTTCACCCAGGTCTGTGCACGTGTGTCTCTTCTGCAGCTCGGACTTCACGTGGGCGAGTCCAGCAGTGTCAGCTGTGGCAAAGACCAAGTCGTCGACATACACGAGGATGTAGAACGGCGGCAAAGAAGTGTCGGTGCGCAGAAACAGCGACGGGTCGGCAGTAGAGGGAGCAAACCCAAGAGCCGCAAGTGTAGTCCTCAGTGTGTCGTGCCACTCACGCGGTGCCTGACGGAGACCGTAGACTGGTCGCCGGAGGCTCCACTGGGTGCCAGGAGGAAAAGACCCAGTGAAGCCAGGTGGGCGACGCAGCCAGATCTCCTCGTGCAGGCTGCCCTGCAAGAAAGCAGTGCTGAAGTCAAGAGAGTGCAGCTCGTAGTCGCGGTGAGCAGCTATGTGCAGCAGTACCCGAAGAGTGGTCATCTTCGGGGTGGGAGAGAAGGTCTGAAAGTAGTCAACTCCCTGCCGCTGACTGAAGCCACGAGCCACGTAACGCGCCTTGAAGACAGGCGGAGAACCCGGCGGTCGCTTCACCCTGAAAATCCACATGCCACTGACGATGTTCGCCCCAGGCGGGGGAACCTCGTCAACGTAGGTGCCTATGGACTTCCAGGAAGCCATCTCTGTGTCCATAGCTGCCTGCCACTGAGAGGAGTAGGGACCCTCTATCGCCTCCGCGTAAGAGCGCGGAGTCGGGATGTCAAGTGCATCCGGGTCTCCCTCAGGGGTAAGCAGTACGGACACGAGATGAGGTGAAGCAGCAGCCAAACACTGGAACTCCTCCTGCCTGTCCTCAAGAACGTCCGTGCCAAGGGCACACTCACCCCCGACGGACGGAGGACAGACAGACTCAGACTCAACGACAAGACTAGCAGCGTAGTCTAGACGACAGCGAGCAGCAAAGTCGACGAGCTCAGCAACTAGGGCAGACGCAGCAGTGGACTCAAAGGAAGGGTCAGTGACGACAGTAGCAAGGAGACGCGTGACAGTAGGACTGGCAGCACGAAGAGAGTCCGACTCCGGGTCGGGAAGAGCAGGAAGAGAGGACTCAGGAGGAGAAGGCAAAGGGGCACGCAGAGGAGCAGTGGACGGACGCAGAGACATCCGGTGCGTGCCAGGGACAGGAGGAGGACGCTGACGTGAACCACGACCACTAGAGCGAGCAGGACGGACAGGCGACGCAGGGCGAGACGCAGGCTCACGACGCTCAGCCAGACCTCCAGTAGGACCAGTGTAGGGAGAAGGAGCGGGCAGTGGGGAGGCCGGCTGGAACTGTAACTGTGACGGGACAGGCTGTGGACACTCTAAGGGAGGAGGAGGACCAGTAGAAGGCGGGAGACCAAGAACCTGCTGAAGGAGCGGAACGAAGTACGGCCGAGGCCGCGCGGCGACTCCAGACACGGCAGGGACAGCACCAGTACCCCCAGCGGCAGCACCAGCGCCAGCAGCACCTCCAGCTCCAGTACCTCCAGCAGCACCAGTAGCACCCCCAGCAGGACCGCCTCCAGGACCGACAGCAGTAGCCTCAGCGTCAACACCCTCAGCAGCTCCAGCTCCAGTCGTACCCGCAGGCCCAGCAGCTCCAGTACTCCCAGTACGAGCACCTCCGGGACCCGCGGCACCAGCACCCTCAGCAGCCGAAGAACCTCCAGCTCCAGCAGCACGCCTCCAGCGCCGGGCAAACCACTCGCGCAGCTCCTGTGGAGAGAGTGGCTCCCGCCGAGACGAAGCACCCGGAGAACCTCCAGGCTCAGCACCGCCAGACGCCACACGAGCAGGCCCAGCTCCCTCAGGCTCCGCACCCCCAGGCTCAGCACCTCCAGGCGTAGCACCCCCAGGCTCAGCACCCCCAGGCTCAGCACCCCCAGGCTCAGCACCCCCAGGAGTAGCACCCTCAGGCTCAGCACCCCCAGGCGTAGCACCCACACGCTCAGCACCCCCAGAGTCAGCACCCCCAGGCTCAGCACCCTCAGCAGCACCAGAGTCACCAGTAACCTCGACAGGCTCGACGGCATCTACCTGAGACACACCTGAAGGGGCAGGACCCTGAGGGGGGAGGGGGTCTACCGGGGGGGGACCTGGCACAAGGAAGAGCGGTGGCGGGGGGAGGGACGGAGTGCGGTAGGGGAAGAGGCGGTAGTAGGGGACCGACTCGTCAAACGTGACGTCCTGGGAGGACAGAACACGGCGAGAGGTGGGGTGGTAGAACTGCCACCCTGGCGCGTCAGGGGGGAAGCCAAGGAAGACGCAAGGAGCAGCACGAGGGGACAGCTTGTCCGCAGACAAGTCGCGGACAAACGCCCGAGATCCCCAGACACGGAACGCAGACAGCTCTGGGTACGGGCCACTCGACTCTACGGACTCATCCGAAGGCAGAGCTGAGAGCGAGTGGCGAGTAGGCAGAGGAGTGGCCTGAGGCGAGGAGTACGTGAAGCCGAAGCGCTGAAGGACCTGCTGCACCATGTGTGACTGAGTCAGGGTAATGGTGCGGCGTGCTCTGTCCCGGGTGATCTGCAAGCCAAGGTAGCTGCGCAGTTCACCCAGGTCTGTGCACGTGTGTCTCTTCTGCAGCTCGGACTTCACGTGGGCGAGTCCAGCAGTGTCAGCTGTGGCAAAGACCAAGTCGTCGACATACACGAGGATGTAGAACGGCGGCAAAGAAGTGTCGGTGCGCAGAAACAGCGACGGGTCGGCAGTAGAGGGAGCAAACCCAAGAGCCGCAAGTGTAGTCCTCAGTGTGTCGTGCCACTCACGCGGTGCCTGACGGAGACCGTAGACTGGTCGCCGGAGGCTCCACTGGGTGCCAGGAGGAAAAGACCCAGTGAAGCCAGGTGGGCGACGCAGCCAGATCTCCTCGTGCAGGCTGCCCTGCAAGAAAGCAGTGCTGAAGTCAAGAGAGTGCAGCTCGTAGTCGCGGTGAGCAGCTATGTGCAGCAGTACCCGAAGAGTGGTCATCTTCGGGGTGGGAGAGAAGGTCTGAAAGTAGTCAACTCCCTGCCGCTGACTGAAGCCACGAGCCACGTAACGCGCCTTGAAGACAGGCGGAGAACCCGGCGGTCGCTTCACCCTGAAAATCCACATGCCACTGACGATGTTCGCCCCAGGCGGGGGAACCTCGTCAACGTAGGTGCCTATGGACTTCCAGGAAGCCATCTCTGTGTCCATAGCTGCCTGCCACTGAGAGGAGTAGGGACCCTCTATCGCCTCCGCGTAAGAGCGCGGAGTCGGGATGTCAAGTGCATCCGGGTCTCCCTCAGGGGTAAGCAGTACGGACACGAGATGAGGTGAAGCAGCAGCCAAACACTGGAACTCCTCCTGCCTGTCCTCAAGAACGTCCGTGCCAAGGGCACACTCACCCCCGACGGACGGAGGACAGACAGACTCAGACTCAACGACAAGACTAGCAGCGTAGTCTAGACGACAGCGAGCAGCAAAGTCGACGAGCTCAGCAACTAGGGCAGACGCAGCAGTGGACTCAAAGGAAGGGTCAGTGACGACAGTAGCAAGGAGACGCGTGACAGTAGGACTGGCAGCACGAAGAGAGTCCGACTCCGAGTCGGGAAGAGCAGGAAGAGAGGACTCAGGAGGAGAAGGCAAAGGGGCACGCAGAGGAGCAGTGGACGGACGCAGAGACATCCGGTGCGTGCCAGGGATAGGAGGAGGACGCTGACGCGAACCACGACCACTAGAGCGAGCAGGACGGACAGGCGACGCAGGGCGAGACGCAGGCTCACGACGCTCAGCCAGACCTCCAGTAGGACCAGTGTAGGGAGAAGGAGCGGGCAGTGGGGAGGCCGGCTGTAACTGTAACTGTGACGGGACAGGCTGTGGACACTCTAAGGGAGGAGGAGGACCAGTAGAAGGCGGGAGACCAAGAACCTGCTGAAGGAGCGGAACGAAGTACGGCCGAGGCCGCGCGGCGACTCCAGACACGGCAGGGACAGCACCAGTACCCCCAGCGGCAGCACCAGCGCCAGCAGCACCTCCAGCTCCAGTACCTCCAGCAGCACCAGTAGCACCCCCAGCAGGACCGCCTCCAGGACCGACAGCAGTAGCCTCAGCGTCAACACCCTCAGCAGCTCCAGCTCCAGTCGTACCCGCAGGCCCAGCAGCTCCAGTACTCCCAGTACGAGCACCTCCGGGACCCGCGGCACCAGCACCCTCAGCAGCCGAAGAACCTCCAGCTCCAGCAGCACGCCTCCAGCGCCGGGCAAACCACTCGCGCAGCTCCTGTGGAGAGAGTGGCTCCCGCCGAGACGAAGCACCCGGAGAACCTCCAGGCTCAGCACCGCCAGACGCCACACGAGCAGGCCCAGCTCCCTCAGGCTCCGCACCCCCAGGCTCAGCACCTCCAGGCGTAGCACCCCCAGGCTCAGCACCCTCAGGCTCAGCACCCCCAGGCTCAGCACCCCCAGTAGTAGCACCCCCAGGCCCAGCACCCCCAGGCTCAGCACCCCCAGGAGTAGCACCCTCAGGCTCAGCACCCCCAGGCGTAGCACCCACACGCTCAGCACCCCCAGAGTCAGCACCCCTAGGCTCAGCACCCTCAGCAGCACCAGAGTCACCAGTAACCTCGACAGGCTCGACGGCGTCTACCTGGGACACACCTGAAGGGGCAGGACCCTGAGGGGGGAGGGGGTCTACCGGGGGGGGACCTGGCACAAGGAAGAGCGGTGGCGGGGGGAGGGACGGAGTGCGGTAGGGGAAGAGGCGGTAGTAGGGGACCGACTCGTCAAACGTGACGTCCTGGGAGGACAGAACACGGCGAGAGGTGGGGTGGTAGAACTGCCACCCTGGCGCGTCAGGGGGGAAGCCAAGGAAGACGCAAGGAGCAGCACGAGGGGACAGCTTGTCCGCAGACAAGTCGCGGACAAACGCCCGAGATCCCCAGACACGGAACGCAGACGCATCGCCAACCTTCCCCGTCCACAGCAAAGCTGGGGAGGTCTCCGGCATGGAGACCCTGGGGTGAAGGTTGATCTGATGCGCCGCGTACCGAACCGCAAACGGCCACAGAAAATGGGGGGCAGCCGCATGCATCATGGACGTACGGGCGACGTCCATGACCATGCCAATGCGGCGCTCAGCAATCCCATTTTGCTGTGGAGAGTCCGGAAGCGTGAAGGTCTGGCGGATGCCTTGTGCACGACAGTAGGCTCGCAGAAGGCCAGAGGAGAACTCTCCACCTCTGTCAGAGTGCAGACGCAGAACAGGAAAGTCCGAGCCGAACCTCTGCCTGAGCTGGAGACGAGCTGCGCGGATCCAGTCGATCAACACCTCAGTGACATCACCCTTGCTGCGCAAGCGGAAGACTGTGGTGTAACGCGAGTAGTCGTCAACCACCAGCAGGAAGTAGCGCTCGTGACCCTGTCCACGGACGCGGGCCGGGCCCCACACGTCCATGTGAAGCGTTTGCAGCGGGGCCTCTGTCGGAGGAAACTGGGAGGAGTGAGGGGCAGCCCGCTGCCGCCCCTCGACACAAGGGACGCAGGTAGGGCCTGGCCCCGGAGGAAGGGGAGGGAGGGACCGGGGAAGACCAGAGACAAGGACACGGGAGGCCATGCCTCGGAGACGAATCAGGGAGGGGTGACCAAGGCGGTGGTGCCAGAGGAGAGTCTCGTGCGACAGGAGGCGACACGAACAGGGGGCAGACTCAGGACCAGACCTGGACGCTGCAGCAAACACCTGACCCGACGCAGCTACCTGACCAGACGCAGTGACTGGAGGAGACGCAGTGGTCAGTGTGTACAGGCTCGACCCCGGCCGACGTGTAAACGTGGCCAGGTGTCGGCCTGTCCGAGCGTCCGTGCAGTGGGTCACCCGCTGACTCGCAGGAGTGAACTGGTGAACCCCCGCATCCTGTAGGTCAGCACCACTCACCAAGTTCGTAGAGAACGAGGGGAGGTAAAGACCAGACAGGGTGCCAGAGGGGGCCGCCGGACACGGGAGGACAGTGGAGAAGTGAGCAAGGACAGGACCCCCAGAGGGGTCTGCCAGAGAGACTGCAACTGGCCGGCCAAGCGGCGTGAGTGTGGTGCGGTCTCGAAAGAAGGAGCGAGAAGCCCCCGAGTCAAGGGTGAAGGTGTGGGAGGCCGAAGCCGACGCAGTACCTGAGAGAGCAGACTCACCAGCACCTGAGGGAGCAGACACACGAGCACCTAGAGCAGCAGCCTCGCTAGCACCTAGAGCAGCAGCCTCACCAGTACCTAGAGCAGCAGTCTCAATGCCCGGGTCGGGCGGAAAACACCGGTAACAGTCACCCTCATCACTAATAGTCACAGCATACATGGCAGCAAGAATAGCATCAAAGTCAAGGTCAAAGACAGCTACACCCGCCCTAGACAGCTCGCCCCAGCGGGGGATCTCAGTGGCCTCAGGGAACTGGTGACACCAAGCGTCCGTCAGGCGGCCAAAGCAGCGCTGGGTGGAGTGCACACCCCCGCACTGCTCACCCGCGCGGTCGCCGGTGCGTAGGACGTAGGTGCACGGACCAGTACCCCCACCCCGCTGGCGTGCAGCGTACCACTCACGGAGCTGCTGAGGGGGGGGGATGTCACGAGTGCGCTGCTGCCGCTGCTGCTGCTGCTGCTGGCGCTGACCACCACCGGAGCCGACCCTCTGCGCAGCGCCACCCCGACCAGCTCCACCTCCTCCGCCGCCGCCTCCTCCACCGCCGCCACCTCCGCCACCTCCGCTCCCACCGCCACCGCCGCCGCCGCCTCCGCCTCCACTGCCGCCACCGACACCTCCACCCCCGCCACCACTCCCACCACCACCCCCACCCCCTCCACTGCCTCCATCGCCACCTCCGCCACCCCCGCCAACCCCTCCAGCACCCTTGCCCCCCTTGCCCTTGCCGGTGCGGCGTCTCCCGCTCGGGGCAGACGCAGCGCCGACCGACTCGAAACCAACGAGGTCGGCCGCAGCAGCAGAGGCAACAGAGGGCAAAAGGGGGGAGGGGGAACACCCCTCAAAGACGGGGGTGCGAGGGTCACCACGAGAGGCTCCTACAGCGACTATGCTCTTCTCTGCTGCTAGGAGGGCCTTCTCGAGGAGGTCAACGGTGAGAGTGGTGGGGCAAACTGAGAGGAAGTGGTCCCTGACTACGCGAAGGGAGTCAGGGAGCCGGGTGACTATGTAGTAGAGGGTGATGTACATGGGGGGGGGGGTTCTTGGCGCAGAATTCAGCAGGAAGCGCAGCGCGGTAGCGAGTGTCACTAGTGCGGAGGTGCGTAATGAGGTCAGCGACTGTGGGAAAGGCAGCAAGGTCAGGGAAGAGGTACGGTAGCATGAGGCGGCTCAGTGCAGCAGTGGCAGGGGAGGAGTAGCGCGCAACTACAGCGTCGTACAAGGTGTGAGCACTCTTGTACTGGCTAAAGTGCGCACGCTCAGAGGTAGGCAGGTGGCGACGCACAGCAAGACGTGCAGCAGCATCGCGTGTGGCCCACAGTGAGCGAACAGTGGCGTCGGCATCAGCAGCAGGGGCAGGAGAGGCACCAGAGGTGACGTCAAAGAGGGGGAGAGACCGTCTGCCCTATCGCACTGTAGGAAAAGCTGCAGGTCATCTACCCAGACGTCAAAGTCAATGGCCCGACCCTCAGCGTCAAAAGCGAGGACACTAGGGGTAGCCATGACAGCAGTGGACTAGCAGCGCGAACAGTAGGGTAAGGGCAGTGCAGTGACAGAGGCGCTGCTCTTACCGGTCAGGGCGGCTCGGGCGGCTCGGCGGGTCGGCAACTCGGCGGCTCGGGCGGCTCGGGCGGCTCGGCGGTACGGCGGCTCGGCAGCAACTACGGCTCGGCGACTCGGCGACTCGGGCGGCTCGGGCGGCTCGGCGGTACGGCGGTTCGGCAGCAACTGCAGCTCGGCGGCTCGGCAACCCGGTGGCTCGGGCGGCTCAGGTGGCGCGGCGGCTCGGGCGGCTCGGGTGGATCGGGCGGCTCGGCAGTAGCTCGGCGGCGCCGGCGGCTCGGTGGTGACGGCGGGGCCGCGTGGGGACGGCGGCGGGGCCGGGTGGAGCGGCGGCGAGGCCGGGTGGAGCGGCGTCGGGGCCAGTAGAGGCGGTGCCGGGGCCGGGAAGGACAGCTCCGGGGCCGCAGGGGTAGGCGACGGGGCCAGCAGAGGCGGCGCCGAGGCAGGGAAGGGCGGCGCCGGGGCCGCAGGGGTAGGCGACGGGGCCGCGAGGGCGGCTAGGAGGGGGGGGGTCGCGAGGGCGGCTTGAAGAGGCCGCGAGGGCGGCTAGAAAGGGCCGCGAGGGCGGCTAGAAAGGGCCGCGAGGGCGGCGTGAAAGGGCCGCGAGGGCGGCGCGACACGAAGGAGCCGCGAGGGCGGCGGATCGGGGCCGCGAGGGCGGCGCGACGCGGCCGCTAGGGCGGCGCGACGTGAAGGGGCC
Organism: Closterium sp. Naga37s-1; assembly: GCA_947471745.1. Classification (NCBI taxonomy): domain Eukaryota; kingdom Viridiplantae; phylum Streptophyta; class Zygnematophyceae; order Desmidiales; family Closteriaceae; genus Closterium; species Closterium sp. Naga37s-1. The sequence continues at coordinate 788,121 of CANJKZ010000431.1, forward strand.
GCGAGGGCGACGCGACGGGGCCGCAAGCGCGACGCGACGGGGCCGCTAAGGCGGCGCGACAGGGTCGAGAGAGGGGAGCGCGACTCGGGCAGTGGAGAGCGCGCTCCGGGCAGGAAAAAAAATGTGGTGGGCCCTAGGAACAGTTCCCACAGGGGAACCTGCTCGATACCATGAGAAACTGAACGAGAATGAATTGACTAAGGGAAAGTTGGGTACAAAATGCAAACCCTAGAAAACTGTACCCCATATGTGCTACCCCACTATAGCCTACAGTAGCTATGTCATATAAATCTGACAGCTAATATTGTGTAGGCTGTAGTGGGGTAGCCCATAAGGGGTACAACCCAATTAGGGTTAGTACTTGTACTCAGTTCTATCTCAATTCAACCATTCTCGTTCAGTATTTTGAGATTGACACCGTATATGCCCGTAAGGGCGGATCATACTATCACAGGTCAGGTCAATTTTGGCGGGTGTAACCTTTTTTTGCAAGGTAACCGCATTAAAAGTTGAACTGAATGTATCATGACGTGAGAGTTCGCCGCGCAGGAACTCGCAGGAACGTGCGACATCATAGTAACTGCACGTAAAAAATTTGTAATGATTTCGCATTGTTCCACTGCCGAAGCTGCTACACCCTCGCCAGTTGACACGCACGATATGAGAGTTTTCGCAAGCGCCTGATCCCTCTCGCCTTTCCCCTTAAAATATACTAACCAACCTCTAGTCTCAACATTTCCTGGTTACCCTTCGCGAAAGCAGCCTTTTCGTGCATAATATGTCCTCTGCACCCGTTTTGTTGCCGCGAAAGGGTGTTTTTTCTGAGCACCAAATGGACACTGCTCATGAAATCGCACGATTGGGTGTTTGTTTTTTGAACTGTGGTCGTTTTTGTGATTTCCCAAATTGTGACGAGTATGACCCGCCCTAAGTGATGCGCCTGGAGTAGTGCCCTAAATAGCCGACTGTTATAAACACGAATGGAGACCCTCTTGTAAAGCGTGCAACATCTAATATCACATCTGATTGTTCAGGCTGGCATGTATCATACATTAGTCATGCCCCAGTTTTGAAGGTACAATTTTCCAGCAAGCATAATTAGTGGACCACACTATTTATAAACATCAACCTCATCATGACGTCCCATCTGGTTGCCGCACTCCACTTGCAATCAGACCTCCACGCACCCTCCCCTCACTTACCATCCCCGGTACCCCATGCCCTCCTCCCCCTCCTTCCACCATCATCCCTCCTTCAATGGTACCACCTCCAACTCCCCCCATATTTCCCATCCCGCTTATACCCCCCATAACCCCCATCCCTCCCATGCCTCCCATCAATGTCTGGTGCATGTGCAGAGGCAATGGCATGCCATGACCACCAGACACATGCATAGGCGAGGGGCCGCCAGCGGCACCAGCAGCAGAGGGGTGTATCCATGCCACAGGCCCCCAGAACATGGGCACTGTTGCAGCACCTGCAGATACACCTGTTGAGTTGGATGGCAGGTGGGAAGGAGCAGGAGCAGGTATCAACTGGTGCGGGAATAAGGTAGGTGGGCCGGGAGGAAGCGTCTGTATAAATTGCATCGGTGCTGGTCCTGACATTGCTGCCGCTGCTTGCATCCCCACACCTGCTGCCACTCCCCCTCCCCCTCTCCCTCCCCCTGCCCTTGCTTCTGCTCCTGCTCCTGCCCCCTCTCCTCCCGCTCCTCCTGCCCCAGACCTAGGAACCAGCGCTCTTAGATTCGTCGTCGCCCCACACGGCCCATTCTTAGAAGGAACCTTCTTCTGCCTGCCCCGCTTCCTCTTTACAGGAGGCTCTACCCGCTTCACCAGCCTCCCCTGCAGCTGCAGCTGCTGCCTGTACGCACCCACGGCACCCATGGGTATCATCCCCGTGCCGGCTGCAGCAGCAGCAGCCATCATGAAAAGGGCAGGAGGCACATGGTTGTGGTGGCAGGAGGGGCCGCCTGTGCAACCCCTCCCTCCCGTGCAGTAGTAACCACGGTTAGAGTGAACTGAGACCCCTCCATTGTGGGGACCTGGTTTGGCTATACCCCCCATACCCATCCCTGTGCCTGCCCCCATGCCCATATTCACCCCCAAGCCCATTCCCGCTGCCTTTCCTGTTGCCTTTTTGCTTCCTGTGCGGAGGCCTGGGCTGGATTTTCGGCTGCTTTTGCCAGAGCTGCAGCTGCTACCCCCTCCCACTCCGCTCCCCCCTCCGCCTGCTCCGCCTCCTCCGCCCACCCCCTGTACTGCCTCGCTTCTCTTTTCAGCAGCAGCTGTAGCTTCTGCTGTGGCTGCTGCAACTGCTGTAGCTGCTGCTACCTTATTATCATTGTTCTGAAGCAATGCCCCGGATTGGGGGAGACTGGATGAACGAGCGAAAATCTGAGGGGAATGAGAAGGAGTGGCTTTAGCAGTAGGTGCGGTTACACCAAGTTCCTGGGTTGTAGCTCGAGCAGCAGCAGATGTAGCAGAGGCGGGGGAGAAGCAGGCCGGAGAGGCTGCTTGTGATTGGTTGGTGGAGGATGGGGAGAAAGGACCACTGGCATGGGCATGGGCATGGGCATTGGCAGTGGCAGTGGCAGTGGCAGCGGCAGTGGCAGCGGCAACGGCAGTGGCAGAGGAAGTTGCAGTGGCAGTGGCAGTGGCGTCTGGATTGCTTTGCATGCAGGCAGGGAGAAGCACAGTGGATGGAAGCTTGGGAGCTGATCTCATTTGCCCTCCCATCTGCCCCACCATCTGGCCTCCCACCTGTCTCCCCACCTGTCCCCCTATTTGCCCTCCCATCTGCCCTCCCGTCTGCCCCCCCATCTGCCCCCCCATCTGACCTACCATCCGCTGCTGCTGCTGCTGCTGCTGCTGCTGCTGCTGCTGCTGTTGCTGCTGCTGCTGTTGCTGCTGTTGCTGCTCCTGCTGCTGCTGCTGCTGCTGCTGCTGCTGCTGCTGCTGCTGCTGCTGCTGCTGCTGCTGCTGCTGCTGCTGCTGCTGCTGCTGCTGCTGCTGCTGCTGCTGCTGCTGCTGCTGCTGCTGCTGCTGCTGCTGCTGCTGCTGCTGCTGCTGCTGCTGCTGCTCTTGCTGCTGCTGCTGTTGCTGCTGTTGCTGCTCCTGCTGCTGTTGCTGCTGTTGCTGCTGTTGCTGTTGCTCAAGCAGCAAGAGGAGGTCTGACTGGTCTAATTCGTCAAGGGCTAGATAGCCAGCAGAGACAGGAACGTCATTGCCACTCAAACGAAGCTGCTGCTGCTGCTGCCACTGCAGCTGCTGCTGCAACTGCTGCTGCCTACCATTCACACGCAAAACTTCACTGTCACAGCTCTGCACCGCACCGAAACTTCCTGGAACCCTCACTCCAGGAGGGTTCCCCCAAGCTGCCAGCAACTCAAAGTCCATATCCGCAGCGTCAAACCCTAAACCCTCTCTCAGTAAATCTGCACTGGAAGGTGCAATTTCCGCTGGACCCCCCTCCAACCCCACTCCGAGCCCTGCTGCGACATCTATCTCAGCCTGTAACCGCTCCATTTGCTTCTGACTGGTGTGTCTGTCACTGGGACTGTGGCTGTGACTATGGCTGTGGCCGTCGTTGTGCCTACGGCCTGCAAAGCCCTGGGCGTGTTGATGACTGTACACATCGTTATGCCCTGACGCCCCACCGTCATGCGTCCACATTCCGCCCCCCATGTACATTTCCCTAATGCACTCTCCCTGCTGATGAGCCAATGGACCCCTGACATCATCCCCAGCGCTGACGTCAGCGCTGTCCACGTCACCACTGGCAGTCGCGTCAGCACTAGCTGTAGCGTCAGCGCTAGCTGACGCATCAGCACTGCCGGTTGTAGCACCGCTGCTATCTGCAGAAGCAGAAACCGCTTCCCTTTCAAACCGCCCCTCCCCATCCAAGCTATCAAAACCCCCTGCCCCTGCCTGCCCCGCCCCTCCCTCTCCTCCACTGCCCCCTCCTCCAAGCCGTGTGACGTCAGCCAGTAGAGACATGAGCATGCCCCCACGCACACACACGTCAGCAGTCAGTGCCAAGTGCCCGCGGCACATGACGTCATCCTCTGTTCCCTCCATATTCGTACTTCCTCCTGCCGTACCAGCAAGCATTCCAGCATCTGCAGCCGAGCCTCCTTCCAGACCTCCCCCTGCCCATGCCCCTCCTCCCGCTCCGTCCTTCGCTCCTGCTCCTTCTCCACTCCATCCTCCTTCCCCTCCAGCCACTCCATCCCCTATCAATCCTCCCCCTGCGTCCGCCCCTCCACTACCCCCCAGCATCAGCTCGTCCCAGCCCGGAAGACTGGACCACGGGGGGTCATCGTCAGGGAAGTTTAAATACTCCGCCAGGGCATCAAACCCCATGTCCCCGGCAACTGCTGTTACCGCGTCTGCTGTTATCGCGTCTGCTGCTACCGCGTCAGCTTTTAGCCTGTCCGCTGCTCCCTCCATTCCTTCCATGCCCTTCGCATCTTCCGCATCCCCACCTTTCCCCATGCCCCTGTTTCTCTCCGAGTCTAGGTCCTCTCCGATGGTCGCATGCGCTTCCGCCTTCACGCTGCTATTCGCTCCTACTAAGCCCGTGTTTGTGGTTAAGCTGCTGTCAAGTACTTGCTCTTGCCCACGCCCATGGATTGACGTGAACGCCTTTTCCAGATCTGAACGGCTGTCGAACCCACCAGCACCCACAGCACCAGCAGCACCAGCAGCAGCGCCAGCAGGACCAGAAGCAGCAGCAGCGCCAAGCCCTCGCTCCCACCCACTTCCCCCAAAACCCTCGTTAGCCTCGCAAGACCCAATCCCAGAAACGCCCGTCCCTGAAACGCCTGCCACAGAAAACCCTCCCCTGGAAAAGCCCGCCCCAGGGCTAAACCCTGGGCCAAAGACACTCCCAAAAAGGCCGCCACCACGCACAGCGCCCTCCGTACTCCCTGGCACCGCATTCAACCGATCCCCGCCTTCCAGCCGCAGCTTGGCGAGGACGCCAGCGCTGGCGCCCACGCCCACGCTGTGCACGCTCCCATCTCCCTGATGCACGCTCCCATCCGTTCGAAGCACGCTCCCATCCGTTCGATGCACGCTCCCATCGCCCTGATACACACTCCCACCCGCTTGGTGCATGCTCCCGAACCCTGCCTGCACGCCGCTAAAGGCACTCGCCTTCCCATGCAAGCCCTCCATCGCGTTCGACCTTTCCTGCTGGCCGTCCTGCTGATTGCTCTGCTGACGGCCGTTGACGTGGAAATCCCGGCCGTCATAACTGTGAGATGCGTGCAAGCTCGCGGAGTACAGGTTACCACCGTGAACGGTACTAGCGCGGGGCGGAATGCATCTTTGGGCACTGTCCCCAAAACCGTGGACGCCCGTTTTGGCTTCATTGCTCCCGTGCGCGCTGCCTTGCGCGCTGACCCGTGCGCTGCCTTGGGCGCTGCCCCGTACGCTGTGGGCACCGGACTTGGGGTAATGAAGCGCACTGCCGTAGAGACCACCCGATGCAAGGCCGCTGGCGTAGAAACCGCCTCCGTGCACGCTGCTGCTAGCGCGAAGGCGGGCTAAGTGGTCGCTGCGTGCTTGGCTGTCGGTGTATGCAGGAACGGTGTCGCCAGGCACGCTGCCGCCTCGTTGACTCACTTGACCGCCACGCACACTACCGTCCGGTTGAGACAGTTGACCGCCATGCACACTGCCGTCCGGTTGAGACAGTTGACCACCATGCGCGCTGCCGCCTAAATGACTCAGCTGACGCCCACCATGCGTGCTGCCGTCCAGTTGACTCATTTGACCGCCATAAAGACTTCCCTCCCTAAGAATCGCCTGACCGCCTTGCATGCTGCCGTCTCGTTGACTATTTTGAACGCCGTGCAGGCTGCCGTCCCGTTGACTAATTTGACCACCGTGCAGGCTGCCGTCCCGTTGACTAATTTGACCACCATGCACGCTGCCGTCCCGTTGACTAATTTGACCACCGTGCACGCTGCCTTTTCGTTGACTAAATTGACCACCGTGCATGCTGCCGTCCCGTTGGCTAGTTTGATTGCCGTGCGCGCTGCCGTCTCGTTGACTGATTTGACCGCCGTAAATGCTGCCATCTAGTTGAATAAATTGACCGCCGTGCACGCTGCCGTCTAGCTGACCCAATTGACCGCCGTGCACGCTGCCGTCTGATCGACCTACTTGACCACCATGCGCACTCCCATCGCCCTGAAACCCTCCCAATGCACTCGCAGCACCAGCGCCAGCGCCAGCGCCAGATACATTGCACCTGGACCGGCTCTCCCACAGAACGCTAGTGAGGTCCGCGTCGTCCAGCCGCGGCGGCAGCGACGATCGCGATCCACACGCCGTGCTGCCGGACCCTGCGGCTGACTTGCCAGACGAAAAGCCGGCGGACTGGTTACCAGACGACGGGCTGTCGTTCCCCCGGTGCTGCCAGCCCGGCGAGCCGAGGGGAGACGCAACAGCTGGAGGGGATAACCGGTGAGGGAAAGCCGCGAGCCGAGTCTGCCCGGGCGCCTGTAGCCCCTGAAAGTGGAGTCTTTGCTGCGACGGCGATCGCAGTGCATGGTTCATAGCGTTAGGAGAAATCCTGTCCGTGTACCGACGGTCGCCAGCCGCGAGGGATCCGTGCTGCTGAAAAGCGAGTCCAGCGGAGGTTTGACCCTGAAGTATCCCTTCGTTTTGCCCGTTCCATTCACCGCCCGCGACAGCAGCAGCGGCAGCGGCGGAAGAGGCCCTTTCCACCCCTTCCATCGGGGTTTCGCCGGCTCCCTGCAGCGCAAACCCCGGGCCTTCTCGTGCCGAGAAACCCGCTGACAAGCCGCCGTTCCTGCGGTTGTGCTGCAAATGGGGAACTTCGAGCCTACTGTCGAGCAACCCTGAAGCCGTTGCGCTATCGTAAGGAGTCGCCTGGAAGAACGCCTCTGTTTGCGTACCGCCACCGTTCTTCCCGTCTGACCATCCACCGTTAAATCCGCCGGCCTGACCCGATAACACCGCCTGATTCTGGTGACCGCCGAAAGTACCATTCAAACGCGCGGTCAACAATTGCTCTCCGATTTCCCCTCCGTGCTGCTGGCGATAGTTACGATACGCAGCAGCCGGAACAGCTATGTCGTCAACGGAGCCCGTCCTAGACCCGACATTCTGAGACTGGCGAGAGTTTTGAGCTTGGAGAGCGTTTTGAGCCTGGAGGGTGTAAAAGAGGTTTCCGCCATGCCAAGTACGGCTTCCGTCGGCCATGGGGTATACGGAGGTGAACGAGCGGTGCTCTAGAGCGCTAAGCTGGTCTTCTAAGGTGTCTGCGTTTGTCCTTGATTGCCCTGATGCCATTGCTAAGGTACGACCGGGAGACGAGACGAACTCCTGTGGCTTCGGAACCTGCGGAACGAGCGGACAGATAAGGACGTCGAAATGCAGTTTGGAACGAGGTCGGCACTGGGAAAAATATTGTGGGAACGCGAGCGAACAGAATGCGGGAACAAATGCGGAGCTAGATATGGAACGCAAGGAGCAGAATCCGCGGAAGCAGCATGCAGCACGAGTGAGATGTAGGTCTATACGGCAAGTCAATTACCTGAAATTCGGACAATTGTGCAGCTTGACGGCAGGCGTCTGCCCGACTCGTATTTACAAGACCCGGAACTCCACCACCCTCGTTAGGTATAACGAACATTTTGTCCGAATCATGTCTTTATGAAGTCCTGAAACAAACAATTTTTTTTCCAACGTGAGGAGCCAAAAAAAGGCACTGAGAGAACATTTCTATTGGGATTGCTATACTCAAGGCAAAACCAAACCAAAAAATAATCCGAGCTTGCTTTTACTCGGTGAGACGAACAGGATCAGGAGAATGCAGGGAAACGTTCAAACCTAAGCTTCACCTTACACGGAAGTGAAAGTAGCCAGAGCAGCCAGAATTAGGGATGATGACTATGAGAGGAATCTGGAGCAAGTCCACCCCTTCACACTACGAAGTTACAATGCTACGCTGCGGAAAGAATGCTCTACAATCTGTAGGCCGTTGTGAGGGTGTCCCATCTGAAGTGTTTCGGCATTGGAGGTATGACTAGTCTTCACAAAACCTTCTGCATATTCTCGTAACCTCACAGGTATGATTCAAAACCCTGACGTAGAATGAGCCGAGCATTTCACGAAACCGAAGAGAAGAGGGAGATGGCAAGCATGAAGTTGCCCTGGAGGAGATGATGGAAGAAGAAAAGCCCTCTTGGATAGCTCAGGTTATTCAGCCTTGGGAGAACTTGCCAGCCTTTGGAAGCAGCACATCTCTCCAGCCCAGGATAAAACCCTTGGGAATTGTCTGGAATCAGTAGCAAGATAATGAGGGGAGGAGCCTTGAGGTCCTGTATTGTAACTGGCCAGCGCGGAGGAGGTTGTGGGCTGGAAAAGGCTGATCGGACGGACGGGCAGATTGAGGGAACTTCCAGCTTGTATCGGAGGGTCATGATTTGATGTTCTGAGTTACGGTTGGATGTTCCGAGCGACGCGATCACATGTTGCTGGTTGCCTTTTCAGGAGGTCAGGCAGCCCTCAGGCATTGCATGCACGCATTCCTTGCAGAGAGGTCTGCCCGCAGTTGAACAAAACGGAAGCCAAACATAGATCCGGGCAGACGATTGTCGGTGACCGTTCACCCCCCATCCTGAACTGACGTGTACGCGTGCATGAGGATTCTTTATTTCATTAAGGCACGTGATTTCAGGAGAGCCCTTTATTGGGTAAGCGACACCCACCTGGCCTTTTCATTCTCCGCCACTTGCGTCACCGCATCACGCGTAGACACGTAGGCGGATTGTAACTGGTGGCACCAAAGAGCAGGCCAGGTCAGCAGCTGGGCCACGTGAGTTCGGCCGACCAATGCAGCATTGCTGAATCCAATCCAAGGGCCCATACATCACGGCCATTTTGACACGGACATTTCAACCCAAAGCAGGCGTCAGTGATTGTGTCAGTAATCCCGACGCGACATTGTGTCCCCAGAAGAGTCGGCATAGAACGGGCCTGGCATTCTCAATGTCCACGAAAGATGAGCCCTTTATTTTCTAGGACTGCTTTGAAGTTTTGATTCTATATAGCATGTTATTGTAATGACACATCATTGTTATGGGAGGGGTGCACTATGCCTTTAGGCACTATGTTATCATGATGGTTGTTCTGAAATGGCTTCGGAATTAAATACCGTATGCTAATTTACTCGTAACATGAGAACGAGTAAACTCAGGGTGCACCTCACAGGCCAACCTTCGGTTCAATTCGGGTACACCATGATGTGTTACAATCTGAAATTATGGTTAGGATCGTCTCAGGTTGATCGCACGTAGTGTAGCAGCGGAAGATTGCTAGTGAAGTTGGGTACATACCCTGTCAGAAGGAGATTTTAATCTCGACATAGTGACTATTACAATGCGGTACAATGGGAATACGAAAGGTCCTAGCTAGCCATGTACTATGAGAGGGTACATTCCCCTTAGGGCTAACCTACATCGGGAATGCCAACCGTGCGGTTCGGTAACGATACGCGCCACGGTAACTGTTTGAATGCATTTCCTGCGCTTGCACTTCGAATTCATTCTGTTTTCAACCGTCTTCGATAACTGTTTGTGTCGCTCGGTCTTCGTCCTCGCTGCAGTCATCTTCGCGTTAAGGGTTCGTTACGTTAGGATTTTTTTTCAACAATTCCATACCGTAACACTCCCTTTCAATCATGTAGGAGCGAAGTCTTGACGCGCTTGGTTATACCGCAGATGTTCGCGCAGTGCTGGTACTGCTCACGTGGTAGCTTCTTGGTGAGGAAGTCGGCTGCTATGTCACTGGTGGGGCAGTAAGTCAATGTTACTTTACCCTTGTCAACTTCGTCTTCGACGAAGAAATAGCGGGGTGCGATGTGCCTGGTGCGGTTGGCGAAGCCGGGTTTGTTGGCGATCTTGATCGCGCTTTGGTTATCGCAGTGAAGTTTGAAGTTCGCAAATGTCGCAATTTTCGCCTCCTGGAGCAGCTCCTGGAGGTAAAGTCCTTCGCGAACAGCTGACGTGGCTGCAATGAACTCGGCCTCACCAGAAGAGAGCGCCACCATTTCCTGCTTCTGTGAATTCCATGAGATTGGTCTGGTGGGTTCGAGGCTGAACAGAAAACCGGTTCGGGACCGTTGATTTGCAGGATCGGCGGCATGGTCAGCATCCACGTAGTCAACGAGGCTGAAGGCGCAGGTCGTGAGAGTTGAGTAGGTGAGGCCAATGTGTGGTGTGGAGATGAAGTATTGCAGAGCGCGCTGCAGGTCCAGCATATTCCCCCCTTCAGGCCGCTTGGCGTACTGAGCGAGCTGGCTCGAGATGTAAGGTAAGTCAGGCCTGCATGTTACCGCAGCGAAGAGAAGGCAGCCGAGTTGTTGCTGGTACAGTTGGTGGCCGGATAGGTTGAGCGGGGTGGTGTTGGGAGTTTGTGGGTTGGTTGGGGAGCGGTAAGGGGTGGAGAGGTTTGCCGGTATGATGTTGAATTTTGCAGACACAGTCTCAACGTACTTGGCGGCGGAGCGATGAATGGCGTCTGCTGCGTAGGAGATGTTGAGTCCCAGGAATTGTGTGACATGATCAGTGCTGGTGATTTCGACGCGGTTGCTGAGGTTCTTCTGGAACTGAGCGAGAAGCTCGTTGTTGGTTCTGGTGTACAGGAGGTCGTCCACATATGCCGTGAGGAGGATATAGTCGTCGCGGAAGTGAAGGCGATACATGCCGGGATTGTGGGGCAGCTGGGTGAAGCCAATGTCGATGAGAATTTGGTGAAGGTATTGCTGCCAGAGATCCGGGGCATGGTTGATGCCGTATAGTGACTTCTTAAGTTGACACACGGGATCATCGCCTTCGCCATAGGTGTGCGGCTGTTCGGCGAAAATGAGGGCGTCGACGGGCACGTAGAGGAAGGCGTTCTTGACGTCGATCTGGCGGAGCGGGAGGTGCTTTGCGGCTGCGATGGCGAGGAGGATGCGGACGGAGGTATGGCGGCTGACTTGAGCGATGGTTTGGTCGAAATCAATCCCGTGGCGTTGGTCGAAACCACGCATGACCCAGCGGGCTTTGAAGCGCTCGATGGTTCCGTCAGCGACGGTTTTGACGCAGAAGACCCACTTGCGCGAAAGTACACGTCTCCCCTTCAGCACGGCACGGTCTGCGGGAATCCATGTCTCGCGAGCTTCGAGCGCGGCGACTTCAGCATCCATGGCCGTGCGCCATTCCTTGCTGTAGGGACCTGTTAGGGCCTGGCGCGGGGTTTTGGGTTCCACTGCCTTTGGCGGACGGGAGACGGCAGTGTGGAGGCCGAGGATGTGGAGACCGGAGAGGCCGGGGCTGTGCTGCTACTCGCTGATGACTTCCACCACATCGTCACCCGAGTCGTGCGCTGTGGAGGGGGCTGGGCTGAGCAGGGAGTCGCGAGAGGAGTCGAGAGGTGCAATGCCCTCGTCCTCGTCCTCATTGTCCCATGGGCATGGTCTTGGGTGGTGGTCTGTGGGGCCTTGATCTGCGAGCGTGGCTTCGACTTTGTCAGCGGGGGTGGCGAAGCTGCGGGGAGGGCGATCGTAGCTTGCCACGCGATCAGTCCTCCCGCCGACCCTGAGTCCGTCGGTGTAGCTTGCTGAAACTCCCGGATGGTGAGGTCTTCGTAGAAGATGACGTCGCGCGCCGTGACCACCCGCGAGGTATCGTGGTCGAGGATGTTCTAGGCATGATGCTCGAAGCTGATGCCGAGATGCACCCCCCAGCGCGCGCGACGCTCTAACTTCCCTGTGTTCACTGTTGCGGGCCGATACTGCACCATGCAGCCCCAGACGCGGAGCATGGAGATATCTCCTTTCTCGCCGGTGAATTTGATGTGCGGCGACAGATGTCCAGTGTTGGCGGTGGTGCTGAGCAGGTTGTGAAGACGGACAGCGTGATGCATGGCAAAGGGCCAGTACTTCGCGTCAACGTCGCTCTGCTGTAGGAAGGTGCGAACCTTGGACATCAGGGTGCGGTTGGTCCGCTCAGCGACGCCTTGTTGCGGGTGCGCGTAGGGGAGAGAGAGCTTGTTTATAATCCCCAATTCCTGAATGTATGCCGCAAGCCCGTCGCTCTTGAACTCGGTCGCGCAATCGGTTTGCCAAAGCTTGAGCTTGCAGTCGGACTGAGTCTCGGCATTGCTGTGCCAGACTTTGAAGATGTCAAACGCCTTGCTCCTGTGAGAGACATTGGCCATCCAGACGAAGCGAGAGTAGGTGTCGACGAAGGTAATGGTGCATTCTTCGCCGTTGATGCCTGTTTGTGTTAGAACAAGAAAGTAACTGTAAACTTTATGGAGCTTGGCGTAGCGGTTCGTGCTTGGCTCAAGGAGCTTGAAGGGTTTGTGGTTCAGTGCGGCTTCAGGGCAGACTATGCAGTCGGTGCGACGAGTGGTGTCAACGGTGACGAGGGAGCCGTAAGGGACGAGAATTGTGCCAAGGATGAAGACTTCGGCGTGGAAGCAGTTGTTGAGGACCTCCTAAGAGGGGTGACCGAGGCACTTGTGCCAGAGGTTAGGGGGTGCCGAAGGGCGGGTGAGCGTGCGAAGAAGGCGAGCAGTTTGGCGGTGTTGGTTGGTGTAGGCTGTGAGAGTGGTTGTGGTGAGATGGAGAGGCCAAGAGCAAGGATGAGGTCGCGAGCAGTGAGCTGTGGGACTGGGGCTACTATGGTGATGGCAGCAAGCGGAGCTGCGTTGTCGCCTGTGTCAGCTGTTCCTTCAGTGAGGTTGGGGCGTGGGACGTGGTGTGGTGGCAGTCTGTGGATGGTGGAAGGGCTAGCGATGGTTGGGTCATGGGGGCTGATGGGGGTGGACTCAGAGGGCAGTGTGCTGTGTGGGTAGTGGCTGTACGGTAGGATAGTGTCATGGTCAGAGGGGTGTCGCGAGGACTTGGAGGAGGCCCAAGAATCACTAGAGGGTGATCCTCCACAGGGGGGGATGCCAATTGGTTTTGGGGGCCAATAGGGTCCAGCTGCTTCTTCTGCTGCTTCTTTCTCCGGCGTGCTATGAGGTCTTCAATCGGCTCCTCCTCCTCGGATGGAGTGGTTCCCCATGGTCCAGCTGCGGTGCTACTTCCTGCTCCCCAGCTGGTGTGGGTGCCGAGGACTTTCCCCAGGCTACTGCGCCAGTGCCTGTGCCCCAGTTGTGATTGGCGGCTGCTGCTGCTGCTACGGCTTTTGCATCTGCACGACGGCGGTCCTCTTCTTCCTCGCACCGTTGTAACTCTTCAGATGTCATGGTGCGGCGGGACCATGGGCGAGTGACATGGTAAGTTTCCCAGTCTAGAGGTAGAGGGTTGTTGTGTGTGTCAAAGGCTCCAGGTCCCGTGTAACGAGTTAAAAGGTGGAGGCGGTCGTGCACGGTGGGATGGTGAGAGCTGCAGCAAGTTCAGTGTGGTGTCGCATGCCTGTGGGATATAGAGTCTGCCATTCTGCTTCCTCAACGATGTCCAGAGGCACAGGTGGTTCTTATTCCGATTCTGCTTCCTCAGAGGGCTTTGCTTCTGCTTCCTTGTCTTCACTGACTTAAGCTTTCCCTTTTTCTTCAGCCGTTGATGTTTCGTGCGGTTGATGTTCCGTCTTCATTAGCTGGCGCCTTGTCCTTCTCGTCCACTGGTGCCTTTCCCTTGTCCTCTTTCTCCTCTGTGGTGGAGGCTGTTCATGTGTGGCATTTGTAGTAGAGGCCATCAGGTCCAGGTGCGTGCAGATCCATCTCCCTGGGGTGGGTGTGATGTTTGACCCAGGGGCGCCCATACGACACGCTGTGGTTGGAGGTCGATGAGATCTCCAGAATCGGCGTGGCAGTCTGGAATGTCGAAATCCAGGATGTAGACACCATTCTCTAGGCACGCCTTGCTGATGTAGCGCGGCTTGCTGTCACTGATGCTGTAGTCTTTCCAGTGCATTAGAATGCACCGAATCTCCGGGTCTGTGCTCATGAGGACGTCGCTGTGCACGGGTTGCTTGTAGGAGAGTAGGTTGTACTTCAGGTCCCGCACGATGAGCACATCGTTGAAGGTGATATGGATGTCGCTGTCGTGCACCTTGAGAACAACGATGCCGCAAGCACGTTCTTCGAGTTGCTGGTTGTTGGCCACCGTGACGACGGTGGGCTGCTGAATGGGGCGTGCGTTGGAGATGAAGGAGACGGAGGAGGAGGAGGAGCAGGGAACGGCACACAGTAGTTTCACCCCCATACCCCTCACCCCCAAACCCTAATTCAGGAGAACGGGCTGTAGGAGGGGTGGGGCGCCAGCAGAAGCACGGGGGACAGCGGGGAGGGCAGGGGCAGCGAGGAAAGGGCCGCCCACGGGCCTGGCACAGCCTCCCGAACCGCGCGCAGGCGGCCCGAGCCGCGCGCGGGCCTGGCGCAGCCCGTACGGGCCGCGCGCGGGCCTGGCGCAGCCCGTACGGGCCGCGCGCGGGTCTGGCGCAGCCCGTACGGGCCGCGCGCGGGTCTGGCGCAGCCCGTACGGGCCGCGCGCAGGCCTGGCGCAGCCCGTACGGGCCGCGCGCCGGCTGTACGGGCCGCGCGCAGGCCACGACGGGCGACGGGGGGCGACGCGCGGGTCCCCGTCGCCCGTCGCAGCGCCTCCCGAGGGCGACGCGGCGAGTGACGGGGTAGAAGCCCGCCGCGCGCCTCGGGGCGCACAGCGGGCAGAGAACCGCCGCGCGCCACGGGGCGCACGGCGGGCAGAAAACCGCCGCGCGCCTCGGGGCGCACGGCGGGAAGAAAAACTGCCGCACGCCCCGTGGCGTGCGGCACAGAAGGTAGTAGTGGAAGTTGCAGCGGAAGCAACGAGGTGGTGAGCCCACCCACAGGATCGATCCAAGGGGATCGACCTGCTCTGATAGCATGTGGAAGTTTAAGAGAAGAAGGAGGGTTGCACTAGCAAGAATGAGGATACAAATAGCAAACCCTAGAAGGGTTGTACTCGCTATAGAGCACCCCACTATAGGCTAGAGCATAATATTCTGACAACGCTTAGACCCTACCATGTGTTGTCCGCAGCAGCTATCAAGATACCACGTGTTGTGTGCGTCAATTCGATTCTGGGCCAAGAACACGAGGTTTGGTGTGTGCGACGATGGACACGCATCGCCATGTTACCGATGACGTGGTGAACATTGCTGGTGTACCAGGGTCCGGGAGCGTCAGTCTGAGATGGTTGGCGCGGGGCAAGCCGATGGTCCGAAGACGGTCAGTTTGCTTGGCGCAATTTATCGAGACCGGAAGTTGCGTTGTTGCGCGGTGCGGAGTCGTGGCGCGGCCCGGAGCGGCAACGTTATGTTGAGTGACCAAAGATCTTGCAATTTTTGCAGTAGTATTGGCGCGGACGTGAATCGCGAGAGTTGCGAGGCTGGCGCTGATCAAGGCCGGTGTAGAAGGCGATTTGCTCGCGTCGGGCCCCCTTTTCCTTGTTGAAGTCCATGTCTTGCTGTTCGTGCAGAAGTGTAGCGCAGAGATGCGCTTCGGAGACGGTGCCTTGTTGGTGGAGTAAGGCCTTGCACGGGTTCCACTGGGGCCCTAGTCCCTGAAGGGCAATCATGACAAAGATGTCTTCAGGTATCGTATTTCCTAACTTTTGCAGTTGATCGCAGCAGGATGATGTACGCCATGAGTGATTCGTTGTAATATTGAGCCTTTGCTTCGTCGGTGTTGCTTTCGGGGCTTGGGTAGCTTCCGTCGGAGAAGCAGAAAATTTGGGCAATTTGGAGGAGCAGTTCGAGCTCAAAACTCCACGTTCAGAAATCCCGTTCGTTGAAGGCGGTGCTTGTACGAATCTTCGAAATAGCCACGAACTTGTTCTGGGTTGTAAGCATGGCTTCGCCGCTTGGACGTGAAGGGGTTGGAGCGGCAGAGTTCAACCTGAGGTCGAATGCGGTTGGAGCAGGTTCCTTGTTGGGAGCAGCAGGTTGTTCGGGTTGCTGCGAGGTTCCGGGGTTTCCGTTCTTCATTTGCTGAATTCCGGACCCCAGAGTGGTGATGCGCGGAATGAGTTGTTCGAGTAGCGCATTGCTGACATTGGTGTTTGCCGCAGAGTTCGTAGTTGGGTTGGCAGGAGCTTCGGCTGTGGGAGCCGCCTGCCCACCAGATCCTCCAGCCATGTTTCGGCAGAAGCGCGTACCGGACGCCACCTTGGATTCGAATTTGAATAAGAGGTGGTGATGCGAAGAATCTTGAATGGCTCTCATACCATGTTACAATATGAAATGACGGTTTATAGGATCGTCTCAGGTTGATCGCACGTAGTGTAGCAACGGACGATTGCTAGTAAAGTCGGGTACAGACCCTGTCAGAAGAAGATTTGATGTTAGAACATTATAGCTTATACATTTGTGTAGGCTGTAGTGGGGTAGCCCATAAGGGGTACAACCCAATTAGGGTTAGTACTTGTACCCAATTGTTTGCTAGTTCATTCATTCTCGTTCGTTACTTTCACATGGTATCAGAGCAGGTCACTTGGGCCCACCACCTGCTACGCTGCGAGTACCCCCCTAGGCCCGTCGCTCCTAGCCTTCGCGGCCCGTCGACCCCTAGCCCTGCGCCCGACCCGGTTCCTAGCCCCGCGCCCGGCCCGTACCTAGCCCGCGATCGGCCCGTACCTAGCCCGCGACCGGCCCGTACCTAGCCCGCGCCCGGCCCCGTCTCTCGCCCGCGCCTGGCTCGTACCTAGCCCGCGATCGGCCCGTACCTAGCCCGCGCCCGGCCCCGTCTCGCGCCCGCGTTCGGCCCTGTCTCACGCCCGCGCCCGGTCCGTACCTAGCCCGCGCCCGGCCCCGTCTCACGCCCGCGCCCGGCCCCGTCTCTCGCCCACGCCCGGCCCGTCCCTAGCCCGTGCCCGGCCCGTACCTAGCCTGCGCCCGGCACCGTCTCTCGCCCGCGCCCGGCCTGTACCTAGCCCCGCGACCGGCTCGTACCTAGCCCGCGACTGGCCCGTACCTAGCCCGCGCCCGGCCCAGTCTCTCGCCCGCGCCCGGCCCGTACCTAGCCCCGCGACCGGCCCGTACCTAGCTCGCGACCGGCCCGTACCTAGCCCGCGCCCGGCCCCGTCTCACGCCCGCGCCTGGCCCCGTCTCTCGCCCGCGCCCGGCCCGTACCTAGCCCGCGCCCGGCCCCGTCTCACGCCCGCGCCCGGCCCCGTCTCTCGCCCACGCCCGGCCCGTCCCTAGCCCGCGCCCGGCCCGTACCTAGCCTGCGCCCGGCCTGGTCCCTAGCCCCGCCCGGCCCTGCACCTCGCCCAGCGCCCGGCCCCGTCCCTCGCCCAGCGCCCGGCCCCGTACCTAGCCTGCGCCCGGCCTGGTCCCTAGCCCCGCCCGACCCCACACCTCGCCCAGCGCCTGGCCCCATCCCTCGCCCAGCGCCCGGCCCCGTACCTAGCCAGAGCTCGGCCCGGTCCCTAGCCCAGCCCAGCCCCGTACCTAGCCCAACGCCCGGCCCGGTCCCTAGCCACGCCCGGCCCCGTACCTAGCCCAACGCCCAGCCAGGTACCTAGCTACTGCTACAGCTACTGCTACCGCCTGGTAATGTCACTGCTGCTACTGCTACAGCTGCTACAACTGCTACTACTGCTATCCTGCGTGCTGCACAGCTATGGCTTCGCTTCGGGTTCTTGCGTTTGATCATGAGGGCAGACCAGTTCAGTTTGACACGTGGCTAGTCGACCTACAGCTGTACCTACTGAGCGATTCTAAGGACAGTGTCTCGCTGTTTGACCTAGCATCAGGCGCCGCTACTGCCCCTCCCGCCACAGCTGACAGTTCGACTCGCTCATAGTGGCTTACTCGTGACGCTGCTGCCTGCTTAGCCATTCGCAACCACTTGCCATTAGCTGAATGCGCTCACTTCGGACAATACAGGACAGCGCAGGCGCTGTACGACGCTGTATTCGCTCGCTACTCCTCGCCTGCCACTGCTGCTCTAGGCCGCCTCCTTCTGCCCTACCTGTTCCCCGAGCTGTCCGCCTTTGCCACAGTCGAGGACCTGGTTTCCCACCTTCGCGCTAGTGACGCTCGCTATCGCGCTGCCGTTCCTGCTGAGTTCCTTGACAGGAACCCGCCCCCGCTGTACATCACTCTCTACTTTATAGTCACCCGCCTCCCTGACTCCCTTTGCTCTGTCAGGGACCACTTCCTCTCTCTTGACCCCACCTCCCTCACTGTTGACCTCCTCGAGCAGCATCTCCTCGCAGCTGAGACTAGTGCAGTTGCTGTAGGTGCTGCTCGTGGCACTCCGCGTCCGCCCTTCTTCAAGGGGTGTTCCCCCTCCCCCCTTGCCCCCTCCTACGCCTCTGTTGCTGCTGTAGACGTCTCTGTTCCTGAGGACGTCGGGGCTGCTTCTGCTAGTGCGAAGCGCCGTAGCAGCAAGGGCAAGGGTGGCCGGGGTGGTGGAGGTGGCAGCGGCGGTGGTGGAGGTGGCAGCAGGAGTGGTGGTGGGGGCAGCAGTGGAGGTGGTGGCGGCGGTGCGACTGTTGGAGGGAGTGGGGGCTTTGGTGGCGGTGGTGGAGGCAGTGGTGGGAGTGGCGGCAGTGGAGGCGGTGGGACTGGCGCTCGACGTGTCGGTTCTGGGGGTGGCCAGCGTCAGCAGCAGCAGCGTCGGAGCGAGACCCCGTCTACCCAGCAGCTTCGTGAGTGGTTTCTGCGTGGTGCGTCTGGGGGTAGTTGCCCGTATGTCATTTGCACGGGTGACCGTGCTGGTCAGACTTGCGGGCGGGCTCACACTCAGCACCGCTGCTTCTCCCGCCTCGATGACACTTGGCGTGCTGAGTTTGGTGACAACGTCGAGCTCCCTCACTGGGCAGATATGCTTAAGTCTAGGATTGCTATTTTTGACCTAGACTTTGATGCTATTCTCTCTGCTATGTATGCTTTGTCTGTTAGTGCTAAGGGTGACTGTTACCGGTGTGTGCCGCCTGACCCAGGTATAGCTGCTGCTGCTCTAGGTGCAAGTGAGTCTGGTACTCTCCCTGGTACTGCGCCTGTTGAGGCCTTGCACACCTTCACGTTGGACTCCGGCGCCTCGCGCTGTTTCTTTCGTGACAGCACCACCCTCACTCCTCTTCCTGCACCTGTCCCGGTCCGACTGGCTGACCCCTCCGGGGGACCGGTCGTGGCCCGTTCCTCCACTGTCCTCCCGTGTCCGGCGGTTCCGCCCGGCTCAGTGTCAGGTCTTCACCTCCCCTCGTTCTCTACGAACTTGGTGAGTACCGCTGCCCTCCAGGATGCGATGGTCACTACCACCACCCCTGGGGGTCAGCGTGTGTCGATCTGCACGTGCACGCGGACGGGGCGTCACCTGGCCACATTCACTCGTCGACCAGGGTCGAGTCTGTACACACTCACTACCGAGCCTTCTCAGGTCGCTGCGTCTGCTCAGGTGTCCGCGTCAGGTCAGGTAGCCGCCTCTTGCTCGTGTCGCCTCCTGTCGCACCAGAATCTTCTGTGGCACCACCGTCTTGGTCACCCCTCCCTGCCTCGCCTTCGTGGCATGCACTCTCGTCTTCTTGTCTCTGGCCTCCCCAGGTCTTTGCCTCCCCTGCCGCCCTCGCCTGCCCCGCCCTGCCTCCCTTGGGTCGAGGGGTGGCAGCGCGCCGCTCCTCACTCCTCCTCGTTTCCCCCGACGACTGCTCCCCTGCAGACTCTCCACATGGACGTGTGGGGCCCAGCCCGCGTCAGTGGACAGAGCCGCGAGCGCTACTTTCTGCTGGTAGTTGACGACTACACGCGGTACGCCACGGTCTTCCCCTTGCGCAGCAAGGGTCAGGTCGTTGATGTCTTGATCCCTTGGATTCGCACAGTCCGTCTCCAGCTCCGCGAGCGTTTCGGCCAGGACCTTCCTGTCCTGCGTCTGCACTCTGACAGAGGTGGTGAGTGTGAGAATAATAGGAATGAATGGTTGAACTAGAAAGCAGAAGGGTACAAGTAGAAAACACAAAAGTGTTGTACCCTCTAAGGACTACCCCACTACAGCCTAAACAGACTATAGTAGATATAAGTTTGACACACCCCCATAGGCAAAGTGGGGGAGAACAAGGGGTCACAAGACCAGTCAAGAAAGACAAAGCAAGCTCAGGGTGGATCACAAAGTCACCACACAGTCTGAGCACAAGCAAAGGGCCATAAGGCCAGTTCACATGCAGAGTTATATAAAGGAAAGCAGACAATACAGTGAACACAACCTAGCAAGTGTAAGCATGCAGGTATAAGTATATAGAGTACAGTACAAGCAGAGTCAAGAAGTCAACAAGTGAGGCACAGTAGGTACAAGACCTAACACAGTACAGAAACGCTGATGATCACAAGGCTGAAGTGCCTTGGTGAAAACATCAGCAGTGTTGGCCTGAGAGGCCACGTAAGCAAGACGAAGCTGGCCACGCTGCTGCAACTCTCGAGCAAGGAAGTAGCGCAGAGCAATGTGCTTCGTTCTGTGCTCCAGTCTGTGCTCCTGACACAAGGCCAGCATGGCCTTGTTGTCGACGTACAGAACTGGAGGAGAACGAGGCGCCTCTCCCAAGTCGGCCAGCAGGTAGGTAAGCCAGCGAAGCTCCTGTGCAGCCATGGCTCCAGCGTATATCTCAGCCTCACAACTGGAGCTGAGAACAGAAGAAGAGCGGGTAGACCGCCAAGAGACAGAGCCGGAGCCAAGACTGAAGGTGTAACCCTGTGACGACCGCTGCGTAGCCAAGTCGTCAACCCAGGAGGCGTCAGCGTGACCAGTGAGGACAACTCGAGCCCGTCCTCCAAGCACGAGCCCCATGCCCGATGTACTGCACAAGTATCGCAACACCCTCTTCGCAGCATCCCAGTGCACCTTTCGGTGCCTGCCGGGAGACACGTAGCGAGCCAGAAGGCTGAGAGGGTATGCGAGGTCAGGTCGTGTGCAAGTCATCAGGTACATGAGGCAGCCCACAAGCTTTGGATACGGGCCACTCGGCTCTACGGACTCGTCCGAAGGTGGAGCTGAGAGCGAGTGACCGGTAGGCAGAGGAGTGGACTGTGGCGAGGAGTACGTGAAGCCGAAGCGCTGAAGGACCTGCTGCACCATGTGTGACTGAGTCAAGGTAATGGTGCGCTGTGCTCTGTCCCGGGTGATCCGCAAGCCAAGATAGCTTGTCAGCTCACCCAAGTCTGTGCACGTGTGTCTCTTCTGCAGCTCGGACTTCACATGGGCGAGTGCCTCCATGTCAGCAGTAGCAAACACAAGGTCGTCTACGTACACAAGAACGTAGAACGGCGGCAGAGTAGCGTCAGTGCGTAGAAACAGAGAAGGTTCAGCAGTGGAAGGAGCAAAACCAAGAGCAGCAAGAGTCGTCCTGAGCGTGTCGTGCCACTCACGGGGCGCCTGGCGGAGACCGTAGACTGGCCGCCGGAGGCTCCACTGGGTACCAGCAGGAAACGACCCAGTGAAGCCAGGTGGGCGGCGCAGCCAGATCTCCTCGTGCAGGCTGCCCTGTAGGAAGGCTGTGCTGAAGTCAAGCGAGTGGAGCTCGTAGTCACGCTGAGCAGCAACGTGCAGCAGTACCCGAAGAGTGGTCATCTTCGGGGTAGGGGAGAAGGTCTGAAAGAAGTCAACTCCCTGTCGCTGACTGAAGCCACGTGCAACGTAACGCGCCTTGAAGGCAGGCGGAGAACCCGGCGGCCGCTTCACCCTGAAGATCCACATGCCACTGACGATGTTCGCCCCAGGTGGGGGAACCTCGTCTACGTAGGTGCCTGTGGACTTCCAGGAAGCCATCTCGGCGTCCATGGCTGCCTGGCACTGAGAGGAGTAGGGACCCTCTATCGCCTCTGCGTAAGAGCGCGGGGTCGGGATGTCTAGTGCATCCGGGTCTCCCTCAGGGGTAAGCAGCATGGACACGAGATGAGGTGAAGCAGCGGCAAAGCACTCAAGGTCCTCCTGCCTGTCCTCAAGGACGTCCGTGCCAAGAGCACACTCACCCCCGACGGACGGAGGACAGACAGACACAAACGCAGACTCAGCAACAAGACTAGCGGCGTAGTCTAGGCGACAGGCTGCAGCAACGTCAACAAGCTCAGCAACAAGAGCAGACGCACCAGAGAACACAAACAGGGGGTCAGTGACAGCAGTGGCCAGAAAGCGCGTGATAGTAGGACTAGCAGCACGAAGGGAGTCAGACTCCGGGTCCGGATCGTCAGGAAGAGGGGACGCAGGAGGAGAGGGCAGAGGGACACGCTGTGGAGCAGTAGAAGGACGCAGTGTCATAGAGTGAGTGCCTGGGACAGGAGGAAGACGCGGACGCGAAACACGACCAGCGCGAACAGAACGGACAGGCGACGTAGAACGAGACACAGGCGACACAGGACGCGACTCAGGCTCACGACGCTCCGTAAGACCTCTAGTCGGTCCAGAGTAAGGAGAAGGACCAGGCAGCGGAGAGGCCGGCTGTAACTGCGACTGAGACGGGACAGGCGGTGGACTCAGGGAAGGAGGAGGAGGACCAGGAGAAGGCGGGGAGCCAAGAACCTGCTGAAGAAGCGGAACGTAGTACGGCCGCGGCCGCACAGCGCCTCCAGAAACAGCAGAGACAGAACCGGTACCCTCAGCCTCAGGGTCTCCAGTCCCAGCAGCACCTCCAGCAGCTCCAGCACCAGCAGCACCTCCAGCAGCTCCAGCACCAGCACCACCTCCAGCAGCGCCAGCACCTCCAGTAGCTCCAGGAGTACCTCCAGCACCAGCACCACCTCCAGCAGCTCCAGCACCAGCACCACCTCCAGCAGTGCCAGCACCTCCAGTAGCTCAGTAGCAACTCCTGCACCAGCAGTACCTCCAGCAGCTCCAGCACCGCCAGCAGCTCCTGCACCAGCAGCACCTCCAGCAGCAACCCGACAGCGCCGAGAGTACCACTCACGAAGCCGCTGTGGAGAGAGGGGCTCCCGCCGCGACGGGACACCTAGAGCACCTCCAGACTCAGCACGCGCAGGCTCAGCACCTCCAGACACAGTACCCTCAGGCGCCACACCCCCAGGCTCAGCACGCCCAGTCTCAGCACCCCCAGACTCAGCACCCCCAGACTCAGCACCCCCAGTCTCAGCACCCCCAGTCCCCGCACCCGCAGGGTCAGCACCCCTAGCAGCACCTGAGTCGACAGCTACCTCGACCGGCTCGGCAGGGTCTACCTGGGACACACCTGAGGGGGCAGGACCCTGGGGGGGGAGGGGGTCTACCAGGGGAGTACCTGGTGCCAGGAAGAGTGGCGGGAGGGGGGGAGAGGCAGTGCGGTAGGGAAAGAGACGGTAGTACGACACCGACTCGTCGAACGTGACGTCCTGAGAGGACAGAACACGACGCGAGGTGGGGTGGTAGAACTGCCACCCGGGTGCGTCAGGAGGGAAGCCAAGGAAGACACAGGGAACGGCACGGGAGGACAGCTTGTCCGCTGTAGTATCGCGGACAAAAGCTCGAGATCCCCAAACACGGAACGCGGACGCATCGCCAACCTTCCCCGTCCACCGCAGAGTAGGTGTGGTCTCCGGCAAGGAGACACGAGGCTGAAGGTTGATCTGATGCGTAGCGTACTGAACCGCGAACGGCCACAGAAAATGGGGAGCAGCCGCATGGATCATGGACGAGCGACGTCCATGACCATGCCAATGCGGCGCTCAGCAATCCCATTTTGCTGCGGGGAGGCCGGAAGCGTGAACGTCTGGCGGATGCCCTCCGCACGACAGAAGGCCCTCAGGAGGTCGGAGGAAAGCTCCCCGCCTCTGTCCGAGTGCAGACGCAGAACAGGAAGGTCTGAGCCGAAACTCTCACTGAGCTGGCGACGAGCACCGCGGATCCAGTCGATCAACACCTCAGGAACCTCACCCTTGCTGCGCAAGGGGAAGACTGTGGTGTAACGTGAGTAGTCATCAACGACCAGGAGGAAGTAGCGCTCGTGACCCTGTCCACGGACGCGGGCTGGGCCCCACACGTCCATGTGAAGAGTCTGCAGAGGAGCCTCAGTCAGGGGAAACGAGGAGGAGTGAGGGGCGGCGCGCTGCCGGCCCTCGACACAAGGAACACAAGTGGGGGCAGGCCCCGGAGGAAGGGGAGGGAGGGACCTGGGTAGACCCGAGACAAGGGCACGGGAGGCCATACCTCGAAGACGAGGCAGGGAGGGGTGACCAAGGCGGTGGTGCCAAAGGAGAGTCTCGTGAGCCAGAGGACGACACGAGCAGGGGGCAGACGCAGGACTAGACCTGGACGCGGCAGCAAACACCTGACTGGACGCAGCTACCTGACCAGACGCAGAGACCGGAGGAGGCGCAGTAGTCAGTGTGTAGAGACTCGACCCTGGCCGACGGGTGAACGTGGCCAGGTGGCGGCCCGTCCGAGAGCAAGTGCAGTGGGTCACACGCTGACCTCCAGGGGCGAACTGGTCAACCCACGCGTCCTGGAGGTCAGCTCCACTCACCAGGTTCGTAGAGAACGAGGGGAGGTGGAGTCCCGACAGCAAGCCCGACGGGGCCGCAGGACACGGTAGGACAGTGGAGGAGTGTGCAAGGACTGGGCCCCCTGAGGGGTCAGCCAGGGAGACCGCAACAGGCCGACTGAGCGGCGTGAGCGTGGTGCTGTCTCTAAAGAAAGAGCGCGAAGCACCAGAGTCAAGTGTGAAAGTGTGCAAGACCGCGGCAGGCGCAGTACCAGAGAGAGCAGACTCACCAGTACCTGGGGCAGTAGACTCACCAGCGCCTAGAGCAACAGCCTCACCAGCACGTGGAGCAGGAGACGTACAAGCACCTAGAGCAGCAGCCTCACCAGCACGTGGAGCAGGAGACGTACAAGCACCTAGAGCAGCAGCCTCACCAGCACCTAGAGCAGTAGACTGGATACCGGGGTCAGGCGGCAGACATACGTGACAGGCACCCTCAGCACTAGTAGACAATGCATACATGGCAGTGAGGATAGCATCATAGTCAAGAGCAAATATATCTACCCGCTGCCTAAGCAGCTCCACCCAGTCGGGGAGCTCAGCGTCGTCGCCAAACTCTGTACTCCAGGCGTCGCTCAGACGGGCGAAGCAGCGGGACCCTGTGTGACCAACCGTCCCGCAAGGCTGACCAGTCCGGACACCCGTGCGAATGACGTACGGGCAGCGAGCAGGACTCAGCGACCCTCTACTCTGCGCGTACCACTCACGAAGTTGCTGGGGCGAAAGAGCCTCGCGCGGACGACGCTGCAGCTGCACCTGGCCACTACCTGAAGCTCCCGAACTACCCACTCCAGGGCGAATCCCACTACGGCCACCCCGACAACCCCAACTAGTGTACCACTCACGAAGCTGCTGGGGCGTGAGGGACTCACGAGGACGGCCCTGGAGCTGCATCTGGCCACGCCAGGAGCAGCAGTAGCAGCAGGAGCAGCAGGAGCAGCAGGAGCAGCAGGAGCAGCAGTAGCAGCAGTAGCAGCAGGAGCAACAGTAGCAGTAGTAGCAGCAGTAACAGCAGGAGCAGCGCGGGCAGGACAGTGCTCACCAGTGGTGGGAAGGGCAGGCGCACGACGGCAGCGACGGCGGGGTCGCTACAGCGGTAGGGAGGGGCCGCGACCGCGGCAGGGATCTCCGCGGCAGCTGCTGCAGGGCGGGGCAGGGCCGCGACGGCAGCTGTAGCAGGGCGGGGACTGGGCCGCGACGGCAGCTGTAGCAGGGCGGGGACTGGGCCGCGACGGCAGCTGCTTCAGGGCGGGGCAGGGCCGCGACGGCAGCTGCTGCAGGGCGGGGCAGGGCCGCGACGGCGGCTGCTGCAGGGCGGGGCAGCCCGCGACGGCGGCTGCTGTAGGGCGGGGCAGGGCCGCGACGGCAGCTGCTGCTGCGCGGGGCAGGGCCGCGACGGCAGCTGCTGCAGGGCCGGGACAGGGTCGGGGCCGATGCGGGGCCGCGTAATGGGCCGCGACGGGCCTAGAAGGGGCCGCGACAGGCCTAGAAGGGGCCGCGACGGGCCTAGAAGGGGCCGCGAAGGGCCGAGAAGGGGCCGCGACGGGCCTAGAAGGGGCCGTGACGGGCCGTGAAAGGGGCCGCGACGGGCCTAAAAGGGGCCGCGACAGGCCTAGTAGGGGCCGCGACGGGCCTAGAAGGGGCCGCGAAGGGCCTAGAAGGGGCCGCGACGGGCCTAGACATGGCCGCGAAGGGCTGTGAAAGGGGGCCGCGACGGGCCTAGAAGGGGCCGCGTAAGGGGCCGCGGAAGGGGCCGATGCGGGGCCGCGTAAGGGGCCGCGACGGGCCTAGAAGGGGCCGCGACGGGCCGTGAAAGGGTCGCCACGGGCCGCAAGGGGGGCCGCTACGGGCCACGAAGGGGCCACTACGGGCGCAAAGGGGCCTCTACGGGCCGTGAGGGAGGGGCCGCTACGGGCCGCGAAGGTCAGGCGCAACGCGCGCGTCGGGCAGGTAAGGAAAAAAAAAATTCGTTTTGGTGGTGGGCCCTTAGGAAAAACTCGCTCTGATACCATGTCAAATGATAGTAGGCAAAGTTTAGGTTAAGGGCCTAGGCTTAGAAGCCTAGGCCATGGGAGTCGAGGTGGTTTGTGCCAAGTCGAGAGAGTCGAGAGAGGAGAATGAATAACTTCACTATAGGTTTGCAAGAACATATAGCAAATGAACAAAGAAGGTGCACCACCTAACAAAGTTTATAATAACTACACTAACTACAGCTACAGGCAGTTACAGATATATTCTAACACTCCCCCATAACTGCCAGAAGCAGGAGTCTGTGCAGCGACACAACCTGGATGGGTACACCACGAACTGAGAAAACAACAACAGCAGGCAACAGGCAAGGTTACAAAGCAGGTACAGCAGCAAAGGGGGGGCAGGCACTCCTGCCACCCCTTTACTCTCCTCCCCCCCCCCCCCCCCACCTCAGAGGGACGGGGGCTGGATGTCTCACACCCGCCACCCCAATGCCACTCCCCTGGCTCCCCCACACCCTCACACCCTCCCCCCAGCGGCAGCTGCAGCAGTGGGAACGAAAGGAGGAGGAGGGGAAGGGACCATACCACCCATCACCCCCATACCCGCCACCTCCATACCCTCCCCCCCACGGCTGCACGTGCAGCAGGAAGAAGAAAGAGGAGGGGGGGGGGGGGGGGGTGGCGGGGAAGAAGCCGCCCCACGTCCACAGAGGGGTGGCGCACAGGGAAGGGCAGGGGCGGCTGCACCGAGTGCAGGCGCATGTGAGGCAGGGGCGCCGTCGCGGGCGCCAGGGGCGGGTCCGCAGCGGCCCAGGGAACCGTCGCGGGCGCCAGGGGCGGGTCCGCGGCGGCTCAAGGCACCGTCGCGGGCGCCAGGGGCGGGTCCGCAGCGGCTCAGGGCACCGTCGCGGGCGCCAGGGGCGGGTCCGCGGCGGCTCAAGGCACCGTCGCGGGCGCCAGGGGCGGGTCCGCGGCGGCTCAGGGCACCGTCGCGCGGCACGGGGCGCACGACGGGCAGGCAGGCAGGCAGGCAGGCAGGCAGGCAGACGCCGCGCGCCCGGGGCGCACGGCGGGCAGAAAACCGCCGTGCGCCCCGAGCACACGGCGGGCAGAAAATCGCCGCGCGCCCGAGGCGCGCGGCAGGACGACATGTAGCGGAAGCAAACTGGTGGGCCCGTTAAGGAAGGCAGCAGGAAGGTCCTTGCTCTGAATACCATGTGAGAATAATAGGAATGAATGGTTGAACTAGAAAGCAGAAGGGTACAAGTAGAAAACACAAAAGTGTTGTACCCTCTAAGGACTACCCCACTACAGCCTAAACAGACTATAGTAGATATAAGTTCGTAGGGACTTTTGTCGTGGGGAGGGCATTCTCCAGTCGTTCACGCTTCCGGACTCCCCTCAGCAAAATGGGATTGCTGAGCGCCGCATTGGCTTAGTCATGGAGGTCGCTCGTACCTCCATGATCCATGCGGCTGCTCCCCATTTTCTGTGGCCGTTTGTGGTCCGGTGCGCTGCGCATCAGCTCAACCTTTGGCCCCGTGTCTCCTTGCCGGAGACCTCGCCCACACTGCGTTTGACGGGGGGGGTTGGCGATGCGTCGGTGTTCCGGGTCTGGGGATCTCGTGCCTTTGTTCGCGATACGTCTGCGGACAAGCTCTCCCCCCGTGCTATCCCTTGCGTCTTCCTTCGCTTTGTCCCCGACGCGCCTGGCTGGCAGTTTTAGCACCCCACCTCGCGCCGTGTCTTCCCTTCTCAGGACGTCACGTTTGACGAGTCGGTTCCCTTTTACCGCCTCTTCCCCTACCGCTCTGCCCCTCCCCCGCCCCTGCCGCTCTTCCTAGCTCCCGGTCCCCCTCAGGTAGAACCCCTCCCGCCCCAGGGTCCTGCTCCCTCAGGTGTGTCTCAGGTAGACCCTCTCCCTGGTCCTGCACCTGTTCAGGTAGCTGTCGACTCAGGTGCTGCTCGAGGTGCTGCGTCTGGGGGTGCGGAGCCTGGGGGTGCGGAGTCTGAGGGTGCTGAGACTGGGGGTTGCTGAGCCTGGGGTTGTTGCGACTGGGGGTGCTGAGCCTGGGGGTGTTGCGACTGGGGGTTGTGAGCCTGGGGGTGCTGAGCCTGCGGGTGTTGAGCCTGGGGGTGCTGAGTCGGAGGGTGCGGAGTCTAGAGGTGCGGAGCCTCATGGTGCTGCTTCGTCTAGAGGTTCTGCTGGTGCTTCGTCGGACTGTCTCCGCAGCAGTTGCGTGAGTGGTTTGTTCGGCGTTCGCACCTTCGGAGTGGAGCTTCTGGAGCTGGAGGTGCTGGTGCTGCTGGAGCTGGAGGTCCTGGAGTTGCTGCTGGAGCTGGTGTTACTGGAGGTACTGCGACCACTGGTCCTGGAGGTGCTCGTACCCGGGGTACTGGAGCTGCCGGGACTGGTGGTGTTGAGGGTGCTGGAGCTGGAGTCCTTACGGAGTCTGGTACTACTGGTGCTGGTGGCGCTGGAGCAGGAGGAGCTGGAGTTGGTGGCCCTGGCGCATGAGGCGCTGGAGTTGGAGGCCCTGGTGTTGGAGGTGCTGGAGCTGGAGGAGCTGGAGCTGTTGACCCTGGTGGCACTGTGCGGCCGCGACCGTACTTCGTTCCTCTGCTCCAGCAGGTTCTTGGTACCCCGCCTTCTGCTGCTCTTACTCCTCCCCTCCTGTGTCCCCCGCCTGACCAATCGCAGCCGCCGTTACAGCCGGCCTCTCCACTGCCTACTCCTTCTCCTTACACTGAGCAGTCTGGCAGTCTTACAGAGCGTCATGAGTCTGCGTCTCGTCCTGTCTCGCCTGTTCGCACTGCTCGTCGTGTTCCTCGTTCGCGTCCTCCTTCTGTCCCTGGCACGCACGCTACGACCCTTCGTCCTTCCTCTGTTCCTCTCCGCGTTCCTCTGCCAGCTCCTCCTGAGTCCTCTCTTCCTGAGGTCCCTGACCCTGAGTCGGACCGTGCTTGTGCTGCCAGTCCCACTGTCTCTCGTCTCCTAGCTACTGCTGTCACTGACCCTTCTTTTGAGTGTGCTACTGCGTCTGCGCTCGTTGCTGAGCTGCTTGACTTTGCTGCTGCCTGTCGTCTAGACTATGCCACTGCTCTTGTTGCTGAGTCTGCGTCTGCCAGTCCTCCGTCCGTCGGGGGTGAGTGTGCTCTTGGTACGGACGTCCTTGAGGACAGGCAGGAGGAATTTGAGTGTCTTGCAGTTGCTGTACCTCGTTTCGCTTCCATGCTGCTTGCCCCTGAGGGAGACCCAAATGCTCTAAACATCCCGACCCCGCGCTCTTACACAGAGGCGATTACGGGTCCTTACTCCTCTCAGTGGCAGGCAGCCATGGATGCCGAGATGGCATCCTGGAAGTCCACAGGCACCTACGTCGATGAGGTTCCCCCACCTGGGGCGAACATAGTCGATGGCATGTGGATCTTCAAGGTGAAGCGGCCACCGGGTTCTCCGCCTGCCTTCAAGGCGCATTACGTTGCTAGAGGCTTCAGTCAGCGACAGGGAGTTGACTACTTCCAGACCTTCTCCCCCACCCCGAAGATGACTACTCTTCGGGTGTTGCTGCACGTCGCTGCTCAGCGTGACTACGAGTTGCACTCTCTGGACTTCAGCACAGCGTTCCTGCAGGGCAGCCTGCATGAGGAGATCTGGTTGCGCTGCCCACCTGGTTTCACTGAGTCTTTTCCTGCAGGTACTCAGTGGAGCCTTCGGCGGCCAGTCTACGGTCTCCGCCAGGTGCCTCGCGAGTGGCACGACACACTGAGGACCACACTTGCGGCTCTTGGGTTTGCTCCTGCTACTGCTGACCCGTCGCTGTTTCTACGCACTGACACCTCGTTGCCGCCGTTCTACGTCCTTGTCTACGTTCTGACACTGAGGCACTGACCCTTGTGAAGTCGGAGCTGCAGAAGAGACACACCTGCACTGACTTGGGTAAACTGCGCAGCTATCTTGGCTTGCAGATCACCCGGGACAGAGCTCGGTGCACCATTACCCTGACGCAGTCACACATGGTGCACCAGGTCCTTCAGCGCTTCGGCTTCCAGTTCTCCTCGCCACAGCCCACTCCTCTGTCTACCAGCCACTCGCTCTCAGCTCCACCTTCGGACGAGTCCGTAGAGCCGAGTGGTCCGTACCCAGAGCTTGTGGGTTGCCTCAAGTACCTGATGACATGCACTCGACCCGACCTCGCGTACCCTCTCAGCCTCCTGGCTCGCTACGTGGCTCCCGACAGGCACCGAAAGGTGCACTGGGATGCTGCGAAGAGGGTATTGCGTTACTTGTGCAGTACGTTGGGCATGGGGCTCGTGCTTGGAGGACGGGGTCCAGTTGTCCTCACCGGTCACGCAGACGCCTCCTGGGTTGACGGCTCAGCTACGCAGCGGTCGTCACAGGGTTACACCTTCAGCCTTGGTTCCGGCTCTGTTTCTTGGTGGTCTACCCGCTCGTCTTTGGTTCTCAGCTCAAGTTGTGAGGCTGAGATCTACGTCGGGGCCATGGCTGCTCAGGAGCTACGCTGGCTCACCTACCTGCTGACCGACCTGGGAGAGCAGCCTCATTCGCCTCCAATTCAGTACGTCGACAACAAGGCCATGATTGCCCTGTGTCAGGAGCACAGACTGGAGCACAGAACAAAGCACATTGCTCTGCGATACTTCCTTGCTCGAGAGTTGTAGCAGCGTGGCCAGCTTCGTCTTGCGTATGTGGCCACTCGGGCCAACACTGCTGATGTCTTCACCAAGGCACTTCCGCCTGGAGATCATCAGCGCTTTGTTACTGTGTTAGGCCTTGTGCCTACTTTGCCTCACTTGCTTACTGCTTGACTCTGTTGTACTGTGATCTATATATATACCTGCATGCTTGCACTTGCTAGGATATGATCACTGCATTGTTTGTTCTCTTTATATAACTCTGCATGTGAACTGGCCTTGTGGCCCTCTGCTTGTGCTCGGACTGTGTGGTGACTTTGTGATCCACCCTGAGCTTGCTTTGCTTTTCTTGACTGGTCTTGTGACCACTTGTTCTCCCCCACTTTGCCTATGGGGGTGTGTCAGAACATTATAGCTTATACATTTGTGTAGGTTGTAGTGGGGTAGCCCATAAGGGGTACAATCCAATTAGGGTTAGTACTTGTACCCAATTGTTTGCTAGTTCATTCATTATCGTTCGTTTATTTCACATTTGAATCTTGACAGAAGTGATAATTACAATGCGGTACAAGGGTTTATATAGGAATACAAGGGGAATACGAAAGGTCATAGCTAGCCATGTACTCTGAGGGGGTACATTCCCCTTAGGGCTAACCTACATTGGGAATGCCAACCTTGCGGTCCGGTAACGATACGCGCTGTCAAAACATGTTTATATGTTGTTAGTTATGCTAGGCTACAGTGAGGTGCTCAAGATAGAGTACAACCCCAGTTAGGATTTACTACTTGTATCTCACTCTTGCATAGTTCATCCATTCCTGCACATTTCTCTCGTCATGGTTTCAGAGCAAGTTAACGGTTAGTTTATTTTTTTTAGGGTCCACCAAATCGATCCGCTCGAACCTGTCCGGAGCGCACTTGTGCTGCCCTGCCCTGCCTGTACAGCGTCGCGCTGCCCTGCTGCCATGCGCGCCACCTGCCCTAGCGAGCTGCCTGCCCTAGCGAGCTGCCTGCTGCACGCGCGCTTTCTGCCCGCGCGAGCTGCCTACCCGCGCGCGAGCTGCATGCCCGCGCACGCACTGCCTGTCCGCGAGCGCTGCCTGCCCGCGCACGCCCCTACCCGCACGCGCTGTTGCTGCTGCGGAGCTGCTGCCAAACGCGCTGTTGCGCCTGAGATGCTGCTACCGCACGTGCTGCTGCGCTGTGCCTTGCCGAGCCGCGTTGCCCATCCCGAGCCGCACCGCCCTGTCGAGCCGCGCCGCCCAACCCGAGCCGCGCTGCCCTGCAGAGCGAAGCTAGGGATGGAGTTTCGTTGATAGAACATACGTCCGGATCCCTCCTCGCCCTAGCTGCTACAGCCGACCGCTTAGATCAGTCGAAGTGGCTCACGCGTGACGCTACTGCCCGCCTTGTTGTCCGCAACCACCTTCTGCTAGATGAGAGGGCACATTTTGGCCAGCAGGAGACAGCCAAAGACCTCTATGATGCAGTTGTTGCTCGTTACTCCTCCCCAGCTACTGCTGCCCTAGGCCGTCTCATGTTGCCGTATCTCTTTCCTGAGCTCGCAGATTTCCACACTGTTTCTGATCTCATGACCTGCCTTCGCTCTAGTGAGACTCGCTATCGCGCCGCTCTCATGCCTGGGTGACCGAGTACGGTGATGAGCAGGAGGTCCCCAACTGGCTGGGGCTGATAGCGAAGAATGTGGATCTGTTTGCTCTTGACTTTGTTCAGATAAACAAGGCTATCTATGCTATGTATGTTGATCAAATTAGTGATGAGGGTGCTTGTTACTCGTGTGTGCCTTGCGCTGCTGGTGAAGGTGCAGCTGCTCTAGGTTGTAGTGAGTCTGCTGCCGCTACGGGTGTTAGTGAGTCTGTTGCTAGTAAGTCTGCATCTGGTCAATTCGTTGCGTCGTGCTCGTCTCGGGTACTCTCCCACCAGACTCTTCTCTGGCACAACCGACTCAGTCACCCCTCTCTGCCGCGTCTACGCAACATGCACTCCCATCTCCTTCTCTCTGGCCCTCCTAGGTCCCTGCCCCCCCTCCCGCGCTTGCTTGCCCCACCGTGCCTTCCCTGCGTCGAGGGGCGGCAGCGCGCCACTC
This sequence comes from Closterium sp. Naga37s-1, assembly GCA_947471745.1. Taxonomy (NCBI): domain Eukaryota; kingdom Viridiplantae; phylum Streptophyta; class Zygnematophyceae; order Desmidiales; family Closteriaceae; genus Closterium; species Closterium sp. Naga37s-1. Next base: position 821,334 of record CANJKZ010000431.1, read on the forward strand.
CTCACTCCTCCTCGTTTCCTCCGACCACTGCTCCTCTGCAGACACTCTACATGGACGTGTGGGGCCCCGCCCGCGTCAGTGGGACGGACCAAGAGCGCTACTTCTTGCTGGTCGTTAACGACTACACGCGCTACACCACGGTCTTCCCCTTGCGCAGCAAGGCGGACGTCCGCGGTGTTTTGATCCCCTGGATCTGCACATCTCGTCACCAGCTGCGCGAGTGGTTTTGGCGGGACCTTCCAGTCTTGCGTCTGCACTCTGACAGGGGCGGTGAGTTCTCTTCTGGCCTCCTTGCGGAGTTCTGTCAAGACGAGGGCATCGTCCAGTCGTTCACGCTTCCGGCCTCTCCACAGAAAAAGGGGATTGCTGAGCGTCGCATTGGCTTGATCGTGGAGGTTGCTCGTACCTCCATGATCCATGCGGCTGCTCCCCATTTTCTGTGGCTGTTTGCGGTCCGATACGCCGTGCATCAGCTCAACCTCTGGCCCTGTGTCTTTTTGCCAGAGACCTCGCCCACACTCCGTTGGACGGGAGAGGTTGGCGATGCGTCGGCGTTTCGGGTCTGGGGCGCGCTCTCCCTTGTTCGCGATACCACCGCGAGCAAGCTCTCTCCTTGCACTCTCCGCTGCGCCTTCCTGGGATTCCCCACCGACGCCCCGCCATGGCAGTTTTACCACCCTGGCTCGCGTCGAGTCCTGTCTTTCCAGGACGTCACCTTTGACGAGTCTGTCTACTTCTACAGGCTCCACCCGCACACGTCCGACCCGGTCCCCCTGGCGCCTCTCTTCCTATTACAAGTTCCCCCACCAGTAGACCCCCTCCCCCCACAGGGTCCTGCTCCCTCACTCAGGTAAACCCACCCCCCTTGGTTGAGCCTTTGGTGGTCTCCTCTGACACCTCTGGCCCGGCTGAGGGGGGTGACCCCGCTGCTGACGACACGGCGGCCACTCGTCGCTCTCCACGCTTGGAGACCCCTCCTGGTTTTCCGCCTCGGCCGTCTTCGCCGCCAATGCAGCCTATAGCTGTGGACACTGGTGCTGCTGGGGGTGGTGACACTGGGGGTGAGCACTCTGGAGGTGCTGGTCCTGAGGGTGCTGAGACTGGGGGTGAGGGTTCTGGGGGTGCTGACTCTGGGGGTGCTGTGAGTCCTAGTGGTGGTGGGGCCGTGGGTGCTCCTACTGCAGGTCCTGGCGTTGGACAGCAACAGCTGCCTAGTTAACTCGAGACGCCCTCACCGCAGCAGCTTCATGAGTGGGTTGTTCGGCGAGGCCGCTCTTGTGCTGGAGCTTGGAGTTTTATAGGTACCAGAGCTGCTGGTGCTAGAGGTCCTACTGGAGGTGCTGGGGGTGCTGGAGCTGCTGGTGCTGGAGGTGCTCGTACAAGAGGTGCTAGAGCTGCCAGAGCTGGTGGTGCTGCTGGTGCTGGAGGTCCTGGGGGTGCTGGAGCTGCTGGCACTGGATGTGCTAGTGCTGTTGGTGCTAGAGGTGCTAGAGGTGCTGCTGGTGCTGGAGGCGCTGGAGCTGGAGGTACTAGAGGTGCTGGATCTGCCGAAGCTGGTGGTGCTGCTCGTGCAGGAGGTGCTGGAGGTGCTACTGGAGGTACTGGAGCTGCTGGAGCTGCTGGTCTTAGAGGTGCTCGTACCAGAGGTACTGGAGCTGCCGGAGTTGGAGGTGCTGGTGCTGCTGGTGCTGGAGGTGCTGCTGGTGCTGGAGGCACTAGAGCTAGAGGTACTGGAGGTAGTGGAGCTTCTGACGGTATGGGTACTGCGCCACGCCGACCGATTTTCTACCTGCAACCGCAGTCGTCCCTGCCACCGCCTGACTTGACTCTTCACCAAGTTCTTAGTCTCCCGTCTTCCACTGGCATTAATCCACCGCTCCTGTGTCTACCGTCTGCCCCGTCTCAGACACAGTTGCCGCCTGGCTCCCCTCTGCTTGCTCCTTCTCCCTACACTAAGCTGCCAGACTCCCTGAATGAGCGTCGTGAGCCTGAGTCTCGTGCCTCCACACCTGTTCATGCTCGTCGTGTTGCCCGTCCTCGTCCTCCTGCCGTGCCAGGCACTCATGTTATGGCACTTCGTCCTTCCTCTGTTCCACATCGTGTTGCTTTGCCGTCTCCTCCGGCGTCTTCTCTTCCTGACGTGCCTGACCCTAAGTCCTACCTTGCTCATGCTGCCAGGCCTACTGTCACTCGTCTCCTCGCCACTGACCCTTCCTTTGAGTCTACTGCTGCGTTTGCCCTAGTCACTAAGCTAGTTGACTTTGCTGCTAGGAGTCGTCTTGACTACGTCGCGAATCTTGTTACTGAGTCTGAGTCTGTCTGTCCTCCGTCCGTTGGGGGTGAGTCTGCCCTTGGCAGTGACGTCCTTGAGGACATGCAGTTTGAGCTTGAGTGGCTTGCGATCGCTTTACCTCGTTTCGCATCCATGCTGCTTTGCCCTGAGGGAGAACCGGATGCACTTGACATCCCTACCCCGCGTGCTTACGCTAAGGCAATCGCGGGTGAGTGCTCCTCTCAGTGGCAGACAGCCATGGACGCTGAGATGGCTTCCTGGAAGTCCACAGGCACCTACGTCGACAAGGTTCCTCCTATTTGGGCGAACATACTTGATGGCATGTGGATTTTCAGAGTGAAGCGGCCGCCGGGTTCTCCGCCTGCCTTCAAGGTGCGTTACGTTGCTCGAGGCTTCAGTCAGCAACAAGGGGTCGACTTCTTCCATAACTTCTCCCCCACCCCAAAGATGAGCACTCTTCGGGTGTTGCTTCACGTTGTAGCACAGCGTGACTACGAGCTGCATTCCCTCAACTTCTCCACAACTTTCTTGCAGGGCAGCCTTCACGAGGAGATCTGGCTGCGCCGCCCACCTGGCTTCACTAGGTCGTTTCCTGCGGGTACCCAGTGGAGCTTCTGGCGGCCAGTCCATGGTCTCTGCCATGCGCCCCGCGAGTGGCACGACACACTGAGGACAACACTTGCGGCTCTTGGGTTTGCTCCTTCCTCTGCTGACCCGTCGCTGTTTCTACGCACCGACACTTCTCTTCCCCCGTTCTACGTTATAATGCACGTCGACGACTTGGTTTTTGCTACTGCTAACACTGAGACACTGGCCCTAGTGAAGGCGGAGTTGCTGAAGAGACACACCTGCACTGACTTGGGTGAGCTGCGGAGCTATCTTGGCTTGCAGATCACCCGGGACAGAGCACGGCGCACCATCACCCTGACTCAGTCACACATGGCGCACCAGGTCCTTCAGCGCTTCGGCTTCACGTTGTCCTTGCCATAGCCCACTCCTCTGCCTACTGGCCACTCGCTCTCAGCTCCACCTTCGGACGAGTCCGTAGAGCCGATTGGTCTGTATCCAGAGCTTGTGGGTTGCCTCAAGTACCTGATGACGTGCACACAACCTGACCTCGCGTACCCTCTCAGCCTCCTGGCTCGCTACGTGGCTCCCGGTAGACACCGAAAGGTGCACTGGGATGTTGCGAAGAGGGTACTCCGTTAGTTGTGCAGTACGTTGGGCATGGGGCTTGTGCTAGGAGGACGGGACTCAGTGGTACTCACAAGTCACTCAGACGCTTCCTGGGCCGACGACCAGGCGACTCAGCAGTCGTCACAGGGTTACACATTCAGTCTTGACTCTGGTTCTGTCTCGTGGAGGTCTACTCGTTCGTCTTCTTTGCTTGGTTCCAGCTATGAGACTGAGATCTACGCTGGGGCCATGGCTGCACAGGAGCTACACTGGCTGACCTACCTGCTGTCCGACTTAGGGGAACGGCCTCGTTCTCCTCCAGTTCTTTACGTCGACAACAAGGCCATGCTTGCCTTGTGTCACGAGCAGAGACTGGAGCACAGAACGAAGCACATTGCTCTTCGCTACTTTCTTACTCGAAAGCTGCAGCAACGTGGTCAGCTTCGCCTTTCCTTCGTGGCCTCTCGGGCCAACACTGCTGATGTCTTCACCAAGGCCCTCGGGTCTGGTGATCATCAACGTTTTTGCACTGCTCTTGGGCTTCTGCCCCCTCTGCCTCACCTTCTTGTCTCTTGATCTTGCACTTGTACACTGATGTCTATATTTGTACCTGTATGTTTACTCATGCTAGGTTGTTATCAGTGTACTGCCTTGCTAATATAACTCTGCATGTGAATTGGCCTTGTAGCCGCTTGCTTGTGCTCCGGATGCGTGGTGATCTTGAGATCCACCGTGGGCTTTGCATTGCTTTGTTCTCTTGCCTGACTTGTCTTGTGACCGTTTGTTGTGTTGGCTATCCCTCACTTTGCCTAGGGGGGTGTGTCAAAACATATTTATATGTTGTTAGTTCTTCTAGGCTACAGTGAGGTGCTCAGTATAGAGTACAACCCAGTTAGGGGTTACTACTCGTATCCCACCCTTGCATAGTTCATCCATTACTTCACAGTTCTCTCGACACGCGCCTCAGTAATTGTTTGAATGCATTTCCTGTGCTTGCACTTCAAATTCATTCTGCTTTCAACCGTCTTCGATAAATGTTTGTGTCGCTCGGTCTTCGTCATCGCTGCAGTCATCTTCGCGTTAACGATTCGTTACGTTAGGAATGTTTTTCAACAATTCCATATCGTAACATGATGGACCGAAATCAACATCTTCCCTGAGCCATTGTTCATGCAATGTAGGCCAACAGTGACGCCCAACATGATTTCAGTTATGTTGACATCTCCGATGCAGGTTGACAGTGAGTCCGGGCACCACCCAAAAGCACAGCATGGTATATGCATGCATCTTACATAGGAAATGTGCACCTCAAATAGGGGGTGTAGTGGATGCTGGCAAACCACCTGTTCTACCCCTGAGGTGCATTGAACCTAGACTTATTGATGCAGGCATGTTTTGAGAATTCTCAAAAACCAGCTACTGTATGATGCATTGAACCTAGACTTGTTTCAAGTACAGTATATTACATCAGGTGCCCGCATCCGATCTGACTAAGCGCGCGATCCGCATACGGGATGCGGGTTGGTGTCCGTGTCAGCAGCAGGGGAAGAAGCGTGGCTTTGAGGGAAGCTGGTACTCTGTAACGGGCTGGAGGAGGGATTGGAGGAAAGGGAAAGGGTGTGGAAGAAACGTGGGGTGGATTGGGTTGGATGGAAGCTGGTACTCTGTAATGGCCTGGAGGAGGGATTGGAGGAAAGGGAAAGGGTGTGGAAGAAAGATACGCGGGCTGGTTGGATTGGATGGAAGCTGGTACCCTGTAATGGCCTGTAGGAGGGGTGGGAGGGAAGAGGGGCGTATGTTTGGGGAAGAAGCACGGAATGGATTGCACTAGCATGGCTAAAGAAATAATTATTTGACGGGAAGAGAAGTTCCTTGTGCAGAGGGGGCACACCTTTGTCACATAGACCTCAGATGAAGCACAGTAAGCGAGGGCTCACCTTGAGGTTGTCGGAGGTTGGAGCAGAGAGAGGGAAGACCACCCACACCTCTCGACACAGGAACAGGCGACTCCTGCTCTCCCTACCACAGCCATCAACTGATTACTGGAGGCACCTCAGAAGGAGCACGGAAGGCCAGACAAGGCGAGCCACACTCACCTTGAGATTGTCCGAGGTAGGAGCAGAGAGAGGGAAGACCACTCGCACATCGCTATACAGGAACATGCGAGTCCTACATTCCCTACGGACCTCAATTGATTGCTGGAGGGACTTCAGACGAAGCCCACAACAAGGCAGACTCACCTTTAGGTTGTCCGAGGTAGGAGCAGAGAGAGGGAAGACCACGCGCACCTCCCCACACAGGAACAGGCGAGTCCTGCGCTCCCTACCGCCCTCACGCCTGTGTCTACGAGACTCCTTCAAACTCTCCCCTTGCCCCTCCCCATGCCCCACTCTCCCATCGACTCCATTATTCCTCTCCTGTCCTTCCCTTGCCTCCTTCCCGCCCCTACTCTCTGCACCAGCAGCACCAGCATCACCAGCATCACCAGTATCACCAGCATCACCAGCACCACCAGCATCACCAGCATCACCAGCATCACCAGCACCACAACTGTTAGAAGCAGCATCACCAACGCCACCACCAACGCCACCACCAACATCACCACCACTAGCAGCAGCAGCAGCAGCACTGCGTGTCTTGGGCAAGCACTGGAACTGCAGGTGAATCACTGCTCTCACAGCACTCACTGCACCCGACTGCAGCTCCTCTTGCTGCTCCTGTGCACCTGCTCTTCCAGGAGGAGGACTCGGAAGACTTGAGCAGCCTGAAGCTTCCTGGAAGGACGTGGCTGCGTGCTTGGGTGCAAGCAGCGTTCTCTGGCGAATGAAGGTCTGTCCAGATTGGGAGGAGGGGACACACGAGGAACAAATAGAGGGGAGCAACGGAGAGGGGTCGCCAAGGGGAAGGGGTGGGAGATGAGGAAGGGGGAAGAAGGGAATTGATGGAGGTTAGAAAGGGGCGAAGAAGGGCGATGAATGGAGGGGAAAAAGGGAGAAAGGGGAGATGGACTTAGCTTGGAGTTGGGCGTCATGTTGGAGAGATCGTAGTAGCAACTTCATACATAGAACTATCTCTCATCCCTCATCTTGGCGTTCGGCCGGCCGGCCGGCCGGCCGACCGACCGACCGACCGACCGACCGACCGACCGACCGACCGACCGACCGACCGACCGACCGACCGACCGACCGACCGACCGACCGACCGACCGACCGACCGACCGACCGACCGACCGACCGACCGACCGACCGACCGACCGACCGACCGACCGACCGACCGACCGACCGACCGACCGACCGACCGACCGACCGACCGACCGACCGACCGACCGACCGACCGGCCGACCGGCCGACCGGCCGACCGACCCGCCGACCGACCCGCCCACCCACCCACCCACCCACCCTCCCGCCCGCCCGCCCTCCCTCCCGCCCGCCCTCCCTCCCGCCCGCCTGCCCTCCCGCCCGCCCGCCCGCCCGCCCGCCCGCCCGCCCGCCAGCCAGCCAGCCAGCCAGCCAGCCAGCCAGCCAGCCAGCCAACCAACCAACCAACCAACCAACCAACCAACCAACCAACCAACCAACCAACCAACCAACCAACCAACCAACCAACCAACCAACCAACCAACCAACCAACCATCCAACCATCCAACCAACCATCCATCCAACCATCCAACCAACCATCCATCCAACCATCCAACCAACCAACCAACCAACCAACCATCCAACCAACCAACCATCCATCCAACCATCCAACCAACCATCCATCCAACCATCCATCCAACCATCCATCCAACCATCCAACCATCCAACCATCCAACCATCCAACCAACCATCCATCCAACCATCCAACCAACCATCCACACCTTCTCTTGCTCCTAACATGTCGTCCACCTTTGGTTTGTGCGGCAAGTGAGAGACGTCGTAGCAGGAGGAGAAGGTGTGGATGGTGGTGGATTTCACACCTTACCATGCAAAGTAGTCGACACCTCACCTCACCACACTGCACCTCACCACACTGCACCTCACCACACTGCACCTCACCACACTGCACCTCACCACACTGTACCTCACCACACTGCACCTCACCTCATCTCGCCTCCCTCTCACCTCACTCACCTTGGAGTTGGGCGGCATGTCCGACAGGTCGTAGGAGCAGGAGAAGGTGTGGATGGGGGTGCCTTCGGGATTCGACAGTAGCAGCTGAATGCGCCCTCTTCTGCTGCTGCTGCTGCTGCTACTCGAGGGACCATCCACTCACCTCACCTTTCATCTCTCCTCTCTCACCTTGGAGTTGGGCGGCATGTGAGAGAGGTCGTAGGAGCAGGAGAAGGTGTGGATGGGGGTGCCTTCGGGATTCGACAGTAGCAGCTGAATGCGCCCTCTTCTGCTGCTGCTGCTGCTGCTACTCGAGGGACCATCCACTCACCTCACCTTTCATCTCTCCTCTCTCACCTTGGAGTTGGGCGGCATGTGAGAGAGGTCGTAGGAGCAGGAGAAGGTGTGGATGGGGGTGCCTTCGGGATTCGACAGTAGCAGTTGAATGCGTCCTCTCGTGGGCACCCGCACTCTCACCCTCTGCTGCTGCTGTTGCTGCTTCCGCCCATCCGTTTCTGCTCTTCGAAAGTCCCCTGAAGAGTTCGTTTCCACCCAATTATCTGCTGCTGCCGCTTCTGCTCCTGTTCCCCCTCCAACTCCAAACAACAGCTCCCTGCGAGTTTGCTTGCGCCCACCAACCTCCCTTCTGTCCTCTGGAATAGGCACACTGCAACCGTCAGCACTAAGGCTGTTCGCACAGGGAGCACGAGGAACAGCAGCAGCAGCAGTGGTAGCAGCTGAGAAAGCAGCAGCATTGGAAGAATCAGCATCACAGGGAGCTCTACCAGCCTGCTTGCTCGTGCCTAGTTCCTTTCGCCCCACTGCTTCAGCTCCCTTGCCTCCACTCCCCCCCTCCCCCTGCCGTCCCCACACGGCAATGCTGGCAGCATACAGATGTGATGGTGAGGAGGGTAGGAAGGCGGCTGAGAAGGTGGTTCGCACAGGGTCGGCTGTCCACTCCCCTTGCTGCGACAGCACGGCTAGCATGGCTTTAAACCCGCTGATGTACTGCCGTGTTGGGTGGGATAGAGGGACAAGAACGCAGAAGAAGGAGCGCGAGGGGATGAAGAACAGGAGGGAAGGAAGGCGGCTGAGTAGGTGGTTCTGACAAGATCGGCCGTCCACTTGTGAGGCGCCTCAAAAGTAGTCCTGAGTGGGTCAGCCGTCCACTGCCCTTGCTGCGACAGCACGGCTAGCATGGGTTTAGACTCGCTGATTTACTGTCATGGGGGGAATAGGGTGGATAGGGGGGTTAGGGTGGATAGATCAGATCATAAGAAGGCATGGAAACAACTCTATTAATCCACAAGTTTCCACCCCTTACCCCGCTCCCCTCACCATCTTCCCTCTCCCAGACCAGATTACAGGCCCTCACTCACCTTTACCCCACTGTGCTCCTCCTGCCACATCAGCGACTCCTCAAACGAACCAACCAGCGACCGTTTCAGCAAGGATTTCCGCTCGCGACTCCTCTCCCCGCTGCAAGTTGACGTGGCATCGGCTGACGTGGTATAGGCTGACGTGGCAGCCCTGGAAGCGAGCCAGCGGCGGAAAAAGAGGTCATTGACCGTCGGGGCTGATGCTGACGTGGAGCTGACGCAGCAGTTGCCGACGTGGGGTTCAAAGGGAATGGATGGGAAAGGAGTTGGCACGGTCGAACCAGAAAACGTCACATCAGCTGCTGAAGATCCTGGATGAATCTGTGCCGTAGATTCTGCAGGCAAGAAAGTATTGATCTGACGGTTCTGAACACTGGGATCAGTAATCAAAGGTCCACAATTGCTGATCGCCCCATGACCCGGATTCTTTTTTGCAGTTAAGCTGACGTGGAATGGTGTGCCACTAACGAGGGGTGAGCTGTGAAAAGACGATGACAGCTCCTCGCTATGGTCACATGCAGTGCTGATCCTATGGGGACTGTAGCCGTGGTGCTTGTAACGAGTGTTACTGTATTGAAACATTTCGGAACCATGAGTGCTGCTAAAGAGGGCTGGGTGCGAAGGGCTGGCCTGATAGCCACGTGCGTCTCTGTGCTTGCCTGGCGCTTCACTTGGCACTGCCAGCTCAGCACATGTTGCCAGCTCAGCAGCTGCTACCAGGTCAGCACCTGTCCCGGGCAGCAACGGCTGCAGAGCAGCAGACAATCCGCCACGATTGGCGCTGGTGCTTGGCTTTTTCGGGGCAGCAGCAGCTGGTGAAGCTGCAGTGGCAGCAGTGGCAGCTGCAGGGGAAGCAGGGAAAGGTGAAGCAGCAGGAAATGGAGGGGATTGACCTCCTGCTGACGAAGGTCGAAAGCGAGAAGGACGGGGAGACAGGTTTCCGCAGGCAACGGAAAGGCTCGTGCACGAAAGGGGGGGGGGCGACGCCGTGGGGCCGGATTGGCGGAAGCTACTCGCGGAGAAGGAGGATGGGGAAAGGGGATTTGGCGGAAGGGGAGATGGGGGGAGAAAAGACGGGTTGAGTGGCGAAGGGGAGAGGGGGGGTTGGGAGAGGCGGGATGGAGAGTGGGGAAAGAACAAGAGGGGGGATGGGGAGGGGGGAGTGGTAGCTTGCTCCTTCACCTCCTTCTCCTCCCCTTCCGCTTCCCCCTCATCGTCATGCCCCTCCTTCCCCTCCTCGTCTTTCTCCTCCCACCCCTCCTTTTCCGCTTCCCTCCCTTCCGTGGCGTGCATCTGCTCGCCTCGCTGCCCGGCGTGCGACGTCGCCGAATCTCGCAAGCCCATGTGCGACACATGCGACATTTGCTCCTCCTCGTGCTCGTGCTGCTCTCCTGCTTGCGACGGTCGCACCTGATGCGACAACCGCAGCGACTGCCACGTCGGATGAGCGACGCGCGACGGCGGCCCTGTGTAAGGAGCCGCTCCAGAAACCGCCGCTGAACGCGGCGGAAAGCGCGCCGTAACTGCCGGCTGAGGCCCGTTCGCAACCAGAAAATCCCTCGAACTGTCCGCTTGCCATTCCCTTGGTTTCTGTGACTGCAAGACCGGTTTCCGTGACTGCAAGTCTTTTAGCCTCTGCGCCTGCACTTGCTTCGCATTCGTGATCGCTTGAGACGACATGCTCGCACCACAGCAGTCGCCATCACAGGCATCCGAATCGGCGACGGCTGGCGATGTCGCAGGAAGGCCGTCGCACGGCGACGAGTGGTCGGGGATGCGGGAGAGGTGGTTACCCGCAGGAACTCGCACGGGGCTCTTCGCAGACTCGGGAATAGTCCTTCCCATGGCGTGGCCGAAGAGTCAGAAACCTGTAAGATGTTGAAAGTCGTTCAAAAAAACTATTTCGGTGCTAAGCAGGTGCAAAAGTTGGTGTCTATCCCAGCTTTATTTACAACCTTGGCCTGCAGACCAACACCGCACTGAATCGGAGCAACTGCTTATAACGAGTATATCTGAAGGGAACTCCAAGACGTCGCTGCTCAATATTCGTATCGCAAGGACAGCATACGCTCAGATAAGATCAACGGTGTGCTATGCTGTTCGCCATTCTCGCTGTTAGCTGTGAGTTACCATGCAGAGGAGTGAGGGATAAAGATAGGGAGACCAGGATAAAGATGGTCGGACCAGTATTACACCAAGTTATGCACATGAAGCCATGGGATGGGTTGGGATGAGCTGCCATGGACATGGAGAGGAGAGGTGAAATGAATGTGGAGCCATGGAATGGAGCAGAGAATGTGATGGCTTTGATGCGATTGGACGAGATAAGGATTCCTTCTGTTATCCGTGGTCGCTTTATGCATGGCAACTGCAGAATGTTGGCCAACTGGCTCGACGATTATTTCGCGATCGCTGAACGAGATTCAGCGAACTTCAGAAAGGGTAACCTGGAGCTGGCTGGCACTGCGAAGGCTCGCGTGAGCCATCACCAAATGAGTGGATATGTGCTGTCACACCGGCGGCGACGAATGAGATAGACTTTTCCTCCCTGGCCTGATTGTGATTAGTTGGCTGACGCAGATGCGAGTAACCAAACACCGAATGCGAGATGCTAGCTAGCTCTGCGAACATATCAACGAAGGTTTGTCGTGAGGGCGATTGGATTGCGCTCTTGCCAAGCTGGACATTCCGAGTGCCGCAATTGGTGAAAAGGCGAGTCACAATTGCCAGTCAAGTCGATTCTCAAGCTACTACTACCTTGTGAAGCCCAGTAGGATTAATTACCTCAATACTTATAATGGAAATTTCAGGGTCAAGGTCTATCTCATTGAACACCTTAGACATGGCAATCTCTTGACAAAACATCATTTTCATCCATTTTGAATCAAAGGGGGAAGCTGCTGCTAACAGCTCGCACTTCACTCAAATGAGAGGTACACTGACAGCTAATGATAGTCAAGAAAATGCACCATCCAGGGCTCCACACATACGAGAAACTAGAGTTTATGTGTTGGTAGCACGGGTGTAGATGGACTGTGTAGCGTGCGTGGACACAACACGGATGCTGCCTCTCGACAACAGGTCCTTGATGGCCCGCCGAGCCAAGGAGCCATTGATCTGAATGGGGAGCAACGGATGAAAAACATTACTGTGATAATTACACGGCAACAATCACGCATCCTGCTCAGGCTAAACAAATAATTTTAGTCCAAAGACTAGCCAAGAGAGGAAGGAGGAAGAAGCGGGTCAGAGGAAAGTAAACTGGGTGAGGTGTTCAACAAGCCTTGAGTGCTCTACATCTACGAGCTAAAGCGCTCTACGCTAGCCTCTACGTGAACAGGAGGAACACGCGATGGGAACAAAGGGTCAAAATGCGAGGAGCGATGATGATTCAGGACTGTGCAAGCACACAAGATACTCACGCGCAGGCGGTCGCAGAGCACGGAGGAGGTGATGAGCTTCGTCTTGGGGATTTCGGTAAGCATCTTGTCGTACGTGGCCTGGTCGAACAGCACCATGTTGTTCACCTTCTCCTTCTGCTTTCCCTTGCTCCACTTCTGCTCACGAAAATACACAATCACGTGGAAGTACATTTGGTGTATGAGACGACTTGCAACGCTTCCTTCACCTTCACCTTTCCCTTACTCCGCTTCTGCTCAGGGGCGAACCAATCAGCCCGGGGAAGCACTGCCAAGCGATGCCAGGCATAGCGAAGCAAGAGCAGATTCTCAGCCGTAGCACACGCGCGTCACTCCTCACATGGGCTTCTAAGAACACCATGCGAATCGTCTTCATCGACTAAGCGGAGTTGTGCAAGCGAATCTGGCATGCGACGCAAACAGACTACAAGCTAAGCACCCCCCTGCACTGCTTGAAACCAGGCGGCTGACGCAGTGGGTGACAGTGTGGGAGACCTCCATCGTTTGAAACTGGCTAACCGGTAATGATCCCAGACGCTAGGCAATAGCGAGGCACTGCTGGAACACTCTACAATCACGCGATCTCTGCGGCTGCAAGGTGAAGGTCCTCCGAAACCCTAATTTCAATACGCCGAATCTCTCTGCAAATTCAGCTTCCTGGAACACACTAACGTCTGCATCCGTTGCACCAGCTACGCATACTGGGCGGAAATAAGCTTAACGCCTGGGCATGGCATAACGAACGTTACGTCACCCGCGACCCATATGATCTGATGGGGATTGTCAGGACATGGTGCAAACCGTCGTGGAGTGGGTACGGGAAGGTAGCAAGAAGAAAGCAGGAGTACAACAAGCGAAAAAAGGCGAAGAGAAGGAAGAGACGGGGAAAGTTGCGACGCGTTGAACTTCGGGGAATTCGGCTGTGGATAACACGGAGAGGAGCAGATTCCGTGGCACGGAACGTAAAACAAAACGAACCTTTTTCTTCTGCTTGCCGCCTCCGGATTTGGCGGGCTTGGCTTGAGCCTTATCGGCCTTTGCGTCCTTCTTTGGAGCCTGATGACGGAGAGGAGTACGGGGAGGTGACGAAACAGGGATAGCGGCGGGAGAGGGCGGACAAGGGGAGAAGAGCATGGAAGGCTCAGAACAGAACAATTCATTTTCGCTACGAACTGATGACTCGACTCAGTCTGTACTTCATCACTGAATAACGGTGAAACGACGGTAGGCGTCAGCTATTAGGAGCTGGGACTAATCGGCTATACATCAGAAATAAGCGCGCAAAACTCGCAACGTAATAGCTTGCAGTTGAAAAAACACGCGGCGCGGCTTAGTAAGACTACCAAGGGTGAAGCGTAAAGGGAAGCGTACCATGGTGGGAGAAAAGGAGAGACAGAGTTAGGAGGTGCGGAGGAAAAAGAGGTAGCGATGGAGGGAGGCGAAGGAGATGGAGGAAGAGTGGGGGGGGGAGGGCGCTGGCGCAAAATGGAAATGCGCGCAAGCGGAAGGGGGAGCAACAGGGAACAGAGGAAGTTCCCAGTGCAAGTGCAGTTTCTAGTTTGCCTCAACAAAAAGCGGGAGCAAAACGGGATTCTGGTCTTCGTGAAAAAACCCTTTCTCGAAAGAGAGTCTTCTTATGGATTGTGTAATTAGAAACTTATCCAATATTTAGTACGTTTCTTAATACACATAGCGAAAGTAGCTAAATCAAGACTCTCTCTTTGTGTTCCACCTGCAGAGCCGCACGCATCACATCACCGACCGAATGCCTGTCAGCAGGTTCCCTTTCCATGACGTGGCAAAGCATCTACACTCTCTGGCGGCCTTTTTGGGTGTGTGATTATGACGTGGCGCCAGGTGCAGGCAGCTGAACGAACACATTATCCGAGCCTCCGCGCAATGAACCAAAAGGCTAACTTCAGTACCTCAGCCTCAGGTCAGGTTGAGCCTGAAGCCATGGAGTTCGTCTCGCCGAACCAGAAAAAGGTTCTCGATGAAGGTGTTGGCAGGTTCGGCGGAAGCTCTATGCCTTGGTTTTCCCGCCTGATTCCTTCAGGTATGTCGTCAGCATGCTTCTTTGCTTCGCTTTTCCTCACCCAAATGAAGCACCCAGGAAAGGTTTCATGGTGTTTCCTCGTTTGCTTTCTTGTTCTCCGTTCTTACAGAACTCTGATACTATTATCCTTCCATGCATGAACAACAGATCCTTCCTAAATAGGGACTGTTAGTATTCCCAAGGTTCCTAGGGATCACCGTCTCGGGCCTTAGACGTTCCCCTAGTACCTGTTTTGAATCATCTACGCTGCTCGACTAGGTACCGACGGACACGGACCACGCATTTGCACGTAGTCATTTGCTAGATTTTTTTCGCCGAAACGATAATAGCTGCTGAAGCCACAGTTACCTTTGAAAGCGTGATCAACAAAGAAGGTCATGGAGTGGTGTGGATCGATAGCTCGGCCTCCTGCGGGGAGCTCATTGTAAGGGATTTATGCATCACTGATCGCTTTTACGTCTTAGTACGGTGAATGTGAGAGGGCTGCTCGCTAGATTCAAGAGAATCATTTTTTGTTGGCCTCGTCCAATTTAGACTCTCTCATAAGCTCCTTATTTCATTGATCTCTAGGATCGTATCCAAAAAAAAGAATCCTTCTCTTTTATGAACACCCAAATAAGAATACGTTGTACTATTGCAATCTTCGATGTGGTTCCAGGAATGATAGTCACGCACGAACCTCACCAGCCTAATTATGCCGTATCGCGATACGTCATACCAATGCAGCCAAGTATCCGTTTCTTCTCCTTCATCAAGTTCTGATCGACTCTGTTCTTCATTTTCCCGTCACACCCTACCCACACAGAGACCGAATAATTGGTTCTGGAAATATCGCAGAGCGACGAGGGTCCAAAGTTTCATTATCACAATGCTCTAAGAGATCCTTCATCTGTAGCCGTGCTCCGATCTGCCATCAGAGAGCCGTACGGAACATTGGTGCCTGTAACACCAAACTGAACAGCAGCAGCGGCTTAGTAAATCAGCGGGGGGCTTTCTGGGGACAGCAGCAGCAAGCAGCAGCATCTGGGAGGAGCCGAAGGAGAGATGCGGAGAGAGGGGGAGAGGTGGAGCGAGAAAACGTTAGCAGAGGGAGTCGCCTGTGTTGCTGTGCGACTTCGTCGGGAGATGAGGAAGCTTCCGTTCTAGGGAATGGTGCTGCAGCAAGCAGTCCCGAAATGCTAAGGTCAGATTTCCTGTGTTGTAGGCGTGATTTGTCCAGGGGGTGGTTTTGCTGCCAGCAGTCCAGAAACGTCAAGGTGAGAGCTTTTGTTTTCATGATCGTATGGTGGTGCTGAAAGGCAAATGACAAGTTTTTTTTTTTGCCGCGTCCACCGTAGTCGCGACGCGTTATCGCATCCCCCGAACCTCGCAGTGTAACCAAGGCCGAACAATTTGGCCTCGTTCGGGAGCTGATGAGCAATAAAATGGGGTGAACTTGAGAAGAGGAAGGAAAGATGCGACCATGTGGAGGCAGCACAATCTGTCACCATGACATACGTCTGAAAGACGACCATGATTAGGAATGTGAGAACCGTGAACGGCAAAATAAAAGTGGTAAATTACAAACTGAACGCATGCGAATACGGCTTTCGTTCGCATCTCCCAATTGCGTCCCGGACAACCCTTTGTGCCGGCATGAGCGGGGGGAGATGGAATGGAACAGCTGCCATTGGTCTCTGTTTGAACGACCTTCGCATCTTATTTCCGTTCCTGCAGTCATGCGTCTCCCCCACCCCATGGCAGCATGAGCACGGTCGAGATGGAGGTTCTCTCTGATTCCGACTCGGATCGAAGCTCGCTCTGCCACCCTCTTCGCACCCATGTCTGCCACCTTCCCCGTCATCATGCCTTCACTCATCTCTCCCCTCCCCCCCTCCCCATGGCAGCATGAGCACGGTCGAGATGGAGGTTCTCTCTGATTCCGACTCGGAAGAGTTCTTCGCCAGCGAGGCAGACGACGATCCTGACCGTCCATCTCGGGGGCTCAACTCCATCTCGGAAGCCATTGAAGCCATCCGACGGGGCGAGGTGAGCTAGGGAGGGAGGGTGTGTGGGTGAGAAGACGATCTTCCATTCCGAGGTCCCAAATATATCTCGGAAGACATTGAAGCCATACGGCGGGGCGAGGTGACTTAGGGGAATGCAATGTCAATGAGGAAAAAAGGAGGGAAGGAGGAGAAGGGGGGGGAAGAGAGGGAGGTTGGGTCAGAGGAAGCAGTGTGAGGGGGTAGATGACGAGGATCGGCAGAACGAGGATGGATCTTATAATGGTTCTTCCATCCCCCATCCCACCCTCCCGTTCCCCCCTCCCTCCGTCCCCATCTCCAATCAGATGGTGGTGGTGGTGGACGACGAGGACAGGGAGAACGAGGGCGATCTGATCATGGCGTTCACTCCCTCATTGCCCCCTTTCCCCTCTTCCCCCATCTCCCCCCCATCCCCCCCCAGATGGCGGTGGTGGTGGACGACGAGGACAGGGAGAACGAGGGCGATCTTATCATGGCTTGTTTCCCCCCACCCCGTCTTCTCCCCACCCTTACCTTCTCCCCACCTTTCTCCCCCACCCTTTCCTCCTCTCCGTCAGATGGTGGTGGTGGTGGATGACGAGGACAGGGAGAACGAGGGCGATCTGATCATGGCGGGCGCGCTCACAACGGAGGCGGACATGGCGTTCATCGTGCGGCATTGCAGCGGGCTCGTGTGTGTGGGCGTGGCGGGGGCTGTGCTGGATCGCCTGGAGCTGCCTCTGATGGTTCGATCGCAGGAGAACGACGAGGCGCTGAGGACTGCCTTTACTGTGTCTGTGGTGAGTGGAAGTTGGTGGGGGAAGGGGAGGGAGTGGAAGTGTGTGCTTAATCCGCGTGGCAGGGGCTGTGCTGGATCGTCTGGAGCTGCCGCTGATGGTTCGGAGCCAGGAGAACGACGAGGCGCTGAGGACAGCTTTCACTGTCTCTGTGGTGAGTGCGAGCGTATGGGGATGTGAATCTGTGCGTGGGCTTGGCGGGGGCTGTCCTGGATCGCCTGGAGCTGCCTCTCATGGTTCGATCGCAGGAGAATGACGAGGCGCTGAGGACTGCGTTTATGGTGTCTGTGGTGAGTGCCTGTGTTGGGAGGGGGGGGGGGGGGGGGGGGGGGGGAGGATATTGCGTGCTGAATGCGTGTGGGACCTTTTTATATTGCCTGGAGCTGCTGCTGATTATTCGATCACAGGAGAACGACGAGGCGTTGAGGATTGCG
The DNA here is from genome assembly GCA_947471745.1 of Closterium sp. Naga37s-1. Classification (NCBI taxonomy): domain Eukaryota; kingdom Viridiplantae; phylum Streptophyta; class Zygnematophyceae; order Desmidiales; family Closteriaceae; genus Closterium; species Closterium sp. Naga37s-1. The sequence continues at coordinate 838,985 of CANJKZ010000431.1, forward strand.
TTTACTGTCTCTGTGGTGAGTTTCTGTGTGAGTGGAGCTGCGTGTGTGTGTGACTGCAAGTGGGTGAATGTGCATGTGCGTGTGTGCGTGTGAGTGGCTGCGCTCAAACCAGGGAAGGGAATGCGAATCAAGGTCAAGACCAAAGTCGCACCACACAATTAAGGCCTCGGTTTTGAGCGCAGCCACAACGGGCATATCGGTGTCAGACCGAGCCAAGACGGTGCGTTTCTTCTAACTCGCTCCTGATTTGCGTCTCCTTCCATGCCCCTCGCTGTCACCTCTCAGGACCTGAAGCTGGGAACCACAACAGGCATATCGGCGTCAGACCGAGCCAAGACAGTGAGGGCGATGGCAGACTACTCAAGTGAACCCTCGGACTTCCGCAAGCCCGGCCACATCTTCCCGCTGCGCTGCAGAGAAGGTACGGTTCTCCCTTACGATTCAGCACGTCAGAATAGGTCATGTGAGGATGGCAGACTACTCAAGTGAACCCTCAGACTTCCGCAAGTCCGGCCTCAAGCGCAGCAGAGAGGTACAGGGTTCACGCCGTTTCTTAGAGAGGTACAGGTTTCACGCCGTTTCTTAGAGAGGTACAGGTTTCACGCCGTTTCTTAGAGAGGTACAGGTTTCACGCCGTTTCTTAGAGAGGTACAGGGTTCACGCCGCATCATCCTTTTTTAACTTGAAGGTCTTTCGCACCATATCATACCAATCATAACATATCATACCAATCATAACATATCATATCATGCTATATTTCATTCCCCCTGTGGTGCTCCTGCCTCACTCCCTCCCAGGTGGTGTGTTGAAGCGAACAGGGCACACAGAGGCAGCAGTGGACCTCTCAGTGCTGGAAGGCCTGCCCCGTGTGGGAGTGCTCTGCGAGATAGTGAATAAGGTCTTTCACACCATACCATATCCATATCATAACATGCGATACTGTGATTCCCCTGTGGTGCTCCTGCCTTTATCTCCATCCCCCAGGTGGTGTGTTGAAGCGAGCAGGGCACACAGAGGCAGCAGTGGACCTCTCAGTGCTGGCGGGACTGCCTCCCGTGGGGGTGCTCTGTGAGATTGTGAACGACGATGGCACCATGGCTCGCATGCCGCAGCTCAAGGTGTTTGCCCGCCAGCACAACCTCTGTCTTATCTCCATTGAGGATCTAATCAGGTATGGTAGGAGGGAGTGACGTGCGAGGTTGAATCTGGTACAGCTAGCATGCCGCAGCTCAAGGTCGTTGCCCGCCAGCACAACCTCTGCCGCATCTCCATCGAGGATCTTATCAGGTATGTAGCGACGAGTGGTTAAGTGAGGTTCTGTGCAGTCCTTGACCAACTTCCAGTCACCCACTCCATGTCACCCACTCCCCTTCACCCACTCCCTGTCACCCTCTCCGTGTCAACCTCTCCCCGTCACCCACTCCCTGTCAACCTCTCCCCGTCACCCACTCCCCGTCACCCACTCCCCTTCACCCACTCCCCTTCACCCACTCTCACTGGCGCAAGAGGGAGAAGCTGGTTGACTCAAACAAACCCTCCATTTCACCCACTCCCCTTCAACCACTCACTGTCTCCTCTGACCCACTCACTCACAGGTACCGGCGCAAGAGGGAGAAGCTGGTGGAGCGAACTGCCGTGGCCCGCCTGCCCACCCAGTGGGGCATGTTCAATATATTCAGCTACACGTGCAAGCTGGATGGCATAGAGCACGTTGCCATGGTCAAGGTGAGCCACCCTCCACCGCATTTAACCGCACTTCACTGCATTAAACCGCACTGCACCATGCTTCCTGCCCACCCAGTGGGGCGTGTTCAACATCACCAGCTTCAAGTGCAAGTTGGATGGCATAGAGCACGTTCCATGGTCAAGGTGAGCCGCACTCCATTGCATTGGAATTCATCAAATAGCAGCCCACCGCATTCAACCGCACTGCAGTGGCCCGCCTGCCCACCCAGTGGGGCGTGTTCAACATCTCCAGCTACATGTGCAAGCTTGATGGCATAGAGCATGTCGCCATGGTCAAGGTGAGCCACACTGCACTGCGTTGAACCGCACTGGATTGCACTGCATAACAGCCCACAGCACTGCACTGCCTACCCACCCAGTGGGGCGTGTTTTACATTTCCAGCTACAAATGCAAGCTGGCTGGATAGCATTAGGCATGTCTCCATAGTCAAGGTGAGTGCAATGCTCTGAACCGAGTTGACTTTTGAGTCGACTCAATAGTCAACCCTGGTTGGGGCTCTACTGGATAGCATTAGGCATGTCTCCATGGTCAAGGTGAGTGAGCTCTGAACCGCACACCGCCTTTTCCCAGTGCGGTATGCATCAGTCTGGAAAATCCTTCCATCCAGCACTTATTGTTTCCCTCCCCCTCCCTTTCCACCACCCCACCATATACAGGGCGAGATCGGAGACGGGGTGGATGTGTTGGTGCGGGTGCACTCAGAGTGCCTCACTGGCGACATTTTCGGGTCCAGGCGCTGTGACTGTGGGCCACAACTGGAGCAGGCTATGAAGAGGATAGAAGCGGCGGGGCGGGGCGTGTGTGTGTACCTGCGCGGACACGAGGGCAGGGGGATTGGGCTGGGACACAAGCTTCAAGCATACAACCTGCAGGTATGGGTGGGTTGGTTTGCTGTGAGAGGTGATTGCGATGGCTACGAGGAGGATAGAGGTCGCAAGGAGGGGCATGAGGGCTGGGGGATCGGGCGTGGACACAAGCTTCAGGTGTATAATCTGCAGGTGTTGTTGGCTTGTTGTCAGGAGTGACAATTCATGCGGTTGTAAGGAGCGTAGAAGCGAGGCTGTCTGCTTCGGGTGAGTCTTTCGTGATATTGCAACTCCTCGAATGTCAGATGTGTCAAATTCGTGTACCAATCGCCCACAATTCCCCAAGCTTCCGAACCTCCTCAAGCACCCCTAGCGCCCTCCTCACTATTTATCACCTTCTTTCATCCCTAAGTTTGGTCTCTGGCCTTCTTATTCCCCTCCACCTCCTTCCTTTCCTCTCCCTTCCCACTCTCCCCCCTTCTCCTTCCTTCCCCTCCTTCTCCCCCTTTTCCAGACACAGGACATGGGGCGGGACACAGTGGAGGCGACTTTTGAGGCGCCTCAAAAGTCTTTTTCCTCGACACAGGACATGGGGCGGGACACAGTGGAGGCGACTTTTGAGGCGCCTCAAAAGTCTTTTTCCTCAACACAGGACATGGGGCGGGACACAGTGGAGGCGACTTTTGAGGCGCCTCAAAAGTATTTTTCCTCGACACAGGACATGGGGCGGGACAGAGTGGAGGCGACTTTTGAGGCGCCTCAAAAGTCTTTTTCCTCGACACAGGACATGGGGCGGGACACAGTGGAGGCGACTTTTGAGGCGCCTCAAAAGTCTTTCTCCTCGACACTGGACATGGGGCGGGACACAGTGGAGGCGACTTTTGAGGCGCCTCAAAAGTCTTTTTCCTCGACACAGGACATGGGGCGGGACACAGTGGAGGCGACTTTTGAGGCGCCTCAAAAGTCTTTCTCCTCGACACTGGACATGGGGCGGGACACAGTGGAGGCGACTTTTGAGGCGCCTCAAAAGTCTTTCTCCTCGACACAGGACATGGGGCGGGACACAGTGGAGGCGACTTTTGAGGCGCCTCAAAAGTCTTTCTCCTCGACACTGGACATGGGGCGGGACACAGTGGAGGCGACTTTTGAGGCGCCTCAAAAGTCTTTCTCCTCGACACTGGACATGGGGCGGGACACAGTGGGGCAGGCCAATGTGGACCTGGGCTTTCCTCCCTCCCTTCAATACAGTCGTTTCTCCTTTTGAGACGTCTCTAAAATACAGTCGTTTCTCCTTTTGAGACGTCTCAAAAATACAGTCGTTTCTCCTTTTGAGACGTCTAAAAAATACAGTCGTTTCTCCTTTTGAGACGTCTCAAAAATACAGTCGTTTCTCCTTTCATTCCAACCCTCTCTCCTGCTCGCCCCCAACGCCCACTCCCCCCCCCCCCCTCCCCCCACCCTCTCCCTCACACAGGACATGGGGCGGGACACAGTGGAGGCCAATGTGGACTTGGGCTTTCCAAATGCCAGCAATCCCCTCGTCTCATCTCTCTCACCTAATCCACCATGTCCCACCGCATCCAACTCCCCCCTATGCAGGACATGGGGCGGGACACTGTGGAGGCCAATGTGGACTTGGGCTTTCCAGCTGATTCCAGGGAATACGGCATTGGCGCACAGGTGAGGGCTTGAGATGCACAGGTGAGGGCTTGAGATGCACAGGTGAGGGCTTGAGATGCACAGGTGAGGGCTTGTGATGCACAGGTGAGGGCTTGAGATGCACAGGTGAGGGCTTGTGATGCACAGGTGAGGGCTTGAGATGCACATGTGAGGGCTTGAGATGCACAGGTGGGTGTTTGGATTCATCTCTCTTCATTTTCCCAATTTTCCCCCTGCTATCGTGGTGGTTTCATAAACCCACAAGTTCTTGTCTCACCATCCCCCCTTTCTTTCTCCCCCTTTCTCATCGTCCACTTACCTCACCTCAGATTCTGCGCGACTTAGGAGTGAGGACAATGCGGCTGATGACCAACAACCCAGCCAAGTACATTGGATTGAAGGGTCATGGGCTGGCAGTCACCGGAAGAGTGCCTGTTCTCTGCCCCATCACCCCTGTAAGCACCACAGCTTTAGCTCTAAGCACCACCACCCCAGGTCTGTGTTCTTACCGCAGCTCATGACCAACATTCGACCTATTACACATTGAACTGAAGGGCCTTGGGCTGGCAGTTTCCTGAAGGGTAGCCTGTTCTGTGCTGCTCCGCTGATGCTGCACCTGTGATACTCTCCGTGGGTGAAAATCGGGCGTATCTTGAAGCGAAGAGGATGAAGATGGGATACATCTATGGGTCGGACATGCCTGGGAGCATGCTGAGCATGTTGCGATGATTCTCACTCTTCCGCTGACTCCCTCCTGTATGCAGGAAAACCGGGCGTATTTGGAAACCAAGAGGAAGAAAATGGGGCACATTTATGGGTCTGACATGCCTGGGAGCATATGCAGCACGCTGAGAATGCTGCGATGATTCTCACTCTTCCACTCACTCTCCCTTTTTGCAGGAGAATCGGGCGTATCTGGAAACGAAGAGGAAAAAGATGGGGCACATCTATGGGTCGGACATGCCTGGGAGCATTGCAGGGCTGCTTCGAGAGGAAGAGGCTGCAAGACGTGCCCAGCAGAAGCAAGAGGAGGGGGAAGGGCAGGAGAGGAAGCAGGGGCAGAGTGACGGGCAGGTGAAAGGGCAGGGAGAGGGGAAGGAGGAGCTGCTGTTGCGTCAGCTGAATGGAGCGAGTGTGGGAGGTGATGGGAATCCGTTGGAGAATACTGCGTTCAACACGCCGGAAGATTGGAGCTAGATTGACTTTTGGACTCCCTAGTCACGTATCCAACAGGCCGAGTGTGGGAGGCGATGGGAGCCCGTTGGAGAGCACTGCGTTCAACACGCCAGAAGATGAGAGCTAGATTGACGTTTGAATCGACTCCCTAGTCTCTTATCCTATAGGTCGACTGTGGGAGGCGATGGGGGTCCTGTGGGAAGCATTGCGTTAAACTCGCCGGAAGAATGGAGCTAGATGCGGGAAGGATGGAGTGCAGCAAGTGCCAAGAGCGCTGCTTCGAGACTTTTGTTACAGTACCTTGGCAGATCATGCATAGTGTTTAACGATACAGTGCGGTGTAGAGTGATCTGAGCTTGCTGCAATTCAAGAGGATTAAGAATGCAGTAGGTAATGTGTGATAATGTTGCATCAAGGCTCTGTTTCGTCGCACTGCTTTCTACGTCACTGCACTGCATTGTACTGCATTGTGTTGTGTTGTGTTGTGTGTTGTGTTGTGTTGTGTTGTGGTGTGTTGTGTTGTGGTGTGTTGTGTTGTGTTGTGGTGTGTTGTGTTGTGTTGTGTTGTGTTGTGTTGTGTTGTGTTGTGTTGTGTTGTGTTGTGTTGTGTTGTGTTGTGTTGTGTTGTGCCTGCACTCTAGTGCATTGAATTCCAACAGTTACACCCCCCATCCCCTCCCCCCAGCCCACCCACAACCCCTCTCTTTTACCGAATCAGCTTATTGAGCAGCTTCAGTGCACCTTACCCTTCACACATAAAAGCTTACTCATTGATGTGTATGTTCCACACTAGCAGAACTGGTATCAGATGCTCTCTGTTTCCACACTAACAAGAATGTGGTATCCATAATTTTATCATATGAGACAGGTACAGAGTTGTAAGACTTAGGCTGAAGGAGGGGGAGGGGAGATTCTATAGCTCCCCTCATTTATGACATTGAGATGCTTAGGAAAGGACAATAAAAAAGCTTAAAGGCAGACACAGCAACTCCTGCCTGCTATGGGACTGAGGGGGCAGAATTCACCAGAGCAGCTCGTTATGAGGTGCTCTGGTTCTTACACCCAAACAATGCTAGATATCATGCTGCTTCCAAATGTAATTCTTGGAGTTGCATGAACCGTCACATACGGTAATGATGCGTCATCTCGCCACAAAGTCTTCAAATCTTCAGAGCCGAAACACACGAAGACGTGGTCCACTGATATGATACCCCTGCATATACTGCAGTTAATTGCCACCGATAGAAAGCAGGCCACAATTTTTGCCACCGCTAGTGCTTCGCTGCGTTGTCGCCAAGCTGTGCCACCCATGTCGTCACCGCTTCGAACCGGCTATCACCACTTGGACCGTACGTCACCACTTTGAACTGCGCACAACCTCAAGGATTACCAGAGAATGCTGTCCAGGCCAATCTCATTCGTTTCAAGGTATGGCGGAACGTCGAGGTCCCAAAACGGAGCACCGGCGTCACCACCAGCGCCACCGGCACTGCCACACACTTCATCCAGACCAAAAGAAAAGGTCTCCGCATCAAGCTCAGACACTGGAAACTCTTCCTCCTCTTCTGCTGCTGCTCCCTGCAAGCCTGATTCCTGAAAGTCTGCTTCCTCGGCTTTGACAGCAGCTGCTGCAGGGGTGGTGACAGCGTGGCATGAGACAAACTCGGGTGCAGAAGCAGAGTGAGTGAGAGGCTCTGGGAGGAGAAAGAGGAGGTCTGAGCCATTAGATGGGGTGGAGGAGGAGGGTTCGATTGACAGGATTGAGGCTGGGGCTGGAGAGGTGGTCTTGAGTTCGGGTGACGTGGGGGAAGATGAAGGGGCAGATGAAAGCGCGGAGGAGAGGTTGTTGCAGGAGGACGATTTGGTACAGGATGAGATTTCCGAAGCCACTTCGCTGAGAATGCTGTAACGCAGACGGGGTGTAGATATATAGCAGAAAAGGAAGGGCAGGAGAATGGACAGCTTAGGAGCAGTTTCAAGCAAGAATGGAGGGAAAATGAACTTAAAAAGAGGCTGTGGACGGAATGGGCGATGAGAAAACAGCCAGGCACGGGGAAAGCCAGGCACGGGGACAGCCAGGCACGGGGACAGCCAGGCACGGGGACTGCCAGGCACGGACACAGCCAGGCACGGGGACAGCCAGGCACGGGGAGAGCCAGAGGCACATAGGGCGCAGGCAGTATACCTCTCAGTATCGCTGCAATAGCCCTGCATGTACTTGTGCGCCTTGCTGTTCTTCTTGGTGCGCACTACAGCGGGTATAGCGCCACCAGCACTGCCTGCACCAGAAATCGCCGCCCTTCCGCCAGCTCCGCCCGCACCCGCGCCTGCGCCAGCCGCGGAAGCCCCTGCACCGAGAACGTCCCCCGTTCTGCCCTCCGCGGAGTCTTCCCCCGCGAAGTTCGTCTGCGCCTCCGCCCCGCGGATGGCGCGCGCGGCTGCGTCGTACGCGCGGGCGGCGTCCTCCGCGGTGTCGTACGTCCCCAGCCACAGGCGCACCCCGCGCGCGGGATCGCGAATCTCCGCCGCCCATTTCCCCCACGGGCGCTGGCGCACCCCCCTGTACCGCTGCTGCTTCTCCTTCGCGTCGGCTTTCTTCCCCTTCCCGACGCGCAGCCTCGCCTGCATGGCCGCCGCGCCGGCAGCGCTGCCGTCAGAGCTGACGGCTGGACTGATAGCCGGCAGGCCGGCGGCCGCCGCCACCGCCGCCGCCGCAAACTGCTGTGCGCCGCACTGCCCTTGCGCCGCGGCGTACTGCATGTACAGGAACTCCGCCGTGCCCGGCGGCATCGGCGGCATCATTTGCCCCGTGGCATGCGGAGAAGGCAGCGCCGGGAGGTATCCCATGTGAGGGTTCCCCACCCACTGCATGAGCGGGTAATCGAACGGATAGGGGCCTACCGCACCCGCTGCGGCGGCGGCGGCGGCAGATGCGGAGGCTGGGGGAGGGCTAGTAACAGGGGAAGCTGCAGAGTGGCCTGGAAAGAGGCGACTCGCAGGAGTCTGCATGCCGGCCATGTGTCCGTAATAGGCGCCGTAACCCGCGCGTGCGAGGTGGTGCGCGGGAGGAAAGCCGCCCGCTATGCCGACGGCAATGCCGTTGGGAGAGAATGACGTCATCCCACGATACGCCGCAGCCGCGCCAGCAGCGGCGGCACCGGCAGGGCTTGAGGCACCTGCGGCGGCGGCAGTTGCGGCGGCGGCTGCGGCGGTAGAAGCAGCTTGAGACGGCGGCGACGGAGGCGACCTTCGCTTCTGACAGCTACCCGCCAGTTTGGCCGGCGGCGCGGCATATTGAAAATAGGGATTATAAGCGTATGCGCCAGACGCGGAGGCGAATTGGTGCATGTACTGTAGCGGCTGACCCGGCGGGTAGTTCGGCGCGAAAGGCGGAGGGACGAACGGAGAAGTAGCGAGGCCGCACGGGGCGACGGCGGTAGTTGCGCTTCCCGGTGCCGTGACGTTCGTCTCGTTGTCGCTCTCCGAATCGACGCCGTGCGCGATGAAGACCTGCGAGTTGGGAGTAACCGGAAAAAGGGGGAGGATGTGGGGGACCAAGGAGGGGGAGGGGATGCCGGGACGTTCGTCTAGTTGTCGCTCTCAGAATCGACGCCGTGCGTGATAAACACCTGCGAGTTTAGAGTGACCGGAAATAAGAAGACGCGTGAAAACCAAGGACAGGATTACAGTGTAGCGTCGTCAGCCCAGGCTGGCACAAAAAGCAGCCATTTCCTATGGGTAGCAAGTACAGGGTAAGGTTGCAGGAGAAGGGGGAGGGGGGATGTGGGAAGGAGAGGGGGGGTAGAGAGGGGGGGGGGGGGGGGGAGGAAGAGGGAGGGAAGAGGTGAGGGGGAGAGGGAGGGCGGGGAGGGGGGCCGGGGAGGGGGAATACCTGCGGCGCGGCGGGCTTCACCCATCGCTTGGAGGCGGGGCTGCAGCTCTCGTCCTCCGATGAGTCGTCCGTCGCGTCGGGATCCGTGCGCACCACCCGGCCGCGCTTGGCGCACGCTTTCTGTTGTGGACGAGGAGGGCGGGGAGGAGGGTCAGAGGGGAAAAGAGAGGAGGGAGGGGTGGGGGAGAGGGTGGGGGAAGGAGGGGGTGTGGGGGGAGGGGTGGGGAGGGAGGGAACGACAGGAGGGAGAAAAGAGGGGGAACGAAGTGGAGGAGGAAAATGAGACGAGGTACTGGAGAGGAGAAAAACGCGGATACGATAGTGAGGCACGGGTCGTGGACATGTGATCTAAGACGTACTCGAGGCTAACCATAGCGCGTACGAGAAAATGCAATTGAAGAATGCAGCAATTCGGGACCTCACAGCTATCATGTGGAAGCAATACCGGCTACTATCTAGCCTTAATTGGTGCAACGAATCTTGACAAGAAGTTTACCTTGACCTTAAATCCAGCGTAGTATTCATTCTCGATAGAGGTGGACGCGCTATTGACCCCAGAAACAGTTCGGGTCACGCTCTTTGTGGTGAAAGCTCTGAAAAGATGCTTCTGAGCTCCAGGCATTCTAAATTCCGCGATTGGAGGTAACAGATCCGTTTCGAACCAATAATAACTCAAATCTAATCGTTTTAGAGAGGTCGTCAGAGTTATTAATCGCTAAAGACAGGTTGACGGAACGCGAAAGGTGAGGGAGAAGAGGGCAGGGAAGGGGCTACGCACGAAGGCGAGCTGGAGAAAGAGGGATATGCAAAGCATCGATTTCATCCTTTATTGCTGCTGCTGAGGCAGGGGAAGCAAGCAAGCATACCCTAGAGCCCAAGGAGGGCAGGCAGACACAAGGGCATCACACACAAGCTCTCAGCAGCGGTCTAATTGGAATTCGTTAGGTTTGAATACATCTAACTTGGGTGTGGTTCGGTTGGTTAGGTGCCCAAGTGTGTGTCTGTTGTAGAGCTGGTCCCCCCAAGTGCGCCATACGTGTACTGTGTCGCCGCGGACGGCATGCGTCCGCGCAAACCAAACCCCGGGTGCAGTGAGTTCTTCCCGAGAGAGGACAGGCGTGGAGGGGAGGCAGGGGGGGGGAGTTTCTGTTGGTGATTTTGCCGCGGCTGTTCCGCGAGCATTCTTCACTGTGAAGCGGAAGATTGAGTTGAGTTTGGGGGAGGGGGTGGGGGAACTCCGCCTGGCCCTGGACTGTCTGGGGATAATGGGAGATCGCTATTGGCTGCTAAATCACGCACTTCGGGGAACTGAATAAGGTGAACATTCCGCCTCGAGTTCGCAATTGGGTATTGAAAAAGCTCGCGGAAGCGTGTGTGCTGTACAGTTCGCGCATCTCGGTCCTCCTGACCTGAAGCGGAGTTGGTGACTTTCTGCGACACTTGCCTCAGATGATGGCAATGAGTCGAGTTGCACTGCGGGGCAATCCCCATGGCACAGAGAACGACAAAAGAATGGGGCGCACGAATGAACGAATTTAGTCTTGATTGCTGAAGAGATTCAGATACGGGGGGGAATGGAGTGGCTTCCCGAGGTCCCCCCATTCCCAAGATAAAACGCGGTTCGGTTGTTTGGGCTGATCCCCGCGCGCTTGGATGGGATGTCAAAATGGACACGCTGGCGGGATTCGGTTTTGTGGCAGGACCCGCCAGGCCCGAAGGAGGGATGTGATGTGCGCACGGAAATAGCGCTTTCCTGTGTGATTTGGCTGGAAGGCGCGCACAATAACGTCAGCATGTCGCGGGTGTGGATCTGAACTGGCGTTGCTGGGTTGGCAGCAGCAGATTACTGGCTGGTAGGACGAACCATATTTCATTTTCGCACGCGTTATCTACCACGTGGTACATTGCCACACATCCACCATCCCATGGTGTCTCCGTGTAATGGAGACCAGAAACGCCCAAACATTCTGGAGAAACTGATTCAGCATACCGTCTTTTCCACGACATCCATACCCATCCTGACTAAAAAAACGTAAAGCCAGCATCTCGTTCTGAAAGTGCGTTTTGCCGGGGAGCTTTTCCACCTTCATAACGTGTTCCGTCACAAACTTCTGGAAGCCCGGAACCACCTACGTTTAATGACCGAAACGAAAGGGTACTTCATGAGGTTAGTGGGTCTTGTCATGGAAGATGAGATCACCGTGGCGGCGACAAGATCATCCACCGTCACAAGACTTGCAAGCAGCCCTGGGTGCGCAGCAAACGAATGAAACAATACCAGTTCATCTAGTGAGCAGGTCTTTCACGGGGTATTTTTAAAATCCTGATTTCCCTCCTTAAAGGCAACTCAAACTCCCTGAGCACAAGATAACTGAATCCATACTTAGACGAGCCGGCTGTACCGTCAAAGCATCCCGCCACAACAAGTACTTATAACAACAGTTTTGCATGAGTCTGGTCTGGAAACATTCTCCACCAGTTGTGAATCAGTGAAACATCCTAGTACAAGCCACTCAAGCATCAGCCTATGGATCAGTTGTGAACTGCAAGCACGTGGCACGAAGTGGTGCCATGTGAAGTCGCTGCTTCTAGAGCTTTGCTTCTGTTGAGAACTAACAGGTGGCAACCGTTTACTAGCCCTAAATCGCGAATTCACTCCTTTGATGGATGCAAGCATTGCTGCCATTCCGAACTGTACCCACTGCCTGATGCCGCTGTAGATCGAAAAAGGCACAACCCCGCTTCTGGAGAAGTGTCCTAAGATCCTTCTGAACCTGGAAATGGTTTGAGTTGAGATGTAGTAAACACATATATATTAAATCCATTCTTTAATGTACCTTAGTGCGAGTCAATGGGCACTGCTACGACTACCAGCATATTCACTTTCATTTACGGCGATTTTTTATTCCGGTACTCCAAAGCTATGCAAACATACCCTATGATAAATTAACGTAATTTAGGCAATTACAAACTGTTTATATGCTGTTAAAACTAGTCACTATGAGAGTTAAAAGTCACTGATTCCTATAAGCCTCATTCCGTATATGCTACTCTATATGCGGTTGCTACATACACTCTATTAGGCCATTCCAACCCTGAATTAAGCCAATCCACCGTTACTAGGAGTAAATCGTAATGCCAAGTGGTATGATCCAAAAGAGTAACGTTCATGTCAGCTCGTGTAATTCATGGACGTCTTCGACGAAAGAACACTCTTCAGGCTGAAGCCCTTCTTTCTCCCTTCTCGTCCTGCTTCTCCTAACTCACATGCACCGTCTTCAGCGTCATTCCTCGTGTCAATCCACGCACTAAACTCCTCCAGACCAGCCATGGCTGCTGACTCCGTGCCTCCAGAGGCACCCCTGGCATCGTGCCTTCGAGGTCCTAGCACAGGAGAGCTCCAAATTCTAGGCGATCCCAACCCTCTACTGCCGCTGCCCCTGCCACCATTGCTGCTGCTGCTGCCACTGCTGCTGCTGCTCTTTTGGGTGCTGCCCATCTTGAAACTGAGAGACGCTCCTAAAAAGGGAGATCCAAGGGTCTTCTTGGCTCCACTGTTACTCACACTCCCCATCTCACTATCCTCTGTGGCATTACCCTTGCTGCTCGTGCCGTTACCATTCTTGCTGCCACTGCTCCCACCACCTAAGGGAAAGCTTCCAAAGCTGTTGCTGCGAACCAAGTGGCCTCCCATAAAAGGTGAGGAAGTACCCTTCTTTTCTGTACCACCAGCCCCACCGTTGCTGCTGCTACCCTGGCCGCTGTGACTACTGTGGCTGCTGTGGCTGCTGCTTCTCTGGTACAGATCTCCACTCTTCCCTCCACTAAAACTGCTTATAACATACTGTGCACTGTACAGCTCCCCGCTCTTCCGAAAGTCGTGGTGCGTGCCATGCCCTCCCCCACCACCACCACCACCACCACCACTCTTCCGCATGAGAATGCTGCTGACAATGCTGCGGCGCCTGCTGTGGGAGTCTTCAGTGCAAGCATCCTCCGCCCCTGTGTTGAGATCCAGGTGGTCTGGAAAGTCTGGTGGTACATGCAGGTCGCTAAAAGGCTCAAACATTGTGTGACCGTTTGTACCCATGCTAGTTCCAGACATCGCATAGCTGCTTCTTCTCTCCTCCTCGCTGCTGCCTTGCCCCCATGCATTCACACCAGCAACACCTTTGCCGTCTAAATGAGCTGTCCTCTGGTTTCCTGTCTCAGCACCTGCTCCCTTTCCACCACTGCCCTCCTCACTGCTGCTTCCACCTACCACGCCCGCTCCTCCTCCTCCTCCTCCTCCTCCTCCTCCTCCTCCTCCTCCTCCTCCTCCTCCTCCTCCTCCTCCTCCTCCTCCTCCTCCTCCTCCTCCTCCTCCTCCTCCTCCTCTTTCTCCCCATTCTGCTGCCCACCCTTCACCTTCCCCAGCAGCTGCTTCTCCCCCTGCATCTGCTTTGGGTTTGGATGGCAAGAAATGGCGGCGTCTGAAGCTCTGCCCCATCTTCACGGACCCTCTCAGGCGGGTCAGCATTGCTGCTGCAGACGCCACTGCTCCAGGGGCCATCCTCCCTCGGCTGCCGTTGCTGCTGTCACTGTTGTTCTTCTTGTGGTTGCTGCTGCCGCCGCCACTGCCGCCGCTGTTGCTGGTACCGCTGGTGTACATGTCGTAACTATCACCAACGCTGGTCCCTAAGATGCTCTTGGTGCTTCCCCCCTCTAAGTTAGTTCCCCATTCTGTGGCCTCACCCCTTGGTTCACTCTCTTCCTCCTCTCCCTCCTCCTCTTCCTCCTTATCTCCCTCCCCTTCTTCCTCCTGTCCCTCCTCCTCTTCCTCCTCATCCTCTCTCTCCTCATCGCTCTCCTCCCCTACCTCGCTTTCCTCCTCCTCCTCTCTCTCCTCCCCGCTCTCCTCCTCTACCTCCTCCTCTTCCTCATCCTCCACTGCCCCCTCCTCTCCCTCCTCTTCCTCTACCAGCTCCACCACCTCCTCTATCTCCCCACTTACATAAGCACCTCTCTTATTTCCCATTCCCATGTGGCCCCGTGATTGCTGATTGGTGTTCACGCCGATACCAGCACTTAAAACAGAGCAAGCCCCAAGGGAAATTCCCGTGTTACCCTTCGTGCCTACTCCACCCATTCCTCCCACGGCTCCCATTCCTCCTGCTGATACAAACGCACCCCCAAGGCCAGCAATCTTAGCAGCTGACACCATCGAAGATGGAAGCACCACCTCTGCTGCCTCTGCTGACCCCCCTGCTGCTGCCTGTGCTACTACTGCCTGTGCTACTACTGCCTGTGCTGATGGTGCTGCTGTCTGTGCTCCTCTCTGCACTGCTGCCGCCGCCATCTCTCCGATCCCATCGAATTCAGCAGCAGCAGCAGCAGCAGTAGCAGCACGAGCGGCACCGGCACCAACAACGACAGCAGAAGCAGCAGCGGCTGCCACAGCTGCCGCAATCAGAGGGTCAGCAGCAGCAGGCGAGTGTGAGAGAGGGAGGGGCTTGGTGTGGGAGAGAATGGAGCGAGCAGCGAGGGCAGGAGGGGCCCGAGAGGAGGAGAGGCGTGGGGAGCTTGGTAGACGCATGAAGCCTGCAGTCTTGCTGCAAGCAGTTGTGGAGTCAGGAGCTGTGGTGCTAGGAGTTGTGGTGTTACCAGTGGTGGTGCCAGCAGTGGTGCTCGTAACAGTGCTCACAGCCGCTCCTGCAGTTGAGCTACTAGCCTTGCTCCCAACAGTGGTGACAACGTAATTACTGCTGCTAAGAGTGCACCCCCTTTCGCCACTTCCTCCCTCCGCCTCCACACTAATCCCCTCCTCTCCACAGGTCTCCCCCTCCTCCCTCTCAAGACCCGCCCAAGAGCACAGGAACGGGTTGCTGTTGGAACGAGGAATGCAGCTGCTGCCACGCTCAGCAGTCAGGGACTGCTCGGGCATCTCTGTACTGGTCTCACTTCCCTGTAAGGCGTCCTCAAAGGGCTCCGCTGTGGTGCCCTTCAGTTCCAGCAAAGGCTCTTCAAAGCTGATCGGGAATGGCTTTTCAGCCGACTCAAAAGTCATCTCCTCTGTCTGAATGGCGGTGTGATTCAGTAGGGAACTTTCAGTACTGTCACTGTGTTCCTGTAAGGGTTCCTCAAAACCATGCAGGAATGGATTAAAGCGAGAGAACCCCAGGCTTGCTGGAGCTGCTGTAACTACGTCAACAGCAGCAGCAAGTGGGGCATCAGCTGAGGCGTCACTTGGGGCGTCAGGTGGGGCAGTGAGGAACGGATTCCATGGCTGGTCCATGCACATCGTTGCAGGCAGGGGGAAAGCAGAAGCGGTGCTATCATCGCCACTGGCTGTTTCAGGCAGGGGGCAGGCGGGAATGGCATCACCAGCTTTTATTGCAGGGCAAGCAGGCGAAATGGTCAGGTGCAGAGAGAGAGGGCGAGTGGAGTGAGAGGGAGAGGGAGAGGCAGTGGGGGAGGCGGTAGGAGTGACGAAAGGAGATTCTGCTCCTTGGTTCTTGATAGGAGTTGCAACGGCGCCTTGAGATTGCAAGGTAGAGATCAGCTTCTCACATGCCTCCTCACGCACCTCCTCACCCGCCTCCTCACCCCCCTCCTCACATGCCTCCTCACCCACTTCCACACACCACTTTACACACGCCTCCAATGCTGCTTCTTCACCTATCCCTTCTCCTGCCCCTGCTCCTGTTTCTGGGCCTGCCTCTCCCCCGTTTTCTGCTTCTGCTATGCGGTCTTCTTCTCTTTCCACTTCTGATTGTGCTGAGATCCCATCCTCTTCCCCTGACCCAGTGTGTGCCTCTGTTATCTCTGTCTCTGCCTCTGATTTCTTTTCCTCCTTTTCACCCCATTCCACCTCCTCTTCTCGACTCTCCCTCTCAGCCCTTTCCTTTTCAACCACCACCTCAGCCAACTCTTTCATCAACCATTCCACATGCTCCTCCAATTGCCTCCTCTCCTCCTCGCCATCCCTCAACATCCCTCTCAACCCCTTGACCTCCTCCCTTACCGCATTCACCTCCCCTCTCCCCCTCTCCTTCGCCTCCACCGCATCAGCCAATTCTCCCATAAGCCTCTCCACACGCCCCTCCGCCTGCCTCCTCACCTCTTCACCTTCCCGCATCTTCCCTCGCAATCTCCTAACCTCCTCTCTTATTGCATTCACTACCCTTCTCTCCCCGTCCCTCTCCGCCATCTCTTCTGCCAGCTCCTTCATAAGCCATTCTAAATGCTCCTCCGCATGCCCCTTCTCCTCCTCCCTCACTCGTAGCCTCCCCCGCAAGTCCTCTAGTCCGATTCTCATTGCCTCCACTTCACCTCTCCCTCTCTCCTTCTCCTCCACAGCCCTTGCCAGCTCAGCAACCTTAGCATCCAGCTCAGCCACCTTACTTGCCAGCTCAGCCTTGAGCACCACAATCTCCTTCTCAGTCTGCCGAACCTGCTCCTCTGCCTTGATCAGCTGCTGCTCCAGTCCCCGAACCTGCTCCGTTGCCTCGGTTGCCTTCTCCTCTGCCTGGAAAAGCTGCAGCTGCAACTGATACCGAGCCTGCTTCCAAGCCTTCTCCCAAACCTGTTCCCAGACCTGTTCCCGGGCTTGTTCCTGAGCCTGCTCCCGAGCCTGCTCCTGAGCCTGCAGAATCATCATGCTGCTATCTAGAACCTGTCCCACTAGGCCCACCACCATCGCCTCTACCTCCTCCTGCCTCCTCCTCAGCCACTCGCTCCCTGCTGGCCCTCCATTCCAAAGTTCGATCTGCGGCAATTCATCTTGCGTTTCATTCAGAAGTTCACTCCACGGCTCAATCTGCGGTTCGTTCTGAAGCTCATTCTGCAGTTCCTCCTGCGCTTCACCCTGAAGCTCACCCGCCAGTTCACCCGACACCAAACATTCCTCCGCTTGCTGCCTGTCTCCTCCAAACTGCTGCTCCTTCTGCTGTGATCGGTTCTCCGTCACCATTGACCCTTGAGACACCTCAAGAGCTGTCTCCTGTGTTTGATCCACCCTCAACATCGCATCATCCAGCATCTCACACACCAAAGCCACCACTACCTCCTCCACATCCCTTATCCCTGGTGATCCCCTCATTCCCTTCGCCTCTCCCACTCTCCTCTCTCCATTCTTCGTCTCTTCCTCCTCCCGCTTTTCCCCCACCTCCGCCTCCCCCCCCTCCTCTTCCCTCTCCTCCTCACTCCTTCCCATATCCCTCGCCCGTTCCTCTGCTTCTACCAGCGCAGCCCCAGCAGCAGCAGCCTTCCTCTCAGCCTCTACAGCCCTCCCCCTCGCCTCCTCTGCTCCCTTCTCCGCCTCCTCCCTCCCCCGCACAGCAACTCTCGCTCTCTCTTCTGCCCCTTCCACTGCAGCCAACGCCTCACTCGCTCTCCCCTCCGCCTTCTGCTGCTCGTCCTTCGCTCCTCTCGCCCTCTCCTCTGCTTCCTCCGCAGCCCTCTCACTCCTCCGCACTCTCTCTGTCAACTCCTTCACTCTCTCCCCTGCCGCCCGCACACACTCCCTCGTCACTTCACACTCCATCCGAACCACCTCTTCTGCCTCTCTCGCTGTCTCCACCTCCCCTTCTAGCTCCTCCACTCGCCCTTCTGCAGCTTCGGACCGAGCCTCAGCTTCGGCAAGCTTGGCACGTGCCCGAACCAGCAGCTTTTCTGCTTCCTCCGCCTTCCGCTCCTCCACCTCCAGAACAGCTTCAAGCTCATTCAACTCTTCCCTCAACCCTTCAATCTTAACCTTCAATATAATCACTTGCTCCTCTGCTTCTTTCACCCTCTCATTTGCATCTTCTGCCTTCTTTGCTTCCACCTCGGCTTGCGCCCAAACCTCCGCTAACTCGCTCTCCATTTTCTCTGCCTCTTTCCGAGCCTCTTCCCGAGCCTGCTCTTGGACGCACTTCACCTCCCGAGCCACCCGAGCCTCAGCTTCGGCAGCAGCAGCCTCGGCCCTCACAGCCCTCGCCTCCTCCCTCTCCCTCCTCTCCCTCTCCTCCCTCTCCCTCTTCCTCAACCCCTCACACTCCCTTCTCAACTCCCCACACTCGCCCTTCAACACATTACACTCCTCACTCAACCTCTCAGCTTCAAAAGTCACCAACCCCAGCCACTCCGCCTCTTCCTCCTTTGCAGCCTTCCTCACCTCAGCCCTCAGATCCGCCATTCTCCTTTCCAGCATCGCTTTCTCCCCTGCCAAAGCCCGTTCAGCAGCAAAAGCTCTCTCTTCTGCAAGCCTCTTTTCCTGCAGCATGCCTGCCACTGCCTGCTCCTCCGCCCTTTCAACTTCCGCCCTGATTCTCTCCGCAACCCCTGCTGCTTTCTCTGCTTTCTCTTCAGCTGCTGCAAGCTTTTTCTCCCAAGCCTCCGCTTCCTCTTTCAGTTTTGCTTCCCATGCGTCCCGTACCTCTTTCAGCCTCCCTTCCCAAACCTCCCCTTCCTCTCTAAGACTCCTCTCCCACATCTCCCGTTCCCCTGCCCAGTTCCTCTCCCGTTTTTCCACTTCCGCTGTCAACTCATGATTCCAGCTATAACGTTCATGCGCCACCCGTCTATCCTTCGCCCTCCCTTCCTCCTCCCACGAGCTCTTCTCCTTCTCCCAATGCTGCCTTTCAGCTTCAAACTGCCTCTCATACTCTGCCCGCTCCATCCCGAACCTCTTTTCCATCTCAGCTAAAGTCATCCGAGCCTCCTGCTCAGCCTCGGCAAGCTGCGTCCGAACCACCCTCACCTGCTCCTGCTCCGAGGCTTGCCGTGCCACAGCAGCCGCCATTGCTTCGGCAGCCGCTGATGCCAGCTCTGAACGAAGTGCCCGAACCTCTGCCTCAGCCTCGGCAGCCCGAACCTCTGCCAAACCCAAGCGCTCAACACTACCATCTGCCCGTCGCATCTCTCTCTCCCTTTTCTCCTCCGCCTCTGCTGCCCGTCTCTCTGCCCCCGCTGCTTTCTTCTCAGCTTCCGCTACTCTCCTCTCTGCTTCTGCTGCCCGTCTCTCTGCCTCAGGTGCCCGCTTCTCTGCCTCTACTGCTCTCTCCAAAGCCTTCCTAGCTCGCGCAATAGCCTCCTCCGCCTTTTTACTCTCCCTCTCTGCCCTCTTGGTTGCCTCAGCCACGGCCCTATCTGCCTCTCTCTTAACTCGCTTGATCTCATCCATTCGTGCCGCTCCAAAGGCTGCTGTTCCCCCACCTCCGCCCGACTGCCTTCTAACACCACTGCTGCCAAAGCTACCAGCACCAGCAGCAGCACCAGCAGCAGCGCCATGCCCACGGCCGGTTTTCTCATGGGACTTTCTCAGAGCATCCACCTGCTCCTTTGATTTTGCTGACTCCTCCTTTGCCGCCGCCAGCTCAGCGCTCAGCCGCGCGATCTCCGACGTGGCGCTGTCCAGGTCAGCACGCAGCGCTGCACAGTCAGCACGCAGAGCAGCGCACGCTGCCTCGCTTTCATCCGCCCGTTGCCTCTCGGATTCCAAGGATAGCCTTGTTGCTTCTAGAGTCTGCTGGGTTGACTGCAGGTCTGACTGGGTGCTTTCTAGTGACGCCTTTAACTGCGTGTTGGCCTCCTCGAGAGATACCAGATTTTGTTCCAGGGCCTGGGAGCAGTGAAGATAAAACAGAGGACGACGAGGGAAACGAGAGAAGAGGGAAAATGTTTTTGAGTCGACTCAACAATCCTTTAATTGGGAGTTGGCCTCCTCTAGAGATGCTAGATTCTGTTCCAGTGCATGGGAGCAGTGAACAGGGAAAAGAGTAGGATGAGGGTATGAGGGAAAAGAGGGGAAATGGAGGAAACGAGCAAAACCAGGGGATGCGATAATCAATCAACTGTTCGGGCACCTTGAACACTGAAGACCCTAAGAGGGAGAGCAGAAGGGGGGGTGAGGTGCAGTCACACGCAGACCATCTCCTAGCAAGAGGTGGAATAGAGAAAGGCCACTCCAGACAGATGGAACATCTGCCAAGCGAGGGGAGAGAATCATGTGCATATTTCTGTCTGTCCCACTAGCTAGTGCAGTTTTAAATTTCTCTCCCACTACCATCCTGGCACTCGCATCATATTTCTGTCCTTTAAAATTCTCTCCCACTAGCATCCTGGCACTCGCACCTGCAGCTCTTTTCTGCGGTGATGGAGAGGATGGGCAGCTGAGGCGGGCACCCCCGCTACCTTTTCAGAAGCACCCACCTGTTTTTTTTTCCCTTGCCTTTTGAGCCGACCAAGGGCCCACCTGAAGTTCCTCCGCTGTGATGGCAAACGGGGAGGGCAGCACCCTAGCCAGCTCCGACTGGAAAAGAGACCCTTCTTATTCAACTCGAGACACCCACCTGCAGCTCTTCTGCTGTGATGGGCAGAGGGGGCGGCACCCTAGCTAGTTCTGCCTGCAGGAGAGACACGTGCTGCCTCAGCCGCCGCACCTCCTCTGCATCCACCGTTCCCAGCCGGTTCACCGTCGGTCGGTTGCAGATGTTGCGCGCGCGATTGGCGTAGCGAAGGGTGTTGAGAGACTCCTCTACGTTCGAGTCCGTGGGGCTCACACAGGCTGTGGAAACGGGAAAGGACACTCCACAGGCGCTATGAGAAGGAGGCGAGTTGACATAGTGAAATGGTGCTGAGACTCTCCTCTGAATTAGTGCCACTGGGACTCACACAGGAACAAGAAGAGGAAGGATGCGCGTAGAGGGAAAAAACGGAAACACAAGAGCTTCAAACAAGGGAAAGACAAGATGGAAGTGCAGGGACAATACGGGGAGGGGAAGGGGGATTGGGTCCAGGGGAGGGGGTTCGAATTCGAGCTTTGAGCTCTCCGTGGCATGGGAGAGCGCCTAGGGGGGAGTGAAACTGTTGAGGGTGAATTCAAACCAGTAGACTCTTATTAGGGTTTAGGAAAATAAGAAGCCTTTGGCACAGCGACGTGATTCAGCCTATGGGCGCTCACCTATCATGACAGTGCGGCTATTCCCTCCAAGAGAATCCTGCATCAGACAATAATGAGGATAATGGGGCAGCCACGGGCACAAGAGGATGGGATGAGGATGAGGATGGGGATGGGTCTGAGGTTGACTGGATCTTATTTCGCTGACCAGATAATTCACTGGACGAACTGGTTTTTGAGAATTCTCAAAAACCAGCTGGGATGGGATGAGGATGAGGATGGGACTGAGGTTGACTGGGCCTTATTTCGCTGACCAGATGATTCACATTCACTGGACAAATGGAAGCGTGATGATGAGATCTGTCTGTGTGCAGGAAGCAATGAAGCGATTGGTATTAAAGCAAGCAAGCTCAAGTAGAGACGTCTTGCACTCCCCACACCTGCAACAGCCGCGTCAGCTTGCTGTCCCAATACGGCACGCACGTGCATGGGGATCAGCGCTGCTGCAAACCCCGCTGAAGAGATGCTTGTGATATGCAAATTACATGCACCATCACCCACACACGCACACGCACAGACGCACCTGCAACAGCCGCGTCAGCTTGCTGTCCCAAAACGGCACGTGCACAGGAATCAATGCCGCCGTGAACCCCGCTGAAGCGATGCATGTGATCAACAAGCTCCACCCAGCATCAGCCACACACACACACACACACACACACACACACACACACACACACCCACACACCTGCAGCAGCCGAGTCAGTTTGCTGTCTCGATACGGCACATGCACAGGAATCAACGCCGCAGCAAACCCTGCCCCTCCTCCCCCTCCTCCTGCCCCTCCTGCTGCATCCTTCCTCCTCTTCTCATCGCTGCTGAGTGCACTGATCACATTCCCCAGGGCCAGGAGACCCCTGTTGATGTGGATGCCTGGAGAGAGAGGGTGCAGGAGGGAGGGGAGGGTGGAGGCGGGAAGAAGAGTGGTAGTTAATGGTTGTATTCAAAAGCCACCGCTGCTGAGCGCACTGATCACATTCCCCAGGGCCAGGAGACCCCTGTTGATGTGAATGCCCGCAGAGGTAGGGGGAGGTGGAAGAAGAGTAGTAGTGAGTAAGTTGACTCAATTGCCACTTTCGATTCGTTCGCTGCCTGCCAGGTCCACCAGATGCATCGTCTTGCCTTACCATCGTCTCACCGTGCAATCAGGCGTTTGCGTCTGGACTGCGCAATAGGGCGGTTGGACCGTGCATCCCAGAGGTCATTGAGGTGAGTTTTGAGGCACCTCAAAACTCACCTCAATGCTCGAGGTTTGGACCATGCACCCCAGAGGTTATATGGGAAGACCCACCGTCTCCCCACACAGCAATACCTACTCTGCTGTGTTGCGACCCACCTTCCTTCAGCCGAGCGCCCTCTGCCTTGGTGCGTTTAATTCGTTCGCTGCCCGCCAGGTCCACCAGATGCATCTTCGCACACAGATGCTCCTCGTCCATCCGCCCAACCCCAAACAAAACATTTTCGTCCTGCCCAAACAGTGCCATCCCATCAGCTTTCCCCGTGCCGTCTCCGCTTTCAAGCAAAGCTCTTCCGCTGCTGTGGAACTCCCACTGGTACTGCTGCTTAGGTAAGTGCCAGTGGCGGTTGTCATGCTGGTGGAAAGGCGAGAGGCGGGGTCTAGCGGAACTGCCCTTCGCCGGAACTGATCCACGAATATTGTGAAGATGGCGTGGGAACGACTGGTGGGAAGAAAACGGGGAAGGGAGTTCAGAAAGGGAGAGAGAAGGACGGGAGGTAGTGAGGGAAAGATGTGGGTCCAGTGGGATTGCCCTTTGCCTGAACTGGTCCATGAATATTGTGAAGATGGCATGGGACCGATTGGTAGCAAGAAAGGTGAGTGAGCACGAAAAGACAGGGAGGGGGAGCAGGGACGAGTATAGTGAGGGAAGGGTGGGCGACAAGAAGGTAAGGTCCACGAATATCGTGAAGATGGCTTGGGAACGACTGGTGGGAACAAGGTGCGTGGGTTAAAAAAAGGGAGAGACGAAAAGAAGAGATGGAGAATGGAGGGAGACGGGGAGGGAGAGATGTAGGATCAGTAGGAAATGCGGTTAGTCTGAACTGGTCCACGAATATTGTGAAAGATGCCATGGGAACGACTGGTGGCAGGTATGTGGGTTAAGTACAGCAAGGGTGAGAAGGGTGGTTACTGAAGGAAGCAGGGCAGGGAAAGCGGGAGGAGTTAGGCTAATTAGTAAGAAGTGAAAGTGACGTGGGCACAATTGGGGAAAGGAGGAGCATGGTAGCGGAAGGAGAGACCAGCAGAATAAGAGGAAGGGAGTAACCACGACCATACCATCTGCTCAGACCAGTCCCCATCACCCTCCACACACCCAAACAACAGCCCGTGTTCCAAGCATGCTATAGCCTCGTCCCGTGTGGTAACCACCTGCTCTGTAACCCCTGTGAGAGACACCCCTCCCGGCAACTCCCGGATCGCCACGGTCTGCCGGGGCGGCGGCGCCAGGCCTAAGGGCGCCGGGCCTGAAGGGGAGGCTCGGGCCGCAGCAGCGGCAGCGGCTAGAGCAGCGACGGTGGCAGGGGAGGCGGAGGAGGGGGAGGAGGTGGGGAAAGGAGCAGCGAGGAACTCTAGAAGGTCGTGTATATCGTCCTTGTGAATCTGAGTGGGTGACGGGAGCAGCGCGGGGGGGATTGAAGGGGGGAGCATGAAGCTACATGAGAAGAAAGAGGCATTCTCGACACAGCTCTGAAAACAAGGGACTCTAGTCTCTAGAAGGTCGTGGATATCGTCCTTGTGGATCTGAGTGGGTGAAGGGAGCAGCGCAGTAAGGAATCGAAGTGAGAAGGCGGAGAGAAATGAAAGAGAGGAGAGGGCCGATTGGTGAGAGAAAAGAGCCTGCTCTGCAAGTGTGAGAAGGCGAGAGAATCAACAAAGGTTAGGATGTGGTCCTTGTGGGTCTGGATGGGTGCTTGCTTGGTGAACGGAGAAACTGAAGGGGAAACAAATATACCACGAGACGTGTGCGCGTATGAGAAGATGAGGAACTCGAGGAGGTCAGGATGTCGTCCTTGTGAATTGGAATGGTTGATGGGAGCTCGGGCAGAGCAAGGGCAGAAAAAACTGTACCCAAGCATCGTTCGTTCCTCACGCACCTCTATGAGCGAGACACGAATCTGGAAGCGAGAGCAGTGGGCGAGATCCTCCACGCGTTGGAAGAGCGAGTTGACCACGCGCCTCGCCACCCCCCCTTCCTTCTCCACTGACGCTGGACTCACAGCCCCCACCGTGCTGCCACTTGTGGTGCTCCTCCCGTCCCTCCTCTCGTTGCTGCTGCTGCTGCTGCTGCCCCCACTGCCACCAACAGTTTTACTGGGGCTACTACTGCTGCCATTGATTTTATTGGGGCTACCAATGGTACTCTCGCTGCTGTTCAGACAGTCGGTGACCACATTGGTGTCTGTCTCGGCAGCAGTAGCCGTGCTCTGAAGAGCCGTGCCCATGGTGTACGTCTTGCCCGAACCAGTCTGCACGTCCACAAGGGAGGGAAGGGTACGAAATGAGAGTGCAGCAGAAGACATTGACTGCGAAGCGTTCCTCGTGCTTCGAGCAGCCGTGCTGTGAAGAGCCATGCCCATGGTGTACGTCTTGCCATACCCCGTCTGCACGTTGAGGATAGCGAGATGGGGTAGATAGGAAACGGGAGAGTCCTGTTATGCTTGGAAAGCCATGCGTGCTCAGGCATCATGGAAAAGGGGGGGGGGTGTGATTGTGCCATCAGCAGTAGCAGCGGCACCAGCAGTAGCGATGATCGAAAGTGCAGTGCTCTGCCCGTGGTGTTTTGGCTGACGCAGATTGGTTTGGGGGAGTGCTTTAACCGCCAAAAACCGTAGCCGTAGCGTTGTAACCATTAAACATACTCTCTCACCTGCCCATATGCGAAAACCGCAGCTTTGTAATCACGCTCTCTCACGTGCCTGTATGCAAAGACCGTGGCATTGTAGCCGTCAAAGAGCCTGTGCACGAGGGGCATGATGCAGTCAGCAAAGAGCTGCGACATTGGTGGGCCCGTCTGTGATGTCTGCCTGTAGTGCTGTAACCATCAATTACACTCTCTCCCCTTCCCGCGTGCGAAGACCATAACAATCACGCTGCCTCACCTGACCGTATGCAAAGACCGTGGCGTTGTAACCGTCAAACAGCCCGTGCACGAGAGGCATGATGCAGTCAGCAAAGAGCTGCGACATGGGCGGGCCCGTCCCTCCATACACATAGTCGTATGTGAACACCCAGTCTGGTGAGACGTGCACCTGGAGCGGGAAGATTGGGGGTAGAGGGATGAAAGGGGAGAATGTGACCACCTGTTTTCCTGTTCCTCCGTACACATAGTCGTATGTGAACACCCAGTCTGGCGACACGTGTACCTGGTGGGGGAAGAGAGGGAAGAGAGTAGGATTGTGGATTGAAGACGGGGGAGGAAGGAGAGGAAAGAGGAGTGGACTGAGGCATGGGTGGACCCATCCCTCCGTACACATAGTCGTATGTGAACACCCAGTCTGGCGACACGTGCACCTGGGGAAGGGGAGGAGGGGAGAGCGGAGGAGAAGAGAGGAGAGGGAGTAGAGATTATTGGTAGAGTAGGGTGGAGAGGATGGATGAGCGGGGGAGGAGGGGGGGGAAAGTGACAGGAAAAGAGTAGAGAGAAGAGTGACGAGAGGGGGTAGAGAGGGGCGGAAGAATGAGGAGGGACGATGACATTGCCCCTCCATAGCACCCTGGCCTGGCGGCATGTGCAGCATGAGAGTGAAAAGCGGAGAGGAGATGGGATGGCTTATGAAGTGGGGAAGCAAGGGGTGCTGGGGAGACAAGAGGGGGCGGGAGGCAAGAGAGTGGGCGGGAGACAAGAATTGGGGTGGAAGGCATGAGGGGGCGGGAATGCATGCGGGGCAAATGGGGGAGTAAGAGCAGGGAGAACAAGTGGGAGGACAAGGCGAAATGTAGACTCTCACCTCTGGCTTGCCTCCTGGCGGGACCTTGATGCACTCCACGCATCTAGCAGCCATTTCATGGGGTACCATGGGGCGCACGTTCACTGCCACAGTCACTGCCGACCCCACTGCTGCTGCTGCTCCTGCTGCTGCTGCTGCCACTGCTGCTGTTGCTGCTACTTCTCCGCTTCTTTCTGCCTCCAGCTCTGCTGCTGCCCTTCCACTTGCACTTGTTGCTGCTGCCGTTGAGTCTGCTGCGGGAACCACTGCGGCTTTTGCTGATGGCGCTGCTTCTGCTTCGATTATCGCAGCTGCTGCAGCCACCAGCCTTGCCGCTTCCCCTGTCAGCACTACGGTCGTAGCAGCTGTTTCGTCGTCCCTTCTCGCTGTTGCTGCAGCAGCAGCGACCGCCACTGGCCTGACTGCAAGCAATGCGCCAGCCTCATTGAACCCCATCGCTGACGCTGGGCTTGCAGCAGCTGCTGTTGCTCCTCCTGCGGCGGCTGCTGCTGTTGATGGTGGCGGTGCGGTTCCTGCCGCTGCTGCGGCTGATGCTACTAGGCTTGATGCCGCTGGTGGTGCTGCTGGTGCTGCGGGTGCGAAGACCGTGGAGGCTATCGGCCCAAGCTCTCTGGCCGTTACTGATGCTCCCTGCCCCTCTGCAACAGCTGACTTCCCTGCAGGTCCTTCTCCTGCTGCTGCCCCTCTTGCCACTCCATCATTTCCCACTGTCGTCCTTGGCAATCCTGTCTCACCAATTTCAGACCTCTCGTTAGGCCTCTTCGCTACAGTCACCCTGTCAACCCACCCGCCAGTGCCCATTGAGGAAACCCTTCTCAGAGGCATGCCTCGCTGACCAGTTTCGCTCCCTGCGTCCTCCGCAGATGCTGTCCCGCATTGCCTCGCCCCCTCCTCCTTCCGCCCATCTCCACCACTCAAAGCATTCACCGCTTTCACCGTGCCTTCCCCCTCAGTCTCTTCAGGGCACGTGTTAAACTTGTCTTTCTTTACCTCGACTCCCACCACGCTCGTCTTTTCACGGCTTCCGCTGGCTCCACTACCACCGCTGTCGTCACCGCCTCTGGTGACCCCACCACTAAGACCGTTATTGTCACCGCCTTTGCTGATCCCACCACCACCGCTGCTGTCACCACCTCCCCTGAACCCACGACCACCGCTACCATCACCGCTTCCGCGGCTCCCGTTACTACCACCACCGTTATTCTCACCCTCTCCGCTAGCCCCACGAGCACTGCCTCGTGCTCCTGCGCTCTTCTCCGAAGCTGCCGCGACTCTCACGCCTTGACCGCGGCCCTGCCAACTCATCCTCGGCCGCTCCGTCCTCTCCTCCCGCTGCAGCTCGAGAGAAGCAGGGTCGTTGCGATCAAAACGTGACGTCACGGGTGGTACAGGACGTGACGTCACGGATGACACCGGGCTCTGCTTCCGATTCCGATCGGGAATAGCGCTCACGCCGGGTGTGGGACTTGCTTTCCGCTCCGGACGCGAAAACGTGGGTGTGAAGCTCCGCTTCCTGTCTGGTGGAGTGAACACGGGCGTCGAATTCGTCTTATTCGCTGCTCGTGACGCCGTTGCGGTCGCTCCGTCTGCAAGCTTCGCGCTGAATGCCGGAACAAACGAAGCAGCCACGGCTCGCATGGCTTGACCGGCCGAATCGGTTCCTGAATTTGAGGTTTCCGCCGTATAATTTGACACCGATGGACCCAAGGACTTGAAGCTACTGGGTGGGGAGGATGGCCCCGTGGTGGACTTTAGGACAGGAGAGGGGATAGAAGTAGACGGTTTCAGTGCAGGAGACGCGATAGCAGCAGACGGTTTCAGTGCAGGGGACGCAATAGCAGCAGACGGTTTTAGTGCAGGAGACGGGATACCAGTAGACGGTTTCTGTCCAAGAGATGCGCTAGCGGCAGTCGGTTTCAGTGCAGGAGACGGGATACCAGTGGACGGTTTCGCAGTATGAGAAGGGATGACTATAGCGGGAGCTGCCACAGGAGCCGGTGCTGTATAGGGCGCTACTGTTGGTGCTTTAGTAAAGCGGCCTTCCCTTTTTCCTGGAATGTCCTTTCCCGCGTTCCTCCCCGAACCTTCCCTCGGCTCCTTATCCGGACTCTCCTTAATGAGTGTCGTGGTAACCACCGGCTGAAACTTCAACGACCGGTTTGCTCCCCTGTCAGGCGGTGTCGGAGATGCCGGCTGCCGTCTAGGTGACGGAAACCGTCTGGGAGACGGTAAGCGCATTGGCGACGGGTGCCGTTCCATGAGTTTAGACGGTGGAGTCGGATTTCCTCCTGGGAGCGGCCGGCTACCTGCTTCTGTGGGAGACGAGCATGAAGATTTCGGACCCGACCAGCCGAAGCGTTCGGGTGATGCGGGAATCGGGGTGATCGCCATTGTACTACACTATATTAGCATCAGTATAAGGGCAATGGCGGATCCCTACCTACGGGACAGACTCTCAGAATCTCTGATACTAAACACTAGACCTTCTAGGTAGACCTGCTGGTAGATTGCGAAGGTGCTGCCACGTCCACAAAAGTTCCTGATACGTTGTAAATGTATGCCGGCCTACCAATTGAAATCCAATTCTGTCTTGACGACGGACTCGTCGACTTCGTCAGCTTCTCGGAACAGCGCCGACATTTCGGAAGAATTATACTAGGAACCTAAGCGCGATGGAAGCTTCGTCGTGTAAAAAGTTATGGTGACGCTCTTTTTATGCTGGAAAAGCGTGAGGCCAAGGCAGCAGCTTAGACGAGCGTGGTGGTTAGGACGCACATTAAAGCTGAAGTATACATTTGTCAGCAGGGTTCAGGGTTTAGGGAGTGAGCCTCACAGGTTTGGGGCAACTTTTCAAATTTCAAAAGTTTTTGAACTCTTCCTTTCAAATGTATACCGCAGCTTTAATGGAATTGAGTTCGAAAATATTCGACCTCTGAGCGAAGAGATATTAGATAAGGCGAAGACTACTAGTCCGTTATGCCAGTCAAGGAAGGACTCATTGGTGGTGGGAGATAGCAAGTGAAGGTTCTACGTTTTGGGCGCGAATGTTGGGAGGGATGGAAGAGAGGCGAGAGGAACAACGGGAGCAGCGATGTGAGGAGCAATTGAAGGAAGACCGTGGATGAGCATTGAGCAACTACGAGGGAATGATGTGAGTGAGGGAAGGAAGGACTTGGGGAGCAGTGGGGTGAGGTGGGAAGAGATGTGTCAAGTGCAGCACAACAATGGGCTTCGGGGAAACTCGAATCGCCTCGATTTTGTCGTTCCCGCCAAATCTATTGTTGACCAAATTTGAGTGCGCCCAAGTTTCCAGCAACGGCTACCTTCAGCTTAGTAGGCGAGCATTCCAGAACATTTATCTGTTTCACCTACCTATTTATGGAACTTCTTACGGTAATTGAGCCTAAATAGCAACAAGGACGCAGTAAACCGTGAAATTTGCTCAGACGTTTCTACGACGGAACTCGGGTGGTAAAAATCTATATATATTCATATGCTAGTGTATAGCCAATTGATTCCTCAAGCACCTTTCCATCTCCCTTCCTCTTGTGTGCAAAACTTTATCATGCCCCTTCTAATAAAGCCCTTTCTACTTGCTCAACTTATCACATCTCCTAGCTCCTCCTAAGTTCCCTTCTTAATATGGTTTCAGAGCAGGTAAAACATTCATGCCCTGATTCTCTCGTGGTGTCTACTCGTCACATATACCCTGCTCGTCGTACGTGCCCCGCTCCATCGCATACCATCTTCGTCGCTGTCAGAATCCCAACCACTAGACCACTGGGATAAAAAGGCTTGTTCCAAATGCGGGTCAGTGCGCCCAAACCCCCTCCAAGCTAACATGCATGTTAATCCCTAGGATCAATCGAGGATCCTCAGTGCCGGTCTACTGACACCCCCCCACACACTGGGAGGCCCAGGGCACTTACAGCGCCTTCGGCAGCTTGTGCACATATGGGAATTCGAACTCGAGACATTTGCTCTGATACCATGTCAGAATCACAACCACTGTACCACTGAGATAAAAGGGCTTGTTCCAAATGCGGTTCAGTACGCCCAACAACCCCCCCCCCCCCCCCCCTAGACTAACATGTCTGTACCCCCCCTAGGATAAATCAGGAATCCACAGTGCCGATCTACTGACAGTCGTGGCCCTATCGCACCTCTCGTCGTGCCCCAGCCGCGGCCCTGTCGCGCCGTATTCGCGGCCCTACCGCACATAGCACAGTGGTGGGGGGAGAAACGGGGGGTCGGTCCTAAGCCTGCAGCGCCAGCCGCCGCTCAGCTTGCCGCGCCCTACTGCGATGGCTGACGCCTGTAGGAAAACCGTCCGCTTTAAAACGTCATCGTGAACTCAGTACTTGATGAAAATATTATTGTGAGCTATTTCTGGATACGTCTTGTTGGAAACAGCAGTTGAAAGTTAGAAACAAGAAAGGGATGTTTCACTAGCAAGCAGTTGAGTACATATAGCAAACCCTAAATTGGGCTTTACTCACTATTGAGTACCCCACTGCAGGCTAGACAAATATAACATTCTGACAACGTCTCTGAGTGACGAATCAATAGCAACAAAGAACGCCAAGAACACCCAAGTAATGAGAGCGAAATCGTCGATTATATGGGGCTGGGTACACAATTCCTTAGAAGGTACAATTCTAAATGACGAGTGAGTTTTTATACTCCATAAGATAGAAATCAAGAAACTCCCTATAATCAAACTGTCAAACTATAGAACGAAAATAATTGGGTTGAACAGAAGTTGGATACAAGTACTAACCCTAATTGGGTTGTACCCTTTATGGGCTACCCCACTATAGCCTACACAACATAAGTGCTATAATAGTTTTGACACACCCCCATAGGCAAAGTGGGGGAGAACAAGTGGTCACAAGACCAGTCAAGAAAAGCAAAGCAAGCTCAGGGTGGATCACGAAGTCACCACACATTCCGAGCACAAGCAAATGGCCACAAGGCCAGTTCACATGCAGAGTTATACAAAAGAGAACAAACAGTACAGTGATCAAAACCTAGCAAGATTAAGCATGCAAGAATATATATAGATCACAGTACAACAGAGTCACGCAGTGAGCAAGTGAGGCAAAGTAGGCACAAGGCCTAAAACAGTAGAGAAACGTTGATGATCACCAGACTGAAGTGCCTTGGTGAATATATCAGCAGTGTTGGCCCGAGTGGCCACGTAAGCAAGACGAAGCTGACCACGCTGCTTCAACTCAAGAGCAAGGAAGTACCGCAGAGCGATGTGCTTTGTTCTGTGCTCCAGTCTGTGCTCCTGACACAAGGCAATCATGGTCTTGTTGTCTACGTACAAAACTGGAGAAGAACGAGGCTTCTCTCCCAAGTCGGTCAGCAGGTAGGTGAGCCAGCGTAACTCCTGTGCAGCCATGGCCCCTGCGTAGATCTCAGCCTCACAACTGGAACTGAGAATCGAAGACAAGCGGGTAGACCGCCAAGAAACAGAGCCGGAACCGAGGCTGAAGGTGTAACCCTGTGACAACCGCTGCGTAGCCAATTCGTCAACCCAAGAAGCGCCAGCATGTCCAGTGAGGACAACTGGACCTCGTCCTCCAAGCAAAAGCCCCATGCCCAAAGAACTGCACAAGTAGCGCAACACCCTCTTAGCGGCCTCCCAGTGCTCTGGTCGGTGTCTCCCGGGCGCAACGTAGCATGCCAGGATGCTAAGAGGGTAGGCAAGGTCAGGTCGAGTGCAGGTCATCAGGTACATGAGGTAGCCCACAAGCTCTGGATACAGGCCACTCGGCTCTACGGACTCGTCCAAAGGTGGAGCTAAGAGCGAGTGACCGGTAGGCAGAGGAGTGGACTTTGGCGAGGAGTACCGGAAGCCGAAGCGCTGAAGGACCTGGTGCACCATGTGTGACTGAGTCAGGGTGATGGTGTGCCGTGCTCTGTCCCGAGTGATCTGCAAGCCAAGATAGCTGCACATCTCACCCAGGTCAGTGCAGGTGTGTCTCTTATGCAGCTCCGACTTCACAAGGGCCAGTGCCTCAGTGTCAGCAATGGCAAAGACCAAGTCGTCGACGTGCACGAGGATGTAGAGCGGTGGTAGCGAAGTGTCGGTGCGTAGAAACAGCGACGGGTCAGCAGTCGAAGGAGCAAACCCAAGAGCCGCAAGTGTCGACCTCAGTGTCTCGTGCAAGTGGCGAGGCGCCTAACGGAGACCGTAGACTGGCCGCCGGAGGCTCCACTGGGTACCTGCAGGAAACGACCCAGTGAAGTCAAGTGGGCGGCGTAGCCAGATCTCCTCGTTAAAGCTGCCCTGCAAGAAAGCTGTGTTGAAGTCAAGAGAGTGCAACTCGTAGTCATGCTGAGCTGCGACGTGCAGCAACACCCAAAGAGTGGTCATCTTCGGGGTAGGGGAGAAGGTATGGAAGAAGTCAACTCCCTCTCGCTGACTGGAGCCTCGTGAAACGTAATGAGCCTTGAAGACAGGCGGACAACCCGCCGGCCGCTTCACCCTGAAAATCCACATGCCATCGACTATGTTCACCCCAGAAGGAGGAACTGCGTCGACGTAGGTGCCTATGGACTTCCAGGATGCCATCTCTGCGTCCATGGCTATCTGCCACCTAGAGGAGTAGGGACCCGTAATCGCCTCTGCGTAAGAGCGCGGGGTCGGGATGTCTGGTGCATCCGGGTCTCCCTCAGGGGCAAGCAGCATGGCAACGAGATGAGGTACAGCAGCTGCAAGACACTCAAAGTCCTCCTGCCTGTCCTCAAGGACGTCCGTGCCAAGAGCACACTCACCCCCGACGGACGGAGGACAGTCAGACTGCGACTCAGCAACAAGACTAGTGGCGTAGTCGAGGCGACAGGCGACAGCAAAGTCAACAAGCTCAGCAACTAGGGCAGATGCAGAAGTGGACTCAAAGGAAGGGTCAATGACAACAGTGGCGAGAAGACGAGACACAACGGGACTGATAGCACGAGCTAGGTCAGACTCAGGGTCAGGAACGGCAGGAAGAGAGGACTCAGGAGGAGGCGGCACAGGAAATCGCAGTGGAACAGAGGAAGGACGAAGTGCCATAACGTGAGTGCCGGGGACAGGAGGAGGACGCGGACGAGGAACCCGACGACCAGTGCGAACAACGCAAACAGCCGAGGCACGAAAAGACTCAGGCTCACAACGCTCTGTAAAAGAGTATGTCTGCTCAGCATAAGGAGAAGGAGCAGGCAATGGGGAGTCTGGCTGTAACTGTGGCTGCGACTGGCGAGGCGGTGGACTCAGTAATCTAGGAGGAAGGCCAATAGAAGACAGGAGACTAAGAACCTTGCAAAGGACCGAGTCAGGTGGCAGCAGGGACGACGGTGGCGGCGGAACAAAAAACAGGCACCGCTGCACAGTGCCTCCAGCACCAGTACCGACAGACGCAGCACCTCCAGCTCCAGGGTCAACAGCTCCAGCGCCTCCAGCTCCAGCGCCCCCAGCGCCAGTGCCTCCAGCTCCAACGCCTCTAACACAAGGGTCTCCAGCTCCAGCTCCTCCAGCTCCAGCGTTGCCAGCACCAATGCCTCCAGCTCCAGTGCCTCCAGCTCTAGCGCCTCCAGCACCAGGGTCTCCAGCTCCAGCTCCTCCAGCTTCAGCGCCCCCAACACCACCAGCCCTGGCAGCTCCAGTACCCCTAGTACGAGCACCTCCAGGACCAGCAGCTCCAGCACCTCCGGTACCTCCAACTCCAGCAGGAACTCCAGCACCTCCAAGACTAGTAGCTCCAGCACCTCCAGCTCCAGCACCTCCAGCGGCAAAGCCTCCAACTCCGGCAGCTCCACTCCGAAGGCATGTGCGCTGAGCAAACCACTCGCGCAGCTGCTGCGGGGAGAGAAGCTCCGACCGAGGAGACAGTCGTGGCGAGGCACCCGCAGGACCTCCAAAAGAAGCATTGCCCCTAGGCTCATCACCCCCAGACTCCGCACCCTCAGACTTAGCACCCCCAGGCTCCGCACCCTCAGGCTCCGCACTCGCAGGCTCAGCACCCCCAGGCTCCGTACTCGCAGGCCCAGCACCCCCAGACGCAGCACCCCCAGACGCAGTACCTCTAGCAGCACCTGAGTCTACAGTATCCTCGACAGGCACAGTCCCGGGGAGTGGGTCTACCTGAGACAAACCTGAGGGAGCAGGACCCTGAGGGGGGAGGGGGTCTACCGGAGGGGGACCTGGAGCAAGAAAGAGCGACGGGGGTGGGAGAGGGGCAGAGCGGTAGGGGAACAGATGGTAAAAGGGAACCGACTCGTCAAACGTGACGTCCTGAGAGGGGAGGACACGGCGCGAGGTGGGGTGGTAAAACTGCCAGCCACGCGCGTCAGGGGGGAAGCCAAGGAATACGCAGGGAATAGCGCGGGAGGAGAGCTTGTCCGCGGACGTATCGAGAACAAAGGCACGAGAACCCCATACCCGGAACACCGACGCATCGCCAACCTTCCCCATCCAACACAGTGTAGGCGAGGTCGTAGGCAAGGAGACACGGGGCCAGAGGTTGAGCTGATGCGCAGCGTACCGGACCACAAACGGCTACAGAAAATGGGGAGCAGCCGCATGGATCATGGAGGTACAAGCGACCTCCATGACTAAGCCAATGCGGCGCTCAGCAATCCCATTTTGCTGCAGGGAGGCCGGAAGCGTGAGCGACTGGAGGATGCCCTCCCCACGGCAAAAGTCCCGCAAGAGGTCGGAGGAGAACTCACCACCTCTGTCAGAGTGCAGACGCAGGATAGGAAGGTCCTCGCGGAACCGCTTGCGGAGCTGGAGACGGACTGCGCGGATCCAAGGGTTCAAGACATCAGGGACCTCACCCTTGCTGCGCAAGGGGAAGACTGTGGTGTAACGTGTGTAGTCGTCAACAACCAGCTGAAAGTAGCGCTCACGGTCTTGTCCATTGACGCGGGCTGGGCCCCACACGTCCATGTGGAGAGTCTGCAGGGGAGCAGTTGTCGAGGGAAATGAGGAGGAGTGAGGAGTGGCGCACTGCCGCCCCTCAACGCAAGGAAGGCAGGGCGGGGCAGGCGAGGGCGGGAGGGGAGGTAGAGACCTTGGAAGACCAGAAACAAGGAGGCCGGAGTGCATGCCACGAAGGCGTGGCAGGGATGGGTGACCAAGGCGATGGTGCCACAGGAGAGTCTGGTGCGACAGGAGGCGACACGAGCAGGGGGGTGCTACCGGACCTGACGCGGACGCATGGACAGACGCAGCTACCTGAGGAGGCTCGGTAGCCAGTGTGTACGGACTCGACCCAGGCCGACGGGTGAACGTGGCCAGGTGAGGGCCCGTCCGTGTACACATGCAGATCGACACACGCTGACCCCCAGAAGTGGTGGTAGTGACCATCGCATCCTGGAGGGCAGTGGTACTCACCAAGTTTGTAGAGAACGAGGGGAGGTGAAGACCTGACAGTGAGCCAGACGGAACCGCCATACACGGGAGAACAGTGGAAGAATGGGCAAGAACTGGCCCCCCTAAGGGGCTAGTTATCCCGACCGGTACAGGTGCAGAGAGAGGAGTGAGGGTGGTACTGTCGTGAAAGAAACAGCGGGAAGCACCGGAGTCAAGTGTAAAGGTGTGCAAGGCCTCAGCAGGCACAGTACCTGAGAGAGCAGACTCACTAGCACCTAGAGCAGCAGCCTCTATACCTGGGTCGGGCGGCACACACAGGTAACAGTCACCCTCAGCACTAACAGACAAGGCATACATTGCAGCAAGGATAGCATCATAGTCAAGAGCAAAGATATCAACTCCAGACCTAAGCAGCTCTGCCCAGCGGGGGCGCTCGGCCTCGTCACCAAACTCTGCGCGCCAAGCGTCGTGTAGGTGGGAGAAGCAGCGGTGCTGAGAGTGAGGCTTCCTGCATGTCTGACCAGCATGGTCAACCGTGCGAATGACATACGGGCAGCGAACACTACCCCCAGACGCCCCATGCTGAACAAACCACTCGCGAAGCTGCAGGGGAGAAGGGGTCTCGCTCCGACGCAACTGCTGCTACCTCTGGCCAGCGCCAGAATCTCCCCTCTGAACAGCTCCAACCCGACTGCCACCAGTCCCACTGCCACCACTGCCGCCACTACCGCCACCCCCACCGCTGCCATCACTGCCGCCACCAAAGCCCCCACTCCCGCCACCACTCCCACCGCTGCCACCACCTCCACTGCCGCCCCCACCACCACCCCCGCTGCAACCGCCACCACTCCTGCCACCCTTGCCCTTGTTGGTGCGGCGCTTCCCACTAATAGCAGAAGCAGCCCCGACATCCTCAGCACCAAGGATGTCAACAGCAGCAGCAGAGGCGTAGGAGGGGGCAAGGGGGGAGGGGGAACACCCCTCAAAGAAGGGCGTGCAAGGAGTGCCACGAGCGGCACCTACAGCGACTACGCTAGTCTCAGCTGCAAGGAGGTGCTGCTCGAGCAGGTCGACAGTGAGGTATGTGGGGTCAAGTGCGAGAAAGTGGTCCCTGACAGCGCGAAGAGAGTCTGGGAGGCGGGTGACTATGAAGTAGAGAGTGATGTACATCGGGGGCGGGTTCCTGTCAAGGAACTCTGCTGGGAGGGCAGCGCGGTAGCGAGCGTCGCTAGTGCGAAGGTGGGTAACGAGGTCCTCTACTGAGGCAAAGGCGGACAGCTCGGGAACAAGTAGGGCAGTATAAGACGGCCTAGAGCAGCTGTGGCAGGGGAGGAGTAACGGGCGACTACAGCGTTGTACAGTGCTTTAGCAGTCTTGTGCTATCCAAAGTGAGCGCGTTCGGCTAACGGCAGGTGGTTGCGAACGGCTAAGTGAGTAGCAGTGTCACGGGTAAGCCACTGTGAGTGAGTCGCACTGTCAGCTGTGGCGGGAGGGGCGAGAGAGGCTCCAGATGTGTGGTCAAACAACGAAACGTTGTCTCTAGAATCACTCAGTAGGTACAGCTGTAAGTTGTCGAGCCACGTATCGAACTGGATCGGACAGCCCTCATGATCGAAGGTGAGTACACTGAGAGAATCCACAACGGGCAGAGCAGGGTGGCGCGCGACCAGCAGAGTAGCACGCAGGCAGGGCGGAGCGCGAGCACTAGGGAAGTGCGCAGGGCAAGGCAGGGCGGCGCACGGCTAGGGCGGCCAGTAGGGTGGCGCACAGCATGGGGGGCTGCAGGGGCGGGCAGTAGCCGAGCGGCGCAAGCAGCAAGGCGGGCACGCGGGCTGCAGGGGGGGGGGGGTGGGGGTGGCGGGCAGGCTGCAAAAGCGCGGCGAGTGGGATGCCAGAGGGCGGCGCGTGGGCTGCCAGAGGGCGGCGAGCGGGCTGCAAGGGGTGGCGAGTGGCCCGCAAGGGGCGGCGAGCGGGCTGCAAGGGGCGGCGAGCGGGCCGCAATTGGGCGGGGAGCGAGCGGCCCGCAAGGGGCGGCGAGCGGGCTGCAAGGGGCGGCGAGCGGGCCGCATTGGGCAGCGAGCAGGCTGCAGGGGCGGCGAGCGGGCCGCAGGTGAGCGGCGAGCGGGCTGCAGGGGCGGCGAGCGGGCCGCAAGCGCGCGGTGAGCGGGCTGCAAGGGGCGGCGCGCAGGCTGCAAGAGGGCGGCTTGCGGGCTGCAAGGGGCGGTGAGCGGGCCGCAAGCGGGCGACGAGCAGGCTGCAGGGGTGGCGAGCGGGCCGCAGGCGAGCGGAGAGCGGGCTGCAGGGGCGGCGAGCGGGCCACAAGCAGGCGGCGAGCGGGCCGTAAGGGCGGCAAGCGGGCCGTAAAGGCAGCGAGCGGGCCGCAAGGGCGGCGAGCGGGCCGCAAGGGCGGCGAGCGGGCCGCAAGGGCGGCGAGCGGGCCGAAGGGCGGCGAGCGGGCGGCGAGCGGGCTGCAAGGGCGGCGCGCGGGCCGCAAGCGAGCGGCGAGCAGGCTGCAGGGGCGGCGCGCTGGCTGCTGGGGCGGCTCGCGGGCTGCTAAGGGCGGCGCGACGGGCTGCTAGGGGCGGCACAGCGCCCAGCAAGGCGGCGGGCGGTTAGGGCAGGGCTGCAGGGCAGCTAGTGGGGTAGCTCTGTGGTGGGCCCTAAAAAAAAAAATTCGGTCCTAGGGAAGGACCTGCTCTGAAACCATGTCAAACTATAGAACGAGAATTATTGGATTGAACAGAAGTTGGGTACAACTACTAACCCTAGTTGGGTTTTACCTCTTATGGGCTACCCCACTATAGCCTACACAAAATAAGTATTATAACAGTTTTGACACGAACCGCATTTGTAACCCAGCCGCGTGCAATTTCGTAACCCACCCCAATTGCAATTTTGACGCTGTAATTTCGGAAAAGGAGTTACGTCCCTCTCCGTCTTACCCTTCCGTCAATGCATACAAGTTGCAATTACAATTGCTATGACCAATTGTATCACGCCACATGTTTGTGCTTTGGTTGGTTCTTTCCGCCCAACTTGTAAATAGCCCTCGTCAGTTTTGTTTTCTTGCTACCACCCAAGTGTAACTCTTGTTTTGAGTGCACCGTCACCCTCCGCCCAAACTCTCGCCACCCAACCCAACTTGGTAAGGTTGGAAGTGTGTGTAGTGGGGATCACTTGCCCCCCCACTTGACCCCAGCAACGCCGTGGGGAGGAGGCTGGGCTTGTGGGCAATGAGCCTGTAGCGCCAGCCGCTGCCAACATGCCGCGCCTACCTGTAGGAAAACGGTTGGCTTTGAAACGTCGTCGTGAACTTGAATCGTGATGAAATTATTTGTGTGAGCTATTTGTGGATAGGTCTCAGAGTCACGAATCTGTAGCATCAAAGAACGCCAAGATCGGCCAAGAAGTGAGAACGGTAGATTCAATAATACGGGGCGGGGTATGCAATTCCATTTGGCAAGGTCTTGGTCAAGCTTCGTTTGTGAATCCAAGTCGCCAACATCGTCGCATCCCCCCACTAATATTTGTCCGCATGAGCATGGGCAGTTAGGTCAATCCGCCGCACCACCGCATGCACGCGCTCCCAAGCCGCTCCTAACCGCCTCAACCAAAGTGCGGTTCAAGCGCTCCGCCGCTCCATTTTGTTGAGGTGGGTGAGGAACCGTTACTTCATGGAAAGTTCCTCGCGCTTTAAACCATCCGTCGAGCTCCTTTTCAAATACTCTCCTCCTCCATCCAATCGAATCCGCTTCAACGAGTAGTCCGTTGCGCCCCGTCTCAACAACCGCCACCCACTTCTTGATTGTCGTGGAAGTCGCGCTCTTGTCCTTGAGGAGGTAGACCCACACCATTCGTGTAGCATCGTCGAGGAGAGTGAGAATGTAGCGAGCTCCACCTTTGGAGTAGGGGTGATTGGTCCACACAAGTCGGTGTGGACAAGGTCGAGCGGGCTGGAGGTGAGAGGCGTGGTACTTGTAGGAAATGGCTTCCTTGCCATCTTCCCTTCAAGACACGCCGAGCATTTCTCCACATCCGCATTTATTGAGAAGTCGGGGATGATCCCGTGCACCACGCCTTGAGTTGCCATGGTGCGGATGGTTGACGTGCTCAAGTGCCCGAAGCGGTTGTGCCATATCTCCAATGAAGGCTTCGCCACCGCCGCGTGCGCCATCGCACGGTTCGGTGTAGCCACGAGCTTGAAGAGGCCGCCTTCTTGATGTGCTTTGCTGATGAAGCGCCCGAATGAGGTGCTCAAGGTCATGACCGCGCCTTCGATGTTGACGCGCACTCCCTTAGTGGTGAGTTGTGTCACGGAGAGCAAGTTCGTGCCAAGTCCCAGTACAACCAACACGTTGTTGATTGTCATTGGACCGCCGTCCACCGCGAGGCGCAACGTTCCGCGTCCATTCACCTCGAGCATGTCTTGATTACCGAAGACCACGCGCTTGATGGGAGCATCCGCCGTGACATCTTCAAGGAGGTCCGCGTGCGGCGTCATGTGTTGTGTAGCTCCCGTGTCGAGAAGCCATGCGAAACCGCCAAGCGATCCTTCTCCCGCAATGGATACGAGCTCCTTCGTGTCATCTCTCGATGTCACCACGTTCGCACGCCGCTCCTCTTGGGTTGTAGGCGTTGGAGACCAATTCCTTGGCTTGCTCCGACACTCGCGCCACCAATGCCCAAACTTCTTGCAATACCGGCATGCTCCTTCACGAGCATGACCACGGTTGTTGTATCTGTTGTTGACGTGTCCTCCACGTGAAGAGCTTGCGCCTCCACTTGCATGCCCACGGTCATTCCGTAGCTTGTTATAGACAACGTCCTTCTTCGCGCCACGAGTGAAGTGAGCCGAACTCGTTGCATCGCCTTGCAAGATGTTCCGCCGCATCTCTTCGTTGATGAGGCGCGTCATCACCTCCTCCTTGGTCCACGTCGCTCGCGTGCCTTTAAGGGTGGTGATGACGGTTGACTATTCCTCTCCAAGCCC
Organism: Closterium sp. Naga37s-1; assembly: GCA_947471745.1. NCBI lineage: Eukaryota > Viridiplantae > Streptophyta > Zygnematophyceae > Desmidiales > Closteriaceae > Closterium > Closterium sp. Naga37s-1. The sequence continues at coordinate 879,510 of CANJKZ010000431.1, forward strand.
TCCAAGAAGCGTCATGATTCAATCCTTCTCGTCCACGTTCGCTTCAAGCTCCGCCATTCGTTCACCCTCCTTGATGCGCACGGTGAAGAAGTCCCTCCTAGCTTGCAACTTGCCGAGGAGAGACTTCGACACGTGGATGTTCTCGAGGCGCCTCCAAGCTTCATGTGTCGCTCCTTCAAGGTCGATGCACGAGCTCACCACCGGCACGAGCTGAAGTCCGAACTTCGACACAATAAACGAGAACGCCTTCTTGTCCTTTTTCACCCATGCTCCATGCTCCGATGTCAAGGCTCTTGAAGGTGGCTTCTTCTCGGATCCGTCGAAGAAGCCCCAAAACTCACGCTCCATCATGTGAACCTTCAACTTAAAGCGCCACAATGCATAGTGCTCGCCATTGAACAATGTCACCGCACTCATGTCGACGATCGTCGTCGATGCGGAGTAGGAATCATTGGGGGTAGGACGAACGGGAACATCAGAGGTCGATGAGGAAGTCAAAGACATGGCGATGAGTAGAGCTAGGCGTCAAGCGTTTGAGAATTCCTTAAGCTATGAAACCATGTAGGAAAACCGTTGGCTTTGATACGTCGTCGTGAACTTGATCCTTGATGAAATAATTCGTGTGAGCTATTTCTTGATAGGCCTCAGTTTCACAAATCTGTAGCATCAAAGAACGCCAAGTTCGGCCAAGAAATGAGAACGGTAGCTTCAATAATACGGGGTTGGGAACACAATTCCAGAGAGGATGCATAACTCAATGACGAGAGAGTTTTTATACTCAACAGGAAAGCACTCATAACAACTAGCAAGTCGAACCGCATGTGTAACCGAACCGCGTACATCGTAACCCACCCCAATTACATTTTGACGGTGGGATTACGGAAAAGGAGTTACGTCCCTTTTCCGTTTTGCATTTCCGTCAATGCATTCAACTTGCAATTACATTGGTCAGACCAATTGTATCGCGCCATGTGTTTGCGTTTTGTTCGGTTCTTTCCGCCCAACTTGTAAACACCCCTCGTCACTCTTGTTTGTTTCTTACCACCCAAGTGCAACTCTCGTTTTGAGTGCACTGTCACCCTCCGCCCACATTTCTGCCACCCAACCCAACTTGGCGAAGTTGGAGGGAAGTGTCGTAGGGACCACTTGTCCCCAACCGACCTCCAACACGACCACAATGGGGGGGGGGGGGTGTGTGAGTAGCGGCCGTGATGGACGATGGGCGTGCCCTCTGCGGAGAGTCACTCACAATGGGGGTTGGGGGGGGTTGGCAAAATACTAAGAGTGATCGTAGCTTTGCTTAGTTCCTTAGCGCTTGCACGTTCACGTGAGAAATCGGCAAGAGTTTCACTAGGCAAAGATTGCATTACAGAATGATTAAACAAGCAATGACAGAAATGACTACATCAGGCACCTAGCAACTCTGCAGCTAGCCTGGTCGACCGCCAGCACTGCATGGTCGACCGCCTGCCAGCGTTGCGTAGAGGAGCTGCGCCAGCACTGCAGAAAGGCGACCTGCCAACGCAGCAGGTCGACGGCGTGCCTACGCTGTAGTAAAGCGGCTGTCCAGCATTGCACCCGTAGAAGGCAGCAGTGCGTACGGAGGCAGGTGCGCGCAGACGACTGGCTCGACTTGCATCGTTGTGCATCCGTCGGCTGTTGTCTGCACCTGACGAGCCACATTGACTTCGGGATATCAGCCCGAAGTCGCCTTCGTCACTGCGACCTTGACGACGTTCGCGTGCCTCCGCAGAACTCGCCGAGCAGGTTACCTGGTCGACCTGGTTGACCACCAAGTGCCTCTGGTCGACCAGCCCAGTCAGCTGCAGCTGTCGAACTCCCTGGTTGACGGCTCTAGCCCCGTGACAGGCCTGTGCAGGTCGACGACCGCTTCGTCGTCCTGCCCCGCAAAAGAAGGGCGTCGATCTCCCTGGTCAACGACAACACCACAGTGATTCCCTGTAGCTCGACAAAGCTCGTCGAGCAGCTCCCTCACTGTGAACGATCGGCTGCTTCTCCCGTACATCCGACCAAGTCGTCGGCGTTGCCCAAGCGAGGGCGGGGCCAACATTCCATTCCCGTTAACACTCCCCTGCCACGCTCACGCTTGGGCCCCCAGCCCACATGGCAGTATTTCACGGAGAAAACTCGTCCTCGGCGTGCACCCCACACACAGCACGCCGTCACCGCACCAGCCGTGCAGAAGGGCATGGCACCTACTGCTGCACCTCGTCGTCACTATCGCCGACGTCGGCTAGGCGCACTTGGCCGATGGCGACAGAGCACCGGTTGAAAGCCGGAAAATGCAGTGCCTTCGTCAGGAAATTGGCCGGCTGCTCGGTCGTCGGGATGTACTTCAGCACGAACTTCCCGCGCCTCACCATATGCTGCAGCCAGGCGTAGCGTCCCTCCATTTGCTTGAGGTTGCCTGTCAGCCCCAAGCCCTCAGCGACCGTGATGGCGGACTTGTTGTCCACACGAAGGACAGGCGGCTTCCCAGCATCGAGCTGCTGGAACTCCGCAAGAAGGAAGCGGAGTCGGCGCCCCTCCTTGCCAGCGTCCGTGGCCGCCACGTACTCCGACTCGGTCAACGACAGTGTCGCGCAGAAGACGGCGGCCCCTTCGTAGATGAACACGTAGCCGCCCGTGCTCGTACGGTTCTGCTTGTCGCCTGTGTCGTCGGCATCCACGTAGCCGATCATTTTCAGCGACTCTGGTCCACCGCCAAACTCCAGGGCAGTGCCGCGGGTGTCAGCGAGGTAGGTGAGGCAGCGGTCGACCTCACGTCAGTGCTGGTCGCTCCTCACCGTGAGGCCGCTCCCCAGCTTGCTGCAAGCAAACGCGATGTTCGGCCTCGTCGTCGTCGCCGCGAAATGCAACGAGCCAACCTTCTGCCGGTACTCCTCCTCGCGCTCCTGGGCCTCCTCGTCGTCGAACGTCAGCTCAGCGTAGGCGTCGACCGAGACCAGCATCTTTGGGACTCGACCGCCCTGCTCCTCGTCGATGAAGCGCCTGCGCAGCTTGTCGGCGTAGCCCTGTTGGTGTAGCCACAACTTCCTTTGCCGGCCTGTTGCGCACGATCTCCAGCCCAAGATACTTCACCACCGGCAAGATCTCGCACAGCTTGAAGGCGGCATCCATCAGCTCCTTCAGCTCCTTAAGCATCGCGGTGCTGCTGCTAGCGGCGAGCAGGTCGTCGACGTAGATCAGCACCCAGCAGGTCACTCTGTCGTCGGTGACCTTGAAGTAGAGCGCCTTGTCGACCTGGCTCTTCTTCCACCCCGCGCCCAGCAGCACACCGTCGAGAGCCTTGTACCACAGTAGCAGCATCTGCTTCAGCCCATAGAGGCTCTTTTGCAGCTTGCACACCCGGCCGGTTCCGTCATCGAAGTAGTCCGGCTGGTATATGTACAGCACCTGGTCGAGCTTGCTCTGTAGGAAAACGTTCTTCATGTCGAGCTGCATCAGGTTGAGTTCGAGGATGGCGACGATGGTGAGGAAGATCCTCAGCGTGACGTAGCTGCTCACCGGCGAGTACGTCTCGTCGTAGTCGGCGCCATACACCTGCGTGAAGCCCTTCACGACCAGCCTCGCCTTCTCGTGCTCGACGGTGTCGTCGATGGGGTACTTGGTCGTCGGCACCCACCGGTTCTTCATGATGTTCACCCCGCATGGGCGTTCAACCAGCTCCCATGTGCCCATGCCGATGAGGCTGCGGATCTCCTCATCCATGGCGGCCTTCACTGCTTTGCCCTTCCAGCTCGCCAGTGCTTCCTTCACTGTCATCGTCGCGATGTCCCAGCGATGTTTGGGGTCGGCATGCACGTCGGGGTCGAGCTCCGGCATATCAGCATCCGCCTCTGCATCGTCGAGCAGTGTGTTGAACGCAGGTGGTGGCAGGCAGGCGTGGAAGACCAGCCGCTCCAGCGGCTTCCGAGTTCGACCTGTGCGTCGCAGCTCAGCTTCTCAACCGGAACCTCCACCACGTCACTGTCGGTTGACTCTTCTCCTGCCGACCGTTCCCCTTCCTCGTAGATGTCCTCGTCGTCGACCAGCTGCTTCGACCCTTCGACTGGCAGCTCACCTCCTGTTGACTTCGACAACTCCCCTGTCGACCGCCCCATCTGGTGCTCCCCTTGCACCCCTTCTGCTCCCTCTTGTTCAACCAGCTCCCCTGTCTGCTGCTCCCCTGTCGTTGACAGCTTCCCGTCCTGGTCGACAAGTTTAGCGCCTAGTCGGCCGCCGGCGATGCCACTGGCCGGTGCCACAGGCGACGCCTCAAGGCTCCCCTCATCGCTGGTGGCCGACATATGTGTCGACGCAGACCGATCTGCGACGGGGGTGGGAGGAGCAAGAACAGGGGGAGGAGGAAGAACTTCCACGACATCCTCATCAGCAGGCTCGTCGACCTCGGCGAGCAGCGGGACCGTCGCCGTCGAGGTGTCCATCGGCGGGTGTGCCTGCATCCGCCCCGACGCCAGCCCATACTTCGCCTTCCATACCTCCAGTGACAGCGTCTCGTAGAAGATCACCTCAACCCCTGCTCCCCAGCGACACGCCCAGGTGAAGCCCCCAGCAAGCCTTCGGCGCCAGCTTCCCACCGTGCTGCTCGGGAACCATGAACTGCACCATGCAGCCCCACACCCGCGCCAGCGTGAGCTCTGGCTTCTTCCCGGTCAGCAGCAGGTACGGAGTTGTCCCCGACGGCGTCGTCGACCGCTCCAAGCACTTGCGCACCCAGACGGCCTGTCGCAGGGCGAGGTGCCACCAGTTGTGTTGCACCTCCATGTGCAGCAGCATTGACCGCACAGACTCGACGACCGTGCGCATCTCCCGCTCAGCCATCCCGTTCTGCTGCGGAGTGTAGGGGCAAGTCAGATTGTGGACGATGCCCTTCCCGTTGACGAAGTTGGTGAACTCCTTCCCGAGGAACTCCCCTCGTCGTTCTGAGCGGAGCATCAGCGCCGTCTTCTTCGTCTGCCGCTCTACCAGCACCAGCCACTGTTGGAACTCCCGCAGCACATCGCTCTTCTTAGCGACCGGCATTGCCCACACGAACCGAGTGTGGCGATCCTTTTGCAGCAGGAAGTACAAGCTGCCATCCTTGGCAACCACCCGAAATGGCCCGCACAAGTCAATGTGCACGAGAGCCAGTGCCTCCTTGGTGTCCGAGCCCTTGTCGGGGAAGGTGTTCCGCGCCAGCTTTCCTCCGACTCACGAGACACACGGCGGGTCTGCTCCGGTCGACGGCTTGATGCCGAGCCCAGTAGCGACTTCATGTTTCGCCGAGCTCTTGATTACGTCAACGCTGACGTGCGCGAGCCTCGCATGCCACCGGTCAGGGGTCGACTTCGTTGCCGAGATGATTGTTCACATAGCCACCACCTCGGTCGACGTCGACCATGTCGAGCAGGGGCGAAGGTCGGTGCAGAGGAATCGTCCGGTGTAGCGTGGTCGACCGAGCTCCTCCCCGGTCGCAGCAACGAGCAGCATCTCGTCGTCGTCGCCCTGCAGCTGCACTCCGCTTTCCTTCAGTTGGCCAGCTGACAGCAGGTTCGCCTGTACTCCCGGAACGTACTGCACGTCTGGGATGAGGACCCGCTTCCCAGCCTCCCCTTCCACGACCCTTGACAGGCTGCAACGCCCCATTGAAGCCGCGCACGTGCTTCACGCTGTCGCTCGGCGCCATGTCGACGAAGACCGCCTTCGTCCCCATCAGGTGGTGGGAGCGACCGCTGTCAAGCAGCACCGCCATTGGGTTTGCCTGCACAGCTGCCGCCACCACCTGGAAGTCCTCGCCAGCCTCCGGCGCCAGCGAGAGTGTCGGCTCCACCACGCCGACCATCGAGCACGACGCCTCCTTGTCGCCTCGGCCCTTGCCGCTGGAGTTGTCGACGTCCTTCGTTGACGACGTCTTTTTCGACGTCTGCTTCTCCTTGCGCGACTTCTCATATCGATGGGGACGACGACTGGTCGAATGACCGCGGCCTCCCTTGTTGTTGTCCTCGTCGCTGTCGTCGCGATCGGGGCACTCGTAGGAGAGATGGTCGGGGTCGTGGCAGATCCAACACTCCCGCCGTCGACCACCACCTCTACGGCCCTTGCTCCGCGTCGACCTCTTCTCGTCGACGTCCTTCGTCGACCGCACACCTCCGCTACCACCTCCGCTCGGCTTCCCGCGCTGTTCGTGCTGACGATTCGGCTTCGTCGGTGCAACGTAACTCTCCTGCGGAAGGAGCTCCGTGGGCTGCTCTGCCTCCTGCATAGCCTCGTCTTGAAGGGCGTAGCTGGTGATGGAAGCTCGTCAAGGGACTCAGACGTGCCGGGCACCATCATCATCCTCTTCATGAGTTTGTAGCTGCGCGGCAGGCCCTTGACGACGTGGGTGATGCATGACGCCGTATAGTATTCCCCCGCCATCCGCATCTCAGCCAGTATCCGTCGAGCACGGTTGTAGTAGTCCGTCGCCGACTCCTGCTCGCCCATCCGAATGTGTGTCATCTGCTCCTCCAGCTGTCCGATGTACAGGTCGTCCTTCGCCTGGTACATCGACAGGATGAAGTGCCATGCTTGGTGACCAGCGTCCAGTCGCTCTCGACAGGACCTGAGCGCTAGCTGCACCACCGGCGAGCAGCACCTCGAGATGACCATGAAGGTGAGCAAGTGAGCAGCACGAAACTCCCCGCGCTATTAGAATCAGTGACGAGAATGGATGATTAGGAGAAAAGGGGGGGGGTACAAGTAGAATGTCGAGAAGGTTTGTGTACCCCCTAAAGCTAGCCCCCATATAGCCTAGATGCAACTAAGCCTAGATACAACTAAGCATATATGTATGACACACCCCCATAGGCGAAGTGGGGGATAGCAAGAGCAAGCAATGGTCACAAGACCAGTCAAGAGAAGAAGCAAAGCAAAGCAAGCTCAGGGTGGATCACAAAGTCACCACACAGTCCGAGCACAAGCAAAGGGCCACAAGGCCAGTTCACATGCAGAGTTATATAAAGAGAACAAACAATACAGTGATCATACCCTAGCAAGTGCAAGCATGCAGGTATATATATAGATCACAGTACAGGCAGATTCAGGTAGTAAGTAAGTGAGGCAAAGTAGGCACAAGGCCTAACACAGTAACAAAGCGCTGATGATCACCAGGCGGAAGTGCCTTGGTGAAGACATCAGCAGTGTTGGCCCGAGTGGCCACGTACGCAAGACGAAGCTGACCACGGTGCTGCAACTCTCGAGCAAGGAAGTATCGCAGAGCGATGTGCTTCGTTCTGTGCTCCAGTCTGTGCTCCTGACACAAGGCTATCATGGCCTTGTTGTCTACGTACAGGACTGGAGGTGAACGAGGCTGCTCTCCCAAGTCGGTCAGCAAGTAGGTGAGCCAGCGTAGCTCCTGAGCAGCCATGGCTCCGGCGTAGATCTCAGCCTCACAACTGGAGCTGAGAACTGAACACGAACGGGTAGACCGCCGAGAAACCGAGCCGGACCCAAGGCTGAAGGTGTAACCCTGTGACGACCGCTGCGTAGCTGAGTCGTCAACCCAGGAGGCGTCTGCGTGACCAGTGAGGACAACTGGACCCCGTCCTCCAAGCACAAGCCCCATGCCCGACGTACTGCACAGGTAACGCAGTACCCTCTTCGCAGCATCCCAGTGCACCTTTCGGTGCCTACCGGGAGCCACGTAGCGAGCCAGAAGGCTGAGAGGGAATGCGAGGTCAGGTCGTGTGCAAGTCATCAGGTATATGAGGCAACCCACAAGCTCTGGGTACGGACCACTCGGCTCTACGGACTCGTCCGAAGGTGGAGCTGAGAGCGAGTGGCTGGTAGACAGAGGAGTGAGCTGTGGCGAGGAGTACTGGAAGCCGAAGCGCTGAAGGACCTGGTGCACCATGTGTGACTGAGTCAGTGTGATGGTGTGCAGTGCTCTGTCCCGGGTGATCTGCAGGGCAAGATAGCTGCGCAGTTCACCCAGGTCAGTGCAGGTATGTCTCTTCTGCAGCTCGGACTTCACAAGGGTCAGTGCCTCAGTGTCAGCCGTGGCAAAGACGAGGTCGTTGACGTACACTAGGACGTAGAACGGCGGCAGCGAGGTGTCGGTGCGTAGAAACAGCGACGGGTCCGCTGTAGAAGGAGCAAACCCAAGAGCCGCAAGTGTAGTCCTGAGTGTGTCGTGCGACTCGCGAGGCGCCTGGCGGAGACCGTAGACTGGCCGACGGAGGCTCCACTGGGTACCTGCAGGAAACGACCCAGTGAAGCCAGGTGGTCGGCGCAGCCAGATCTCCTCGTGCAGGCTGCCCTGCAGGAAGGCTGTACTGAAGTCCAGAGAGTGTAACTCGTAGTCACGCTGAGCAGCGACGTGCAGCAACACCCGAAGAGTAGTCATCTTCGGGGTGGGGGAGAAGGTCTGGAAGTAGTCAACTCCCTATCGCTGGCTGAAACCTCGAGCAACGTAACGCGCCTTGAAGGCAGACGGAGAACCCAGCGGCCGCTTCACCCTGAAGATCCACATGCCATCGATTATGTGTTATGTGATGCTATCATTTGCATTCACGTCTGTCTTCCTCCCATCATATGTTCGTGTGTTGCATGCGTGGTGTGAGCGTGTGCAAGAATTTGTGTTTGGTGTTGTTTGGATTTTCTGAGTGTGTGTGAATGTTATTTGGTTTGAGCAGATATCTGAAGTGACTCCTCTGCTCAAGAGCTTCCCGACGAACCGAGAATCGCCTTGATCGGAGCAAGAACGAGAAAGATATGATCGTTCGAAGTTTTGATTGAGATGCGGCGACTATGGGAATTTGCGGGTTGACTCAATATGGGGTACAGACTTTTGGGGGTTAAAAAATTCGTCACCATCACTGTAGATGATGCCAAGTGGTTGGGAGAAGCCAAACCAGGTTGGCAAGTGTGGCCAAGTTGGGTGAGGTGGATGGCATGAGTTGGGAAAGTGACAAATGTCAAAGTTGGGGTGCCTATAGAGAGGGGAATTGTGTGGTATGGGGTTTCCTTGGTTGGGGACTCCCTTGGGACCTTCCCTCTCGTCCTCCTCATCCCCTCCTACCTGGTTCAATTGCCACTTCAACTTTCTTGTGTGAACTTGTGAGATAATTGTGATTGAGTTACGTTTTCTATGGCAGCATACCCCCTAGTGCGCCGAGTTTCATAACTCGAGTTGTACTTCATATTTTGATACTATTCAAATTGGGAAAGATAGCCACGGTCAAGGGCTACAACATACTCGAGTTTGAGAGAATTCTAATTGTGCGTTGATCGTCGACGACGTTTCTTGTGACGACGACTTTTCTGTCCAGAATTGTAGTTGACGATTATGAGATATGTCAGTCCCTAATCTTCATAGACTCCGTCCTTAGTCTCTAAAAAGTGGTATCAGAGCTGATTAAGGACTTTGTGGAGAGTATACGGAAGTGTGAAGACCCTCCTAGACCCACCATGGCCTGTGGGCGTGCCTAAGTGGAGTTCTGGAGATTGCATGTGACTTCCGCTAAGGGGAAACTCGGCCAAAATTTCGTTGGCGCCGACACTTGTGGAAATTGAGTGGGACTCCGGTGTGGACAGCAAAGGGGGAGCTGGAACCTGTGTTTGGGAGCAGAGGAAATGAGTCAAGGGATTGGAGATGCAGCTGAGAAGAGAAATGAGCCGCCACCATCCAAGATCGAGGCATTGGATGGCTCAAACTATGAGGAATGGAGTGGGCGGATGTGGAGTGCATTCAAGCGCTACAAGCTGTTGAAACTTGCGATGGGTGAAGAGAAGATGCCGGAGGAAGGAGATGCCCGCGATCGGTGGATTGAGAAGAGTGCGGTGCTGTACGACCTAATCCTTCAATCGGTCAACAACGATATGTTCCAACACATCAAGGATTTGGTGGAGTTGGATGATTCCGGACCAAAGGCGTGGAAGCTACTGCGCGACGTGATTCAACCCAACACGCTGCCGATGGTGATTGTGTTGGAGAAGGAGCTGGCTGCCCTCTCCATGCGACCGGGCGATGATGTGAAGCCGGTCCTTGACAAGATCAAGGACACCTATGCGAGGATGGCAGCGGCGGGCAGCAATGTGTCGCAGATGCAGCAGTGCACCAAGATCATCTCGGTGCTCGACAACTCGTGGGACAACCTCATCCCCACCCTCAACACTCAGCAGGACTAGTGGACACCTGAGTGGCTACGGCAGCAGATTCTGCAGGAGGACTTCCGCAGGCGCCACACGGGTGGTGGTGCTGCCAACAAAACTGCTGAGGGGTATGGAGCTGCAGGAGGCAGTAGAGGAAGAGGGGGAGGGAGAGGCCGAGGCCGTGGGAGAGGCTTTGGCAGAGGAAGAGGTCGAGGTGACTACAACGAGGGGCATGGGAGCTCTACTGGCAGGGGGAGTACCCGAATGGAGGGTGCGTGCTGGTATTGCAAGAGGGCTGGACACCCGTGGTTCAAGTGTTTTAGCCGGCCTGAGGGATGGGCACCCCCAGGCATGAAGCCGCCAAGTGGTGAACGTGCACGAGGTGGCGCTGTGCAAGGTTCAGGTGCACAAGGTGATGGTGCACACGGTAAAGCCGACCCTGGGATGTTCCTCATGGTTGAGGATGTGAAAGGGAGTGAGGGTGATGTGGGCTCAGTTGGGAAGGTTGTGATGCACCCCCTCACTCACTGGGTGATCGATTCAGGTTGCACAAGTCACATGACCCCACGGGAAGATTTGCTTGACAAGGAAAAGCCCCCTAGAAAGATTAAGTTTGTGGCTGCCGCTTCAGGTGCTTTGCTCCCTGTGATTGGTGTTGGGAATGCCAAGGTGATGGGAGCCAATGAGGAGCTTGTGGGGCTAGGGAATGTGCTGTTGGTTGAAGGCTTGTCCGCTAACCTTCTTTCTGTGCGCCGGCTGCAGAAGAGCAAGGCTAAAGTTACCTTCGGTCCAACCAGCTGCCGTGCAAAGCTTGGGAAATTGCTGCTGTGGGATTTGGAGGAGAAGAGCAGCTGTATCAAGGACCTATGGCAGCTGCCCATTATCCCTTCGAACGGGAAACTACCAGCAACGGTAGCGGCAGCAGCAACGGCAAAGGCAACTGCAGGAGGAGAGGAGACTGCACCAACTGATGGGGCCTTGGATGCAATCAAGAAGGTGCAGCAGCCACAGCAGCCACATGGTGAGGTGCTTGCTGGTGTGGATGCGACAGCTGCATGGGCAAAGGCTTCATCTGGGAGTGGTGAGGCTGACTGGGAAACGTGGCACGAGAGGCTGTGTCATGTGAATTTTCCTATGCTGCAGAAGTTGGAGAAGGATGGGAGCTTGAAGGGGTTGGAGGTGAAAGGGGCAGTGAAGGAGATTGGGAGCTGCCCTACATGCCTTGAGACCAAGTTCACAAAGTTTCCCTTCAGCAGCAGTACAGGACCAGCCAAGGCCCCGCTCGCGCTTGTGCACATGGATGTGGTGGGCCCTACGAGGGCCCCTTCTCTCTTGGGCAGCCGCTACTTCTTAACCATTGTGGATGACCACACATGTGCAGTGTGGGTGTACCCTCTCAAGACTAAGGGGGAAGTGGCAGTGGCTGTTCTTAAGGAGTGGATGCCGAGAGCTCAAAGGGAGAGCGGACACAAGGTGAAGGTGATCCGCACTGACAACGGGGGAGAACTCATTGGCTCTGATTTTGAAGCGGTGCTGAAGAAGAAGGGGATCCAGCATCAGCTCACGGTGCCCTACAACCCTTAGTAGAACGGCGTGGCTGAGCGCTTCAACCGGACCCTGCAGGAAGGTGCTCACACTCTCCTTGGGCGTGCAGGGCTGCCGGATCCGTTTTGGGTGACTGCAATGCGGCAGGTCGCCCTTGTGAAGAACAGGGTGTTGGCGACAGTGGGGGACAAGCAGTGGGTCCCCTACACCAAGTGGTATGGGAGTGCACCAGCAGTCAGCATGCTGAGAGCCTACGGCTGCATGGTGGTGTTTCATGTGCCTAAGGAGAAGAGGGGAAAGTTGGAGGCTTCTGGGAGATGGGGAGTACACTTGGGGCTTGCTAAGGATCATAAGGGCTGGTTGATATGGGACTTAACCAGCCAGCAGCTGACTGTGTAAAGGGATGTGAAGTTCCTTGAGTCCTTGTACTACAAGGAGTGGAAGCAGCAGCAACAGAAGCTTCCTACTACACCGCTGATCATTGAGGCCGATGAGGTGCAGTGGCCTTTGAGGCAAGTGCAGGTCACTGTCTCAGATGAGGAGATCTCTGGGGTGACTGAGGATGGGGGAGAACCTGAGGTGGAGGAGCAGGAGCAGCAGCAGCAGCAGCAGCAGCAGCAGCAGCAGCAGCAGCAGCAGCAGCAAGATGCTCCATCACGTACCCAACGTCTGCCAGACCGTCCTAGGAGGGATGTGCGCCCTCCTAACAGGCTGACCTATCCTAGTTTTGGAAAGCCAAAGGTGGTACGGGCTGGGAGTGTGGCTGAGCAGTGTGATGAGGATGAGATAGCACACTGCTACTGGGCAGCCGTCCCTGAGCCCAAGACGTTAGCTGAGGCCTTGAGTGGGCCCGATGCTGAGAAGTGGAAGCAGAGTGTGAAGGAGGAGTATGACTCTCTGCTGGAGAATGAAACGTGGGAGTTGTGTGAGCTGCCTCCTGGGAAGAAGGCAATCTCTTCGAAGCTGATCTTCAGGCACAAGTATGGACCTGATGGGGAGCTCACCCGCTACAAGTCAAGGCTTGTGGCTAAGGGGTTCCAGCAGACAAAGGGGAAGGACTATAATGAGATCTTTGCTCCTGTGGGGAAAGGGACTACACTAAGGGTGATGTTGGGAACGGCTGCAAACCATGGATGGAGGATCAAGCAGATGGACATCACAACTGCTTTCCTCAATGGGATCATCCTAGAGGAGCTGTACATGCTGCAGCCTGAGGGGTTGGATGATGGGAGCGGCAGGGTGTGCAGGCTCAAGAAGGCCATCTATGGCCTGAAGCAGGCTCCTCGCGCATGGTACCACAAGCTGGAGGAGACACTGCTGGTTGGGGGTTTCAAGAAGAGCGAGTGTGATCACAGCTTGTTCTTGCTGCAAGAGAAGGAGCAGTTCCTCATGCTCCTCGTGTATGTGGATGACATCCTTTTCTTCTCTGAGTCGTCTGCAATGATTGAGCGTGTGGAGGAGATGATGGAGATGCAGTTCAAGTGCTCGAAGATGGGAGATGTCAAGTATTACCTTGGGATGCATGTGGAGAGAGACCTTGACAAGGGAGTGTTGAGGTTGCACCAGAGGAAGTACTGTGAGGGGCTGGCTGAGAAGTATGGGCTACAAGATGGAGGAAAGCCAGCCACCCTACTACCTTCGGGTTTCACTGTGGAGTCATGTGCTGATGAGGAGGTGGTGGGTGAGAGTGACAGGAAGCTGTTTCATTCAATGGTGGGGGCACTCAACTATGCGGCAAACCACACGCGGCCTGACATTGCCTTTGCTACATCCAGGCTTGCTAGTGTGGTCTCACGCCCCAGTCATGAGCAGCTAGAAGCGGCCAAGAGGTTGGTCCGCTATGTGAGTGCTACAGCATCTGTGGGTTTGGAGTACAGTGCTGTGCGACAGAGGCTGCAGAGGGGTGCAGCTGATTTGAGCAAGGGGGAGATGCTCTTGACTTGCTACACCGACGCAAGCTTCAACTCTGTGAAGGTGGATGGCACCAGCATTGGAGGCTATGTGTGCCTGTTTGGAGGTGGTGCAGTGAGCTGGTGCAGCAAGAAGCAGAACGAGGTGGGGCTGTCCTCGTGTGAGACTGAGTACATGGCCCTTCATCATGGGGTGAAGGAGGTGGTGTGGCTGAGGCGTTTGTTGGAGGAGATCGGAGTGTGCCAGAGGGAGCCGACAGTAATGTTTTGTGACAATGAGTCGGCTGTGAAGCTTGCAAAGAATGCATGTCTTCATGGCCTAACAAAGCACATCAGGCCAAAGTGGCATTGGGTGAGGAGGCTCCTGGAAAAGGAAGTGCGGTTGGAGATAGTGAAGACCCAGCAGCAGGCAGCAGACATTCTCACCAAGCGCTTGGCTGAAAATGAGCATTGGAAGGGGATGAAGCTTGCTGGAATGAGTGTGCATTGAGGGTGTATGCTTGAGCTATGGCATGTGGGATGATGGTAGGCAGCCAGAGGGGGAGTTTGTTATGTGATGCTATCATTTGCATTCACGTCTGTCTGCCTCCCATCATATGTTCGTGTGTTGCATGCGTGGTGTGAGCGTGTGCAAGAATTTGGGTTTGGTGTTGTTTGGATTTTCTGAGTGTGTGTGAATGTTATTTGGCTTGAGCAGATATCTGAAGTGACTCCTCTGCTCAAGAGCTTCCCGACGAACCGAGAATCGCCTTGATCGGAGCAAGAACGAGAAAGATATGATCGTTCGAAGTTTTGATTGAGATGCGGCGACTATGGGAATTTGCGGGTTGAATCAATATGGGGTACAGACTTTTGGGGGTTGGGAAATTCGTCACCATCACTGTAGATGATGCCAAGTGGTTGGGAGAAGCCAAACCAGGTTGGCAAGTGTGGCCAAGTTGGGTGAGGTGGATGGCATGAGTTGGGAAAGTGACAAATGTCAAAGTTGGGGTGCCTATAGAGAGGGGAATTGTGTGGTATGGGGTTTCCTTGGTTGGGGACTCCCTTGGGACCTTTCCTCTCGTCCTCCTCATCCCCTCCTACCTGGTTCAATTGCCACTTCAACTTTCTTGTGTGAACTTGTGAGATAATTGTGATTGAGTTACGTTTTCTATGGCAGCATACCCCCTAGTGCGCCGAGTTTCATAACTCGAGTTGTACTTCATATTTGGATACTATTCAAATTGGGAAAGATAGCCACGGTCAAGGGCTACAACATACTTGAGTTTGAGAGAATTCTCATCGTGCGTTAATCGTCGACGACGTTTCTTATGACGACAACGTTTCTGTCCAGAATTGTAGTTGACAATTATGAGATATTTCAGCCCCTAATCTTCATAGACTCCGTCCTTAGTCTCTAACACTATGTTCACCCCAGGTGGGGGAACCTCGTCGCCATTAGTGCCTGTGGACTTCCAGGATGGCATCTCTGCGTCCATGGCTGTCTGCCACTCAGAGGAGTAGGGACCCGTAATCGCCTTTGCGTAAGAGCGCGATGTCGGGATGTCTGGTGCATCCGGGTCTCCCTCAGGGGCAAGCAGCATGGCCACGAGATGAGGTACAGCAGCTGCAAGGAACTCAAATTCATCCTTCTTGTCCTCAAGGACGTCCGTGCCAAGAGCACACTCAACCCCGACGGACGGAAGACAGTCAGACTCAGACTCAGCAACAAGACTAGTGGCGTAGTCGAGACGTCAGGCAGCAGCAAAGTCAAGCAGCTCAGCAACGAGAGCAGAAGCAGCAGCAGACTCAAAAGACGGGTCAGTGACAGCAACGGCAAGGAGACGAGCGACAGTGGGACTGGCAGCACGCGCGCGGTCAGACTCAGGCTCAGGGACCTCAGGAAGAGAGGACTCAGGAGGAGCAGGCAGAGGAACACGCAGTGGAAGAGAGGAACGAACGAACACGGTGTGCCAGAGTGTGCGTGCCTGGGACAGGAGGAGGACGCGAACGAGGAGCGCGATGAGCAGTGCGAACAGGCGAGACAGGACGAGACGCAGGCTCATGACGCTCTGTAAGACCTCCAGACTGCTCAGTGTAAGGAGAGGGAACAGGCAGTGGGGAGGCTGGCTGTAGCGGCGGCTGCGACTGGTCAGGCGGTGGACACAGGAAGGGAGGAGGAAGACCAGTAGAAGACGGGACACCAAGAACCTGCTGAAGCAGGGGAACGAAGTACGGGCGCGGCCGCACAGTGCCTCCAGCACCTCCAGCTCCAGGGTCAACAGCTCCAGCTCCTGCAGCTCCAGCGCCTCCTGCGCCAAGGCCTCCAACTCCAGCTACACCAGCTCCAGCGCCTCCGGCGCCAGCTGCTCCAGGCTCCGTAGGGTCTCCAGCTCCAGTAGTAACAGCAGCACCTCCAGCTCCAGGGTCTCCAGGCTCGCCAGCTCCGGGAGCTCCACTCCGACGGTGTGCGCGCTGAACAAGCCACTCACGCAGCTGCTGCGAGGACAGTCGCGGTGAACCACCAGCAGGACCTCCAGACGAAGCAGCACCCCGAGGCTCAGCACCCCCAGACTCCGCACCCTTCGACTCAGCACCCCCAGGCTCCGCACCCTCCGACTCAGCACCCCCAGGCTCAACACCCTCAGGCTCAGCACCCCCAGACCCAGCACCCTCAGACCCCGCACCCCCCGGCTCCGCACCCCCAGACGCAGCACCCCCAGACGCAGCACCCCCAGACGCAGCACCTGGAGCAGCACCTGAGACGACAGCTACCTGAACAGGTGCAGTACCTGGGAGAGGGTCTACCTGAGACACTCCCGAGGGAGCAGGGCCCTGGGGCGGGAGGGGGTCTACCGGAGGCGGACCGGGAGCAAGGAAGAGCGGCGGGGGCGGGGGAGGGGCAGAGCGGTAGGGGAAGAGACGGTAGAAGGGAACCGACTCGTCGAACGTGACGTCCTGAGAAGGGAGGACACGGCGTGAGGTGGGGTGGTAAAACTGCTAGCCAGGCGCGTCAGGGACAAAGCCAAGGAAGACGCAGGGAATGGCGCGGGCGGAGAGCTTGTCCGCGGACGTATCGCGAACAAAGGCACGAGAACCCCAGACCCGGAACACCGACGCATCGCCAACCTTCCCCGTCCAACACAGTGTGGGCAAGGTCTCCGGCAAGGAGACACGG
Organism: Closterium sp. Naga37s-1; assembly: GCA_947471745.1. Taxonomy (NCBI): domain Eukaryota; kingdom Viridiplantae; phylum Streptophyta; class Zygnematophyceae; order Desmidiales; family Closteriaceae; genus Closterium; species Closterium sp. Naga37s-1. Next base: position 896,256 of record CANJKZ010000431.1, read on the forward strand.
GGCCAAAGGTTGAGCTGATGCGCAGCGTACCGGACCGCAAACGGCCACAGAAAATGGGGAGCGGCCGCATGGATCATGGAGGTACGAGCGACCTCCATGACTAAGCCAATGCGGCGCTCAGCAATCCCATTTTGCTGAGGGGAGTCCGGAAGCGTGAACGACTGTCGAATGCCCTCCCCACGACAAAAGTCCCGCAAGAGGTCGGAGGAGAACTCACCACCTCTGTCAGAGTGCAGACGCAGGACAGGAAGGTTCTGGCCGAACCGCTCGCGCAGCTGGAGACAGACTGTGCGGATCCAAGGGATCAAGACAGCAGAGACCTCACCCTTGCTGCGCAAGGGGAAGACTGTGGTGTACCGCGTGTAGTCGTCAACTACCAGCAGAAAGTAGCGCTCGCGGCCCTGTCCACTGACGCGGGCTGGGCCCCACACGTCCATGTGGAGGGTCTGCAGGGGAGCAGTCGTCGGGGGAAACGAGGAGGAGTGAGGAGCGGCGCGCTGCCGCCCCTCGACGCAAGGAAGACAGGGCGGGGCAGGCAAGGGCGGTAAGGGAGGCAGAGACCTGGGGAGACCAGTGACAAGGAGACGGGAGTGCATGCCATGAAGGCGTGGCAGGGAGGGGTGACCCAGGCAGTGGTGCCAAAGAAGAGTCTGGTGCGACAGAAGGCGACACGAGCAAGAGGCGGCTACCTGACTTGACGCGGACACCTGAGCAGACGCAGCGACCTGAGGAGGCTCAGTAGCCAGTGTGTACAAACTCGACCCTGGCCGACGAGTGAACGTAGCCAGGGGACGCCCCGTCCGTGTGCACGTGCAGATCGACACACGCTGACCCCCAGGAGTGGTGGTAGTGACCATCGCATCCTGAAGGGCAGCGGTACTCACCAAGTTCGTAGAGAACAAGGGGAGGTGAAGACCTGACAGTGAGCCGGACAGAACCGCCGACACGGGAGGACAGTGGAGGAACTGGCCACGACCGGGCCCCCAGAGGGGTCATCCAGTCTGACCGGAACAGGTGCAGGAAGAGGAGTGAGAGTGGTGCTGTCACGAAAGAAACAGCGCGAGGCGCCGGAGTCCAACGTGAAACTGTGCAAGGCCTCAGCAGGCGCAGTACCAGGGGGAGTACAAGACGCACTAGCACCTAGAGCAGTTGCGGCTATACCTGGGTTAGGCGGCACACACCGGTAACAGTCACCCTCAGCACTAAAAGACAAAGCATACATGGCAGAGATAATAACATCATAGTCTAGGTCAAAGATAGCAACTCCCGACCTAAGCAACTCCGCCCAGTGAGGGCGCTCGACGTCGTCACCAAACTCAGTATGCCAGGCGTCGTCAAGGCGGGCAAAGCAGCAGCGCTCAGTGTGATACTTCCCGCATGTCTGGCCCGCACGGACACCCGTGCGAATGACATACGGGCAGGTCTCACTACCCTCACCCGTCCCACGCTGAACCAACCACTCACGGAGCTGCTGGGGCGTCTGGGTCTCGCTCCGACGCTGCTGGTGCTGGCCCCGACCACCACCAGGGCCTGTGCGCCGAGGTCCAGACCTACCACCACGGGTCCCACCGCCTCCACTGCCGCCACTCCCTCCGCTGCCGCCACCGCCGCCACCAGAGCCTCCACCGCCTCCTCCTCCTCTACCGCTGCCCCCACTACCACTCCCACTGCCACCTCCACCACCACCGCTGCCTCCTCCACTACCCCGGCCACCCTTGCCCTTGCTGTTGCGGCGCTTTGTACTAGTCGAAGAAGCACCGACGTCCTCAGGAACAGAGACGTCTGCAGCAGCAGCAGAGGCGAAGGAGGAGGAAAGGGGGGAGGGGGAGCACCCCTCAAAGAAGGGTGAGCGCGGAGTGCCACGAGCAGCACCTACAGCAACTGCACTAGTCTCAGCTGCGAGGAGATGCTGCTCGAGGAGGTCAACAGTGAGGGAGGTGGGGTCGAGGGTGAGGAAGTGGTCCCTGACAGAGCGAAGGGAGTAAGGGAGGCGAGTGACTATGAAGTAGAGGGTGATGAACATGGGGGGCTGGTTCGTGGGAAGGAACTCAGCAGGGACGGCAGCGCGGTAGCGAGCGTCGCTAGTGCGCAGGTGGGTAACCAGGTCGGCTACTGTGGCAAAAGCCGACAGCTCAGGGAACAGGTAGGGCAGTAGCAGCCTGCCAATAGCAGCAGTGGCAGGGGAGGAGTAGCGAGCAACGACAAGGCCTGTGCTGTCCTGTGCTCGCCAAAGTGAGCACATTCGGTCGCGGGCAGGTGGTTGCGAATGTCCAAGCGGGCAGTAGCGTCACGAGACAGCCACTGGGAACGAGTCGAAACGTCAGCTGTGGCGGGAGGGGCTGGAGCGGCACCGGACACGTGGTCAAACAGTGAGACACTGTCCTTACTATCGCTCAGTAGGTACAGTTGCGGATCGTCGTGCCACGTGTCAAATGCTACAGGTCTGCCCTCCGAGTCGAACGGGAGAACCCTAAGCGACACCATAGTGGCACAGGACTCAGGAGCAGCAGTAGCAGTAGCGAGGGGGGGGAGCCGAGGGGCCTAGGGGCCGAGGGGCCAAACAAGAGGGCCTAGGGGCCGAGGAGCCTAGGTGGTCGAGAGGTCTAGGGGGCCGAGGGGCCAAACAAGAGGCCGGGCGCTGGGCAGGTATGGAGCCGAGGGGCTTAGGGGGCCGAGGAGGCCGAGCCTAGGGGCCGAGGGGCCAAACAAGGGGCCGAGGGGCCAAACAAGGGGCCGGGGGGCCTAGGGGGCCGAGGGGCCAAACACACGGGGCCGAGGGGCCAGACAAGGGGCCGTGCGCAGGGCTCTGAATTGGGGCCGAGGGGCCTAGGGGCCGAGGGGCCAAACAAGGGACCGGGGGGCCTAGGGGGCCGAGGGGCCAAACACACGGGGCCGAGGGGTGGGGCCGAGGGGCGAAACAAGGGCCCGGGCGCAGGGCTAGGTACGGGGCCGGGCGCGGGCTAGGTACGGGACCGGGCGCTGGGCAGGTACGGGGCCGGGCGCTGGGCTCTGTATTGGGGCCGAGGGGCCTAGGGGCCGAGGGGCCAAACAAGGGGCCTGGGGGGCCTAGGGGGGCCAAGGGGCCAAACACACGGGGCCGAGGGGCGGGGCCGAGGGGCCAAACAAGGGGCCGGGCGCAGGGCTGGGTACGGGGCCGGGCGCGGGTTAGGAACGGGGCCGGGCGCGGGTTAGGAACGGGGCCGGGCGCTGGGCAGGTACAGGGCCGGGCGCTGGGCCTGAATGTGGGCCGAGGGGCCTAGAGAGGGGGGGCGAGGGGCCAAACACACGGGGCTGAGGGGCCAAACAAGGGGCCGGGCGTGGGTGTTGACGGGCCGGGGCTAGGTACAGGGCCGGGCGCTGGGCGAGGGACTGGGCCGGGCGCGGGTGTTAGGTACGGGGCCGGGCGCTGGGCTAGGAACGGGGCCTAGCGCGGGCTATGTACGGGGCCGGGCGCGGGTGTCGACGGGGTGCTGGCTAGGTACGGGGCCGGGCACGGGTGTCGACAGGGCGCGGGCTAGGTAAGGGGCCGGGTCACGGGCTAGGTACGGGCTGGTCGCGGGCGTCGACGGGGCGCGGGCTAGGTACGGGGCCGGGCGCGGGTGTCGACGGGGCGATCGCGAGCTAGGTACGGGGCCGGGTCGCGGGCTAGGTTCGGGCTGGTCGCGGGCGTCGACGGGGCGCGGGCTAGGTACGGGGCCGGGCGCGGGTGTCGACGGGGCGATCGCGAGCTAGGTACGGGGCCGGGTCGCGGGCTAGGTACGGGCCGGTCGCGGGCGTCGACGGGGCGCGGGCTAGGTACGGGGCCGGGCGCGGGTGTCCACGGGGCGATCGTGGGCTAGGTACGGGCCGGGCACGGGCGTGAGAAAGGGCCGAGCGCAGGCTAGGTACGGGCCTATCGCGGGCTAGGTACGGGCCAGGCGCGGGCAGGAGACTGGGCCGGGCGCAGGCTAGGTACGGGCCTATCGCGGGCGCGGTACGGGCGGGGCGCGGGGCTAGGAACGAAGTAGCAGGTGGTGGGCCCAATAGTAACCTACTCTAATACCATATTAGAATCAGTGACGAGAATGGATGATTAGGAGAAAAGGGGGGGGGTACAAGTAGAATGTTGTGAAGGTTTGTGTACCCCCTAAAGCTAGCCCCCATACAGCCTAGATGCAACTAAGCCTAGATACAACTAAGCATATATGTTTGACACGCGCAGCTCGACATCTTCCTCGGGCGGAATTGGCACTGTGCCGTCGGCAAAAGCCCTTCAGCCCGGCGACCTCCAACTATGGTTCTATCGACTCCCTCCAGGTGATGAGGCCCTGTCGACCTTGCAGTGGTATGACGGTAATCCTGTCCGGCGAAAACTTGAAGTTGCCATACGCCGGTGCGATCCCGGCCGCCGTCACGTGTGTCGTCGCCGAGAGCCCTCTGCCACTCCGTAGAGGAGAGCGACGTCGACCATCGACTTCGACCCGCGAGCTGCCTGCGGCCGCCGTCGACCACTGCACTCGCGCCTGACTCCTCTCAACACCATCGTCGACCTTGATCACCCCTCTCTGCTTCGTCCCTTTGCTGCCGCTGACTCGTCCACCGCCGTCGACCTCGTCGTCAACGCCCCTTCATTTCGTACCGGTCGAGGAGATGCAGGATGGGAAGGGTGCTCCGTCCCCCACTGCGCCCGGATGCCGAACTCGGCGATCGTCAAGGGGATCGTCCCGTACTCGCCATCCGCGTGGCGTTTCCTCGCGTCAGCCAATCGTGCCTCCAAGGTGTCCGCTACGCCCGCTTCCATAACGGGGTCGACCATGGCAACTAATGCGGCTGCCGGCCTACGAACGACTTAGTAGGTGCAAAAGTCGGCTCCTATCTGAAGGTAATTTGCGGGGCCGTTCACGCTCACCGCACAATGCGGAGAGTCACTCTACAAGGTAGTGAGCTAGACTATGAGGGGGGGGGGGGGGTTGGCACGAAATACTAGGAATGATCGTAGCTTTGCTTAGTTCCTTAGCGCTTGCACATTCACGGGAGAAATCGGCAAGAGTTTCACTAGGCAAAGATTGCATTACAGAATGATTCAACAAGCAATGACAGGAATGACTTCATCAGGCACCTAGCAACTCTGCAGCTAGCCTGGTCGACCGCCAGCACTTCATGGTCGACCGCCTGCCAGCGTTGCGTAGAGGAGCCGCGCCAGCACTACAGAAAGGCGACCTGCCAACGCAGCAGGTCGAGGGCGTGCCAACGCTGCAGTAAAGCGGCTGTCCAGCGTTGCACCCGTAGAAGGCAGCAGTGCGTACGGAGGCAGGTGCGCGCAGATGGTTGGCCTGACTTGCATCGTTGTGCATCCGTCGGCTGTTGTCTGCGCCTGACGAGCCACATCGGCTCCGGGATACTAGCCCGAAGTCGCCTTCGTCACTGCGACCTCGACGACGTTCACGTACCTCCGCAGAACTCGCCGAGCAGGTTATCTGGTCGACCTGGTTGACCACCAAGTGGTCGACCATCAAGTGCCTCTGGTCGACCACCAGGTGCCTCTGGTCGACCAGTAAGTGCCTCTGGTCGACCACCAGGTGCCTCTGGTCGACCACCAAGTGCCTCTGGTCGACCACAGCTCCCGTCGAGCAACACCCTGGTCGACGGACCCCTCGGTCGACCAGCATTGTTAGCTGCTGTCGCCGAGCCCCGCTCGTCGACTGCAGCTCACATGTCAGGTCGACGGACTGCTCCATTGACCTCCCTGTCGAACTGCTCCTCCTGGTCGACGGCTCCAGCCCCGTGATAGGCCTGTGCAGGTCGACGACCGCTTCGTCGTCCTGCCCCGCAGAAGAAGGCCATCGATCTCCCTGGTCGTGATTCCCTGCAGCTCGACGAAGCCCGTCGAGCAGCTCCCTCACTGTGAATGATCGGCTGCTTCTCCCGTACATCCGACCAAGTCGTCGGCGTTGCCCAAGTGAGGGCAGGGCCAACATTCCATTCCCGTTAACACCCGCTCCCCTTCATCCTCATCGCATCTCGCCATCGTGCCTCCTCCTCCTCATCATCGTGCCTCCTCCTCCTCTCATGCATCCACTGCATCTGCCCCCGCTCCAGCTGCCGCCGCTGAGCAACTGTCGACGCCGTACTCGCCACCGCTGCACCTGCCACCGCTGAGGACCTGCCACCACTGCTTGCTGCAGTCGCCGCACCTTTGCCGCCGCACTTGCCGCCACCGCACCTGCCACTGCCTTCTAATGTGCATTTCTCTAATACTGCCTTCTCCTGCTATGGTTTCGCAATACGCGCCACATTGGTCCCGAAACTAAACACATTCTACGTCGTACGGGAGGAAACATTACTATGAACCATGTTATGTGATTGGCGAGTTTCCTGAACTGTTAGACCAGTCTGTTAAGCAGTATTTTTTTCCAAATTAATATTGACAAGCATCACACGTAAGATTCTCACGAATACTCCGAAAGCGGGTCTTGAAGTAGAGGGGTATAAGCCAGCATAAGTTAAAACTGAAATAGTATATTGGATATAACAGAGGTGTAAGGATTTACAAATCCTTACTTAGGCACTCGTTAGCGAGGCCATCCCGAGGGTCACGCGACGAACCTGTTTGCCCTAATTCGTCGCACCGAACCACCCCCGAGTCGGCCTCCGCTCCAATCGCAACCATCACCGAGCCATCTTCGCCCTACCCTTTCGCCTAGCTAGGACTTCCCCTATTTAGGTCTCGTCACTTTCATTGTATGGGGGGATTACTGAATCATTCTCGTTATTCGTTATTCTGCGCACTCTCTTTTACAACTCATAACACTTGGTATCAGAGCTACTTTCCTAGCTCACCCCGCTTTTTAGAGTGTAATACCCCTCGGGGGGGGGGGGGACGAGGAAGGATGCCTTGGGGTCCAGGAGTTGCGTGCAAGCCGGCCAGGAGAACTAGTTAGTTGCTCCTCGCGGCCATGTTTTTACGGGCACTCCTTCGGCACCGCCAGATCCTTGCCTCGAACGGTCGCGATCGACCGTGGCCTCCCTCCCCCCGGGCAACGGACAGTTGTAGCTGTCGCGACGTTAAAGTGAGTAATTTCCGCTGCAAATTTCCGACGATTTCGGAGCTTGATTCGTGTGGCAGCTGGCGTCAGCGGACCTGCATCGGCATCTGCATGAATAGCATCGACGTCGTCACTGTGTGTGGCTGTTGACGACGGTGGACCTGAGTCAACGGCTGCGCGACGATTTCGGGATTGTCCTTACGTGACAAATTGACGTCGGTGGCACACGTCAACATGTGCGCGAGATTTTCGGAGATCCTCGGCAGCTGGCGACAAAGGGCCTGCGTCAACATGGGCGACATTTTCGGAGAAACTGTGGAGAAAAAGTCGGCTGGGGAACTCGCCAGGCGCAAATGGAGTTTTGCGTCCGAAAATATCGGTGGCGAGGAGAGACGACACGAAGACTGCCTGATTTACGCGGGGTCAACTGCCGTCCCGCCCGACCTGAAGTGCAGCGGCTTTTACTGCATGGCGGGCGCGTCATCGAAGAATTCGGCAGAAGTGCTCGTGGACAGACGGGACTTCAGACTCGCCGACACTTATGGGCTGCAACGAAAAGCGGAGTGGCCTTATCGCACTTAGCAGAAGTGGGACGCAGGCGGCGAGGGAAATCAAGGCAAGTATCAAACTTATATATGCTATAGTGTGTTTAGGCTGTAGTGGGGTAGTTCTTAGAGGGTACAACACTTTTGGGTTTCCTACTTGTACCCACCTGCTTTCTAGTTCATTCATTCCGTTCTTGATTCTAACATGGTATTCTGAGCAGGTTCCCTAGTGGGAACATTTTTTTTTTAGGGCCCACCACGATATTTTCTCCTGCCCTGCCCGAAGCGCGCTTCGCGCCCTGCCTTAGACGCCCGTCGCTGGCCCGCCGCCACGCGTCACGGCCCCTTTGCCGCCCGTCGCTGGCCCCTTTGCCGCCCGTCACGGCCCCTTAGCCGCCCGTCGACCCCTTAGCCGCCCGTCACGGCCCCATTAGCAGCCCGTCGCCGGCCCCATTAGCCGCTCGTCGGCCCCATTAGCCGCCCGTCACGGCCCCTTAGCCGCCCGTCGGCCCGTTAGCCGCCCGTCACGGCCCCACTAGCCGCCCGTCGGCCGCCCGTCACGGCCCCTTAGCCGCCCGTCGGCCCGTTAGCCGCCCGTCACGGCCCCTTCGCCGCCCGTCGGACCCTTAGCCGCCCGTCGGCCCCTTAGCCGCCCGTCGGCCCCTTAGCCGCCAGTCACGGCCCCTTAGCCGCCCGTTGGCCCCTAAGCCGCCCGTCGGCCCCTTTGCCGCCCGTCCCGGCCCGTCGCCGGTCAGTCCCGGCCCCGGTGCTGCCCGTCGACCGCCAGTTCCGGCCCGCCCGTCACGGCACGGTCGCCACCTGCCGCGGCCCTGTCCTGCAGCCGCCCCCAGTCGCAGCCCTGCCCTACAGCCGCCCCCTGACACGGCACTGACCTAAAACCGCCAGCTGCGGCCCTGCCCTGCACCCTGACCTGGTAAGCACCTGCGCCGCCCCGCCACCTGCTGCCCTGCCGCGCCGCGCCGCCTGCTACCGCGCCGCACCGCCAGGAACCGAGCCGCGCCGCCCAGCCGAGCCGCGCCGCCCAGCCGAGCCGCGCCGCCTCACCGAGCCGCGCCGCCCAGCCGAACCGCGCCGCCGAACCGAACTGCGCTGCCCTTCTCCTTGCACTGCGCCTGCTGCCACTGCTGCTTCTGCTGCCTTTGCAGCTCCTGCTGCCACTGCTGCTACTGCTGCTACTGCTACTATGGCTAGCCCCACTGTACTCACCTTTGATGCTGAGGGGCGTGCAGTTGAGTTTGACGTGTGGGTTGACGACCTATAGCTGTTTCTTCAGTGTGACTCTAAGGATGGGGTATCCCTTTTCGATCACACGTCCGGTGTCTCCACTGCTCCTGCTGCCACTGCTGACAGTACTGTTCGCTCGCAGTGGACCACTCGTGACGCTGCTGCTTGCCTTGCTGTTCGTAGTCACGTGCCGCCTGCTGAGCGCGCGCATTTTGGCCAGTACAAGACTGCTAAGTCTTTGTACGACGCTGTAGTTGCGCGCTACTCCTCCCCTGCCACTGCTGCCCTCAGTCGACTCATGCTGCCGTACCTTTTCCCTGACCTTGCCGCCTTTGCCACAGTCGTTGATCTCATTACTCACCTCCGCACTAGTGACGCCCGCTATCGCGCTGCGCTTCCCACTGAGTTCCTTCCCACGAACCACCCCCCCATGTACATCACCCTTTACTACCTAGTCACCCGCCTCCCTGACTCGCTTGCGTCAGTCAGGGACCACTTTCTCACCCTCTGCCCCACCGAGCTCACTGTCGACCTGCTCGAGGAGCGCCTCACTGCAGCTCAGAAGAGGATCTTAGCTGTAGGTGCTTCTCGCGGCGACCGTCGCACCCCTTTCTTTGACGGGTGTTCCCCTGTCCCCCTTCTCCCCTCTGTTGCTTCTGCTGCTGCTGTTGACCTCGTTGGCACTGAGGAGGTCGGGGCTGCGTCTGCTCCTAGTGGGAGGCGCCGCAACAGCAAGGGCAAGGGGGGCAAGGGTGGTGGAGGGGATGGCGGGGGCGGCGGCGGAGGCGGTGGAGGAGGCGGAGGGGGTGGCGGTGGAGGTGGGGGTGGCACCGGGAGTGGGGGCGTCAGTGGCGGCGGAGGAGGTGGTGGAGGCAGCGGCGGAGGTGGTGGAGGCAGCGGCAGCAGTGGTGGAGGTGGCGGTGGCGGTGGTGCTGGTCGAGGTGCAGCTGCGCAGCGTGGAGGCTTTGGTGGTAGCCAGCGCCAGCAGCACCCGCGTTCCCGTGAGACCCCGTCGGTCTAGCAGCTTCGTGAGTGGTACGCTGGGCGTGGGAGGTCTGGGGGTGCTGGTCCTTGCACTTACGTTCTTCGCACCGGCAGCCGTCGTGGGGAGACGTGTGGTCTGCCACACACTATGCAGCGCTGCTTCGGTCGCCTGACTGACGCCTGGCGCGCCCAGTTTCCTGACGCTGTTGAGCTCCCTCGCTGGGGTGATCTGCTTAGGCAGAATGTGGCTATCTTTGACCTTGATTTCGATGCTATTCTTGCTGCCATGTATGCTTTGATTGATAGTGCTGAGGGTGACTGTTACCTGAGTGTCCCGCCCGACCCGGGCATTGAGGCTGCTGCTCTAGGTGCTAGTGCGTCTACTGCTCCAGGTGCTGGTGAGTCTGCTGCTCCAGGTGCTGGTGAGTCTGCTCTCTCTGGTACTGCACCTACTGAGGCTTTTCACACTTTCACACTTGACTCTGGTGCTTCGCGCTCTTTCTTTTGCGACAGCACCACGCTCACGCCGCTCAGTCGGCCTGTAGCAGTCTCCCTCACTGACCCCTCTGGGGGACCAGTCCTTGCACACTCGTCCACGGTTCTACCGTGTCCTGCGGCCCCGTCGGGCTTGCTGTCGGGACTCCACCTCCCCTCGTTCTCTACGAACCTGGTGAGTGGAGCTGACCTTCAGGACGCGTGGGTTGACCAGTTCGCTCCTGGAGGCCAGCGTGTGACCCACTGCACTTGCTCTCGGACGGGCCGCCACCTGGCCACGTTCACCCGTCGGCCAGGGTCGAGTCTGTACACACTGACTACTGAGTCTCCTCCGGTAGCTGCGTCTAGTCAGGTGTTTGCTGCCGCGTCCAGGTCTAGTCCTGCGTCTGCTCCCTGCTCGTGTCGTCCTCTGTCGCACGAGACTCTCCTTTGGCACCACCGCCTTGGTCACCCCTCCCTGCCTCGTCTTCGAGGTATGGCCTCCCGTACCCTTGTTTCGGGTCTCCCCCGGTCCCTCCCTCCCCTTCCTCCGGGGCCTGCCCCTACCTGTGTTCCCTGTGTCAAGGGCCGGCAGCGCGCCGCTCCTCACTCCTCCACGTTCCCTCCGACAGAGGCTCCCCTGCAGACTCTTCACATGGACGTGTGGGGCCCAGCCCGCGTCCGTGGACAGGGTCACGAGCGTTACTTCCTGCTGGTCGTTGACGACTAATCGCGTTACACCACAGTCTTCCCCTGCGCAGCAAGGGTGAGGTCACTGAGGTGTTGATCGACTGGATCCGCGGTGCTCGTCGTCAGCTCAGCGAGCGTTTCGGCTCGGACCTTCCTGTTCTGCGTCTGCACTCCGACAGAGGTGGTGAGTTTTCCTCCGACCTTCTGAGGGCCTTCTGTCGGGCGGAAGGCATCCGCCAGACGTTCACGCTTCCGGCCTCCCCACAGCAAAATGGGATTGCTGAGCGCCGCATTGGCATGGTCATGGACGTCGCTCGTACGTCCATGATCCATGCGGCTGCTCCCCATTTTCTGTGGCCGTTCGCGGTTCAGTACGCTGCGCATCAGATCAACCTTCAGCCTCGTGTCTCCTTGCCGAAGACCACACCTACTCTGCAGTGGACGGGGAAGGTTGGCGATGCGTCCGCGTTCCGTGTCTGGGGATCTCGAGCTTTTGTCCGCGATACTACAGCAGACAAGCTGTCCTCCCATGCCGTTCCCTGCGTCTTCCTTGGCTTCCCCCCTGACGCACTCGGGTGGTAGTTCTACCACCCCACCTCGCGTCGTGTTCTGTCCTCTCAGGACGTCACGTTTGACGAGTCGGTGTCTTACTACCGTCTCTTTCCCTACCGCACTGCCTCTCTCCCCCTCCCGCCGCTCTTCCTAGCGCCCGGTCCTCCTCCGGTAGACCCCCTCCCCGCTCAGGGTCCTGCCCCCTCAGGTGTGTCTCAGGTAGACCCTGCTGAGCCGGTTGAGGTAGCTGTCGACTCAGGTGCTGCTAGGGGTGCTGAGCCTGTGGGTGTGGGGACTAGGGGTGCGGAGACTGGGGGTGCTGAGCCTGAGCGTGTGGAGCCTGGGTGTGCTGAGCCTGAGCGTGTGAAGCCTGGGGGTGCTGAGCCTGCGTGTGCTGAGTCTGGAGGTTCTCCAGGTGTTCCGTTGCGACGGGAGCCCCTCTCTCCGCAGCGACTTCGTGAGTGGTACGCTCGACGCTGTAGCCGTACTGCTGGTGCTGGAGGTGCTGCTGGTGCTGGAGCTGCTGGAGGTGCTGCTGGAGGTGCTACTGGTGCTGGAGGTGCTACTGGTGCTGGAGCTAATGGAGGTGCTGCTGGTGTTGGAGCTGCTGGAGGTGCTGCTGGTGCTGGAGCTGCTGGAGGTGCTGCTGGTGCTGGAGTTGCTAGAGCTGCTGGTCCTGGAGGTGCTAGTACTGGAGGTACTGGAGCTGCTGGGGCTGGTGGTGCTGCAGGCGTTGGAGCTACAGGTACTGGGGCTGGTGGTGCTGCGGGAGTTGTTACTAGAGACCCTGGAGCTGAGGGTACTGGTGCTGTCTCTGCTGTTTCTGGAGACGTTGCGCGGCCGCGGCCGTACTACGTTCCGCTCCTTCAGCAGGTTCTTGGTCTACCGCCTTCTCCTGGTCCACCGCCTGTCCAGTCACAGTCGCAGTTACAGCCGTCCTCTCCACTGCCTGGTCCTTCTCCTTACTCTAGACTGACTAGAGGTCTTGCGGAGCGTCGTGAGCCTGAGCCGCGTCCTGTGTCGCCTGTGTCTCGTGCTGCGTCGCCTGTCCGCCCTGCTCGTGCTGGTCGTGTTTTGCGTCCGCGTCCTCCTCCTGTCCCTGGCACTCACTCTATGACACTGCGTCCTTCGAATGCTCCACAGCGTGTCCCTCTGCCCTCTCCTCCTGCGTCCTCCCTTCTTGATGGTCCGGACCCGGAGTCTGACTCCCTTCGTGCGGATAGTCCTACTGTCACGCGCTCTCTGGCCACTGCTGTCACTGACCCTCTGTTTGAGTCCTCTACTGCGTCTGCTCTAGTTGCTGAGCTTGTTGACTTTGCTGCAGCTTGTCGCCTAGACTACGCCACTAGTCTTGTTGCTGAGTCGGCGTCTGCGTCTGTCCGTCCTCCGTCCGTCGGGGGTGAGTGTGCTCTTGGCACGGACGTTCTTGAGGACAGACAGGAGAAGTTTGAGTGCTTTGCCGCTGCTGTACCTCATCTCGTGTCCATGCTGCTTGCCCTTGAGGGAGACCCGGATGCACCAGACATCCCGACCCCGTGCTCTTACGCAGAGGCGATAGAGGGTCCCTACTCCTCTCAGTGGCAGGCAGCCATGGACGCCGAGATGGCTTCCTGGAAGTCCACAGGCACCTACGTCGACGAGGTTCCCCCACCTGGGGCGAACATCGTCAGTGGCTTGTGGATCTTCAGGGTGAAGCGGTCGCCGGGTTCTCCGCCTATCTTCAAGGCACGTTACGTTGCACGTGGCTTCAGTCAGCGACAGGGAGTTGACTTCTTCCAGACCTTCTCCCCTACCCCGAAGATGACCACTCTTTGGGTACTGCTGCACGTAGCTGCTCAGCGTGACTACGAGCTCCACTCGCTTGACTTCAGCACAGCCTTCTTACAGGGCAGCCTGCACGAGGAGATCTGGCTGCGCCGCCCACCTGGCTTCACTGGGTTGTTTCCTGCTGGTACCCAGTGGAGCCTCCGGCGGCCAGTCTACGGTCTCCGCCAGGCACCCCGTGAGTGGCACGACACACTGAGGACCACTCTTGCTACTCTTGGTTTTGCTCCTTCCACTGCTGACCCTTCACTGTTTCTACGCACTGACACTACGCTGCCGCCGTTCTACGTTCTCGTGTACGTAGATGACCTTGTCTTTGCTACTGCTGACACTGAGGCACTCGCCCACGTGAAGTCCGAGCTGCAGAAGAGACACACGTGCACAGACCTGGGTGAGCTGACAAGCTATCTTGGCTTGCGGATCACCCGGGACAGAGCACAGCGCACCATTACCTTGACTCAGTCACACATGGTGCAGCAGGTCCTTCAGCGCTTCGGCTTCACGTACTCCTCGCCACAGTCCACTCCTTTGCCTACCGGTCACTCGCTCTCAGCTCCACCTTCGGACGAGTCCGTAGAGCCGAGTGGCCCGTATCCAGAGCTTGTGGGCTGCCTCATGTACCTGATGACTTGCACACGACCTGACCTCGCATACCCTCTCAGCCTTCTGGCTCGCTACGTGGCTCCCGGCAGGCACCGAAAGGTACACTGGGATGCTGCAAAGAGGGTGTTGCGCTACTTGTGCAGTACATCAGGCATGGGGCTCGTGCTTGGAGGACGGGCTCGAGTTGTCCTCACTGGTCACGCAGACGCCTCCTGGGTTGACGACTTGGCTACGCAGCGGTCGTCACAGGGTTACACCTTCAGTCTTGGCTCCGGTTCTGTCTCTTCGCGGTCTACCCGCTCTTCTTCTGTTCTCAGCTCCAGTTGTGAGGCTGAGATCTACGCTGGAGCTATGGCTGCACAGGAGTTACGCTGGCTCACCTACCTGCTGACCGACTTGGGAGAGGCACCTCGTTCTCCTCCAGTTCTGTACGTCGACAACAAGGCCATGTTGGCCTTGTGTCTGGAGCACAGACTGGAGCACAGAACGAAGCACATTGCTCCGCGCTACTTCCTTGCTCGAGAGTTGCAGCAGCGTGGCCAGCTTCGTCTTGCTTACGTGGCCTCACAGGCCAACACTGCTGATGTTTTCACCAAGGCACTTCAGCCTTGTGATCATCAGCGTTTCTGTACTATTTTAGGCCTTGTACCTACTGTGCCTCACTTGCTTACCTCTTGACTCTGCTTGTACTGTACTCTATATACATATACCTGCCTGCTTACACTTGCTAGGTTGTGTTCACTGTATTGTTTGTTCTCATTTATAAATCTCTGCATGTGAACTGGCCTTGTGGCCATTTGCTTGTGCTCAGACTGCGTGGTGACTTTGTGATCCACCCTGAGCTTGCTCTGCCTTTTCTTGACTGGTCTTGTGACCTCTTGTTCTCCCCCACTTTGCCTATGGGGGTGTGTCAAACTTATATATGCTATAGTCTGTTTAGGCTGTAGTGGGGTAGTTCTTAGAGGGTACAACACTTTTGGGTTTCCTACTTGTACCCACCTGCTTTCTAGTTCATTCATTCCGTTCTTGATTCTAACAGCAAGTACACCTCGAAAACAACTCGTACGACACTGCGTGCCTGGTGTTGTTGCAAGCTGGCCGGGAGTATCGAGAGCGGTTTCTCCTGACCAGGGAATTCGTTTTCGAGGACAGCTGCTGACAACCCACGATTAAACGGCGTCCAAGGTACCGCCCGACAATTTCGGAGGGGTAGGTACAGGCTGCCGGGACACACGGGAAGAAACTGCCCAACGGCTAAGCGAGGGTTGAAGAACGTTGTGGGAGCAGATTAAAAACCCGGTGGAATCGATCTGCGGCCCTACTTCGCCTGAACCTCACCATCCCCACCAAGTCTTAGTTCTGACTCATGCAGTCAACTTACTTGGCCGAATAACGGGGGTGAACACGCACCTACCCTGTGCTGGTTAAAGACTCATGGATTGGTGTCTGTTCGACAGCTGTACAGAAAAGACAAAAAAAAAGTGGAGCTCGCGGCACTGTTTTACTCCGACAAAAGCGGGCTGGGTGAACGGCACGCAAAAAAATCGGGGCGCCGCAAGGACAACATTGGTGCAGTTTACGGATTTCTCCTGACCCGGGCGTCTACACGATTTGACGGCGCAGCGGCGAAGCTAAGACCGGGAAGCTGTGGAATTTTAGAGGCATGATAGGCACGGCGGGCTGCAAAACGGTTGGGCGATAGTTCCTTTTAACTAAGGCTACTCCGACTCCGATAGTTTTTGCCCTTCCACCGTGGCCGGGTTCACGCGGGCAACACCGACGATACCCCATCCGACAAAAGCGGACGCTGGGTGAACGGCGAAGGCGAAATTGTCGGGGGGTGAATACGAAAAAAATATGAATACGGAGGGAAAGTTGTGGGTGATCCAGCAGATCACTTGAGTGAGAGGTTGAGCCCGTGCACCACTCCATCGCGAATTTCGGAGTCTATTCGGTAGACACCCGAAAGGGTTTGATATTTTTACTTGGAGGCGCGGCGAGGGGTGCATTGCCAAGGATACCTGGGATTCGCTAAGTAGTTTCGACGGGTATGAAGATGGGTGAACATCGGAGTACCAGGGTTAACGGCGGAAACGTCGGGGCTACACGGCGGAGAATAACTTCGGGACTGCTGCCTCAACCATGATTTTCGGGTGACCTTTCTACGAAAAAAAACAAGAAAGAGTTGAAGCTGAGGGTGTTTCTTCGCTTCTTGGAGTGCGGTTGAGCCGTTGAGGGACTTCGCCTGAAGGGTCACTTTTTAAAGTCGCCTGGCAAGAAACACAGCGGCGGGGATACATAGAACCCACGGGTGTTTAAATGTACACCGCGGGAAATTCTTCAGTAAAAGAGAGCGTGGGAGCAGCCGAAGTTTCGGGATTTACCTGCCGACGACGAGCGATCGGTGAGACATCTGCAAAGCGCCAGTGGGAGTTTGCGTATTATTTTGTTGAAACATCATCGGCGGGAGCAGATTCGACGACGGGGTCAACGGCGTTGATGCCTCTAGGGTCCGTAAAATTCGGTCTCGAAATACCCAGGTCTAGTCCCCGGTTCGAGATTATGCCCCCAGATGGGTTCTGGTGAACTGACGGAAACAGCTGGTGACCGAGTGGGCGGCTATAGTACGACCGACGATTTCGGAGGAGAACTGCACCTGCAACTGCGGATTTTACGGGGTTGTTTTCGAGCGACATTTTCGGAATTTGACGAAAGACTTACCAGTTTTCCGGCGAGGAGCGGCGACATTTTCGTGACAGTACTTCGACATTTGGTTAAACGCATGCGACAACAACGTTTGGGCGACATCGCAGGACTACACGGAGTTTCAAGGGGTACGAACGACTTACGACGAACTGAAAAAGGCGGCAGCAACAGTGAAAAAGGCGGATTTACAAATCCTTACTGAGGCACTATTTAGCGAGGCCATCCCGAGGTTCACGCGACGAACCTGTTCGCCCTAATTCGTCGCACCGAACCACCCCCGAGTCGGCCTCCGCTCCAATCGCAACCATCACCGAGCCATCTTCGCCCTACCCCTTTCGCCTAGCTAGGACTTCCCCTATTTAGGTCTCGTCACTTTCATTGTATGGGGGGATTACTGAATCATTCTCGTTATTCGTTATTCTGCGCACTCTCTTTTACAACTCGTAACAAGAGGGGTATCTGATAAGGGAACGTTTGTGTTTTGTTGAGTTCGACTTCAATTCACTGTGCTGCCACAGAACTGCCCACAGTTCATCACTTTGGTGGACGGGTGGAACACGTGTGAAATGCGACATGGCGTGCGTGAGATGGGATTGACAGCAAGCAAGGGCGATACGCTTGACAGTGGAATGGAATGGATGGGTGGGAGGTGTCTGTTACTGTACTGAGGCACAGTGCACGATGCTGAGATGTCATGCGAGTGGCATATATTTCTGGTTTGGATCTGGTCAGCCACAGAGGACTTCGATGTAGGGATTCTAAAAAAAAAAAAAAAAAAACAGAGTTCGCATGACGGGTATTTGTCATAATCGCCCGATTAAAAATGTCAACATCCATCAGTAGGCGTCATCCATAGCCCCTTTTTCTAGGTGTCTAACTGAAATGGCTGAAAACAGGGCAGGGTAACTATGAAAAGCGAGAACAGTGCGCTGTGCAAGCGTGAAAATAGCGGTGGTCAGGTGTGCACCCCCCTTTCCCAAACTGTAGTAAAATTTATTCTTTCTGTGCAAAGTCCTGCAAACAGCAAGAATTCACCTCCTTGAAACAGAGAGAAGCAACAAAAAGAAATCACAGCTGGGCAGGACACATCGTTTCAGACCTGTTCCACTCCACACCTTGACAAAGTTCGCGCGAATGCCGAAGATGGTCGTCCATTGTGTCGGCTCACGCGTGCACCGCGGAAGTTTCTTAGCACAGAGGCTTGCTTTCCTCGTGTGGCGGAGATCATGGCTCGGCCTATGAAATTTCTCGTGGACGAACATCTCGTTTTTAGGGGAGTGAAGTCTAGGGTGCTGTTCGGGAGGAGGTGAGTTGAGTGGGAAACCATCACTCAATAAGGTAGAAAGTAGGTTCGGAAGCCTAGAAATCGCGTGCGACCACCATGCGACCACCGTGCTGTTCTTGCTTTCCTTGCTGCTGGAGTCACCGTCTTTATTATTTTGTCCTATGTTGCTTTGGAAGTTGTGGCAGCAGTGTATTCGGAGCCATCACCTAGCAAAAGCCGAGAGGTTTTACATCAACCCTGGCAATCCAGAATGCCGAGGGGTTTTACATTACGAGTCCACATTAAAGCCCGAGTCTAGAATGGTAAGGCTTCAAGAATATTGAACTTGAAAGGTGTTGGGAAAGCGACGGAATGAGCAAGCGATGGTCATGTGAAGGCCAGCGACATGATGGGAGAGCATGGGAGACACTAAGAGTAAGCGTGGGCGACGGACGCGGGAAAGGAGAGCCACCTAAAAGGCAACGGGAGGGGAGGCGAATTCAAGTTCAAGAATCTTGAACTTGAAAAGTTGCCATTCTAGACTCGGGCTTTAAACTGTAAAACCATACTGCGGTTCTCCAGTGGTGGCATTTTCGGCAAATATTGGGAAACTGTACTGACAAGTTGGCCCGATTAACATTCCCAGTGTGGATGTCAACAAATTTCAAGGCAGAAAGTTTACATTTTGAATATACAGTGGCTTGGGGGCTGGGTCTGGGTGCTTGCTTGCCGTGTACACCCTCTTTCTCGCCATACTGACGTCCGCTATACTGACTTCCAGAGTGAAAAAGCTCGGTTGAGGCTGGTTGATTGAGGTTTCGGTATGGTTTATTTGGGCAAATCGAATAGGACAAGGCCAGCCTGCCAGTTACGCGCGGGTCAGTGTATCGAGAAACAGGGTGTAATGTTCCGTCGCCAGTGGGCAACGGGAAAGTTTGCAGCTGTGCAGCCATGCTGCCGAGTACCAACCAGCTCGGATCGGATGTGCTCCCCAGGTGTGATTTCGCAGATTCGCAAGCTGTGAGGATCTGATTCTCAAATTTGAGCGAGGCGGTGTTTGGATCGGGATCATTTTGTTCCACGTGGTACAGCATAAATCCAACAAAGGAAAGTCAAGAGTCTAGCCTTCACATCTCTGGACCAAGCCAGACGTGACCAGAAAAAAGTCCATTGTGCAGACGGAACACATATAGTCGCATTTAGTGCAGGGGTTGTTATGTATATTTGTGCTTTGTAAATCCCTCATTTGCACGGTGAGGCTGCGGTGATAAAGTGGCAGACATGTGTAACGCACCGCACAAGAGTTTGGATGACCATCATCGTTGAGTTACCTTGTTGAAATTCCGGTGTGTTGACCACAGTTACCTTCTTGTACAGTCGTACAGTCCACAGTACACTGTACCCAGCATTCGAACTTTTCCGCGGCGCCTCTCCTCCTATTCGTCCGCTTGAGAATGCTTTCACACCAATTGATGGCGGTGAAGGAAACTCTCCACTTCATCGACTAGTCATCTCCTTCACGGGCAACCATCTATGGCGATGTGGGGGGGAAATGAACCAATCTGCCAGCGATGGCAGCGAAGTGGCCAACAGTCAAGTGCGTGTTACAGCAGTACACATACCCTCATGTGCTTTCGCCAGTAAAACACAGTGCGCAAGGATGGTCCATGCACGGACCTCGTCAAGGAGTTTTCGCAACAGAAAAACTTCGCAAGACCTCGGGGTCGGGGGGAATCATTATTCACAAAAATCCCCCATTTTGCGGCCAACCATTGTTCCTTCCCACCTAGCCGCAATCTGCCAGCTACTGCAAATCCTTCCTCAACTTTTTGCACCTTTTCACCAGCATATCACATTGGCTACTTTCCATCTCAACAGCCTCACCACATCACGTTTTTGAGACAGGCTGAACACGTTGTCTGGCCCTACTCTTGCAATGGACCTTTTATCAGCTCACTTGCTCAACAACGAGCGCTCGTTCCAAGGCACATGCTCTGCTCCCCTTCAGGACGACATCGCACTCACAGCTTCCCTTGACGCCGAAATGGCGGATCCTGCGGCAATGTGGCCATCGCTGTCACCATTCGCGGGAGAAACCCGTCAAAATTGCCAAAAGTACGTTCCTGGTGGTCCCGCGATTCCATCGCCCATAGAGGCGCTACCCGAAGCGCCGTCAACCCATGTGGAGTCTTTTTTCGACCTGCCCACGCTCGTCGCTGGCGAGTTCGTCGCGAGCGCCAGTGCTGCTGCGGCATGCGTGCCGAACATCGCGGAAATTCTTTCAACCGGCGACCATATTAGCGAACGCCCCCCTGATCCGCGCCCTTCCGCGGTGGCTTTCGCGGGAGAAACGATGCTGCCGATCAGCGCCGGCGCGTACGCCCCTGCAGTGGCGCGCAATCAGCCCGAGAAAATTCCCCCCCGCATTGCTACGGTGGCGCAACAGCCAAGCTCTCCGCTCCGCACGGCAGTTTCTTCGCCCCGCCAGCCTCACACTCCGCCTCAACAAGCCAGAAATTCTCAGAAGGACGCGGCGACACCCCCGCCAGCCGTGTGTCGCAACACGTACGACGTCGCCGCTGCGGTCGCCGTGTCGCATCGGTCGTCGTGGCGTCGCAGCGAAAACGACGCGACGCTTCTTCGCGAGATTCTTCTGAAATGTCGGCACGCCACCTCCGGAAAACCATCCGCGGCGGCCTCCGCCGAAGCTCCGGCTCCGACCGAACCGCAGCCCAGCGGGTCGACGAGTTCCAGCCTCGGAGGAAGTGATGACGAACTTACTTTCAAGCCATCGGAATTGGCCGCATTGAGCAAGACTCCTACGCCGAAGCGGCTTCGAGGCCCTGATCACGCGGTTCCCGACATTCCTCAAGGCGCTTCATTCTCGCCCGAACGAATCGTTCCCGACTCGAGCGCCGCCACGATACCGCCGCGGCGGCCCATGGCGCAGCTGCTAATGGCGCGGCGCTCCGTCGCTCGAACTTCGTCCATCTCTCGATCTAGTAATGCCGCGGCGGCCGCGGCGAGGCCTTATATTGGTCGATCGAACACTTCTCCTTGCGAGCGCCGACACGCGCAGAACGCCGGCTCGGGGTCTTCGAGTTTGTCGCCGGGAGCGCAAGCGACGACCGTTCACGGCGGCTTGTCTTGGGGTGACGAATCGGCAGCCACTATTCGCAGTTCCAGCAGCTGTCCGGATCTCAGCGTGCATTGGGGCGCACCGGCGGAAGGCGACGCGTCACACCGTGGCACAACGTACAGCGGCGTTCAAATCTCGGCGGAGGAAATTAATGCGACTTTTTCGGTAGGTGCAAGCTCGAAGAGGAAGAGCGCTCGCGGCGTATCGAAGCTGAACGGAGGAGGTTCTTTCGGCGCGACGGCTGGAGCTGCCGAGCTGTCGTATTTCGAGACTCCTCACTCCACTTTCCCTACGTCTAATTCTTCTCAGCCGCCGGATATTACGGCGCCGCCGCAGCAGCAAAGCCTGCTGGATATGATATCGGCAATGGAAACAGAATCTTCGGATAAATCGGAACTGTTTGGGTTACCGTCTAATGCAGGAGCTGCTGCTGCAAATCCGAACTCCATCCTCGATCTGGATTTGGTTGAGCTGGCGCTGAAAAGCCATCCACAATCTGGCGCACCCAATCAGGGCTCTGCCGTGTCAGCACCTGCGCAGGCAGGGAAAGTTAAGTTGGAAGGCGGCGACGCGGCGGTTGGATTCGATACAAGCAATCTCGCTTTCGAGGTGCTTCAGTCACATCAAAAGCAGAAGCTGCTGCAGAAAGAGCAGGAAATGGATCAACTTCGACAGTGGCAGCAGCAGCAGCAACACCAGCGGCAACGACAACAGCAGCAAAAGCAGACAACCAATCGGCAGATCACACCAAAGAGCATGAAGGAGAAACAACGGAGAGAGAAAATCAGGTCAGTCCTCTCCTCAAACTCGTACTAGTGTCACCGTTTCTCCCTGTACTTGGTGGCATGTTCCTGGTAATCCAAACCTTGTTCATATAGCACTATCCCAGTCTCCTTTCCTGACCTCCACTCCACTACATCCCCCTCCCCAATTTCTTTCTTGCAGTGAAGCTATGAACCGGCTCAGATTTGTAGCAGGTGGACGCGGGGACGTCACATCCATGCTCAACCATGCAGCTGATTTCATCATGGATCTGCAAGAAACCAACAAAAGACTCAAGCTGGAAGTTCTTCAGCAAAGGGTCATTTGTCGGTGTGGCAGACAGGAGGGGAGCGCATTTGCATGCATCTAGAGCTCAGATACACAGCCAAGTGCATATGTTTTGTATCCAGGGCCTCAGAAGTCAGCGAAAAAAGGTTGATTAGGGTTAAAAAGGCTGTGTTTTCAGTGCTGGGGAGATAGTGGGGCTGATTTGTCAGCTTTTTTTTTTAGTGTGTGGGCTGAATTTTCAGTTTCTTTTTCTGTGTAAGGGCTGATATTTCAGCTTTTTTTCTGTAGTGTACACTGTCTGACCAGCGTCTAAACGGGGGGGTTGGCTGAAATCTCAGTAATGGAGATTCGCATAGGTGCGCTGAATTTCGGATATATTTATGGTACTGTACACCATTTCGACAGTCCCAGTCAATCTCGCCGAATTTGCGGGTGTCCCCGGATATATTATACCAGGCATTGATCCTCCTCTCACTGTCAAAATGTTATAATGCTTACATTGTGTAGGCTGTAGTGGGGTAGCCCATAAGGGTGTCAAATGTTGTAGCCTGTAGTGAGGTTTGTCTTAGGGGGTACAGATGTTAGGGTTTGTTATATGTACCCCAACCTACATCAATGAACCAACACTTTCGTTCTTAACATGGTATCACCTAGGTTAGGATCCTGTGGGATCCCGCACCTCTCGTCCTCGTTCGTTCCGCCCGAGCCTGTCTCGCTCTCTCGTACTAGTCGTACCCGTCTTGCCCGAGCCTAGTGCCGGCCCGATCCTGTCTCGCTCGTTCGTTAGCGCCGGCCCGATCCAGTCTCGCTCGTTTGTTAGCGCTCGCTCCGCCGACCCGCTTTCCGCGTAGCGTAGCGCCTTCTCCCCTCCTGCCCATTGCGTCGTGCTCTCCCCGGCTTCTCGTCCCGTCACGCCCTCCCCCGCTCGCGTTGCGTCCTCCCCCCGCTGCCCTAAACGCCCGCGTTTCGTCGCCGCGGCGCCCGCGTTTCGTCGCCGCGGCGCCCCCCGTTTCGTCACCGCGGCGCCCGCATTTCGTCGCCGCGGGGCCCCGCGTTTCGTCGCCGCGGCGCCCCGC
Source organism: Closterium sp. Naga37s-1 (assembly GCA_947471745.1). Taxonomy (NCBI): domain Eukaryota; kingdom Viridiplantae; phylum Streptophyta; class Zygnematophyceae; order Desmidiales; family Closteriaceae; genus Closterium; species Closterium sp. Naga37s-1. The sequence continues at coordinate 919,433 of CANJKZ010000431.1, forward strand.
GTTTCGTCGCTGCGGCGCCCCGTTTTTCGTCGTCGCGGCGCCCTAGTTTCGTCGCCGCGCCTGCCCGTACCGCCCGTCGCCGCGCCTACTAGTTAGGCCCGCCGCGGGCCCTCCCTTACAGCAGCCGTGGGCCCTCCCTTACAGCCGCCGCGCCTACTAGTTAGGCCCGCCGCGGGCCCTCCCTTTCAGCCGCCGCGAGCCCTCCCTTTCAGCCGCCGCGGGCCCTCCCTTACAGCCGCCGCGCCTACTGTTAAGGCCCGCCACGGGCCCTCCCTTACAGCCGCCGTAGGCCCTCCCTTACAGCCGCCGCGCCTGCCCGTTCAGCCAGCCGCCGCGCTTCCTCGTTAGGTCCGCTACGGGCCAGCTCGTTAGGCCCTTCCTTCGCACCGCTGCGCCTACACGTTCAGTCTGCCGCGGGACCGCCCCTAGCCCCGTTGCGCCCGCGTTTTGCTCCCATCACGGACTTGCCCTAGCCGCCTACCGTCCCTACCGGTGCCACCCACCGCTCGACTTGTCGCCTCTACTTACAGTATGGCGACTCCTAGGGTTCTTCGTTTCGACGCTGACGGTAGACCGCTCGAGTTCCCGGTCTGGCTCCTACGCGCACGTCGCCTCTTAGAGAGTCAGGTTCAGGCGGGCGAGTCCCTTTGGACGCACGCTACTGGTGACCTTCCGGCGCCCGAAGACCCTACGCCTTTAGGCACTGCCCCTGACGATGCAGCCAGGGACCGCTTCACCCGCCAGCGTGCTGACCTGACGGCGTGGAAGTCGCGTGACGCTGCGGCCTGCATCGTTCTTAGCAGCCTCCTCCCTGAGTCTGAGGAGGCCCACTTCACTCAGGTTCGCACTGCTAGTGAGTTCCTGACTGCGATTCAGGCCCGTTACGCTACTCCCACCACTGTCTCTCTTGGCCGACACTTCCTACCGTTCCTGTTCCCTGACCTCGCCTCGTTTGAGCGCTCTGCTGACTTGATTGCTCACCTCCGCTCGCTTGATTCTAGCTACCGCGCTGCTTGCACTGAGACACAGCTTGCACTGCTCCCTCCCCCCATGGCGATTACTATCTACTTCATCGCCACTAGCCTCCCTGACCGCCTTGCCTCAGTCCGTGACACGCTTCTTCTGAAGCACCCTAGTGAGCTCACTATCGAGGTCCTTGAGTCTGCGCTCAAGGACGTCGAGAGCAACCTCCGCTCCGTAGCCTCCGCCTCTGGTGCTGTCCCCCCTCCACTGTTCCACGGGTGCACTGTCCCTCAGCTGCCCACCTTTACAGCCTCTCTCGCCACTATTGCTACTGACGTGACCGCAGCTGCTGTTACGACTTCTTCGCGGTCTCGAGGTAGAGGTGGCAAGAGGGGCGGTCAGGGTACAGGTGGCGACGGCGGTGGAGGCGTTGGCGGCGGAGGTGGTGGGGGTGGCGTGCCGACTGGTGGCGGCGGGAGTGCAGGACCACGAGGGGCGTCGCGTGCAGCGGCCGGTGACTCCGCTACTGCAGCCGGTGGAGGCGACACCCGGGCTCGTCAGCCACCTTCTGGTCTGCCGACCGCGGCGGGTGGGGCAGCGGCGTGGTACCTGGCCCAGCGGCAGCAGCAGCAGCAGCAGCCTCTCCCCTTGCAGCAGCCCCAGCAGCAGCAGCGGCAGCAGCAGGTTTCGGGGCCAGGACATCGTCAGCCTCAGCGAGGTGTTGTTCACCCTTCGTGCACCTATCAGGTTCTGACAGGTGCTCGCCAAGGCCAGCCTTGTGGCCGCACCCACCCTCCTAGTCAGTGCTTTGCTCAGCTCACTGACACGGTTCGCTTGGCCTTCGGCGTTGGCGGCCCTGCTCCTGACTGGTTACCTCTTGTTCAGACGTACGGCTCCGCTCTTTGGGGCATGTCTGCTTCTCAGTTGCTTGATCTCTTAGGAACTCCTCATGCTATGTATGCTGTTGTTGACTCTAGTGCTTCTGACTCTGTTTACTCGGGTGTTGTTAGCTTAGGTGCTAGCCTTGCTGAGTTGCCTGTTGCTAGTGTCGGCACTTGTGTAGACACTAGTCCAGGCGCTACTTCGGAGGACGCTTCGCTGTCTTTCACTCTGGACTCTGGGGCTTCGCACTGCTTCTTCCGCGACCACACGACACTTACTCCACTTCCTGCGCCAGTCTCTGTGGCCCTGGCTGATCCCACCTCGGGACCAGTCACTGCTCGCTACACTACTACTCTTCCTTGCCCTGCTGTTCCCTCTGGGTCTCTGACTGGCTTCCACGTCCCCTCGTTCTCGAGGAACTTGGTGGGCGTGAGGCCTCTTGTGAGTCAGCACGTGGGTGTGTGGATTGAGCCCTCTGGTGAGACGGCGGTTTGTGTTGACGGTGACACTTACTCGCCTCTTGCCACCTTTACTGCCGAGCCGGGCTCTGGTCTCTACACACTTCACACTGGCTCTGGTGGGCAGCAGCAGCAGCGGCAGCAGCGACTCCTGCCCCCGGCCCCGGTTACTTCCCCCAGTCTGGTCCCTGCGTCTCACCAGGTTGCTGCGTCCTCCCAGGTAGCTGTGTGTGGTCAGGTTCCCGTGTCTGGTCCAGTTGCTGCGTCGTGCTCCTGCCGGTCGCTTGCACACCCCACCGTTCTGTGGCACCACCGGACGGGGCACCCGTCCCTCCCTCGTCTGCGCACTATGTCTCGTCAGTGTCTTGTCTTAGGCCTCCCGCGTGTCTTGCCGTCGCTGCCCCCTTCGCTTGCACCGCCGTGCGGTCCCTGCGTCGAGGGTCGGCTGCGCGCCACCCCTCACTCCTCCTCCCTTCGTCCGGCCACCGAGCCTTTTGAGACGCTCCACTTGGACGTCTGGGGCCCCGCCCCTCGCCTTGGCCCTGAGCGCGAGCGTTTCTTTTTGGTGGTCGTTGACGACTACTCCCGCTACACCACAGTGTTCCCCCTGGCGAAGAAGTCTGAGGTGACTTCTACGCTGATCAGGTGGTTGCTTACCACTAAGGGCACTCGTGGTCGTCGTGTCAGCTGTCTTCACTCTGACCGTGGGGGTGAGTTTTCCTCCGGCATTCTCGCTGGATTCTGTCGCGAGCAGGGCATTAGTCAGTCCTGGACGCTTCCAGAGTCCCCACAGCAGAATGGGGTTGCTGAGCGCCGCATAGGCTTGATCATGGAGATCGCCCGCACCTCCTTGACTCACGCCCATGCCCCCCATTTTCTGTGGCCCTACGCGGTTAGGTACGCCGCCCACCAGTTGAACCTCTGGCCACGCGTCTCTCGGCCAGAGGCTTCACCGACCAGTCTTTGGACCGGGTCCCCTGGTGTTGCGTCGAGGTTTCGTGTCTGGGGTTGCTTGGCTCTTGTCCGCGACACTTCCGTGGACAAGCTCTCGCCTCGCGCCGTTCCCTGTGTCTTCCTTGGTTTCCCTGAGGACTCCTCTGACTTCACCTTTTACCACCCTCCCTCTCACCGGTTCTTTGACTCCCGTGACGTCCGTTTCGAGGAGTCCACCCCCTACTACGTCAGGTACCCCAGTCGGGGTCTCCCGGTTCCTCCTCCCCCTCTCTTACTGACTTCCGCCCCCCCTCCTGCTCCTCCGGTGCAGCCTCCCCCCCCTGGTCCCGCCCCGTCAGGTGTGTCTCAGGCTACCCCTCCCCCCTCGGTAGCCCCTCAGGTGCAGCCTCCTTCCCCGCAGTCCTCCTTGCAGCCCGCGGCAGTCCCTGCGGGAGCCGGTGCTCGTGGAGAGGGCCCTATAGGTGCTAGCTCTGGGGGTGCTGGAGTTGGAGCTGGGCCCGTGGTTGCAGGAGACTCTTGTCTTCCGGGAGCTGGTGTTGGTCTTGCTGACTTTGGGGGTGCTACGTCTTGGGGTGCGGGTGCACCCTCTTCGGGTCCTGGTGAGCCTGGTCGTGTTGCTGTTGGTAGTGCTACATCTGGGGGTGGTGCGCCAGGTGCTTTGGAGGGCGGTCCCGGGGCTGCCGCAGCCCCCGACACTACTCCTCCCCCCCACCCCTACCCGACCCGGCACCAGGCTCGTGTTCGCCGTGCCCGTGAGGAGCAGCTGGAGTTGGAGAGAGAGGAGAGGGAGTTGCAGCGGCTTGAGGAGCAGCAGCAGCAGCAGCAGCAGCAGGAGCACCTGCAGCAGCCGCAGCTGGAGCCGCTGCAGCAGCAGGAGGCGCAGCCGCTGGAGCCGCTGCAGCAGCAGGAGGAGCAGCACCCGCCGCAGCAGCAGCGGCAGCAGCCGCCGCCTCCTCCTCCTGTCTCTGGTCTTCGGGCCCTCGGTCTCCCCTCTCGCTCTCCTTCCTCCTCCCCCTCTCCTCCCGTCTCGGGTCCTCCGCTTCCTCCTCCTGACCCCTCCCCGGCTGTTTTCCCTCGTTCTCAGCCTCCGTTGTCCCCTCCTCCTTCTCAGACTTGGGCCTCTCGTCGCTCCCCTCGTGCTCGTCCCTCGTCTCCTGTTCTCGTTACTGACCTTCGTACTGCCCTCTTTCGTTCCAGTCCGCGTCGTTCGTCTCCGTCTCTCCTTCCGTCTCCTCCTGAGTCGGCCTTCACTGCTTCTCTCTCTACTCCTGTCACTGACTACTACCGCACGTACCGTCCTGTTCTCTCTCGTGTTCTCGCCTCTCTTGTTACCGACCCTCGTGCATCTGTCTCCTCTGTCTCCGCCCTTACTGCCGCAGTCACTGAGTTTGCCTCCACTCACCGCCTTGACTACGCCAGCGGTCTTGTGGCTGCTCCTCCTACCAGTCCTCTGGCCGTCGGGGGTGAGTCTGCCCTTGGCTGTGACGTCCTAGAGGACAGGCAGGTTGAGCTAGAGTTCCTGGCAGCCGCTTCCCCACATCTCTGTGCCATGGTGCTCGCCCCTGAGGGAGACCCCGACGCCCTTGACATACCGACTCCTCGCACTTACGCTGAGGCAGTGTCAGGGCCTTGGGCCTCTCAGTGGAGAGCTGCCATGGATGCAGAGATGGCCTCCTACAGATCCACAGGCACCTACGTCGACGAGGTTCCCCCCCCTGGGGCGAACGTAGTCGATGGCATGTGGATCTACAGGGTGAAGCGGCCACCGGGATCTCCTCCGGTCTTCAAGGCGCGCTACGTGGCTAGAGGTTTCAGTCAGCGCGAGGGAGTTGACTTCTTTCAGACCTTCGCGCCTACCCCAAAGATGACCACTCTTCGGGTGTTACTGCACGTAGCAGCACAAAGAGACTACGTGTTACACTCTCTTGACTTCTCCACTGCTTTCCTTCAGGGTAGCTTACACAAGGAGGTCTGGCTGCGTCGTCCCTCTGCCTTCACTGGCACTTTCCCTCCTGGGACCCAGTGGAGGCTGAGGCGACCTGTCTACGGTCTTCGTCAGGCTCCTCGTGAGTGGCACGACACTCTTCGTTCTACCCTCTCTGACCTTGGGTTCCAGCCGTCTTCTGCCGACCCGTCGCTGTTCGTTCGTCGTGGCTCCACACCGTTCTTTGTTCTGGTCTACGTCGACGACCTGGTTTTCGCCACTGCTGACAGGGTTGCCTTGGCAGACGTGAAGTCCGAACTGCAGAAGAGACACACGTGCACTGACCTTGGTGAGCTGCGCCACTACCTTGGCCTGCAGATCACCAGGGACAGAGCTGCTCGCACCATTACACTCTCACAGTCACACATGGTGCAGCAGGTCCTTCTGCGGTTCGAGCTTCAGCACTCCACAGTACAGCGCACACCTCTTGCTGTTGACCACAGACTTACTGGACCCTTTCCTGACGAGCCGTTTGAGTCTAGTGGTCCCTACGCAGAGCTGGTGGGCTGCCTCATGTACCTGATGACTTGCACTCGCCCGGACCTCGCCTTCCCTCTCAGCATCCTTGCTCGCTTTGTTGCGCCAGGGAGACACCGTCCTGTTCACTGGACGGCAGCTGTGAGGGTGGCGAAGTACCTAGCGACGACATCAGGCGTGGGGCTAGTTCTTGGAGGGCAGCAGCCTGTCGTACTTACTGGTCACTGTGACTCTTCTTACGCTGACGACGCTGAGACTCATAGGTCTACTCAGGGGTACTGTTTCAGCTTGGGTTCTGGAGCTGTTTCGTGGCGGTCCACGCGCTCCTCTTCGGTCTCGACCTCTACAGCTGAGGCTGAGATCTACGCTGGTGCCATGGCGGCACAGGAGCTGCGTTGGTTGACCTTCTTGCTCGCCGACCTTGGTGAAGGGCCGAGCTCTGCACCGACCTTGTTCACTGACAACAAGGCGTCGATTCTCCTTTGTCGAGAGCCGCGACTGGAGAGCAGAGTGAAGCACATTAACATCAGGTACTTTCTTCTGCGAGAGTTGCAGAGACGTGGACAGGCTCGCTTCGAGTTTGTGGAGTCCGAGGCCAACACTGCAGACATCTTCACCAAGGCGCTTCCGCCTTGTGACCACCAGAGGTGTTGTGTGCAGTTAGGCCTTGTTGACACCGTTTCTAGTCGTGTATAGGCTTGAGTCTACTGTTTGCTTTGCTTGTACTCTTGCTATACACACTTGTGAACTCTCGAACTGGCCTTGTGGCCCCTGTTGCTTGTGCTCAGAGTGTGTGGTGACGTTGTGATCCACCCTGAGCTTTGTTTCTTTGTGACTGGTCTTGTGACCGTACACTTTTGGTTTTGCTTGACACCCCTCACTTAGGCTATGGGGGTGTGTCAAATGTTGTAGCATGTAGTGAGGTTTGTCTTAGGGGGTACAGATGTTAGGGTTTGTTATATGTACCCCAACCTACATCAATGAACCAACACTTTCGTTCTTAACAAAGGGGTACAACCCAATTAGGGTTAATACTTGTACCCAACTTTCTCTTCAATGCATCCATTCTCGTTCAGTATTCTGACATGGTTTCAGAGCAGGTCCTTCCCTAGGACCAGTTTTTTTTTAGCGCCCACCACAGAGCGTGTCAAACTAAAGAACGAGAATGATTGGATTGAACAGAAGTTGGGTACAAGTACTAACCCTAGTTGGGTTGTACCCCTTATGGGCTACCCCACTATAGCCTACACAAAGTAAGTGCTATAACAGTTTTGACACACCCCCATAGGCAAAGTGGGGGAGAACAAGTGGTCACAAGACCTGTCGGAAGCTTGCAGTCTTCTCCTCCTCCACCTGTCTTTCTTACCCTCTCCTCTGGCCTGAAGCCTTCCTGAGGGTTGTCTGGTAGTTCATTGGTTACACCCTGTCTCTGCACTAGAGTTCTGAGATAAGGTTCCAATGTCTCACGCCGTCTGCTCGGCTGACTGCCTGCTTGAATGGGCTCCTCGGTAGCAAAGTCCTATTGGGTCATTAGCTAATGGTGAGAAAACAAACAAGCAAGCAGGCACTCTGTGCCTGCATTCTCCCTAAGTAGGGCCACACTTACCGTTGCCTTCGGCCCGTTACTCCTGTCTACAGTATTCCCGCTTGCTGCGGCATCGCTTTTGCCTTAGCGGGTGTTCCTGCTCCTATCCTCCTTATCAATTGTACTTATTCTTTACTACACTACCCTGCTTCTGTCACACAAGTTCATATGGCTATTTATATCATTTCTACCGCTAGCTAGGCCTTATTAATTGTGTGACAGCTGTCGGAAGCTTGCAGTCTTCTCCTCCTCCACCTGTCTTTCTTGTTGGAAACAAGTACCGTATGGCCCCGGATATAGGCGCCGTCCGATTAAGGGCGCCGGCGCTGTCAGAATATTATGTTTCTCTAGTCTGCAGTGGGGTACTCTATAGTGAGTACAGCCCTGTTAGGGTTTCCTATATGTATCCCAATGTTTGCTAGTGAACCCTCTTCTCTTTCTTGTTTCTAACTTTCTACTTCTTTCTTAACATGGAATCAGAGCAGGTCGACCCTCACGGGTCGATCCTGTGGATGGGCCCACCATCAGCTTCCGCTGCTGTCCTGCCTATCGCGCGCCTCGGGCGCTCGCTGCCTACCTGCCTGCCTGCTGCTCTGCCTAACGCGCGCCTCGAGCGCGCGCCTGCCTGCCGCGCGCCCATGGCGCGCGGCCCTTTTTTCTTCCCGCCGCGCGCTCGTGGCGCGCGGCGGTTTTCTGACCGTCGGGCGCCCCGTGGCGCGCGGCGGTGCCTCGCCCCGGCCCTGCCCCGTTGCCTGTCGCGGCCCCGTCGCGGCCCCGTCGCGGCCCCGCCCCGGCCCTGCCCCGTCGCTTGTCGCGGCCCTGTCGCGGCCCCGTCGCGGCCCCGCCCTGGCTCTGCCCCGTCGCCTGTCGCGACCCTGTCGCGGCCCCATCACGGCCCCGCCCCGGCCCTGCCCCGTAGCCTGTCGCGGCCCTGTCGCGGCCCCATCGTGGCCCCGCCCCGGCCCTGCCCCGTCGCCTGTCGCAGCCCCGTCGCGGCCCCGCCCCGGCCCTGCCCCGTCCCCCGTCGCGGCCCCGTCGCGGCCCCGCCCCGGCCCTGCCCCGACGCCTGTCGCGGCCTCGTTGCGGCCCCGTTGCGGCCCCGCCCTGGCCCTTGGCCCCCTCAGGTCGCCTCGACAGGCGACGGGAGGGGCGACCTGGGGGGGGCCCGCGCGTCGCCCCTTCTGCCGCCTGTTCTGGCGCCCTGGGGGGCCGCGAGTCGGCCCCTCCCGTCTTCGTCGTCGCCCTGCCCCCCCCCCCCCCCCCGTAACCTCCCTACCCGCCATCCTGCCCTGCCCTGTGTTAGGGTTTGGGGGTGGCGAGTAGGGGGTGGCGGGTGTGTGGCATCCCCTGCTCCTCCTCCTACTCCGTCTCCCACTGCTGCAGCTGCCGCTGAGGGGGGTGGGTGTGTGGGAGTCGACGGAGTGGTGCTAGAGGGTGGAGTGTGAGTGAACCTAGGGTACAGCAGGGGGTGTGTGAAAGGGGGGGTGGGATAGTTTGGGGAAGTTGAAGGGGGGTGGCCGCCGTGAAGCCCGCAGCTCCAGTCGCCCGTGAGACCGTTGCGCCAGTCGCCCGTGAGCCCGTTGCACCAGTCGCCCGTGAGCCCGTTGCTCCAGTCGCCCGTGGGTCCGTTGCTCCTGCCGCTCAGAGTTAGCCGCGGAGCCAGTTACTCCAGTAGCCCGTGTGCCAGTTGCTCCAGTTGCCAGTGTGCCAGTTGCTCCAGTTGCCCGTGTGCCAGTTGCTCCAGTTGCGCCGTGTGCCAGCAGCTTCAGCTGCCGCCCACTACCTCCTCTCCTCTCATAGTCCCTCCTCCTCCACACTTGCCCTCTGCGATAGCCTCTAGCTTTGCTTACATTTGTGAACTTTAAACTGTTGCTTCTTGTACTTGTGCTCAGAATGTGTGGTGACTTTGTGATCCACCCTGAGCTTGTTCTGCTTTGCTTGTTGTGCTGATTACACCCCACTTTGACTATGGGGGTGTGTCAGAATATTATGTTTCTCTAGTCTGCAGTGGGGTACTCTATAGTGAGTACAGCCCTGTTAGGGTTTCCTATATGTATCCCAATGTTTGCTAGTGAACCCTCTTCTCTTTCTTGTTTCTAACTTTCTACTTCTTTCTTAACAGGCGCTTCTATCTGGAGCATGGCGCTTATGGCCGGAACTCGATTATAAGCGCCCCCCCTCTAGTGGGTGTACTTATTATAAGCGCACCTTTTTACGTTATAGAGAACTCATTACAAAAAAACCTCTAATTAACACTAAACATGTGCATGCTAACTTTACACCTACAACATCATCACTGACAATTTTATCTAGCTACATATTGCAAAGTTTAGCATCTCTACCTAGAAAATATACTCCTCGTCGGATTCTGGCTCCTGGCAGTTGTTGCCAAAGAAGCCATCGGCGATGATGGAGTCATCGACATCCACCTCCGCGGTCAGCTGGCTCCGCCTGTGCGCCATGGCGAGGCCGTCCTCACTGCCGTCAAGCGCGTTGCTGATGCCACAAGTGAGGAAGGCGCACTTGATGAGGTCGGCGGGCACTGCTTTCCAAGCCCGTGAGATCCACCTCACGACCACCTCTGGGGGTGGCTTCTTCAAGTTCCCTGTACCAACAGAATCACATGAAATGAGTCTGGTAGTTAGCGCAACAAAAGGGGGGAAAATCTTCTACGGTAAGATTGGGACTCGTGTGGCTACCGTACCTGCTTTGGTTAGTTGTTCTTGGCCTTCTTCCTGAAACCACTTCTGATACTGCTAGCGAACGCTCGCCTTAAAGCTCTTGTTGATGGAGACGTCGAGGGGCTGTACCTCCGCCGTGCAGCCAGACGAGATGATCGCCGGCACGCAGTTGAGCTCGCGAAACTTCTCCTTAACGGCCTCAGTGAGGTGACCGCGGTACGAGTCCAGTACGACCATCGAGCTCCGCGCATGCCTCCCGAACCCAGGCTTTAGAAATGGCTTGACGCACTCCTCAAGCCATTGTATAACGCCGTTGGCGTCCATCCAGCTGTTCTCGTGACACGACACGACCACATCTGCATAACAGACAAGCTTCCGTAAGTCTCTTTAAAAACAAAGACCGGTGTAAAGCAAACAAACAAGAATCCTGACTCACCCGGCGGGAACACCCCTTTCGGCACGGTCTTCCGCTTGAAAAAAACCCACGACCTCAGCTTCATCCCGTCCGCCATGCACGCCAACAACACGGTCACGCGCTCCTTCTGGTACCCTGCGCTCCTGATGGGCACCGACTGAACACCGGTTTGATCGACGGTAGTGGTGGCGGGCATCTCCAGCCACAGCGGCGTCTGGTCGGCGTTGATAATCCACGTCGTCTCGATGCCGCGCTCCCGACGCTTGTCACGGACGAATTGCCAGAAGTTCTTGCATTGCTCCGCGACATCTGCGGTTGAGCACAGTTACGGTTAGTGAGTAACAAGTGCATACACATGGCATAGAGAATAAAAATGATTCTTACGGGCGGCGGTTTTTTGGGCGACCTTCGTCTTCATTCGCACGCTGAGATTCCACCGCCGACGGAACCGGTCCGACCACCGTTGGCTCCCTTTCCACTTCACGAGGGGGTAGAGAATCTTCATGAACTCCCGGGACCACTCCTGCAGGCGGCCGACGGACACCGCGGTTCCCTTGCGTCGCCAGTCGAGCAGTCGCTCATACACCTTAATCTCCATCGGGCGGTACCACGACGCCCTGCCGCGACCGTGCATGCGGCACCTGGCAGAGTGGGCTTCCTTGAGGAAATCAGCGGCACGCTTCCAGTTGGCGAGGCACTTGCGGTGGATGCCACTCTCGCGAGCCAGAGCGCACACCGACACCGCCAAATCCAGCTGCGCGACCCACTTCAACTTCTCGGCGGCAGTATAGGCCTGACGCTTGTGGTCGTTGGGCTTGTGCCTGGGAGAGGGGGGGCGAGAATCACGGTTCTGTGAAGAAGGGTGAGGTCGCTTTCGATTACGTGGAGGATAAGTTGGTATCGGGAGTTTCTCGGGGAGGCCATCGCGTGACCAGTATTCGACGCCGTCGTCGTCGTCACCGCCCGGCGCACCCTCGGGAAACACATCCTCAGCAGTGCTGGCCTCAGTAGCGGCCTCGGTGTCGGCCTCAGTGCCACCCTCGGCGCCGGCGTCGCCCTCAGCGCGCCAACCGTCCTCGGCGTCTTGCACGTCGTCGTCAGCCCCGACTGCAGATTCATCTCACGTGAAATCTTCTGGCTGGCCCCAACGTGGTGCTGGCGCTGGAGCGGGTACGTCAACATCGGGGCCCTTGTCATAATCTGGTTCTGACAGATACTCGTCGAACGGCGATGGGAGCAGGAGCGTGAGCACGGGGTGGTTGTCGATGTGAGGGGCCACCGGACACGGAGGAACAGGAGGAACAGGAGGAGCAGGGGGAGTCGGAGGCACTGGAGGAGCCGGAGGAGCAGGCGGCGCAGGAGGCTGTGGTGGCTCTGGAGGGTCTGGAGGTATGCGGCTATACCACCCGTCGGATGTAACACGGAACGCGGGCCTACTAGAAGGTTTTTTCTTGAAGAGAAAATGAGTGCCTGTGAATTCCGCCATGGCTTCCGCAGCCAGGCGGGCGAGAAAACAAAGACTGAATCATAAACTGCAACCCTGGGTGTTGAAATGGGAGATTGAAGGGGACCCCTTCTGGTTTGCGGCTCGGGGTCCTCGTCGATGAGAGACGAGTACACCCCTGCCCCAACCCGCAGAGGAGGGTTGGGGCCACCATCCATGCTGCGCTGGCACGGCAGATTCCATCACGTTCTGGATGGTTCTGCCGAGATGCTCCTGCCTGGCAGCGCATGCCAACCTGATTGGGCCGCACGGCAGGTCTTGCATCAGCGCTGGCAGGTGCGTTGCACCGGGACGGGTTTTGTGCGGTGGGAAATCGAACCGCGGCAAGTTTCGACGTCATTCCATGCACGACCCCGCGTGCATGGTACAGTGTTGTATTCGCCTTCTTCACGGCTTCAGAATGATATCCTTTACAGAGAAATTCATTTTTGCCTTTATAAAAGCGCCGGCGCTTATGGCCGTTACTCAATTACAAGCGCCCCCCTTAAAAAAAATTAATTTATTATAAGCGCATATGCGCTACTATCCGGGGTATTACGGTAACTTAAACGCTTCTGAAGTAATCGAAACTACGACACGAAACGGAGCAGACTACAAACGAAGCAACACGCGAGTCAACAAAGCAACCGCTGGAGGTTACGCGAAGGTCAAAGGTCGCTGACCTTTGACTTGACGAAAAATACAGTACGACAGCAAGGACACATAACTGACTTGCTACTGAGCAGTTACCCGAGTCGTCACTGTATCGAACCGCAACAGCATAAAACAGTTAAAACAGAATCCTTCGTATTCCTTTGTAATCATATAAAAGCCTTGTATTCCTTTGCTATTATCAACTTATCTTGTTCTCACATACCAGTGCAAGGTGGTTCAAGTAATTACTATTATTACGCTTCCGCTAATACAACAACTCTACTTCAACTGATCTTAGCCTTGAAAGATCCTAAGGGCTTTTCTCAGCCCAACATTTCTTACCCTCTCCTTCTTTGGCCTGAAGCCTTCCCGAGGGTTGTATGGTAGTTCATTGGTTACACCCTGTCTCTGCACTTGCCCCCTCCTCGGCCCCTCCCTTCAGAAGCCGATGGAATCCTAGAGACAGCTCTCCCTCCTCTGTCAGGTTCCCGTAGTCCTCTTCGGTCGGGCCGCCGCCACATTGGTGATGTGATCTCTCCTCTCTTCCCCTTTGTCACTGACGAGCACTATCACTCCCGAGTCCTTCACTTCCTTAACTCTCCACCTCGCTATCGTCAGACCGATATCCAGCAGGTCCTTCTTCGCCTGCTTGAGATACACCTCTCCTCTTGCCTGGACCTCCCTGGTTCCCTTCCTTGGCTGTCCTGCTCCTCTCTGGCGATACCTCTGCACGTCCCTGAGTTGTGCCACGTGCAGGTTCTCTAAGGCGGCTGGCAGCAGTTCCCTCAGGTACTTGGCTCTGGCTTTTGCCACTGCAACCCACTTCTCCTCAGTCCACGCGGTGACGGTATCACTCAACAGTTTGGGCGCGTCGATGGGCAAAATCGGCTCCCTGTCCAACAGCAGGTACTATGGGGACATGTCCCTCAGCGCCGCTTGCTTACTGAATCTGTACCCTGCTGCTACCCAGGGCAGTCTCAGGTCCCAGTCCCGCTTATACTGCTCTCCATACCCTCTCAGGCCCTTCTTGATGGTTTGTACGAACCGCTCTGTCAGTCCGTTGCTCTGTGGATGGTACCTGGAGGTCCTCCGATGGGTGATGCCTGTCTCCTTGAGGAGCTGGTCAAACTGTCCTTGAAACTCAGTTCCTTGATCGGTTAACACCTCCCCGCATGCGCCAAACCGCGTCAATACTTGTTCCTCGAAGGCCTCTGCTATCCTGGCCGAGTTCTTGCTCGGCAACGCCTTTACTTCCACCCACTTGCTCCCGTGTTCGATCATGATAAGTATGTTTCTCTTGCCTCGTCGGCTCAGCGGAATTTCTCCCGCCAAGTCTAAGGACCAGCGGAACCCCAGCCCCTGAATCGGCAACGATCGAAGCTCCCTCCTTCCCTGGTCTAGCTCTGCCCTGTTCCTGCTGCACAGCTTGCACCCTTGCACCCACTCCCTAACTTGCTTACGCATCCCTGCCCACCACCAGTTCGTGCCCACCAGCTGCTGCGTTCTCAATTCGCCATAGTGCCCCAGCTGGCGGTGCACTATGGCGATGATGTCCTCCCTCTGTGACGGTTCAGGCACTACCTTCCACCGGTCCTTGGTGCTCACTTGTAGCTGGTCTTGGTACCACCTGTAATGTGCTCCCCGGGCGCGCACTCGCTCGGCTACCGCCCCTTCTTCCCCCGTCTTTCCTTGCACCCACTCTGAAACCTCCGAGTCGGCCCACACATCCCCGGGCCCTCTCTCCCTTCCCTTCTTCGCCCCTTCCGCATCGATCTCTCGCGCCATCGCCACTAGGCAGGCCGTCGGCGACGTGGGCGCGGGGTTCCGAGACAACCCATCGACGTGCTGCATGTTCTTGCCTGGCCGATGCTTAATAACGAAGTCGTACTCCTGCAGCCGCATTCCCCACTTGGGGTTCCTCCCCGTAAGCGACTGGTTGGTCATCAGCCACGTTAAGGGTTGGTGATCAGTGACCAGGGTAAAAGGGCGGCCCTGTAGGTACACTCTGAAGTGGGTGATTGGCCACACGGCCGCCAGACCTTCCCCTTCATAGGAACTGTAGTTAGCTTCCGCGGGGTTGCAGCTCCGACTCGCGAATGCCACCACTCTCTCTTCCCCTCGTTGATCCTGACATAGGATCGCTCCCATCCCTGAACTGCTCCAGTCCGTGTAGAGCGTAAACGGGTCCTCCTTGCTGGGCAGGGTGAGCACCGTGGCCGTTTTCACTGCTCGCTTCAGCGTCTCCAGCGCCTTCTGCTCCTCGTCTCCCCACTGCCACTGCTGCTCCTCCTTCAGTAAGCGGTTCAGAATGGCGGCTGTCTTACTGAAGTTAGGCACGAACCGCCGGTAGTACCCTAAGAATCCTAGAACCTCTCTCAGCGATGATCGGTCTGTCGGTGTAGGCACGCGATCTAGAACCTCCACCTTCGCTTCCTGCACCCCCAGCTGCCCGTCTCCGACCTCGAAACCTAAGTACTGCACGGTCTTGTTCCCGAACTTGCACTTCTTCGGGTGGCACGTCAGCCCTGCCCCCTTGATAGCCTCCAGCGTCGCTCGCACGTCCTGCACGTGTTGCTCCTCTGACGCACTGAATATGATGACGTCGTCAATATAGCAAGCGGCTGCCGGCACTCCTCGCAAGACACTGTCCATAGTGCGCTGAAATACGGCCGGTGCGTTTCTCGTCCCGAAGGGCATCACTCTCCACTCGTACAGCCCATCCGGACCGTGAAATGCCGTCTTCTTACAGTCCTCTGCTTTGATCGGCATCTGATTGAATCCTTGCCGCAGGTCGAGCGTGGAGAAGACTACGGCCCCTTGCAGTTTGTCGAATATCTCTTCGGCCGACTGCATGGGGTACCGGTCCGGCACCGTCACTTTGTTCAGCCCGCGGTAGTCCCCGCACATCCGCTTAGCTGACACGTCTCCCGTGATATCCGTCCTCGCCACCACCACCGTAGCCGCCGCATACTCGCTCTCTGACCGCTGTATCAGCCCTGCCTCCAGCAGTTCCGCACACTTCTCGGCACATACCTCCACGTCCCCTGGGCTCATCCTCCTCTTCCTGTGGTACACGGGTACATCGCGGCTGAGCTGGATCCGCATTTCCTGCACCGTGCACCTCCCCAGCTCCTTCAGCGTGAAGGCGAACGTCCCCTTATGCTGCTCCAACACATTCCTCAGGTCGGCGGCTGCCTGTGCCCCCAGCCCCGAACCTATCTCCCACTGAGTTACGTTCTCCTCGCTGCCTTCCCCGGCGCCTGCAGGGGCCTCGCCACCTCCCGTGACTGTCTCGTCCCTCGCTGCCACGACCATAAACGCCCATCCTTCCTGAATGCGTTCTTCCCTCCTAGCTTCTATCTGCGCCAGCTGTTGCCTCCTCCAGCCCGCCTCCCTCCCCTCTCTGTAGTACTCACTCCCCTCCAGCTCCCTCTTCACCTCCTTGGTCTTCAGGTGCATACGGATAGTCTCCAAGATCCAGGTCATTACATTCAGATCCATCGCTCTCCCCAACGCCGCCCTTCTCTGCGCTTCCGACACCTCGGGGTGCGTCGTCACTCCCCACTGGTGTCCCATGCTAACTCCCTCTCATTTGCGCTGGGCTCCTCCCATCTTCTGGTACGCGAGTCGTACACCATCCCAGGGCCCGGCCGAACCCCTTCCATCACAAATCCCCGCGCATTAGCGAACGACACCAAGGTCGGACACGCCCTCCGTGGCTCCCCTGGCACGTTGCACGGGTACTGCGCTGGGTGATCTTCGACAGTCACCGGAGCAGGTACTCGGTTGGGCCAGTATGTCCTTCACCAGTCTCGGGTGAGGCCTCTGCATCTGTACCAAGGCGTGCCGCAGGTCGCCTCCGATACTCCATTCTGCCAGTACCTCCGAGGCCGATGTGCCCGAGACCCGAGCTGCGCCGCATCTATAGGTACTCCCCTCCCCAGCTCCTCTGTTATCTCCTCGTACGCTCGGCGCACCGGCTCTCTACGGTCGTCGGCCATGACGACGTTCTCCATTATAAACACGACTTCCCGCTCGCATTTCTGTATCAGATGCCCCCCGTGGGTCCTCCATACCGCGTCCGTCTCCCGCGCGTGAGTACCCTTGGCACTCCCATCCCGCCACCACTAGGTCGATCGGTCCTCATGCTTCCAGTTGCTGCTCGGTGATGTCCCGAACGTCGTGTACGGTTACTTCTTCCTCCAGAGGGATCGCTGTGATCAACATCTGCTGCGGGTACTCTTCCAGTAGCTTCAGGGCGTAGTTGCGCGCCATCTTCCTTACGAATGGATCCCTTTCCACGTGTAACCACCTTCCCACGAAGCATCCGGCTTTCAGCGCCGCTGCTAACCCGGTGCCGATGCCCCCGTAGAGCTCCAGAATGCATAACGAACCCTCCAAGCACCAAGTGCGGCACACTCGCTCCTTCAGATCGGTCGATTGTCGGCCCCCTTCGTGCATCTCGATCCGTCTCTGTCCCTCCTCGGCATACTCTTGCCAAGTCCAGTCATCTAGCTCATGCGTTAGATCGGTCTCCTCTGCCCGGTATGCCGCTTGAGGTTCCTGTTTCACGAAGCGCACTGGGAGTGTGCCCACTGAGCTTTCTAGATCCCAGTATTGCACTCGATACAGCACCTTTTCCTGCCACGTGCATATGGTAGCTCCCACCTTTCTGGATCCCAATATACAGTAGTTCTATCCCCACTAGGACGTCGTAATCCTCAGACTGCGAGATCCCGCACCTCAGCCGCACACAACACTCCTTCACAATCCTCGGCAGCAGCGTGATTTCTACTGGCAGCTTTGTGCTCGGCATCCACTTTGGCGCCCCCCCTTCCACGGTCATCAGCAAAATACCTCGTTCTACCTGTCGCTCTGGTCGGTCCAGCTGCAATTGCTTCGCCAGCCCCTTCCCAATAAGGACATTGTGGGCCCCCGTGTCAATGATCGCCTGTGACACCAGCAAGCCTCCTACGGTCAGGCTTCCCCTTTCCGCAATCAGCACGGAGGCCTGGCACACGAGCCGCTCGTTCAGGTGGCGCCTCATGTCGCTGCTCGTCCCGCTCTCTCTCCTCGGCGGAGCTCGTTCCCTCCGACTCGTGGTACTCGATTCTCCTGAAATCTCCGATCGCGGTCGCAAGTCAAGGTCACTTCGGTCTCGGGGGTACGCCATGAGTCCGCATTCGCGCACCAACTCCTCCTCCGACAGCTCCTCCTCGGCTACCTCATCGATAGCCAACATGGCACGATTTCTCGGCTTCGGCATCCTTTCTAGCTGCGCCTGAAGCCTCCGGATCTCTGACTGCAATTCTTCCTTCGACGATTCTCCTGCGCTGGCCCTCTTTTGATAACAATCCGAGGCGTGGTGCCCCTTCCTTCCGCAATGGTCGCACGTCGGCGCGCTCGGACAGTCCCGTTTAAGGTGGCCTGGCTCGCCGCACGTGTGGCACCTCCTGGAATCCCCGCGTTCCCGCATGTTCTTCTCTGCTTCTGGCAGCGCAGCTGCGGCCCAATTCGACTTCGTCCGCGCTCGCGGTTCCCGGTCGTCCAGCTCGAGCAGTCGCTGGGCGTGCTCGGTACGCTTCGCTAATCCGTACACTTCCTTCAGCGTCACGTCCGCCCCGATGCCGTATACGGCGGTCCGGACCACCGGCCGTAAGTCATCGTCCAGCCCCGGCACAAACTTCTAGACCAGCAGCCGTTCATCTCGCTTCTCCAGGTCTTCGGCCAGCTCCTGCAGGCGGTTGTAATATGCTAGCAACGACTCCTCCTTACGCCGCCGGAACTCCCGGAATTCCTCCAGTCGGGCCTTAGTCTGCCCGATGAATTCGCGCTTGAGCAGTTGGATGAACCTCTCGGTCGGGTTCTCGATGAGTCCTTGTTCCAGTTCGTCCAGGACTTCCCCGTGCACCATTCGATAGAACGTCTCCGCCTCTACCGCCAGCGTCACCACCATCTTCCGGAAGAACTCCTGCGGGTCAAAGCCGTCTCGTTCCCAACAATATTGCACGGTCTCTAGTTGCATCACGTAATTCTTGAGTGTCGGACCCACTCCTGGGATCACGGTGTACCGGTCCGCCACTTCTACTTTCGGCAACGAAGCTGAGTTCCATCGGCGGGTAGGCGGAGGGCCCTGTTCCTCTTCATGGCTGTTTGCTTCCCGCCGGCTTCTCTCCTTGGGTTCGTCCGTTCGCGTTGATGGGGCGTACGATATGCGGGCGAGTCCGTGGCCCTAGAGGAAGGTTCACTCTTATCGTCCGATTTAACGCAACTCGCATGTGCACGCCACGCGGGCGTCGCTTGTGTCGTCTCTATAGTCCGCCGTACGTAGCTATATCCAGATCTCAACTCTACGTTGTCATTCATCCCTTGCTTGTTTGTAGAGTTCTGAGATAAGGTTCCAATGTCTCACGCCGTCAGCTCGGCTGAGTGCCTGCTTGAATGGGCTCCTCGGTAGCAAAGTCCTATTGGGTCATTAGCTAATGGTGAGAAAACAAACAAGCAAGCAGGCACTCTGTGCCTGCATTCTCCCTAAGTAGGGCCACACTTACCGTTGCCTTCGGCCCGTTACTCCTGTCTACAGTATTCCCGCTTGCTGTGGCATCGCTTCTGCCTTAGCGGGTGTTCCTGCTCCTATCCTCCTTATCAATTGTACTCTTTCTTTACTACACTACCCTACTTCTGTCACACAAGTTCATATGGCTATTCATATCATTTCTCTCGATAGCTAGGCCTTATTAATTGTGTGACAGACTAGTCAAGAAAAGCAAAGCAAGCCCAGGGTGGATCCAGACTGAAGTGCCTTGGTGAATATATCAGCAGAGTTGGCCCGAGTGGCCACATAAGCAAGACAAAGCTGACCACGCTCCTGCAACTCTCGAGCAAGGAAGTACCGCAGAGCGATGTGCTTCGTTCTGTGCTCCAGTCTGTGCTCCTGACACAAGGCAATCATGGCCTTGTTGTCTACGTGCAGAACTGGAGAAGAACGAGGCCGCTCTCCCAAGTCGGTCAGCAGGTAGGTGAGCCAGCGTAACTCCTGTGCAGCCATGGCCCCTGCGTAGATCTCAGCCTCACAACTGGAACTGAGAACCGAAGACGAGCGGGTAGACCGCCAGGAAACAGAGCCGGAACCGAGGCTGAAGGTGTAACCCTGTGACAACCGCTGCGTAGCCAAGTCGTCAACCCAAGAAGCGTCTGCGTGTCCAGTGAGGACAACTGAACCCCGTCCTCCAAGCAAAAGCCCCATGCCCAAAGTACTGCACAAGTAGCGCAACACCCTCTTAGCGGCCTCCCAGTGCTCTGGTCGGTGTCTCCCGAGCACAACGTAGCGTGCCAGGATGCTAAGAGGGTAGGCAAGGTCAGGTCGAGTGCAGGCCATCAGGTACATGAGGCAGCCCACAAGCTCTGGATACGGGCCACTAGGCTCTACGGACTCGTCCGAAGGTGGAGCTGAGAGCGAGTGACCAGTAGGCAGAGGAGTGGACTGTGGCAAGGAGTACCGGAAGCCGAAGCGCTAAAGGACCTGGTGCACCATGTGTGACTTAGTCAGGGTGATGGTGCGCCGTGCTCTGTCCCGGGTGATCTGCAAGCCAAGATAGCTGCGCAGCGCACCCAGGTCAGTGCAGATGTGTCTCTTCTGCAGCTCCGACTTCACAAGGGCCAGTGCCTTAGTGTCAGCAGTGGCAAAGACAAAGTCGTCGACATACACAAGGACGTAGAACGGCGGCAGCAAAGTGTCAGTGCGTAGAAACAGCGACGGGTCAGCAGCCGAAGGAGCAAACCCAAGAGCCGCAAGTGTCGTCCTCACTATGTCGTGCCACTCGCGAGGCGCCTGGCGAAGACCGTAGACTGGCCGCCGGAGGCTCCACTGGGTACCTGCAGGAAACGACCCAGTGAAGCCAGGTGGGCGGCGCAGCCAGATCTCCTCGTGCAGGCTGCCCTGCAAGAAAGCTGTGCTGAAGTCAAGAGAGTGCAGCTCATAGTCATGCTGAGATGCGACGTGCAGCAGTACCCGAAGAGTGGTCATCTTCGGGGTAGGGGAGAAGGTCTGGATGAAGTCAACTCCCTGTCGCTGATCGAAGCCTCGTGCAACGTAACGAGCCTTGACGACAGGCGGAGAACCCGGCGGCCGCTTCACCCTGAAAATCCACATGCCATCGACTATGTTCGCCCCAGAAGGGGGAACTGCGTCAACGTAGGTGCCTGTGGACTTCCAGGATGGCATCTCTGCGTCCATGGCTGTCTGCCACTCAGAGGAGTAGGGACCCGTAATCGCCTTTGCGTAAGAGCGCGATGTCGGGATGTCTGGTGCATCCGGGTCTCCCTCAGGGGCAAGCAGCATGGCCACGAGATGAGGTACAGCAGCTGCAAGGAACTCAAATTCATCCTTCCTGTCCTCAAGGACGTCCGTGCCAAGAGCACACTCACCCCCGACGGACGGAAGACAGTCAGACTCAGACTCAGCAACAAGACTAGTGGCGTAGTCGAGACGTCAGGCAGCAGCAAAGTAAACAAGCTCGACAACTAGGGCAAACGCAGCAGTGGACTCAAAGGAAGGGTCAGTGACAACAGTGGCGAGAAGACGAGAGACACCGGGACTTGCAGCACGAGCTAGGTCAGACTCAGGGTCAGGAATGGTAGGAAGAGAGGACTCACGAGGAGGCGGCAGAGGAACTTACAGTGGAACAGAGGAAGGACGAAGTGCCATAACGTGAGTGCCGGGGACAGGAGGAGGACGAAGACGAGGAACGCGACGACCAGTGCGAACAGCGCGAACAGGTGAGGCAGGACGAGACTCAGGCTCACGACGCTCTGTAAAAGAGTCTGTCTGCTCAGTGTAAGGAGAAGGAGCAGGCAGTGGGGAGTCTGGCTTTAACTGTGGCTGCGACTGGCGAGGCAGTGGACTCAGTAAGCTAGGAGGAAGGCCAGTAGAAGACGGGAGACTAAGAACCTGGCGAAGGACCGAGTCAGGTGGAGGCAGAGACGACGGTGGTGGCGGAACAAAAAACGGTCGCCGCTGCATAGTGCCTCTAGCACCAGTACCGCCAGACGCAGCACCCCCAGTGCCAGCACCTCCAGCTCCTGCAGCTCCAGCGCCTCCAGCTCCAGCGCCCCCAGCGCTAGTGCCTCCAGCTCCAGCGCCTCTAGCGCCAGGGTCTCCAGATCCAGCTCCTCCAGCTCCAGCGCTGCCAGCGCCATTGCCTCCAGCTCCAGCGCCTCCAGCGCCAGGGTCTCCAGCTCCAGCTCCTCTAGCTCCAGCGCCGCCAGCGCCAGTGCCTCCAGCTCCAGCGCCTCCAGTGCCAGGTTCTCCAGCTCCAGCTCCTTCAGCTCTAGCGCCACCAGCGCTAGTGCCTCCAGCTCCAGTGCCTCCAACTCCAGCGCCTCCAGCGCCAGGGTCTTCAGCTCCATCTCCTCCAGCTCCAGCGCCCCCAACACCACCAGCCCTGGCAGCTCCAGTACCCCTAGTACGAGCACCTCCAGGACCAGCAGCTCCAGCACCTCCGGTACCTCCAGCTATAGCAGGATCTCCAGCACCTCCAAGACTAGTAGCTCCAGTACCTCCAGCTCCAGTGCCTCGAGCGGCAGAGTCTCCAGCTATGGCAGCTCCACTCCGAAGGCGTGTGCGCAGAGAAAACCACTCGCGCAGCTGCTGTGGGGAGAGAGGCTCCGACCGGGGAGACAGTCGTGGCGATGCACCCGCAGGACCTCCAGAAGAAGCAGTTACCCCTAGGCTCAGCACCCCCAGACTCTGCACCCTCAGACTCAGCACCCCCAGGCTCCGAAACCTCAGGCTCAAGACCACCTGGCTCCGGACCCTCAGGCTCCGCACCCGCAGGCTCAGCACCCCCAGGCTCCGCACTCGCAGGCTCAGCACCCCCAGACGCAGTACCTCTAGCAGCACCTGAGTCTATAGCGACCTCGACAGGCACAGTCCCGAGGAGTGGGTCTACCTGAGACACACATGAGGGGAGGGGGTCTACCGGAGGGGGACCTGGAGCAAGAAAGAGCGGCGGGGGTGCAAGAGGGGCAGAGCGGTAGGGGAAGAGACGGTAAAAGGGAGCCGACTCATCAAACGTGACATCCTGAGCGGGGAGGACACGGCGCGAGGTGGGGTGGTAAAACTGCCAGCCAGGCGCGTCAGGGGGAAAGCCAAGGAAGACGCAGGGAATAGCGCGGGAGGAGAACTTGTCCGCGGACGTATCGGGAACAAAGGCACGAGAGCCCCAGACCTGGAACACCGACGCATCGCCAACCTTCCCCGTCCAACGCAGTGTAGGCGAGGTCTCTGGCAAGGAGACACGGGGCCAGAGGTTGAGCTGATGCACAGCGTACCGGACCGCAAACGGCCACAGAAAATGGGAAGCAGCCGCATGGATCATGGAGGTACGAGCCACCTCCATAACTAAGCCAATGCGGCGCTCAGCAACCCTTTTTTGCTGCGGGGAGGCAGAAAGCGTGAACGACTGAAGGATGCCCTCCCCACGACAAAAGTCCCGCAAGAGGTCGGAGGAGAACTCACCACCTCTGTCAGAGTGCAGACGACGGACAGGAAGGTCCTCGTGGAACCGCTCGCGGAGCTGGATCAAGACATCAGGGACCTCACCCTTGCTGCGCAAGGGGAAGACCGTGTTGTAACGCATGTAGTCGTCATCAACCAGCAGAAAGTAGCACTCGCGGCCCTGTCCACTGACGCGTGCTGGGCCCCACACGTCCATGTGAAGAGTCTGCAAGGGAGCAGTCATCGGGTGAAACGAGGAGGAGTGAGGAGCAGCGCGCTGCCGCCCCTCGACGCAAGGAAGGCAGGGCGGGGCAGGCGAGGGCGGGAGGGGAGGCAGAGACCTGGGAAGACCAGAAACAAGGAGGCGGGAGTGCATGCCATGAAGGCGTGGCAGGGAGGGGTGACCAAGGCGGTTGTGCCACAGGAGAGTCTGGTGCAATAGGAGGCGACACGAGCAAGGGGGTGCTACCGGACCTGACGCGGACACCTGGGCAAACGCAGCTTCTTGAGGATGCTCGGTAGCCAGTGTGTACAAACTCGACCCAGGCCGACGGGTGAATGTGGCCAGGTGACGGCCCGTCCGTGTACACATGCAGATCGACACACACTGACCCCCAGGAGTGGTGGTAGTGACCATCGCATCCTGGAGGGCAGCGGTACTCACCAAGTTCATAGAGAACGAGGGGAGGTGAAGAACTGACACTGAGCCAGACAGAACCGCCGGACACGGGAGAACAGTGGAGGAACGGGCAAGAATTGGGCCCCTGAGGGGTCACCCAGTCTGACTGGTACAGGTGCAGAGAGAGGAGTGAGGGTGGTACTGTCGCGAAAGAAACAGCGGGAAGCACCTGAGTCATGTGTAAAGGTGTGCAAGGCCTCAGCAGGCGCAGTACCAGGGAGAACAAACTCACTAGCACCTAGAGCAGCAGCCTCTATATCTGGGTCAGGCGGCACACACAGGTAACAGTCTACCTCAGCACTAATAGATAAGGCATACATTGCAGCAAGGATAGCATCATAGTCAAGAGCAAAGATATCAACTCCAGACCTAAGCAGATCTGCCCAGCGGGGGCGCTCAGCCTCGTCACCAAACTCTGCGCGCCAAGCGTCGTCTGGGCGGGAGAAGCAGTGGTGCTGAGAGTGAGGCTTCCCGCATGTCTGACCAGCACGGTCACCTGTGCGAATGACATACGGGCAGCGAACACTACCCCCAGACGCCCCACGCTGAGCAAACCACTCACGAAGCTGCTGGGGAGAAGGGGTCTCGCTCCGACGCTGCTGCTGCTGCCTCTCGCCTCCGCCAGAACCTCCCCTCTGAACAGCTCCAACCCGATTGCCACCACTCCCACTGCCGCCACTACCACCACCTCCACCGCTGCCACCACCGCCGCCACCAAAGCCCCCACTCCCGCCACCACTCCCACCGCTGCCACCACCTCGGCTACCTCCACCACCTCCACTACCGCCCCCCCCACCACCCCCGCTGCCACCGCCACCACTCCTGCTACCCTTGCCCTTGCTGCTGCGGTGCTTCCCACTAATAGCATAAGCAGCCCCGACATCCTCAGCACCAAGGATGTCAACAGCAGCAGCAGAGGCGTAGGAGGGGGCAAGGGGGGAGGGGGAACACCCCTCAAAGAAGGGCGTGCGGGGAGTGCCACGAGCGGCACCTACAGCGACTACGCTAGTCTCAGCTGCAAGGAGGTGCTGCTCGAGCAGGCCAACAATGAGGTCTGTGGGGTCAAGTGCGAGAAAGTGGTCCCTGACTGCGCGAAGAGAGTCAGGGAGGCGGGTCCCTAGTGCGCCGCCCCGCCCTGCCCTGCGCGCTTCCCTAGTGCTCGCGCGCCACCCTGCCTGCGTGCTGCCCTGCTGGTCGCGCACCACCCTGCTCTGCCCGCTATGGCTTCTCTCGGTGTACTCACCTTCGATCATGAGGGCCGTCCGATCCAGTTCGATACGTGGCTCGACGACTTACGGCTGTACCTATTGAGCGATTCTAGAGACAGCGTTTCGTTGTTTCACCACACGTCTGGAGCCTCTCTCGCCCCTCCCGCCACAGCTGAGAGTGCGACCCGCTCACAGTGGCTTACCCGTGATGCTGCTGGTCGCTTAGCCGTTCGCAACCACCTGCCGTTAGCCGAACACGCTCACTTTGGCCAGCACAAGACTGCCAAAGCCCTGTACGACGCTGTAGTCGCTCGTTACTCTTCCCCTGCCACTGCTGCTCTAGGCCGCCTTATACTGCCCTACCTGTTTCCCGAGCTGTCCGCCTTTGCCACAGTCGAGGACCTCGTTACCCACCTTTGCACTAGTGACGCTCGCTACCGCGCTGCCCTCCCAGCAGAGTTCCTTGACAGGAACCTGCCCCCGATGTACATCACTCTCTACTTCATAGTCACCCGCCTCCCTGACTCCTTTCGCTCTGTCAGGGACCACTTTCTCGCACTTGACCCCACTGACCTCACTGTCGACCTGCTCGAGCAGCACCTCCTTGCAGCTGAGACTAGTGTAGTCGCTGTAGGTGCTGCTCGTGGCACTCCTCGCACACCCTTCTTTGAGGGGTGTTCCCCCTCCCCCCTTGCCCCCTCCTACGCTTCTGCTGCTGCTGTTGACATACTTGGTGCTGAGGATGTCGGGACTGCTTCTGCTCTTAGTGGGAAGCGCCGCAGCAGCAAGGGCAAGGGTAGCAAGAGTGGTGGCGGTGGCAGCGGGGGTGGTGGTGGTGGCGGCAGTGGAGGCGGTTGAGGTGGCGGAGGTGGTGGCAGCGGTGGGAGTGGTGGCGGGATTTGGGGCTTCGGTGGCGGCGGTGGCGGCAGCAGCGGGGGTGGCGGTAGTGTTGGTGCAACCCTACAGTTTGCATTCGGCTTGTTTGTCTGTGTGCGTGCATGCGTGTGTGCATGGAACGGTATGAGGGCATGAGAAAATATATTTTGCATGGAACGGTCCGTTAATGATGAGGCATGATTTTGAATGTGTGTGTCCAGTCAATAGCGAGTTATCGCTAGTCGCGTGTCACGTAGTCGTTTGCGTGTCGTGTGTGGTTTTCTATTTTGTCGTGTGTGGAACGTTCGGCGTGTCGCAGGTGTGCGCAGCAGACTTCCAATGTGTAGTGTAACATTTCTCTTGGTGTAGGCCCTTGTGGAGGGTGGTTTCGAGACCCTTCATGGTTGGGGACAGTGTGGCACTGTTCCAAATCACTGTACCTCGGCTCTTGGGGTTTGTAGAGGCTGGGAGTCATTCCCAACTCGTAACTCTTCCTAATTTGTGGTCTAAGACTATAGTGGCTGCCATAGTACTGTTCGTTCAAACCAACGTTGTGTCGTCAATTCTTGATAAAATCGTGCAATCTAAATTGCTTATTGTTGGCGACGTTAAGACGCTCCAGATCCAAGTTGAATCAGGTTATTTGCAGCTGTGACCAGAACGCTATCAACGTTTGAAGCTGCTGTGCAGAAATCCGTTTGTGCACTCTATATTTCGTTTTAGGCACATTCAAGCCCATTGTGACTATAACAAGTGGTATCAGAGCCCCTTGAAGTAGTTTCGACAATGGCTGGACCTGAGGAAAGGGGTGGCAGAGGTGCTAGTGGCAGTGGAGAAGCCCAAGCTCAAGGCCAACTCCGTGATCCCACCATGTCTCCCATGCAACCAAGTCTTGGCCCACCTAGGGATGAGCCAGTGTGTTTGGGCTTGACAAGTTCAACGGTGACAACTTTGCTGAATGGTCCTTCAAGATGGAGAACATCTTTGACCACTATGACCTTCTGGAGGTGATGGAAGGAACGGAGAAGCGCCCCGAGAACGACCCGGAGAAGAGCCCGTGGGTGCGAAAGAGCGCACAAGGCTATCTCCTACTTGGGCAAGCGCTGGGGAGCAGCCAAATCCGTCACATAAATCCATTCCAGCGTGAACCAGAGAAGGGACCAAAGGCATGGGCTGCTCTCAAGGGTTTACATGCTCCTGCAATAGCGGCGGTAGTGGTGGTGTTGGAACGGCAAATGGCGGCACTACGAATTGAAGAAGACGAAGCGGTTGAAGAAGGGGTGCAGAAATTCTTCGACTTGTTGACGCGGCTTGAGGGAGCTGATTTGAACTATAGTGAGCTCCAAAAGAAGACCAAATTGCTGGCTTTACTCCCAGAGTCATGGTCCTCGCTCATCATCAACCTCAATCGTGACTTGCCCCGCCTCTCGCTTGAAGACATGAAGCGAGCGATCCTTCAAGAGGATTTTCGCCGCCGTGAGTTGGCGGGTTCGGATGGCGTCGGGGCAGCAAGCATCGGCCGGGGATATGGTCGTGGAAGGGGTAGAGGACGAGGAGGAGGAAGGTTTGGAGGCAGCAACTATAATGGAGGTCGCGGAAGTGGCAACTATGGCAATGACAACAAGAACTACGGATGCGGTCGCGGACGGTTCGACGGCGAGTGTCATTTTTGCCACAAGAGCAGACACATGTGGCGCGATTGCTACAAACTCCCTGATGGATGGACTCATGCTCAAGTCCAAGAGGGCAGAGGAGCAGGGGGAGGGAGAGGAAGAGGCCGTGGAGGCCGTGGCGGTCGCGGAGGTGGTGCTGCAAATATGAAGAACGGTGACAACGAGGGCGAGTCGAGGGACGATCGCTTTCCGGGTCAATTCTTCTTCGTGTCGACGCAAGCACCGGCTGCACCAGAGAAGGATGAAAGCTTTGAGGAGCCTGCTGCTATGGGGAAGGTGACCCTACACTCCCTGGAATATTGGGTGATCGATAGCGGCGCTACCTATAGCTTGACACCTCGTGCAGACTTGCTCACCGAACTTGAACCGTCACCGGTGAAGCATGTCACATCGGCTTTGGGGCAGCGAGCAGAGGTGAAAGGCATGGGCAAGGCCATGTTCAAGGGTGCTGATGGGAAGATGGTGGGCCTCAAGAACGTGCTTTGGGTGCCCAACCTTGCTGCGAACCTGATTCCCGTGCAGCGGTTGCAAAAGGCCGGCATGGACACGAGCTCGAAGGGAGCCAAGACCTACACCGCAAGGATTGGCGAGCGGGTTCTTTGGGACCTTCATGAGGATAGGGATGTCTACAACGAGATGTGGCAGATCTCTGTGGTCCCTATGCCTAAAGAGAGGCAAGTGGCAGCAAGCGTCAGCACCAAGGGTGAAGCGGTTGGTAGCGGCTACGGCACGAACGATGGCGCCAAGGCGAAAGAGTCCAACAAGTGCAAACCTGGAGGGACCAGCAAGCAGTGTGAGCTTAAGAAGAGTGGTGCAGCAGCCAAGGAGCATCAAAAGGGTGAGGAGAACCCCGAGGCAGCAGCGGAGGAGGATTACGGAGAGAGCATGTGGGGCACTATTGCAAGTGCGGCATTCTCCAATCCGACTTCCGCTACGGGGGAGTGTGATTGGCTCACCTTGCATCGGCGAATGGGGCATGCCGCCCTGCCCATCTTGTAGCAGCTAGTGAAGAATGAGATGGTTGCTGGCATACGTGTGAAGGGGGAGCCCGATGAGGTACTTGGCTGCCCGACATGCATGCAAGCCAAGATCACCCGTTTCCCGTTCTCTAGTTCGGAGGGAACAGCTAAGGCACCACTTGATGAGGTGGTGATGGACGTGGTGGGCCCCCTGAAGCTTGGAGCTGCTGGATTAGAGTATTTCCTCACCATATTCGACGTCTACACCCGCATGACTTTGGTGTACGTGCTGTCCAAGAAGAGCGACATGGCTGAAACGGTGAAGACCGAATGGTTGCCGATGGTGGAGCGGCAACAAGACCGGCTAGTGAAGGCAATTCGCACCGATCGAGGGGGAGAGTTCTTGAGCAAGGAGTTCTCATTGTGGCTGAAGAAGAATGGCATAAGGCACTCCCTCCCCATGCCATACTCCCCTGCAATGAACTGCATCGCCGAGCGAGCGAACCAGACAATCACGGAGACGGCACGCGGGTTGCTCATTGAAGCCGGGCTACCCGACTATTTCTGGCCTGATGCAGTGCGGAGCGCGTGTGTGGCCAAGAACAGA
Organism: Closterium sp. Naga37s-1; assembly: GCA_947471745.1. NCBI lineage: Eukaryota > Viridiplantae > Streptophyta > Zygnematophyceae > Desmidiales > Closteriaceae > Closterium > Closterium sp. Naga37s-1. The sequence continues at coordinate 948,469 of CANJKZ010000431.1, forward strand.
GCCTTGATACATGTGGGAGCAGACAAATGGGTGCCCTATGTGGAGTGGATTGGAAGGAAGCCAAAGGTGGATATGCTTCGGGTGTTCGAGTGCATGTGCATGGCGCTTGTGCCCAAGCATCTTCGGCACAACAAGCTCGGTGCCAAGGCGATATGGGCCGTACATTTGGGCATGGCTCAAAACAGCAAGGGGTGGCTTCTTTGGCTTCTCTAGGCTAGTGGCCAAGGGGTACCAGCAGAAGGAGAAGGTGGACTACAAGGAATTGTTTGCTCCTGTGGTGAAGCCGACGACGCTGCGAACCCTACTTGCGGGAGCTACCATCAAAGGATGGGTGGTGAAACAAATGGATGTGACAACGACATTCCTCAACGGCGTCCTTGAGGAAGAGATTTTTATGGCGCAGCCAGAGGGGTTTGATGATGGTAGTGGCAGAGTGTGGAAGCTGAAGAAGGTGCTCTATGGGCTCAAGCAAGCCCCTAGGCAGTGGTACTTGAAGCTACGTGAAGTCTTGGAGGAGATCGGGTTCACTCCCTCATCCGCCGATCATTCCTTGTTCATGCTTGGCAAGGGGGAGCAGAGGAGTTTCATGGTGGTTTATGTGGATGACATCCTCATTTTCTCACCCTCCTCTGACCTTGTGAAGGAGGTGATTCTGAAGCTTCAAGACAAGTTCAAGTGCAAGGCCCTTGGTGACGTGAGCTTCTACCACGGACTCCACATCGAACGAGATGTGGAGAAGCAGTGCATGCGGGTGCATTAAAGGAAGTACCTGGAGGCATTGGCTGCCAACTTTGGGCAGAGTGAAGGCCATGTGGCTACACCCTTTTGTCAAACATATATGCTTAGTTATATCTAGGCTTAGTTTATGTGTTTACAGTTGTCTAGGCTATAGTGGGTTTAGCCTTAGGGGGTACAGAATTTCTCTCGACATTCTACTTGTACCCCTTCCCTTTTCCTAGTCTACCATTCTCGCCTAAGATTCTAACATGGTATTAAGAGCAACTAAGTCTTAGGACCTAATCTCAATGGGCCCACCACCTACTGCACTGCCCGTACCTAGCCCGTCGACTTCGTCGCCCGCGCCCGGCCCTTACCTAGCCCGTTGCCCGGCCCGTACCTAGCTCGTCGCCTCGGCCCCGCTGGCCCCGTCGACTTCGTCGCCCGCGCTCGGACCGTACCTAGCTCGTCGCCAGGCCCGTACCTAGCCCGTCGCCCGGCCCGTACGTAGCCCGACGCCTCGGCCCCGCTGGCCCCGTCGTCTTCGTCGACCGCGCCCGGCCCGCACCTAGCTCGTCGCCCGGCCCGTACCTAGCCCGTCGCCCGGCCCGTACGTAGCCCGTCACCTCGGCCCCGCTGGCCCCGTCAACTTCGTCGCCCGCGCCCGGCCCGTACCTAGCCCGTCGCCCGGCCAGTACCTAGCCCGACGCTCGGCCCGTACCTAGCCCGTCGCCCGGCCCGTACCTAGCCCGTCGCCTCGGCCCCGCTGGCCCCGTCAACTTCGAAGCCCGTCGCCCGGTTCGTACCTAGCCCGTCGCCTCGGCCCCGCTGGCCCCGTCAACTTCGACGCCCGCGCCCGGCCCGTACCTAGCCCGTCGCCCGGCCCGTACCTAGCCCGCGCCCGGCCTCGTCTCCTGCCTGCGCCCGGCCCGTACCTAGCCCGTCGCCCGGCCCGTACCTAGCCCGTCGCTCGGCCCGTACCTAGCCTCGCGCCCGGCCCCGAACCTGCACAGCGCCAGGCTCTGTACCTGCCCAGCGCCCGGCCCTGTACCTGTTTGGCCCCTCGGCCCCCTAGGCCCCTCGCCCCCCCCTAGGCCCCTTGGCCCCTTGTTTGGCCCTGCGGCCCCTAGGCCCCTCGGCCCCACCTCAGATCCTGGCGCCCGGACCCCCCCCCCCAGGCCCCTTGTTTGGCCCCTCGGCCCCCTAGGCCCCTCGGCCTCTTGTTTGGCCTCGCGGCTCCTAGGCCCCTTGGCCCCACCTCAAAGACCGGCGCCCGGCCCCCCCGGCCCCTTGTTTGGCCCCTCGGCCCCCTAGGCCCCTCGGCCTCTTGTTTGGCCCCGCGGCCCCTAGGCCCCTCGGCCCCACCTCAAAGCCCGGCCCCTTGTTTGGCCCCTCGGCCCCCTAGGCCCCTCGGCCCCCTCTAGGCCCCCCGGCCCCTTGTTTGGCCCCGCGGCCCCTAGGCCCCTCGGCCCCACCTCAGAGACCGGCGCCCGGCCCCCCGGCCCCTTGTTTGGCCCCTCGGCCCCCTAGGCCCCTCGGCCCCCCCCTAGGCCCCCCGGCCCCCTATTTGGCCCCGCGGCCCCTAGGCCACTCGGCCCCACCTCAGAGACCTGCGCACCTAGGCCCCTCGGCCCCTTGTTTGGCCCCTCGGCCCCCTAGGCCCCTTGGCCCTTTGTTGGCCCCGCGGCCCCTAGGCCCCTCGGCCCCACCTCAGAGACCGGCGCCCGGCCCCTTGTTTGGCCCCTCGGCCCCCTAGGCCCCTCGGCCTCTTGTTTGGCCCCGCGGCCCCTAGGCCCCTCGGCCCCACCTCAGAGCCCGGCCCCCCGGCCCCTTGTTTGGCCCCTCGGCCCCCTAGGCCCCTCGGCCCCCTCTAGGCCCCCCGGCCCCCTGTTTGGCCCCGCGGCCCCTAGGCCCCTCGGCCCCACCTCAGAGACTGGCGCCCGGCCCCCCCGGCCCCTTGTTTGGCCCCTCGGCCCCCTAGGCCCCTCGCCCCCCCCCCCCTAGGCCCCCCGGCCCCCTGTTTGGCCCCGCGGCCCCTAGGCCACTCGGCCCCACCTCAGAGACCTGCGCACCTAGGCCCCTTGGCCCCTTGTTTGGCCCCTCGGCCCCCTAGGCCCCTCGGCCCCCCCCCTAGGCCCCCCGGCCCCTTGTTTGGCCCCGCGGCCCCCAGGCTCCTCTGCCCCTATGGCGTTGCTTCGAGTTCTCCCGTTCGACCCGGAGGGTAGACCTGTAGCTTTTGACACGTGGCACGACGATCTGCAACTGTACCTACTGAGCGACAGTCGGGACAGTGTCTCGTTGTTTGACCTCGTGTCCGGTGCCGCTCCAGCCCCTCCCGCCACAGCTGACGTTTCGACTCGTTCCCAGTGGCTCTCTCGTGACGCTACTGCCCGCTTGGCCATTCGCAACCACCTGCCCGCAACAGAATGTGCTCACTTTGGCGAGCACAGGACAGCACAGACCTTGTACGACGCTGTCGTTGCTCGCTACTCCTCCCCTGCCACTGCTGCTCTTGGCAGACTGCTACTGCCCTACCTGTTCCCTGAGCTGTCGGCCTTTGCCACGGTAGCGGACCTGGTTACCCACCTGCGCACTAGCGACGCTCGCTACCGCGCTACCGTTCCTGCTGATTTCCTTCTCACGAACCAGCCTCCCATGTTCATCACCCTCTACTTCATAGTCACCCGCCTCCCTGACTCCCTTCGCTCTGTCAGGGACCTCTTCCTCACCCTCGACCCCACTTCCCTCACTGTTGACCTCCTCGAGCAGCATCTCCTCGTAGCTGAGACCAGTGCAGTTGCTGTAGGTGCTGCTCGTGGCACCCCGCGCTCACCCTTCTTTGAGGGGTGCTCCCCCTCCCCCCTTTCCTCCTCCTTCGCCTCTGCTGCTGCTGCAGACGTCTCTTTTCCTGAGGACGTCGGTGCTGCTTCGACTAGTACGAAGCGCCGCAACAGCAAGGGCAAGGGTGGCCGGGGTAGTGGAGGAGGCAGCGGTGGTGGTGGAGGTGGCAGTGGGCGTGGCAGTGGGGGCAGCGGTAGAGGAGGCGGAGGCGGTGGAGGTGGTGGCGGCGATGGGACTGGTGGCGGAGGTGGAGGCTCTGGTGGCGGCGGTGGAGGCAGTGGAGGGGGTGGCGGCAGTGGAGGCGGTGGGACCAGTGGTAGTCGGTCTGGACCTCAGCGTGGAGGCCCTGGTGGCGGTCGGGGCCAGCAGTAGCAGCGTCGGAGCGAGACTCAGACGCCTCAGCAGCTCCGTGAGTGGTTGGTTCAGCGTGGGGCGGGCGAGGGTAGTGAGACCTGCCCGTATGTAATTCGCACGGGTCCCTGTGCGGGCAAGACATCCGGGCGGTTTCACACTGAGCGCCGCTGCTTTCCCGCCTTGACGACGCCTGTCGCACTGAGTTTGGTGATGACGTCGAGCGCCCTCGCTGGGCGGAGTTGTTTAGGTCGGGAGTTGCCATCTTTGACCTAGACTATGATGTTATTATCTCTGCCATGTATGCTTTGTCTTTTAGTGCTGAGGGTGACTGTTACTGGTGTGTGCCGCCTGACCCAGGTATAGCCGCTGCTGCTCTAGGTGCTAGTGCGTCTGGTACTCCCCCTGGTACTGCGCCTGCTGAGGCCCTGCACACCTTCACGTTAGACTCAGGCGCCTCGCGCTGTTTCTTTCGTGACAACACCACTCTCACTCCTCTTCCTGCACCTGTTCCGGTCAGACTGGCTGATCCCTCTGGGGGCCCGGTCGTTGCCAGTTCCTCCACTGTCCTCCCGTGTCCGGCGGTTCCGTCCGGCTCTCTGTCAGGTCTTCACCTCCCCTCGTTCTCTACGAACTTGGTGAGTACCGCTGCCCTTCAGGATGCGATGGTCACTACCACCACTCCTGGGGGTCAGCGTGTGTCGATCTGCACGTGCACGCGGACAGGGCATCACCTGGCTACGTTCACTCGTCGGCCAGGGTCGAGTCTGTACACACTGGCTACCGAGCCTCCCCAGGTCGCTGCGTCTGCTCAGGTGTCCGCGTCAGGTCAGGTACCCGCCTCTTGCTCGTGTCGCCTCCTGTCGCACCAGACTCTTCTTTGGCACCACCGCCTGGGTCACCCCTCCCTGCCACGCCTTCGTGGCATGCACTCCCGTCTCCTTGTCTTTGGTCTCCCCAGGTCTCTGCCTCCCCTGCCGCCCTCGCCTGCCCCGCCCTGTCTTCCTTGCGTCGAGGGACGGCAGCGCGCCGCTCCTCACTCCTCCTCGTTTCCCCCGACGACTGCTCCCCTGCAGACCCTCCACATGGACGTGTGGGGCCCAGCCCGCGTCAGTGGACAGGGCCGCGAGCGCTAATTTCTGCTGGTAGTTGACGACTACACGCGATACACAACAGTCTTCCCCTTGCGCAGCAAGGGTGAAGTCTCTGCTGTCTTGATCCCTTGGATCCGCACAGTCCGTCTCCAGCTGCGTGCGCGTTTCGGCCAGGATCTTCCTGTCCTGCGTCTGCACTCTGACAGAGGTGGTGAGTTCTCCTCCGACCTCTTGCGGGACTTTTGTCGTGGGGAGGGCATCACCCAGTCGTTCACGCTTCCGGACTCCCCTCAGCAAAATGGGATTGCTGAGCGCCGCATTGGCTTAGTCATGAAGGTCGCTCGTACCTCCATGATCCATGCGGCCGCTCCCCATTTTCTGTGGCCGTTTGCGGTCCGGTACGCTGCGCATCAGCTCAACCTTTGGCCCCGTGTCTCCTTGCCAGAGACCTCGCCCACACTGCGTTGGACGGGGAAGGTTGGCGATGCGTCGGTGTTCCGGGTCTGGGGTTCTCGTGCCTTTGTTCGCGATACGTCCGCGGACAAGCTCTCCGCCCGCGCTATTCCCTGCGTCTTCCTTGGCTTTGTCCCTGATGCGCCTGGCTGGCAGTTTTACTACCCCACCTCGCGCCGTGTCCTCCCTTCTCAGGACGTCACGTTCGACGAGTCGGTTCCCTTCTACCGTCTCTTCCCCTAGTGCTCTGCCCCTTCCCGCCCCCGCTGCTCTTCCTTGCTCCCGGTCCGCCTCCGGTAGACCCCCTCCCGCCCCAGGGTCCTGCTCCCTCGGGAGTGTCTCAGGTAGACCCTCTCCCAGGTACTGCGCCTGTTCAGGTAGCTGTCGTCTCAGGTGCTGCTCCAGGTGCTGCGTCTGGGGGTGCTGCGTCTGGGGGTGCGGAGCCGGGGGGTGCAGGGTCTGAGGGTGCTGGGTCTGGGGGTGCTGAGCCTGAGGGTGTTGTGTTGGTGCAACCCTACGGTTTGCACTCGGCTTGTTGTCCGTGTGCGTGAATGTGTGTGTGTATGGAATGGTATGAGGGCATGGGATAATATATATTTCATGCTTATAATTGTGTGTGAATGTTGAGTCATGATGTCGAGTGTGTGTGTCGAGTCAATAGCGAGTTATCGCTAGACGCGTGTTACGCTGTCGTTTGTGTCTCGCGCGCGGTTTCTATTTTGTCGTGCGCGGTTTCTATTTTGTCCTGTGTCGAACGTTCGGCGTGTCGCAGGTGTGTGCAGCAGACCCATCAAGAACTCAAGGATGAGTTTGTGATGAAGAGCCCGAGCCTTGGTGTCAAGCCTCAAGTGATTTCGAAGCTTGCCAAAAGGGTACACCTCAAGATATTGAAGATAGTTACATTACTTTGTGTAGTGTAACATTTCACTTGGTGTAGGCCCTAGTGAAGGGTAGTTTCAAGACCCTTCGTGGTTGGGGACAGTGTGGCACTGTTCCACATCACTGTACCTCGGCTCTTGGGGTTTGTAGGAGCTGGGAGTCATTCCCAACTCGTAACTCTTCCTATCTTGTGTTCTAAGACTATAGTGGCTGCCATAGTACCATTCGTTCAAACCGACGCTGTGTCGTCATTTTTTTATCAAATCGTGCAATCTAAATTGATAATTGTAGACGACGTGAAGACACTCCAGATCCAATTTGAATCAAGTCATTTGCAGCTGTGAGCAGAACGCTATCAACGTTTGAATCCGCTGTGCAGAAATCCGTCTGTGCTCTCTATCTTTCGTTTTAGGCACATTCAAGCCTATTGTGACTATAACAAGTGGTATCAGAGCCCCTTGGAGCAGTTTCGACAATGTCTGGACCTGAGGAAAGGGGTGGCAGAGGTGCTGGTGGCAGTGGAGAAGCTCAAGCTCAAGGCCAACCCCGTGATTCAGCCATGGCGCCCATGCAACCAAGTCTTGGCCCACCTAGGGATGAGCCTAGGGTGTTTGGGCTTGACAAGTTCAACGGTGACAACTTTGCTGAATGGTCCTTCAAGATGGAGAACATCCTTGACCACTATGACCTGCTGGAGGTGATGGAAGGAACGGAGAAGCGCCCCGAGAACGACCCGGAGAAGAGCCCGTGGGTGCGGAAGAGCGCACAAGGCTATCTCTTACTTGGGCAAGCGTTGGGGAGCAGTCAGATCCGTCACATCAAGCCATTCCAGCGTGAACCAGAGAAAGGACCAAAGGCATGGGCTGCTCTCAAGGGTGTACATGCTCCTGCAACAGCGGCGGTAGCGGTGGTGTTGGAACGGCAAATGGCGGCACTACGAATTGAAGAAGACGAAGCGGTTGAAGAAGGGGTGCAGAAATTCTTCGACTTGTTGACGCGGCTTGAGGGAGCTGATTTGAACTACAGTGAGCTCCAAAAGAAGACCAAGTTGCTGGCCTTACTCCCAGAGTCATGGTCCTCGCTCATCATCAACCTTAATCGCGACTTGCCCCGCCTCTCGCTTGAAGACGTGAAGCGAGCTATCCTTCAAGAGGATTTCCGCCGCCGTGAGTTGGCGAGTGCGGATGGCGCTGGGGCAGCGAGCATCGGCCGTGGATATGGTCGAGGAAGAGGCAGAGGACGAGGGGGAGGAAGGTTTGGTGGCAGCAACTTCGGCGGAGGCCGCAGGAGTGGCGGTTACGGCAGCGACGACAAGAGCTACGGACGCGGTCGCGGCCGATTCGACGGCGAGTGTCACTATTGCCACAAGTGCGGGCACATGTGGCGCGACTGCTACAAACTCCCTGATGGTTGGACCCCTGCTCAAGGCCAAGAGGGTAGAGGAGCAGGAGGAGGGAGAGGACGAGGCCGTGGAGGCCGTGGCGGTCGCGGTGGCGGAGCTGCAAACATGAAGAGCGGAGACAACGACAAGGACCCGAGCGACGATCGATACCCGGGTCTATTCTACTTCGTGTCGACGCAAGTACCGGCTGGTCCAGAGAAGGATGAAGGCTTTGAGGAGCCAGCAGCTGTGGGGAAGGTGACCCTACACCCCCTGGACTATTGGGTGATTGATAGTGGCGCTACCTATAGCATGACACCTCGCCCGGACTTGCTCACCGAACTCGAGCCGTCACCGGTGAAGCATGTCACATCGGCTTTGGGGCAGCGAGCAGAGGTGAAAGGCATGGGCAAGGCCATGTTCAAGGGTGCTGATGGGAAGATGGTGGGCCTCAAGAACGTGCTTTGGGTGCCCAGCCTTGCTGCAAACCTGATTTCCGTGCAGCGGTTGGCAAAGGCCGGCATGGACACGAACTCGAAGGGAGCCAAGACCTACACCGCAAGGCTTGGCGATCGAATTCTTTGGGACCTTCATGAGGACAGGGATGTCTACAACGAGATGTGGCAGATCCCAGTGGTCCCTATGCCTAAGGAGAGGCAAGTGGCAGCAAGCATCAGCACCAAGGATGGAGCGGTCGGTAGCGACGATGGCGCGAACGGTCGCGCTAAGGAGAATGAGCTCAAGAAGAGCAAACCTGGAGGGACCAGCAAGTTCAGTGAACCTAAGGAGAGTGGTGCAGCAACCAAGGAGCAGCAAAAGGGTGAGGAGAACCCAGAGGCAGCAGCGGAGGAGGACTACGGAGAGAGTATGTGGGGCGCTATTGCGAGCGCGGCATTCTCCAATCCAACTTCGGCTACGGGGGAGTGTGATTGGCTCACCTTGCATCGGCGCATGGGGCATGTGGCCTTGCCCATCTTGCAGCAGCTAGTGAAGAATGAGATGGTTGCTGGCATACGTGTGAAGGGGGAGCCCGATGAGGTGCTTGGCTGCTCGACGTGCATTCAAGCCAAGTTCACCCGGTTTCCGTTCCCTAGTTCGGAGGCAACGGCAAAGGCACCGCTTGATGAGGTGGTGATGGACGTGGTGGGCCCCCTGAAGCTTGGAGCTGCTGGAGCTGAGTATTTTCTCACCATTGTCGACGTCTACACACGCATGACTTGGGTGTACGTGCTGGCCAAGAAGAGCGACGTGGCTGAAACGTTAAAGACGGATTGGTTCCCGATGGTGGAGCGGCAACAAGACCGTCTAGTCAAGTCAATCCGCACCGATCGAGGGGGAGAGTTCCTGAGCAAGGAGTTTGGGTTGTGGCTGAAGAAGAATGGTATTCGGCACTCCCTCACCATGCCATACTCCCCTGCAATGAACGGCATCGCCGAGCGAGCGAACCGCACAATCACGGAGGCGGCACGCGGGTTGCTCATTGAAGCCGGGCTACCCGACTATTTCTGGCCTGATGCGGTGCGGAGCGCGTGTGTGGCCAAGAACAGAGCCTTGACTCATGTGGGAGCAGACAAATGGGTGCCCTATGTGGAGTGGCTAGGAAGGAAGCCAAAGGTGGATATGCTTCGGGTGTTCGGGTGCATGTGCATGGCGCTCGTGCCTAAGCATCTTCGGCACAACAAGCTTGGTGCCAAGGCGGTGTGGGCCGTGCACTTGGGCATGGCTCAAAACAGCAAGGGATGGCTTCTTTGGGACCCATTCACCAAGAAGTTCTTGGTGAGCAGGGCCTGCAAGTTCATGGAGAACTTCATGTACAAGGATTGGAAGGCGGAGAATGAGGCGAAGATAGGCGTGCGGTTTGGGGAGGTGAAGAGTTCCGGTTTGGAGCATGTGGAGCTGCCTTTGGAACTGAGCAGCGGCAGCACAACCACAAGGCAATCCTCCCTTGTGAATGGGGGAGAGGAGGCCAATGATGCAGAGGAAGAAGAGGAGGAGGTGCAGCAAGTGAGCGAGCGTGCACCGTCACTTCCTTCCCGTACTACGAGTGCTCCACGGATTCGAGCCACACCGCAGCAACGCCAAGGCCTTCAAGTCCCTGCAGCTGAGGAGGAAGGAAGGGGGAAGAGGAGAGTTCAACCCCCTAATAGGCTGACCAATGATGCGCCGGGAAAGCAGGGCAAGACAGCCCTGGCCGGAGCGGCAATGATGGTCGGAGACGACGAGGAGAGTGACTACGAGGAGTGTGCCTTCGCGTTCTTCTCTCCGGTGGAGATGCCGGGAGAACCAGCAACTCTCAAGGAGGCTTTGGAGAGTAGTGATGCTGAGGAGTGGAAGAAGGCCATGGAGAGTGAGCTGAAGAGCATCGAGGAGAATGACACGTTTGAATTGGTGGAGCTACCGGAGGGGCGTACGGCGATAACGTCCAAGTGGCTCTTCAAAATCAAGTCGGATGCCGACGGCAAGATCGAGCGCTACAAGTCTAGGCTTGTAGCCAAGGGGTACCAGCAGAAGGAGAAGGTGGACTTCAAGGAGCTGTTTGCCCCTGTGGTGAAGCCGACGACGCTGCGAACCCTATTCGCGGGAGCCGCCATCAAAGGATGGGTAGTAAAGCAAATGGACATCGTAACGGCATTCCTTAACGGCATCCTTGAGGAGGAGATTTTTATGGCGCAGCCAGAGGGGTTTGATGATGGTAGTGGCAGAGTGTGGAAGCTGAAGAAGGCCCTCTATGGGCTGAAGCAGGCCCCTAGGCAATGGTACATGAAGCTGCGCGAAGTGTTGGAGGGGATCGGCTTCACTCCCTCAACGGCCGATCACTCCTTGTTCATGCTTGGCGAGGGGGAGCAGAGGAGTTTCATGGTGGTTTATGTGGATGACATCCTCATTTTCTCACCCTCTTCTGACCTTGTGAAGGAGGTGATGCTGAAGCTTCAAGACAAGTTCAAGTGCAAGGCCCTTGGTGACGTGAGCTTCTACCTTGGGCTCCACATCGAACGAGATGTGGAGAAGCGGTGCATGCGGGTGCATCAACGAAAGTACCTGGAGGCATTGGCTGCCAACTTTGGGCAGAGTGAAGGCCATGTGGCTACACCCTTTCCCTCTGGGTTCAAGTGTGTGAAGGGACCAGAGGAGGAGAGCGTTGGTGAAGAGGAGAGGCGCCGATTTCACTCGTTGGTAGGCAGCCTCATGTATGCGGCGGTAAACACCCGACCGGACGTCGCGTTTGCTACCGGGCAGCTGGCTAGGGTTGTGCAATGCCCTAATGAGGAGCAGGTAGCAGCTGGAATGAGGGTGGCCAAGTATCTTGGCCAAACACCGATCGTTGGGCTGCAATACTCGGCGGCGGCACAAAGGCGCCAAAAGGGCGCGGATGGTGTTGAACCCGGGCGTTTGTTCCTCACCGCCTACTCGGATGCTTCATATGCATCAGAACCAGAGGACATGACAAGTGTGGGAGGCTTCATATGCTGTGTTGGTGGAGGCCCAACTGCTTGGGAGAGCAAGAAGCAGGTTGACCAAGCTTTGAGCTCGGTGGAGTCCGAGTACATGGCACTCTTCCGTGCCGTACGGGAGATTGTGTGGCAGCGGCGTTTGTTGGCTGAATTGGGGGAGGAGCAGCAAGGACCTACCCCACTGTACTGTGACAGCCAGGGTGCCATTGCTCTTGCTAAGAACCCTGTGTTGCATGGACTCACGAAGCACATGAGGGTGAAGTGGCATTGGACGAGGAGCATGGTAACCGCGGGTGAAGTTGAGTTGCGCTACGTGAAGACCACGGGGCAGCCGGCTGACATGATGACCAAGAGGCTGGTGGAGCAGCAGCATTGGGAGTTTGTTGGTGCAACCCTACGGTTTGCACTCGGCTTGTTGTCCGTGTGCGTGAATGTGTGTGTGTATGGAATGGTATGAGGGCATGGGATAATATATATTTCATGCTTATAATTGTGTGTGAATGTTGAGTCATGATGTCGAGTGTGTGTGTCGAGTCAATAGCGAGTTATCGCTAGACGCGTGTTACGCGGTCGTTTGTGTCTCGCGCGCGGTTTCTATTTTGTCGTGCGCGGTTTCTATTTTGTCCTGTGTCGAACGTTCGGCGTGTCGCAGGTGTGTGCAGCAGACCCATCAAGAACTCAAGGATGAGTTTGTGATGAAGAGCCCGAGCCTTGGTGTCAAGCCTCAAGTGATTTCGAAGCTTGCCAAAAGGGTACACCTCAAGATATTGAAGATAGTTACATTACTTTGTGTAGTGTAACATTTCACTTGGTGTAGGCCCTAGTGAAGGGTAGGTTCGAGACCCTTCGTGGTTGGGGACAGTGTGGCACTGTTCCACATCACTGTACCTCGGCTCTTGGGGTTTGTAGGAGCTGGGAGTCATTCCCAACTCGTAACTCTTCCTATCTTGTGTTCTAAGACTATAGTGGCTGCCATAGTACCGTTCGTTCAAACCGACGCTGTGTCGTCAATTCTTTATCAAATCGTGCAATCTAAATTGATAACTGTAGACGACGTGAAGACGCTCCAGATCCAATTTGAATCAAGTCATTTGCAGCTGTGAGCAGAACGCTATCAACGTTTGAAGCCGCTGTGAAGAAATCCGTCTGTGCTCTCTATCTTTCGTTTTAGGCACATTCAAGCCTATTGTGACTATAACATGTTGAGCCTGGGGGTGCTGAGTCGGAGGGTGCGGAGCCTGAGGGTGCTGAGTCGGAGGGTGCGGAGTCTGGGGGTACTGCGCATCGGGGTGCTGCCTCGTCTGGAGGTCCTACGGGTGCTTCACCGCGACTATCCTCGCAGCAGCTGCGTGAGTGGCTTGTTCAGCGCGCACACCGTCGGAGTGGGGCTCCCGGAGCTGGCGAGCCTGGAGGCCCTGGAGTTGGAGGTGCTGCTGTTCCTACTGGAGTTGGAGACCCTACGGAGCCTGGAGCAGCTGGTGCTGGAGGCGCTGGAGCTGGAGTAGCTGGAGTTGGAGGCCCTGACGCAGGAGGCGCTGGAGCTGCAGGAGCTGGAGCTGTTGACCCTGGTGCTGGAGGTGCTGGAGGCACTGTGCGGCCGCGCCCGTACTTCGTTCCCCTGCTTGAGCAGGTTCTTGGTGTCCCGTCTTCTACTGGTCTTCCTCCTCCCTTCCTGTGTCCACCGCCAGACCAGTCGCAGCCGCCGTTACAGCCGGCCTCCCCACTGCCTGTTCCCTCTCCTTACACTGAGCAGTCCGGAGGTCTTACAGAGCGTCGTGAGCCTGAGTCTCGTCCTGTCTCACCTGTTCGCACTGCTCGTCGCGCTCCTCGTTCGCGTCCTCCCCCTGTCCCAGGCACGCACACCATGGCACCCCGTCCTTCCTCTGTTCCACTGCGTGTTCCTCTGCCTGCTCCTCCTGAGTCCTCTCTTCCTGAGGTCCCTGACCCTGAGCCTGACCGAGCGCGTGCTGCCAGTCCCATTGTCGCTCGTCTCCTTGCCACTTCTGTCACTGACCCGTCCTTTGAGTCTGCTACTGCTTCTGCTCTCGTTGCTGAGCTACTTGACTTTGCTGCTGCCTGCCGTCTCGACTACGCCTCTGCTCTAGTTGCTGAGTCTGTACCTGCCAGTCCTCCGTCCGTCGGGGGTGAGTGTGCTCTTGGCACGGACGTCCTTGAGGACAGGCAGGAGGACTTTGAGTGTCTTGCAGCTGCTGTACCTCGTTTCGCCTCCTTGCTGCTTGCCCCTGAGGGACACCCGGATGCTCCTGACATCCCGACCCCGCGCTCTTACGCAGAGACGATTACGGGTCCTTACTCCTCTCAGTGGCAGGCAGCAATGGATGCCGAGATGGCATCCTGGAAGTCCACAGGCACTTACGTCGACGAGGTTCCCCCACCTGGGGTGAACATAGTCGATGGCATGTGGATCTTCAGGGTTAAGCGGCCGCCGGGTTCTCCGCCTGCCTTCAAGGCGCGCTACGTTGCTCGAGGTTTCAGTCAGCGACAGGGAGTTGACTACTTCCAGACCTTCTCCCCCACCCCAAAGATGACTACTCTTCGGGTGTTGCTGCACGTAGCTGCTCAGCGTGACTACGAGTTACACTCCCTGGACTTCAGTACTGCTTTCCTGCAGGGCAGCCTGCACGAGGAGATCTGGCTACGCCGACCACCTGGTTTCACTGGGTCGTTTCCTACAGGTACCCAGTGGAGCCTCCGCCGGCCAGTCTACGGTCTCCGCCAGGCGCCTCGCGAGTGGCACGACACACTCAGGACTACACTTGCGGCTCTTGGGTTTGTTCCTTCTACAACAGACCCGTCGCTGTTTCTACGCACCGACACCTCGCTGCCGCCCTTCTACGTGCCACGGCTGACACTGAGGCACTGACCCTAGTGAAGTCCGAGCTGCAGAAGAGACATACCTGCACTGACCTGGGTGAACTGCGCAGCTACCTTGGCCTGCAGATCACCCGGGACAGAGCACGGCGCACCATCACACTGACTCAGTCACACATGGTGCACCAGGTCCTTCAGCGCTTCGGCTTCCAGTACTCCTCGCCACAGCTCACTCCTCTGTCTACCAGCCACTCGCTCTCAGCTCCACCTTCGGACGAGTCCGTAGAGCCGAGTGGTCCGTACCCAGAGCTTGTGGGTTGCCTCATGTACCTGATGACTTGCACTCGACCTGACCTCGCGTACCCTCTCAGCCTTCTGGCTCGCTACGTGGCTCCCGGTAGGCACCGAAAGGTGCACTGGGATGCTGCAAAGAGGGTACTGCGTTACCTGTGCAGTACGTTGGGCATGGGGCTTGTGCTTGGAGGACGGGGTCCTGTTGTCCTCACTGGTCACGCAGACGCCTCCTGGGTTGACGACTCAGCTACGCAGCGGTCGTCGCAGGGTTACACCTTCAGCCTTGGGTCCGGCTCGGTTTCTTGGCGGTCTACCCGCTCGTCTTCAGTTCTCAGCTCCAGCTGTGAGGCTGAGATCTACGCCGGAGCCATGGCTGCTCAGGAGCTACGCTGGCTCACCTACTTGCTGACCGACTTGGGAGAGCAGCCTCGTTCACCTCCAGTCCTGTACGTAGACAACAAGGCCATGATAGCCTTGTGTCAGGAGCACAGACTGGAGCACAGAATGAAGCATATCGCTCTGCGATACTTCCTTGCTCGAGAGTTGCAGCAGCGTGGTCAGCTTCGTCTAGCGTACGTGGCCACTCGGGCCAACACTGCTGATGTCTTCACCAAGGCACTTCCGCCTGGTGACCATCAGCGCTTTGTTACTGTGTTAGGCCTTGTGCCTACGTTGCCTCACTTACTTACTGCCTGACTCTGCCTGTACTGTGATCTATCTATATACCTGCATGCTTGCACTTGTTAGGCTATGATCACTGTATTGTTTGTTCTCGTTATATAACTCTGCATGTGAACTGGCCTTGTGGCCCTTTGCTTGTGCTCGGACTGTGTGGTGACTTTGTGATCCACCCTGAGCTTGCTTTGCTTTGCTTCTTCTCTTGACTGGTCTTGTGACCATTGCTTGTTCTAGCTATCCCCCACTTCGCCTATGGGGGTGTGTCAAACATATATGCTTAGTTATATGTAGGCTTAGTTTATGTGTTTACAGTTGTCTAGGCTATAGTGGGTTTAGCCTTAGGGGGTACAGAATTTCTCTCGACATTCTACTTGTACCCCTTCCCTTTTCCTAGTCTACCATTCTCGCCTAAGATTCTAACACCTTTCCCTCTGGGTTCAAGTGTGTGAAGGGACCAGAGGAGGAGAGCATTGGTGAAGAGGAGAGGCGCCATTTCCACTCGTTGGTGGGCAGCCTCATGTACGCAGCGGTAAACACCCGACCGGACGTCGCCTTTGCAACCGGACAGTAGGCTAGGGTTGTTCAATGCCCTAATGAGGAGCAGGTAGCAGCTGGAATGAGGGTGGCCAAGTATCTTGGCCAAACACCGACCGTTGGGCTGCAATACTCGGCGGCGGCGCAAAGGCGCCAAAAGGGCACTGATGGTGTTGAACTCGGGCGTTTGTTCCTCAACGCATTCTCGGATGCTTCTTATGCATCGGAACCAGAGGACATGACAAGTGTTGGAGGGTTCATTTGCTGTGTTGGTGGAGGCCCAACTGCTTGGGAGAGCAAGAAGCAGGTGGATCAAGCATTGAGCTCGGTGGAGTCCGAGTACATGGCACTCTTCCGTGCCGTACGGGAGATTATGTGGCAGTGGCGTTTGTTGGCTGAATTGGGGGAGGAGCAGCAAGGACCTGCCCCACTCTACTGTGACAGCCAAGATGCCATTGCTCTTGCTAAGAACCCTGTGTTGCATGGCCTCACGAAGCACATGAGGGTGAAATGGCATTGGACGAGGAGCATGGTGGCCGCGGGTGGAGTTGAGTTGCACTACGTGAAGACGACAAGGTAGCCAGTTGACATCATGACCAAGAGCCTGGTGGAGCAGCAGCATTGGAAGTGTTGCAAGCTGGTTGGGATGGCTCTGAACTGAGAGAGGAAGATCATAAGGCCAACAATCAGAGTTTAGGGTTTAGGGTTTAGGGTGTTTAGTTGGTGCAACCCTACGGTTTGCATTCGGCTTGTTGTCCGTATGCGTGCATGCGTGTGTGCATGGAATGGTATGAGGGCATGAGATAATATATATTTCATGCTTACAATAGTGTCTGAATGATGAGGCATGATTTTGAATGTGTGTGTCGAGTCAATAGCAAGTTATCGCCAGTCGCGTGTCACGTCGTCGTTTGCGTGTCGTGTGCGGTTTTCTATTTTGTCGTGTGTGGAATGTTCGGCGTGTCGCAGGTGTGCATAACAGACTTCTAAGAACTCAAGGAAGAATTTATCTTCAAGAACCAGAGCCATGGTTTCAAGATTCAAGTGATTTCGAAGCTCTTCAAAAGGGTAAACTTCAAGATAGTGAGAATAGTTACATTTCAATGTGTAGTGTAACATTTCTCTTGGTGTAGGCCCTTATGGAGGGTAGTTTTTAGACCCTTCATGGTTGGGGACAGTGTGGCACTGTTCCAAATCACTGTACCTCGGCTCTTGGGGTTTGTAGAGGCTGGGAGTCATTCCCAACTCGTAACTCTTCCTAATTTGTGTTCTAATACTGTAGTGGCTGCCATAGTGTTGTTCGTTCAAACCGACGTTGCGTCCTCGATACTTGATGAAATCGTGCGATGTAAATTGCCTATTGTAGGCGATATCAAGACGCTCCAGATCCAATTTATAGCAAGTCATTTGAAGCTGTGAAAAAAACGCTATCAACGTTTTAGGCACATCCAAGCCTATTGTGACTATAATAGGTAGTGGCGGCAGTGGGAGTGGTGGCAGTCGGGGTGGAGCTATTCAGAGGGGAGGTTCTGGCGATGGCCAGAGGCAGCAGCAGTAGCGTCGGAGCGAGACCCCTTCGCCCCAGCAGCTTCGTGAGTGGTTTGCTCAGCGTGGGGCGTCTAGTGTTTCGTTCGCTATGTTCGGGTAGTGTTCGCTGCCCGTATGTCATTCGCACGGGTGACCGTGCTGATCAGACATGCGGGAAGTTTCACTCTCAGCACCGCGGCTTCTCCCGCCTAGACGACGCTTGTCGTGCAGAGTTTGGTGACGAGGCTGAGCGCCCCTGCTGGGCAGAGCTGCTTAGGACTGGAGTTGATATCTTTGCTCTTGACTATGACGCTATCCTTGCTGCCATGTATGCCTTGTCTGTTAGTGCTGAGGGTGACTGTTACCGGTGTGTGCCGCCCGACCCAGGTATAGAGGCTGCTGCTCTAGGTGCTAGTGAGTCTGCTCTCCCTAGTACTGCGCCTGCTGAGGCCTTGCACACCTTTACGCTTAACTCGGGTGCTTCCCGCTGTTTCTTTCGCGACAGTACAACCCTCACTCCTCTCACTGCACCTGTTCCGGTCAGACTGGCTGACCCCTCAGGGGGCCCAGTTCTTGCCCGTTCCTCCACTGTTCTCCCGTGTCCGGCGGTTCCGTCCGGCTCACTCTCAGGTCTTCACCTCCCTCGTTCTCTACTAACTTGGTGAGTACCGCTGCCCTCCAGGATGCGATGGTCACTACCACCACTCCTGGGGTTCAGCGTGTGTCGATCTGCACGTGTACACGGACGGGCCGTCACCTGGCCACGTTCACCCGTCGGCCTGGGTCGAGTCTGTACACACTGACTACCGAGCCTCCTTAGATAGCTGCGTCTGCCCAGGTGTCCGCGTCAGGTCCGGTAGCAGCCCCCTGCTCGTGTCGCCTCTTGTCGCACCAGACTCTCCTGTGGCACAACCGCCTTGGTCACCCCTCCCTGCCACGCCTTCATGACATGCACTCCCGCCTCCTTGTTTTTGGTCTTCCCAAGTCTCTGCCTCCTCTTCTGCCCTCGCCTGCCCCGCCCTGCCTTCCTTGCGTCGAGGGGCGGCAGCACACCGCTCCTCACTCCTCCTCGTGTCCCCCGAGGACTGCTCCCCTGCAGACTCTCCACATGGACGTGTGGGGCCCAGCCCGCGTCAGTGGACTGGGCCGCGAGCGCTATTTTCTGTTGGTTGTTGACGACTACACGCTTTACACTACGGTCTTCCCCTTGCGCAGCAAGGGTGAGGTCCCTGATGTCTTGATCCCTTAGATCCGCGCAGTCCGTCTCCAGCTCCGCGAGCAGTTCCGCCAGGACCTTCCTGTCCTGCGTCTGCACTCTGACAGAGATGGTGAGTTCTCCTCCGACCTCTTGCGGGACTTTTGTCGTGGGGAGGGTATCCTCCAGTCGTTCACGCTTCCGGCCTCCCCTCAGCAAAATGGGATTGCTGAGCGCCACATTGGCTTAGTCATGGAGGTGGCTCGTACCTCCATGATCCATGCGGCTGCTCCCCATTTTCTGTGGCCGTTTGCGGTCCGGTACGCTGCGCATCAGCTCAACCTCTGGCCCCGTGTCTCCTTGCCGGAGATCTCGCCTACACTGCGTTGGATGGGGAAGGTTGGCGATGCGTCGGTGTTCTGGGTCTGGGGCTCTCGTGCCTTTGTCCGCGATACTTCAGTGGACAAGCTCTCCTCCCGTGCTATTTCCTGCGTCTTCCTTGGCTTTCCCCCTGACGCACCTGGCTGGCAGTTTTACCACCCCACCTCGCGCCGTGTCCTTTCCTCTCAGGACGTCACGTTTGACGAGTCGGTTCCCTTTTACCGTCTCTTCCCCTACCGCACTGCCCCTCTCCCCCCCCCCGTTTCTCTTCCTTGCTCCAGGTCCCACTCCGGTAGACCCCCTCCCCCCTCAGGGTCCTGCTCCCTCAGGTGTGTCTCAGGTAGACCCACTCCCCAGAACTGTGCCTGTCAAGGTCGCTGTCGACTCAGGTGCTACTAGAGGTACTGCGTCTGGGGGTGCTGCGTCTGGGGGTGCTGAGCCCGCGAGTGCGGAGCCTGGGGGTGCTGAGCCTGAGAGTGCGGAGCCTGGGGGTGCTGAGTCTAAGGGTGCAGAGTCTGGGGGTGTTGAGCCTGGGGGTGCGGAGCCTGGGGGTGCTGAGTCTGAGGGTGCGGAGTCTAGAGGTGCTGAGCCTAGGGGTACTGCTTCTTCTGGAGGTCCTGTGGGTGCCTCGCCGCGACTGTCTCCAGGGAGGGAGCCTCTCTCACCGCAGGAGCTGCGCGATTGGTTTGCTCAGCGCACACGCCTTAGGAGTGGAGCTGCCGGAGCTGAAGACTCTGCCGCTGGCGGCAGTGGAGCTGGAGGTGCTGGAGCTACTAGTCTTGGAGGTGCTGGAGTTACTGCTGGAGCTGGAGGTACCGGAGGTGCTGGAGCTGCTGGTCCTAGAGGTGCTCGTACTAGAGGTACTGGAGCTGCCGGAGCTAGTGGTGTTGGATGCGCTGGAGCTGGAGACCCTGGTGCTAGAGGCGCTGGAGCTGGAGGCATTGGCTCTGGAGGCGCTGGAGCTGGAGGCACTGGAGCTGGAGACTCTGGAGCTTGAGGCACTTGCGCTGGAGCCGCTGGAGCTGGAGGAGCTTGAGTTGGAGACCCTAGAGCTGGAGGCACTGGAATTGTAGGCGCTAGAGCTGGAGACCCTGGAGCTGGAGGTGGTGGCGCTGGGGGTGCTGGAGCTGGGGGTACTGGTGCTGGAGGCACTGTGCAGCGGCGACCATTCTTCGTTCCACCGCCACAGTCGTCTCTGCCGCCACCTGACTCGGTCCTTCGCCAGGTTCTTAGTCTCCCGTCTTCTACTCGCCTTCCTCCTAACTTATTGAGTCCACCGCCTCACCAGTCGCAGCCACTGTTACAGCCAGACTCCCCACTGCCTGCTCCTTCTCCTTACGCTGAGCAGACAGACTCTTTTACAGAGCGTCGTGAGCCTTAGTCTCGTCTTGCCTTGCCTGTTCGCGCTATTCGCACTGTCCTCCGTCCGTTGGGGGTGAGTGTGCTCTTGGCACGGACTTCCTTGAGGACAGGCAGGAGGACTTTGAGTGTCTTGCAGCTGCTGTACCTCATCTCGTGGCCATGCTTCTTGCCCCTGAGGGAGACCCGGATGCACCAGACATCCCGACCCCGCGCTCTTACGCAGAGGCGATTACGGGTCCCTACTCCTCTAAGTGGCAGACTGCAAGGAGGTGCTGCTCGAGTAGGTCAACAGTGAGGGCTTTGGGGGCAAGTGCGAGAAAGTGGTCCCTGACAGCGCGAAGAGAGTCAGGGAGGCGGGTGACTATAAAGTAGAGAGTGATGTACATTGGGGGCGGGTTCCTGTCAAGGAAATCTGCTGGGAGGGCAGCACGGTAGCGAGCGTCTCTAGTGCGAAGGTGGGTAACGAGGTCCTCTACTGTGGCAAAGGCGGACAGCTCGGGAAACAGGTAGGGCAGTAGAAGACGGCCTAGAGCAGCAGTGGCAGGCGAGGAGTAACGGGCGACTACAGCGTCGTACAGTGCCTGTGCAGTCCTGTGCTGTCCTAAGTGAGCGCATTCGGCTAACGATAGGTGATTGCGAATGGCTAAGCGAGCAGCATCGTCACGAGTGAGCCACTGTGAGCGACTCGCACTGTCAGCTGTGGCGGGAGGGGCGGGAGAGGCTCCAGATTTGTGGTCAAACAACGCAACGCTGTCTCTAGAGTCGCTCAGTAGGTACAGCCATGTGTCGAACTAGATCGTACGGCCCTCGTGATCGAACGCGAGTACGCGGAGAGAAGCCATAGCAGCGCAGCACGCAGGGTGGGCAGGATCCGGGCAGCGCAAGTAACAGGGCAGGCAGCAGCAAGGGGCGGCAAGCGGGCTGCAAGTGGCGGCGCGCAGGCTGCAAGAGGGGCGGCTCGTGGGCCTAGGGGCGGCTGGCGGGCCTAGGGGCGGCGGGCGGGCCGCAAGGGGCGGCACGCGGGGCTGCAGGGGCGGCTCGCGGGCTGCAGGTACGAAGGGCGGGCCACAAGGGGCGGCGCGCGGGGCTGCAGGGGCGGCAAGCAGGACAGCAGGGGCGGCGGGCGGGGCCTAGGGGCGACGGGCGGGCCGCAAGGGGCGGCGCGAGGGGCAGCAGGGGCGGTGAGAGGGCCGCAAGGGGCGGCGCGCGGGGCTGCAGGGGCGGCGTGCGGGGCCTAGGGGCGATGGGCGGGCCGCAAGGGGCGGCGCGCGGGGCTGCAGGGGCGGCGCTCGGGGCCTAAGGGCGACGGGCGGGCCGCAAGGGGCGGCGCGCAGGGCTGCAGGGGCGGCACAAGGGCAGCAGAGGCAGCGCGCTGGGCTGCAGGGGCGGCTCGCGGGCTGCTAGGGGCGGCGCGCGGGGCTGCAGAGGGCGGCGCGTGAGCCAGCAGGGCGGCGCGCTGGTAGGGCAAGGCAGCTAGTGGGGTAGCTCTGTGGTGGGCCCTAAAAAAACGGTCCTAGGGAAGGACCTGCTCTGAAACCATGTCAGAATACTGAACGAGAATGAATGAACTATGAAAGAGTTGGGTACAAGTGCTAACCCTAATCGGGTTGTATCCCTTATGGGCTACCCCCACTATAGCCTACACAAAGTAAGCAATATATAACATTCTGACAATGACCTACACTTGATCTGACCTTCCCTACACTCTTAGCATCCTGGCACGCTGCGTTGCGCCCGGGAGACACTGACCAGAGCACTAGGAGGCCGCTAAGAGGGTGTTACGCTACTTGTGCAGTACTTCGGGCATGGGGCTCGTGCTTGGAGGACGGGGTCCAGTTGTCCTCACTAGACACGCAGACGCTTCTTGGGTTGACGACTTGGCTACGCAGCGGTCGTCACAGGGTTACACCTTCAGCCTTGGCTCCGGCTCTATTTCTTGGCGGTCTACTCGCTCGTCTTCTGTTCTCAGCTCCAGTTGTGAGGCTGAGATCTACGCAGGGGCCATGGCTGCACAGGAGTTACGCTGGCTCACCTACCTGCTGACCGACTTGGGAGAGCGGCCTCGTTCCTCTCCAGTTCTCTACGTAGACAACAAGGCCATGATTGCCTTGTGTCAGGAGCACAGACTGGAGCACAGAACGAAGCACATCGCTCTACGTTACTTCCTTGCTCGAGAGTTGCAGCAGCGTGGTCAGCTTCGTCTTGCTTACGTGGCCACTCGGGCCAACACTGCTGATATATTCACCAAGGCACTTCAGTCTGGTGATCATCAGCGCTTCTGTATTGTTTTAGGCCTTGTGCCTACTTTGCCTCACTTGCTCACTACGTGACTTTGGTTGTACTGTGATTTATATATAGACTTGCATGCTTACACTTGCTAGGGTATGATCACTGTACTGTTTGTTCTCTTTTATACAACTCTGCATGTGAACTGGCCTTGTGGCCATTTGCTTGTGCTCGGAATGTGTGGTGACTTCGTGATCCACCCTGAGCTTGCTTTGCTTTTCTTGACTGGTCTTGTGACCACTTGTTCTCCCCCACTTTGCCTATGAGGGTGTGTCAAATTTTTATAATGCTTATATTGTGTAGGCTGTAGTGCCCATAAGGGGTACAACCCAATTAGAGTTTGTACTTGTACCAACTTTCAGCTCAATGTATTCATTCTCATTCAGTATACTGACACTCACAAGTGTTCCAAAACCTCAGGAGTAGAGCAAGACTCAAAAGAGACTCACCTCCACCCACTTCCCGTTCCCACGTGTCCCTTGGCTTGTCCCTTTGGCCGTTAGTCTACCCTTTCACCCCACGCCTTTGTTTGATAACAGACACTTACGTCGCTTTACTCCCAACGCAGTTTCCTCATTCGTTGACACCTGTGCTACCCATGCATGCCCATTCCTAAGCCCGCGCCTGCTCGTTGCTGCGCCGTCACCTGCGCCGTGACGCCTGCTCTTTCCCGGCGTCTGCGCCCGCTCGTCGCCGATGCCTGCTTGCGCGCTAAATTCCCTTCGCCTGCGCCTGCACGTCCCGAATACCAGTTCGTTGCCGTCGCTACACCAGCTCGTCGCCGCGGCGTCGCTGCGGTTCTCCATGCCGTGTTGTCGCATTTCTTCGACCCAGTGCTATCGTTTCCTCTCTTCCACTGCTCTATTTGCACTTCTACACATTTCCTTCTTCAACTCACCTATCTCTTCCACGCTCCCGTCCCACATACCCGTTTCCCCCCTTCCCCTCCCACCCTTTTTGGTGCGTGCTCAGCTCTTGGCAGCTCTCTGTTGCACTGATGATCTATTCCCTCTCCTCTGCACCCTCGCTTTCCCCCTCCCCACCTACCTCTCCCCTTTGAACTCTCCCATCTCTTCGTTGCTCCCATACCATGCAGTTAGGAGTAGAGCTGGTGCACTCGCTGATCTTGGCCGCCATCGAGTGTGTGCACAACGCACAGGGGGAAAGGGGGGAAGGGGGGTGAGGAGCACGAAGACAGCACCTGTGCTAAGCTCCCTGCATAGGAGCAAAGCGATAATGACGTATGCAATTGTGTGTAGGAAAAAAAAAAAAAAAAAAAAAAGCCTTTTATTTTCAATGGCACAGATGTTCCAGCGTTTTTTTCTAGGTAACTCTGATTTTTCAGCGACTTCTTTTTGCTAAGACTGATTCATCAGCCTACATTTGTGTACCAAGGCTGATGAATCAGCCAACCTCAAAAAGAATCTGAGGCCCTGTTTGTATCATTATATAATATTGTGCCTGCACTATTTCACGCAGCATCATGCACACCATGTCATTCACAACAATATCCCACATTACAGTGAGTTGCAACTTGTGAGACCAGGATGTCAGAACATATTTGTATGTTCTTAGTTCTGCTAGGCTACAGTGAGGTGCTCAGTATAGGGTACAACCCTAGTTAGGGTTTCATACTTGTATCTCCCTGTTGCTAGTCACTCATCATTCCTGCTCAGTTTATTCTGACATGGTATTTAGAGCAGGAAACCTGTTAGGTTTTTAGGGCCCACCGACAGTTCCGCTAGTTCGTGCCCGAAGCACCCTTGCGCTGTCCGGCCATGCTCGCACAGTGTCGCGCTGCCCTGCAGCTACTCGCACTACCTGCCCTAGTGCGCTGCATGCGCCCCGCGAACGTGCTGCCTATGCCCCGCTCGCGCGCCACTTGCGCCCGACCTGCGCCGCCTGCGCGCTGCCCGTGTACTACCTGGAGCGCCCGCCCCCTGCCCCGCGCGCCCCTACT
This sequence comes from Closterium sp. Naga37s-1, assembly GCA_947471745.1. Taxonomy (NCBI): domain Eukaryota; kingdom Viridiplantae; phylum Streptophyta; class Zygnematophyceae; order Desmidiales; family Closteriaceae; genus Closterium; species Closterium sp. Naga37s-1. Next base: position 972,686 of record CANJKZ010000431.1, read on the forward strand.
GCCCGCGAGCAGCCCCTGCCCCGTGTCAAATTATATGTTTACTGCTATCTAGGCTGTAGTGGGTTTAGCCTCAGGGTACAGTAAGTTGCTCGACACTTCATTGTATCCCCCTCCTTGCCCTAATCCATCTCATTCCTTCCTACCTATCTCAACATGGTATTAAGAGCCATTAGGTCCTTAGGACCAGATTTTTAAAAGGGCCCACCGTTAAGTCTTCGATTTCCTGCCCGAATCGTGCCCCTAGGCGCATCACTTTTTTATCCTGCCTGAATCGCGACCTTAGGCACGTCGATTTTCTGCCCGAATCGCGCCCCTAGGCACGTCGGTTTTCCTGCCCGAATCGCGCCCCTAGAAGCGACGGTTTTCTGTTAGAATCTACAGAACGGAATGAATGAACTAGGAAGCAGGTGGGTACAAGTAGGAAACCTAAAAGTGTTGTACCCTATATGAACTACCCCACTACAGCCTAGATAGACTATAGCATATAAGTTTGACACACCCCCATAGGCAAAGTGGGGGAGAACAAGAGGTCACAAGACCAGTCAAGAAAAGCAAAGCAAGCTCAGGGTGGATCACAAAGTCACCGCGCAGTCTGAGCACAAGCAAATGGCCACAAGGCCAGTTCACATGCAGAGTTATATATAGGAGAACAAATAATACAGTGAACACAACCTAGCAAGAGTAAGCATGCAGGTATATGTGTAGAGAGTACAGTACAAGCAGAGTCAAGAAGTAAGCAAGTGAGGCACAGTAGGTACAAGGCCTAGAACAGTACAGAAATGCTGATGATCACAAGGCTGAAGTGCCTTGGTGAAAACATCAGCAGTGTTGGCCTGAGAGGCCACGTAAGCAAGACGAAGCTGACCACGCTGCTGCAACTCTCGAGCAAGGAAGTAGCGCAGAGCAATGTGCTTCGTTCTGTGCTCCAGTCTGTGCTCCTGACACAAGGCAAGCATGGCCTTGTTGTCGACGTACAGAACTGGAGGAGAACGAGGCACCTCTCCCAAGTCGATCAGCAGGTAGGTGAGCCAGCGTAACTCCTGTGGAGCCATGGCCCCAGCGTAGATCTCAGCCTCACAACTGGAGCTGAGAACAGAAGAAGAGCGGGTAGACCGCCAAGAGACAGAACCGGAACCAAGACTGAAGGTGTAACCCTGTGACGACCGCTGCGTAGCCAAGTCGTCAACCTAGGAAGCGTCTGCGTGACCAGTGAGGACAACTCGAGCCCGTCCTCCAAGCACAAGCCCCATGCCCGACGTACTGCACAGGTAGTGCAACACCATCTTCGCAGTGCACCTTTCGGTGTCGACCGGGAGCCACGTAGCGAGCCAGAAGGCTGAGAGGGTATGCGAGGTCAGGTCGTGTGCAAGTCATCAGGTACATGAGGCAGCCCACAAGCTCTGGATACGGGCCACTAGGCTCTACGGACTCGTCCGAAGGTGGAGCTGAGAGCGAGTGACCAGTAGGCAGAGGAGTGGACTGTGGCGAGGAGTACGTGAAGCCGAAGCGCTGAAGGACCTGCTGCACGATGTGTGATTGAGTCAAGGTAATGGTGCGCTGTGCTCTGTCTCGGGTGATCCGCAAGCCAAGATAGCTTGTCAGTTCACCCAGGTCTGTGCACGTGTGTCTCTTCTGCAGCTCGGACTTTACGTGGGCGAGTGCCTCAGTGTCAGCAATAGCAAAGACAAGGTCGTCTACGTACACGAGAACATAGAACGGCGGCAGAGTGGTATCAGTGCGTAAAAACAGTGACGGGTCAGCAGTGGAAGGAGCAAAACCAAGAGTAGCAAGAGTCGTCCTCAGTGTGTCGTGCCACTCACGGGGTGCCTAGCGGAGACCGTAGACTGGCCGCCGGAGGCTCCACTGGGTACCAGCAGGAAACGACCCAGTGAAGCCAGGTGGGCGGCGTAGCCAGATCTCCTCGTGCAAGCTGCCCTGTAGGAAGGCTGTGCTGAAGTCAAGCGAGTGGAGCTCATAGTCACGCAGAGCGGCGACGTGCAGCAGTACCCGAAGAGTGGTCATCTTCGGGGTAGGGGAGAAGGTCTGGAAGAAGTCAACTCCCTGTCGCTGACTGAAGCCACGTGCAACGTAACGCGCCTTGAAGACAGGCGGAGAACCTGGCGGCCGCTTCACCCTGAAGATCCACATGCCACTGACGATGTTTGCCCCAGGCGGGGGAACCTCGTCGACGTAGGTGCCTGTGGAATTCCAGGAAGCCATCTCGGCGTCCATGGCTGCCTGCCACTGAGAGGAGTAGGGACCCTCTATCGCCTCTGCGTAAGAGCGCGGGGTCGGGATGTCTGGTGCATCCGGGTCTCCCTCAGGGGCAAGCAGCATGGACACGAAATGAGGTACAGCAGCGGCAAAGCACTCAAACTCCTCCTGTCTGTCCTCAAGAACGTCCGTGCCAAGAGCACACTCACCCCCGACGGACGGAGGACAGACAGACACAGACGTAGACTCAGCAACAAGACTAGTGGCGTAGTCTAGGCGACAGGCTGCAGCAAAGTCAACAAGCTCAGCAACGAGAGCAGACGCAGCAGTGGACTCAAACAAAGGGTCAGTGACAGCAGTGGCCAGAAAACGTGTGACAGTAGGACTAGCAGCACGAAGGGAGTCAGACTCCGGGTCCGGACCGTCAGGAAGAGAGGACGCAGGAGGAGACGGCAGAGGGACACGCTGTGGAGCAGTGGGAGGACGCAGAGTCATAGAGTGAGTGCCACGGACAGGAGGAGGACGCGGACGCGAAACACGACGACCAGCGCGAACAGTGCGGACAGGCGACTCAGAACGAGACTCAGGTGACACAAGACGCGACTCAGGCTCACGACGCTCTGTAAGACCTCTAGTCGGTCCAGAGTAAGGAGAAGGACCAGGCAGTGGAGAGGCCGGCTGTAACTGCGACTGTGACTGGACAGGCGATGGACTCAGTAAAGGAGGAGTAGGACCAGGAGAAGGCGGTAGACCAAGAACCTACTGAAGGAGTGGAACGTAGTACGGCCGCGGCTGCGCAGCGCCTCCAGAAACAGCAGAGACAGCACCAGTACCCTCAGCACCAGGGTCTCCAGCTACAACTCCCGCAGTACCACCAGCTCCAGTACCTGCAGCTCCAACGCCTGCAGCACCACCAGCCCCAGCAGCTCCAGTACCTCCAGTACGAGCACGTCCAGGACCAACGGCTCCAGCAGCTCCAGCACCAGCAGCACCTCCTGCAGCTCCAGCACCAGCAGCACCTCCAGCAGCTCTAGCACCAGCAGCACCTCAAACAGCTCCAGCACCAGCAGCACCTCCAGCAGCTCGAGCACCAGCAGCACCTCCAGCAGCTCCAGCACTAGCAGCACCTCCAGCAGCTCCAGCACCAGCAGCACCTCCAGCAGCTCCAGCACCAGCAGTACCTCCAGCAACTCCAGCACCAGCAGCATCAGTACCACGGCGATAGCGCCGAGCGTACCACTCACGAAGCCGCTGTGGAGAGAGGGGCTCCCGCCATAACGGGACACCCGGAGAACCTCCAGACTCAGCACGCGCAGGCTCAGAACCCCCAGACTCAGTACCCCCAGGCTCAGCACCACCAGGCTCCACACGCTCAGGCTCAGCACCCCCAGACTCCACACGCTCAGGCTCAGCACCCCCAGGCTCCGCACCCCCAGTCCCCGCACCCGCAGGCTCAGCACCCCTAGCAGCACCTGAGTCGACAGCTACCTCGACCGGCTCGGCAGGGTCTACCTGAGACACACCTGAGGGGGCAGGACCCTGAGGGGGGAGGGGGTCTACCGGAGGAGTACCTGGTGCTAGGAAGAGTGGCGGGGGGGGGAGAGAGGCAGTGCGGTAGGGAAAGAGACAGTAGTAAGACACCGACTCGTCAAATGTGACGTCCTGAGAGGACAGAACACGACATGAGGTGGGGTGGTAGAACTGCCACCTGGGTGCGTCAGGGGGGAAGCCAAGGAAGACGCAGGGAACGGCACGGGAGGACAGCTTGTCCGCTGAAGTATCACGGACAAAAGCTCGAGATCCCCAGACACGGAACACAGACGCATCGCCAACCTTCCCCATCCACCTCAGAGTAGGTGTGGTCTCCGGCAAGGAGACACGAGGCTGAAGGTTGATCTGATGCGCAGCGTACTGAACCGCGAACGGCCACAGAAAATGGGGAGCAGCCGCATGGATCATGGACGTACGAGCGACGTCCATGACCATGCCAATGCGGCGCTCAGCAATCCCATTTTGCTGTGGGGAGGCCGGATGCGTGAGCGTCTGGCGGATGCCCTCCGCACGACAGAAGGCCCTCAGGAGGTCGGAGGAAAACTCACCACCTCTGTCGGAGTGCAGACGCAGAACAGGAAGGTCCGAGCCGAAACGCTCACTGAGCTGGCGACGAGCACCGCGGATCCAGTCGATCAACACCTCAGGGACCTCACCCTTGCTGCGCAAGGGGAAGATTGTGGTGTAACGCGAGTAGTCGTCAACGACCAGCAGGAAGTAACGCTCGTGACCCTGTCCACGGACGCGGGCTGGGCCCCACACGTCCATGTGAAGAGTCTGCAGAGGAGCCTCTGTCGGAGGGAACGTGGAGGAGTGAGGAGCGGCGCGCTGCCGGCCCTCGACACAAGGAACACAGGTAGGGGCAGGCCCCAGAGGAAGGGGAGGGAGGGACCGGGGTAGACCCGAGACAAGGGTACGGGAGGCCATACCTCGAAGACGAGGCAGGGAGGGGTGACCAAGGCAGTGGTGCCAAAGGAGAGTCTCGTGCGACAGAGGACGACACGAGCAGGGGGCAGACGCAGGACTAGACCTGGACGCGGCAGCAAACACCTGACTAGACGCGGCTACCTGACCAGTCGCAGAGACCGGAGGAGACGCAGTAGTCAGTGTGTACAGACTCGACCCAAGCCGACGGGTGAACGTGGCCAGGTGGCGGCCCGTTCGAGAGCAAGTGCAGTGGGTCACATGCTGACCTCCAGGGGTGAACTGGTCAACCCACGCGTCCTGGAGGTCAGCTCCACTCACCAGGTTCGTAGAGAACGAGGGGAGGTGGAGTCCCGACAGCAAGCCCGACGGGGCCGCAGGACACGGTAGAACCGTGGAAGAGTGCGCAAGGACTGGGCCCCCAGAGGGGTCAGCCAGGGAGACTGCGACAGGCCGATTGAGCGGCGTGAGTGTGGTGCTGTCTCGAAAGAAAGAGCGCGAAGCACCAGAGTCAAGTGTGAAAGTGTGCAAGGCCTCAGTAGGTGCAGTACCAGAGAGAGCAGACGCACCAGCACCAGGAGCAGTAGACTCACCAGTACATGTAGCAGAAGACGCACTAGCACCTAGAGCAGCAGCTTCAATGCCCGGGTCAGGCGGGACACTCAGGTAACAGTCACCCTCAGCACTATCAGTCAAAGCATGCATGGCAGCAAGGATAGCCTCGAAATCAAGATCAAAGATAGCCACATTCTGCCTAAGAAGATCACCCCAGCGAGGGAGCTCAACAGCGTCAGGAAACTGGGCGCGCCAGGCGTCAGTCAGGCGACCGAAGCAGCGCTGTGCAGTGTGTGGCAGCCCGCACGTCTCCCCACGACGACTGCCGGTGCAAAGAACGTAAGTGCAGGGACCAGCACCCCCAGACCTCCCACGCCCAGCGTACCACTCACGAAGCTGCTGGGCCGACGGGGTCTCACGGGAACGCGGCTGCTGCTGGCGCTGGCTACCACCAAAGCCTCCACGCTGCGCGGCTGCACCTCGACCAGCACCACCGCCACCGCCACCTCCGCCACCGCTGCCGCTGCCTCCACCACCGCTGCCGCTGCCTCCACCACCGCTGCCGCTGCCTCCACCACCTCCGCCGCTGCCTCCACCACCTCCACCGCCGCCACTGAAGCCCCCACTCCCGGCACCACCCCCACCTCCACCGCCACCCCCTCCGCCTCCTCCATCGCCTCCGCCGCCGCCGCCGCCATCCCCTCCACCACCCTTGCTCCCCTTGCCCTTGCTGTTGCGGCACCTCCCACTAGGAGCAGACGCAACCCAAACCTTCTCAGTGCCAACGAGGTCGACAGCAGCAGCAGAAGCAACAGAGGGGAGAAGGGGGACAGGGGAACACCCCTCAAAGAAAGGGGTGCGACGGTCGCCTCAAGAAGCACCTACAGCTAAGATACACTTCTCAGCTGCAGCGAGGCGCTCCTCTAGCAGGTCGACAGTCAGCTCGGTGGGGCAAAGGGAGAGAAAGTGGTCCCTGGCTGAAGCAAGGGAGTCAGGGAGGCGGGTGACTAGGTAGTAAAGGGTGATGTACATGGGGGGGGGGGGTTCTTGGCACAGAACTCAGTGGGAAGGGCAGCGCGGTAGCGGGCGTCACTAGTGCGGAGGTGAGTAATGAGGTCAGCGACTGTGGCAAAGGCGGCAAGGTCAGGGAAAAGGTACGGCAGCATGAGGCGGCTGAGAGCAGCAGTGGAAGGGGAGGAGTAGCGCGCAACTATAGCGTCGTACAAAGACTGAGCAGTCTTGTACTGGCCAAAATGCGCGCGCTCAGCAGGCGGCAGGTGACTACGAACAGCAAGGCGAGCAACAGCGTCACCAGTGGTCCACTGCGAGCGAACAGTACTGTGAGCAGTGGCAGCAGGAGCAGTTGAGACACTGGACGTGTGATCGAAAAGGGATACCCCATCCCTAGAGTCACACTGAAGAAAGAGCTGTAGGTCGTCAACCCACACGTCAAAGTCAACTGCACGCCCCTCAGCATCAAAGGTGAGAACAGTAGGGCTAGCCATAGCAGCAGTAGCAGCAGTAGCAGCAGTAGCAGCAGTAGCAGCAGTAACAGCAGTAGCAGCAGTAGCAGCAGTATTAGAAGGAGCAGTGTAGGCAGGGCAGTGCGGCTCAGTAGGGCGGCGCGGCTCGGTAGGGCGGCGCGGCTCGGCAGAGCGGCGCGGCTCGGTGGGCGGCGCGGCTCGGCTGGGCGGCGCGGCTCGGCTTGGCGGCGTGGCTCAGCTCCTGGCGGCGTGGCGCAGCAGGGCGGCGCGGGTGCTTACCAGGGGCGGGTGCAGGGCAGGGCCGCGACAGCAGGGGCCGTGACTGCAGGGGCCGCGACAGCAAAGGGGCCGCGACGGCAGGGGCCGCGACAGCAGCAGGGGCCGCGACGGCAGCAGGGGCCGCGACGGCAGCAGGAGCCGCGACGGCAGCAGGGGCTGCGTCGGCAGCAGGGGCCGCGACGGCAGCAGGGGCCGCGACGGCAGCAGGGGCCGCGTCGATAGTAGGGGCCGCGTTGGCAGCAGGGGCCGCGACGGCAGTAGGGGCCGCGTCGGCAGCAGAGGCCGCGTCGGCAGCAGGGGCCGTGATGGCAGTAGGGGCCGCGACGGCAGCAGAGGCCGCGTCGGCAGCAGGGGCCGCGACGGCAGCAGGGGCTGCGACGGCAACAGGGGCCGCGACGGCAGTAGGGGCCATGACGGCAGTAGGGGTCGCGACGGCAGTAGAGGCCGCGTCGGCAGTAGGGGCCGCGACGGCAGCAGGGGCTGCGACGGCAGCAGGGGCTGCGACGGCACTAGGGGCCGCGACGGCAGGGTGAGCCAGGCGCAAAGCGCGCTTCGGGCAGGGCAGAAAAAACAAAATGATTGTGGTGGGCCCTAAAAAAAAACGTTCCCACAAGGGAACCTACTCAGAATACCATGTTAGAATCTACAGAACGGAATGAATGAACTAGGAAGCTGGTGGGTACAAGTAGGAAACCTAAAAGTGTTGTACCCTATATAAACTACCCCACTATAGCCTAGATAGACTATAGCATATAAGTTTGACATTTTCCTGCCCGAATCGCGACCTTAGGCACGACAAATTTCTGCCCGTATTGCGCCCGTAGGCGCATCGATTTTCCTGCCCTTCCAGCACGCGCCTGCCCTGCAAACGCTACCCATGCGCTGCCCTGCCCTGCCCGCGCGCGGCTGTTCTGCGCTGCCCTACGCGCTGTCCTGCGCCGCCCGCGAGCGCCTGCCCTGCACTCTGCCAGCGACCCGCACCCACGCTAGCCCGCCTTGCCTGCGCTGCAGCTGCTGCTAAGCTACTGCTACCGCTTGCCTCGAGCATGCCCTGCCCTGCCGTGGGCTGCTGCGCTGCTGCTGCCGCCTGCGTCCCTGCTACTGCTCTGCTGCTGCTGCCGCTAGGCTGCTACTGCTGCTAGGCTGCTGCTGCCGCCTGAGCTGCTGCTACCGCGTGCGCTGCTGCTGCCACCTGTGCTGCTACTGCTGCGCTGCTGCTGCTGCTCAGCTGCTGCTGCTAGGCTGCTGCTGCCGCCTGAGCGGCTGCTGCCGCCTGCGCTGCTGCTGCCGCCTGCGCTGCTGCTGCCACCTGTGCTGCTACTGCTGCGCTGCCGCTGCTGCTCAGCTGCTGCTGCCACCTGTGCTGCTGCTGCTGCTGCTGCTGCTGCTGCTGCTGCTAGGCTGCTGCTGCTGCTAGGCTGCTGCTGCCGTCTGAGCTGCTGCTGCCACCTGCGCTGCTGCTGTCACCTGTGCTGCCGCTGCTGCCGTAACTGCCGCTCCTGCTGCTTGCTGTCGTTCCTGCTGCTATGGCGAGTCCCACTATTCTAGCCTTTGACACAGTGGGGCACCCTCTAGGGTTCGACTCCTGGCTAGAGGGGCTGCACCTGTACCTCCATAGTGTCACTCGCGACGACGTCTCACTGTTCGAGCACACGTTGAGGTCTCTTCAGGCCCCCAAGGCTCTTGCTGAGCCTGCTGCTGATGCTGGGGAGGAGGTGCGGACGCAGTTCCGCGCAGCTCACATTGACTACAAGCGGTGGATGGCGCGAGACGACGCCGCCACACTTGCAGTCCGCCTTCACCTCTCGTTCGACCAGAGAGCCAACGTTCGCAAGGTGTCGTCGGCCCATGCTATGTATTCCGCTGTGGTTAGGCGCTACTCCCCCCCCCCCCTCCTGCAGTCCTAGGCTGTCTTGCGCTGCCTCTTACCTTCCCTGTGCTGTCAAACCTCATCACTGTAGCTAACGAGGGTGGTCGTAGTGGAGCTGGCGGGAGTGGCGGGGGCGGGCACCAGGAGTTAGAGCCTTCGTGTGTCGCTGCTTGTGCGCCTACTAGCACAGTCCCCTCCACTGTTCTCTCGTATCTCATAGTCCCGTCTGCCTCCTCTGGCTCGACCGAGGGGGGTGACCCTACTGCTGCCGACACAGCGACCTCTCGCCGCTCGCTGCGCTTGGAGACACCTCCGGGTTTTCCGCCTCGGACGTCTTCGCCTCCTCTGCAGCCTGTCGCTGCGGACTTTGGGGGCCCAGGTGTTGTTGGGGGTGGTGACGCTGGGGGTGCTGGTTCTGGGGGTGCTGCCTCTGGGGGTGCTAGGAGTCCTCTTGTTGGTGGAGTTGGAGGTACTGGCGCTGGAGGTGCTGGCGCTGGAGGTGCTGGGTCCGGGGGTGCGTTGCAGTCGCTGCCGCTGCGGCCTATCTTCTTGGAGCAGCCGTCGTCGTCGCTACCTGAGCCGACGCCCACTTGTACTACTCCTCCTCTGTTGTTTCCGCCGCCTGACTCCCCACTGTCTGCTCCTGCTCGATACGTCCCGTTGTCCGTCTCCCTGACTGGGCGTCGGGAGCCTGTGTCTTGTGCCGCCTCCCCTGCTCCCTCTCATGTTACTCGGGAGCCTGTTGTCCTACCATTACCTCCCCCGTCTTCTCTTCCTGCTGTTCCTGACCCTATGTCTAACCTTGCTCGTGCTGCTCGCCCGACCATCCCTTGTTGCCTAGCCGCACTTGTGACTGCACCTGCTTCTTCGCTTGCTGCTGCTTGTGCCTTAGTAGCTGAGCTTGCAGGCTTTGCCGCTACTTGCCGCCGTGCCTACCTTGCTGGTCTCGTTTCTGCCTCTTCGTGTCCTCCGTCCGTCGGGGGTGAGCTTGCCCTTGGCTGTGACGTCCTTGAGGACAGGCAGTTCGAGCTGGAGTACCTTCCGTACCCTCTCAGCACCCGGACTCGCTACGTTGCGCCCGGGAGACACCACCCTGCGCATTGGCAGGCTGCTAGGAGGGTGCTGCGCTACCTGGTCAGACTAGCGAGCAGATAGTAGCACTTTGCACTTCGTTCCTTTGCCGTGTGAGTGTTGCAACAGCGTTCCCAGCTTCGCTTTTGTACGTGGCCACACGGGCCAACACTGCTTGTCTCTTGACCTTGTCTTGTACTTTGATATATAAACCTGCATGTTTCCGGTTGCTAGGTTGTAATCATTGTACTGCTTGCTTTATTATAAAACTGCATGTGAACTGGCCTTGTGGCCGCTTGCTAGTGCTCAGAGCGCGTGGTGATCTTGAGATCCACCCTGAGCTTGCTTTGCTTTGTTTCTTCTCTTGACTGGTCTTGTGACCGCTTGTTGTGTTTGCTATCCCCCACTTCGCCTATGGGGGTGTGTCAAATTATATGTTTACTGCTATCTAGGTTGTAGTGGGTTTAGCCTTAGGGGGTACAGTAAGTTGCTCGACACTTCATTGTATCCCCCTCCTTGCCCTAATCCATCTCATTCCTTCCTACCTATCTCAACACTCCGCGCGCCCCCTGCGGCCCGCGAGCAGCCCCTGCCCCGCGCGCCCCTGCTGCCCGCGAGCAGCCCCTGCTGCCCGCGAGCAGCCCCTGCCCCGCGCGCCCCCTGCGGCCCGCGAGCAGCCTCTGCCCCACGCGCCCCTGCTGCCCGCGAGCAGCCCCTGCCCCGCGCGCCCCTGCTGCCCACGAGCAGCCCCTGCTGCCCGCGAGCAGCCCCTGCCCCGCACGCCCCTGCTGCCCGCGAGCAACCACCTGGCCCGCACAGCCCCTGCCCCAGCGCGCCCCGCTGCTCAGCGCGCCAGCGCGACCTGTAGCCCAGCGCGCCAGCGCGCCCCGCAGCCCAAAGCGCCAGCGCGCCCTGCTGCCCAGCGCACCAGCGTGCCCCGCAGCCCAGCGCGCCCTGCCTTGCCCAGCCGCGCCGCCCAGCCCGAGCCGCGCTGCCTATCCCCAGCCGAGCCGCCCTGCCTCATTCGCCAGCCCCACCGAGCCGCCATGCTGCAACCACTGGCACTACTGCTGGTGCTGGAGGTGCTGGAGGTGCTGCTGGAAGTGCTGGAGGTGCTGGGGGTGCTGCCGGGAGTGCTGGAGGTGCTGGAGGTGCTGCCGGGAGTGCTAGAGGTGCTGCTGGGAGTGCTAGAGGTGCTGCTGGTGCTGCCGAGAGTGCTGGAGGTGCTGCTACTGACTCTCACTGCCTGTCATGGCCACTATCACGGTAGTCGCAGCGGCTAGGGGTGGACAGCAGCAGTCACTGCCTCTCCCGGACAACCCCACCCCTCAGCAGCTTCGTGAGTGGGTTATTCAGTGAGGCAGTCCTGGTGGTGGAGGTTTTGGTTTTATGGGTACTGCACAGCGGCGGCAGCAGCGTCCGCGGGGCTTCGCGACTGTGCTTCTCAACGATGCGTCCCTGGTTGTGTAGAGGCGGCTGCTCTAGGTGCTAGTGAGTCTGCTCCAGCTCTAGGTGCTCGTGAGTCTTCCGCCGCTCTAGATGCTACTGCGTCTACAGCCACAGGTCCTTCCTCAGCTGAGGCCTTGCACACTTTCACACTTGACTCAGGCGCGTCACGTTGCTTCTTTCGTGATTGCACGACAGTCCCACCACTCGCAGCACCTGTCCCAGTCTCACTGGCTGACCCCACAGGGGGCCCAGTAGTCGCGCAAGCCTCCACTGTCCTCTCGTGTCCGGCAGTCCCCTCCGGTTCTCTCTCAAGTCTCCTCCTCCCCGCGTTTTTGACGAAATTGTTGAGCAACGCAGTTCTCAAGGATGTATGCGTTGATACCTTTATTCCCGGAGGACAGCGTGTGGCGATCTGTACGTGCTCACGGACTGGCCGTCACCTTGCTACGTTCACTCGTCAGCCTGGATCCGGTCTGTACACACTGACCAATGAGTCTGCACAGGACAGGCGACTGTGTCGAGTCAGGTGTCTGCGTCTGGTCAGCTTGCAGCGTCTTGCTCGTGTCGGTTACTCTCCCACTAGATTCTCCTCTGGCACCACCGCCTCGGTCACCCCTCGCTTTTGCGCCTCCGCAGCATGCACTCCTGTCTCCTTGTCTCTGGCCTTCCCAGGTCCCTGCCCTCCCTCCCGTGCTCGCCTGTCCCACCGTCCCTTCCCTGCGTCGAGGGGCGGCAGCGCGCTGCTCCTCACTCCTCCGAGTTTCCTCCGACCACTGCTCTTCTGCAGACTCTCCACATGGATGTGTGGGTCCCGGCCCCCGTCAGTGGAACGGACCAGGAGCGCTAATTCCTGCTGGTTGTTGACGATTACACACGCTACACCACCGTCTTCCCCTTGCGGCGCAAGGCGGACATCAGCGGTGTTTTGATCCCCTGGATCCGTACTACTCGTCGCCAGCTGCGCGAGCGGTTTCGGCGGGACTTGCTAGTCCTGCGTCTGCACTCTGTCAGGGGCGGTGTGTTCTCTTCTGGCCTCCTTGAAGAGTTCTGTTGAGACAAGGGCATCCGCCAGACGTTCACGCTTCCGGCCTCTCCTCAGCAAAATGGGATTGCTGAGTGCCGCATTGGCTTGATCATGGAGGTTGCTCGTACCTCCATGATCCATGCGGCTACTCCCCATTTTCTGTGGCCGTTTGCGGTCCGATACGCTGCGCATCAGCTCAACCTCTGGCCCCAGGTCTCTGAGCCGGAGACCTCGCCCACACTCCGGTGGACGGGGAAGGTTGGCGATGCGTCGGTGTTTCGGGTCTGGGGCGCGCTCTCCCTTGTCCGCGATGCTAAAGCGAGCAAGCTCTCCTCTCGCACTCTCCGCTGCGCCTTCCTTGGCTTCCCCACCGACGCCCCGCCGTGGCAGTTCTACCACCCGCACTCGCGTCGAGTGTTCTCCTCCCAAGACGTCACCTTTGACGAGTCTGCATGTTTCTACAGGCTACACCCGCACGCGTCCCACCCGGTCCCCCTAGCGCCTTTCTTCCTGGTACCAGTCCCCCCCCTAGTAGACCCACTCCCCCCACAGGGTCCTGCTCCCTCAGGTGTGTCTCAGGTAGACCCACCCCCCTTGGATGAGCCTGTGGAGATCTCTTCTGACTCCTCTGGCCCAGCTGAGGGGGGTGACCCCGGTGCGGACGACACGACGGCCACTCGCCGCTCTCCTCGCTTGGAGACCCCCCCTGGTTTTCCGCCGAGGCTGTCTTTGCCGCCTCAGCAGCCTGCTCCTGTGGACTTTGGAGCTGCTGCTAGTGTTGACACTGGGGGTGAGGGTTCTGGGGATGCTGATATAGAGGGTGAGGGTTCTGGGGGTGCTGCGACTGGAGGTGCTGACTCTGGGGGTGCTGCGATTCCTAGTGGCGTTGGAGCTGTGGGTGACCCGACTGGAGGTCCTGGAGCTAGACAGCCACATCAGCCTGGTCTACTCGAGACGCTCTCGCCGCAGCAGATTCGTGCGTGGATCGTTCGGCGAGGCAGTCCTGGTGGTGGAGGGTACGATGATGCTGGTACTAGAGGTGGTGGGGGTACTGCTGGAGGTACTGCTGGTGCTGGAGGTGCTGGAGGTACTGCTGGAGGTGCTGGAGGTGCTGCTGGTGCTGGAGGTGCTGGAGCTGCTAGTCTTGGAGGTCCTGTTGGAGGTGCTGGAGCTGCTAGTCCTGGAGGTACTGCTGGTACTGGAGGTGCTGGAGGTACTGCTGGAGGTGCTGGTGCTGGAGGTGCTGGAGCTGCTAGTCCTGGAGATACTGCTGGTGCTGGAGGTGCTGGAGGTACTGCTGAAGGTGCTGGAGGTGCTGCTGGTGCTGGAGGTGCTGGAGCTGCTAGTCTTGGAGGTCCTGTTGGAGGTGCTGGAGCTGCTAGTCCTGGAGGTACTGCTGGTACTGGAGGTGCTGGAGGTACTGCTGGAGGTGCTGGTGCTGGAGGTGTTGGAGCTGCTAGTCCTGGAGGTACTGCTGGTGCTGGAGGTGCTGGAGGTACTGCTGGAGGTGCTGGAGGTGCTGCTGGTGCTGGAGGTGCTCGAGTTGCTAGTCCTAGAGGTCCTATTGGAGGTGCTGGAGCTGTTATTCCTGGAGGTACTGCTGGTACTGGAGGTGCTGGAGGTACTACTGGAGGTGCTGGAGGTACTGCTGGTGCTGGAGCTGCTGGAGCTGCTAGTCGTGGAGGTATTGCTGGTGCTGGAGGTGCTGGAGGTACTGCTGGAGGTGCTGCTGGTGCTGGAGGTGCTGGAGCTGCTAGTCCTGGAGGTACTGTTGGTGCTGGAGGTGCTGGAGGTACTGCTGGAGGTACTGGAGGTGCTGCAAGTGCTGGAGGTGCTGGAGCTGCTAGTCCTGGAGGTCCTGTTGGAGGTGCTGGAGCTGCTCGTCCTGGAGGTACTGCTGGTACTGGAGGTGCTGGAGGTACTGCTGGAGGTACTACTGGTGCTGGAGGTGCTGGAGCTGCTAGTCCTGGAGGTACTACTAGTAGTGGACGTGCCGGAGGTACTGCCGGAGGTGCTGCTGGTGCTGGAGGTGCTAGAGGTGCAGCTGGGAGTGCTGAAGGTGCTGCTGGTGCTGGAGGCGCTGGAGGTGCTGCTGGGAGTGCTGGAGGTGCTGCTAGTGCTGGAGGTGCTGGACCTGTTGGTGTGCTTCGCCACCTTCTCGGTCTTCCGCCAGCTGCTACTGAGTTCCCTGTCACTGGTACTACTCCTCCATTACTGTTCCCACCGGCAGACCAGTCTCTGCCACAGCTACTGCATCACTCCCCACTGCCTGCTCCTACTCCTTACACTGAGGTGATAGAGTCCCTTACTGAGCGTCGAGAGCCTGAGACTCGTGCTTCCACTCCTGAGCGTCGAGAGACTGAGACTAGAGCGTCTGTTCCTTCTCGTGTTCGTCGTGTGCGTCGTCCTCGTCCTCCGGCTGTCCCAGGCACTCACGATATGACATTCCGTCCTTCCTCTGTTCCACAGCGTGTTGTCCATCCGTCACCTCTTGCGTCTTCTCTTCCTGACGTTGCTGACCCTCTGTCTGACCTTGCTCGTGCTTCCAGTCCAACTGTCACTCGCATTCTTGCTACAGTTGTGACGGACCCTGCGTTCTGGTCTCCTGCTGCGTCTGCCTTAGTCGCTGAGCTAGTCGACTTTGTTGCTGCGTACCACCTAGACTGCCTTGCAAGTCTTGTTTCTTACCCTGACCCTGCCTGTCCTCCGTCCGTCGGGGGTGAGGTTGCCCTTGGCTGTGACGTCCTTGAGGACATACAAGAGGAGCTGGAGTGCCTTGCGGCTGCTGTACCTCATCTCGCTATCATGCTGCTTGCCCCTGAGGGAGACCCGGATGCACTTGACATCCCCACCCCGCGCTCTTACAGAGAGGCGATCTCGGGTTAATACTCCTCTCAGTGGCAGACAGCCATGGACGCAGAGATGGCTTCCTGGAAGTCCACAGGCACCTATGTCGACGAGGTTCCCCCTCCTGGGGCGAACATAGTCGATGGTATGTGGATTTTCAGAGTGAAGCGGCCGCCGGGTTCTCCGCCTGCCTTCAAGGCGCGTTACGTTTCTCGAGGCTTCAGTCAGCGACAGGGGGTCCACTACTTCCATACCTTCTCCCCCACCCTAAAGATGAATAATCTTTGGGTGTTGCTGCACGTTGCAGCACTGCGTGACTACGAGCTGCACTCCCTCGACTTCTCCACAGCTTTCTTGTAGGGCAGTCTTCACAAGGAGATATGGCTGCGCCGCCCACCTAGCTTCACTGGGTAATTTCCTGCGGGTACCCAGTGGAGCCTCCGGCGGCCAGTCTACGGTCTCCGCCAGGCGCCCCGCAAGTGGCACGACACACTGAGGACTACACTTGCGGCTCTTGGGTTTGCTCCTTCCTCTGCTGACCCATCGCTGTTTCTACGCACCGACACTACCCTGCCGCCGTTCTACGTTCTCGTGTACGTCGATTACTTGGTTTTTGCTACTGCTGACACTTAGGCGCTGGCCCTAGTGAAGGCGGAGCTGCAGGAGAGACACACCTGCACTGACCTGGGTGAGCTGCATAGCTATCTTGGCTTGCAGATCACTCGGGACAGAGCACGGCGCACCATCACCCTGACTCAGTCACACATGGTGCACCAGGTCCTTCGGCGCTTCGGCTTCCAGTACTCCTCGCCACAGCCCACTCCTCTGCCTACTGGCCACTTGCTCTCAGCTCCACCTTCGGGCGAGTCCATAGAGCCGAGTGGTCCGTAACCAGAGCTTGTGGGTTGCCTCATGTACCTGATGACGTGCACACGACCCGACCTCGCGTACCCTCTCAGCCTCCTGGCTCGCTACGTGGCTCCCGGTAGGCACCAAAAGGTGCAATGGGATGTTGCGAAGAGGGTAATGCGTTACTTGTGCAGTACATCGGGCATGGGGCTCGTGCTGGGAGGACGGGGTTTAGTGGTACTCAAAGGACACTCCGACACTTCTTGGGCCGACGACGAGGCGACTCAGCGTTCGTCACAGGGTTACACCTTCAGTCTCGTGGAGGTCCACTCGTTCGTCTTCTGTGCTTGGTTCCAGCTGTGAGGCCGAGATCTACGCTGGGGCTATGGCTGCACAGGAGCTACGCTGGCTGACCTACCTGCTGACCGACTTGGAGGAGCGGCCTCGTTCTCCTCCAGTTCTTGTCAAACATTATCTGTTTAGCTTTTACTAGACTCTAGTGGGTTTAGCCTTAGGGGGTACACAAAAACTCTCGACATTGTTCTTGTACCCCCCCCCCCCCCCCGAAGAAAGGAATGACTGAACTAGCAAGCAGGTGGGTACAAGTTGGAAACCTAAAAGTGTTGTACCCTATATGAACTACCCCACTACAGCCTATATAGACTATAGCATATAAGTTTGACACACCCCCATAGGCAAAGTGGGGGAGAACAAGAGGTCACAATACCGGTCAAGAAAGGCAAAGCAAGCTCAGGGTGGATCACGACGTCACCACGCAGTCTGAGCACAAGCAAATGGCCATAAGGCCAGTTCACATGCAGAGTTATATAAAGGAGAACAAGAAATACAGTGAACACAACCTAGCAAGTGTAAGCATGCAGGTATATGTATAGAGATCATAGTACAAGCAGATTCAAGAAGTAAGCAAGTGAGGCACAGTAGGTACAAGACCTAGAACAGTACAGAAACGCTGATGATCACAAGGCTGAAGTGCCTTGGTGAAAACATCAGCAGTGTTGGCCCGAGAGGCCACGTAAGCAAGACGAAGCTGACCACGCTGCTGCAACTCTTGAGCAAGGAAGTAGCGCAGAGCAATGTGCTCCAGTCTGTGCTCCTGACACAAGGCAAGCATGGCCTTGTTGTCGACGTACAGAACTGGAGGAGAACGAGGCGCCTCTCCCAAGTCGGTCAGCAGGTAGGTGAGCCAGCGTAACTCCTGTGCAGCCATGGCCCCAGCGTAGATCTCAGCCTCACAACTGGAGCTGAGAATAGAAGACGAGCGGTAGACCGCCAAGAGACAGAACCGGAGCTAAGGCTGAAAGTGTAACCCTGTGGCGACCGCTGCGTAGCCAAGTCGTCAACCTAGGAAGCGTCTGCGTGACCAGTGAGGACAACTCGAGCCCGTCCTCCAAGCACGAGCCCCATGCCCGACGTACTGCACAAGTAGTGCAACACCCTCTTCGCAGCATCCCAGTGCACCTTTCGGTGCCTGCCGGGAGCCACGTAGCGAGCCAGAAGGCTGAGAGGGTACGCGAGGTCAGGTCGTGTGCAAGTCATCAGGTACATGAGGCAGCCCACAAGCTCTGGATACGGGCCACTCGGCTCTACGGACTTGTCCGAAGGTGGAGCTGAGAGTGAGTGACCGGTAGGCAGAGGAGTGGACTGTGGCGAGGAGTACGTGAAGCCGAAGCACTGAAAGACTTGCTGCACCATGTGTGACTGAGTCAAGGTAATGGTGCGCTGTGCTCTGTCCCGGGTGATCCGCAAGCCAAGATAGCTTGTCAGCTCACCCAGGTCTGTGCACGTGTGTCTCTTCTGCAGCTCCGACTTCACATGGGCGAGTGCCTCAGTGTCAGCAGTAGCAAAGACCAAGTCGTCTACGTACACGAGAACGTAGAACGGCGGCAGAGTGGTGTCGGTGCGCAGAAACAACGACGGGTCAGCAGTGGAAGGAGCAAACCCAAGAGCAGCAAGAGTCGTCCTCAGTGTGTCGTGCCACTCACGGGGTGCCTGGCGGAGACCGTAGACTAGCCGCCGGAGGCTCCACTGGGTACCAGCAGGAAACGACCCAGTGAAGCCAGGTGGGCGGCGCAGCCAGATCTCCTCGTGCAGGCTGCCCTGTAGGAAGGCTGTGCTGAAGTCAAGCGAGTGTAGCTCGTAGTCACGCTGAGCGGCGACGTGCAGCAGCACCCGAAGAGTGGTCATGTTCGGGGTAGGGGAGAAGGTCTGGAAGAAGTCAACTTCCTGTCGCTGACTGAAGCCTCGTGCAACGTAACGCGCCTTGAAGACAGGCGGAGAACCCGGCGGCCGCTTCACCCTGAAAATCCACATGCCACTGACGATGTTCGCCCCAGGCGGGGGAACCTCGTCGACGTAGGTGCCTGTGGACTTCCAGGAAGCCATCTCTATGTCCATGGCTGTCTGCCACTAAGAGGAGTAGGGACCCTCTATCGCCTCTGCGTAAGAGCGCGGGGTCGGGATGTCTGGTGCATCCGGGTCTCCCTCAGGGGCTAGCAGCATGGACACGAGATGAGGTAAAGCAGCGGCAAAGCACTCAAACTCCTCCTGTCTGTCCTCAAGGACGTCCGTGCCAAGAGCACACTCACCCCCGACGGACGGAGGACAGACAGACGCAGACTCAGACTCAGCAACAAGACCAGCGGCGTAGTCTAGACGACAGGCGGTAGCAAAGTCAACAAGCTCAGCAACGAGAGCAGACGCAGCAGTGGACTCAAAGGAAGGGTCAGTGACAACAGTGGCCAGAAAACGCGTGACAGTAGGACTAGCAGCACGAAGGGAGTCAGACTCCGGGTCCGGACTGTCAGAAAGAGAGGACGCAGGAGGAGACGGCAGAGGGACACGCTGTGGAGCAGTGGAAGGACGCAGAGTCATAGAGTGAGTGCCGGGGATAGGAGGAGGACGCTGACGCGGAACACGATGACTAGTGCGAACAGCGCGAACAGGCGACTCAGGACGAGACTCAGGTGACGCAGGACGAGACTCAGGTGACGCAGGACGAGACTCAGGCTCACGACGCTCCGTAAGAGCTCTAGTCGGTCCAGAGTAAGGAGAAGGACCAGGCAGTGGAGAGGCTGGCTGTAACTGCGACTGTGACTGGACAGGCGGTGAACTCAGTAAAGGAGGAGTAGGACCAGTAGAAGGCGGGAGACCAAGAACCTGCTGAAGGAGCGGAACGTAGTACGGCCGCGGTCGCGCAGCGCCTCCAGAAACAGCAGAGACAGCACCATTACCCTCAGCACCAGGGTCTCCAGCTACAACTCCCGCAGCACCACCAGCTCCAGTACCTCCAGCAGCTCCAGCACCTACAGCTCCAACTCCTGCAGCACCACCAGCCCCAGCAGCTCCAGTACCTCCAGTACAAGCACCTCCGGGACCAGCTGCTCCAGCACCAGCAGCACCTCCAGCAGCTCCAGCTCCAGAAGCACCTCCAGCAGCTCCAGCACCAGCAGCACCTCCAGCAGCTCCAGCTCCAGAAGCACCTCCAGCAGCTCCAGCACCAGCAGCACCTCCAGCAACTCCAGCTCCAGAAGCACCTCCAGTAGCAGGCCCCGTAGCTCCAGCAGCACGGCGACAGCGCCTAGCATACCACTCACGTAGCCGCTGCGGAGAGAGGGGCTCCCGCCGTGACGGGACACCCGAAGGACCTCCAGACTCAGCACGCTCAGGCTCAGCACCCCCAGGCTCAGCACCCCCAGACTCAGCACCCCCAGGCTCCACACGCTCAAGCTCAGCACCCCCAGGCTCCGCACCCTCAGACTCAGCAACCCCAGGCTCAGCACCCCCAGGCCCCGCACCCGCAGGCTTAGCATCCCTAGCAGCACCTGAGTCGACAGCTACCTCGACAGGCTCGACAGGGTCTACCTGGGACACACCTGAGGGGGCAGGACCCTGAGGGGGGAGGGGGTCTACCGGAGGAGCACCTGGTGCTAGGAAGAGTGACGGGAGGGGGAGAGGGGCAGTGCGGTAGGGAAAGAGACGGTAGTAAGATACCGACTCGTCAAACGTGACGTCCTGAGAGGACAGAACACGACGCGAGGTGGGGTGGTAAAACTGCCACCCAGGTGCGTCAGGGGGGAAGCCAAGGAAGATGCAGGGAACGGCACGGCAGGACAGCTTGTCCACGGAAGCATCGCGGACAAAAGCTCGAGATCCCCAGACACGGAACACAGACGCATCGCCAACCTTTCCCGTCCACCGCAGAGTAGGTGTGGTCTCCGGCAAGGAGACACGAGGCTGAAGGTTGATCTGATGCGCAGCGTACTGAACCGCGAACTGCCACAGAAAATGGGGAGCAGCCGCATGGATCATGGACGTACGAGCGACATCCATGACCATGCCAATGCGGCGCTCAGCAATCCCATTTTGCTGTGGGGAGGCCGGAAGCGTGAATGTGTGGCGGATGCCCTCCGCACGGCAGAAAGCCCTCAGAAGGTCGGAGGAAAACTCACCACCTCTGTCTGAGTGCAGACGCAGAACAGGAAGGTCCGAGCCGAAACTCTCGCTGAGCTGACGACGGGCACCGCGGATCCAGTCGATCAACACCTCAGTGACCTCACCCTTGCGGCGCAAGGGGAAGACTATGGTGTAATGCGAGTAGTCGACAACGACCAGCAGAAAGTAGCGCTCGTGACCCTGTCCACGGACGCGGGCTGGGCCCCACACGTCCATGTGAAGAGTCTGCAGGGGAGCCTCCGTCGGAGGGAACTAGGAGGAGTGAGGAGCGGCGCGTGTTAGATAGTGGCGAGATTGACGAGAGAATGATTTACTAGGAAGGGGTGAAGGGTACAAGTACAATGTCGAGAGAAATTGTATACCCCCTAAGGCTAAACCCACTATAGCCTAGACAACTGTAAACACATAAACACATATGATTGACACACCCCCATAGGCGAAGTGGGGGATAGCCAGAGCAAGCAATGGTCACAAGACCAGTCAAGAGAAGAAGTAAAGCAAAGCAAGCTCAAGGTGGATCACAAAGTCACCACACAGTCCGAGCACAAGCAAAGGGCCACAAGGCCAGTTCACATGCAGAGTTATATAAAGAGAACAAACAATACAGTGATCATACCCTAGCAAGTGCAAGCATGCAGGTATATATATAGATCACAGTACAGGCAGAGTCAGGCAGTAAGTAAGTGAGGCAAAGTAGGCACAAGGCCTAACACAGTAACAAAGCGATGATGATCACCAGGCGGAAGTGCCTCGGTGAGGACATCAGCAGTGTTGGCCCGAGCGGCCACGTACGCAAGACGAAGCTGACCACGCTACTGCAACTCTCGAGCAAGGAAGTATCGCAAAGCGATGTGCTTCGTTTTGTGCTCCAGTCTGTGCTCCTGACACAAGGATATCATGGCCTTGTTGTCTACGTACAGGACTGGAGGCGAACGAGGCTGCTCTCCCAAGTCGGTCAGCAAGTAGGTGAGCCAGCGTAGCTCCTGAGCAGCCATGGCTCCGGCGTAGATCTCAGCCTTACAGCTGGAGCTGAGAACTGAAGACGAGCGGGTAGACTGCCAAGAAACCGAGCCGGACCCAAGGCTGAAGGTGTAACCCTGCGACGACCGCTGCGTAGCTGAATCGTCAACCCAGGAAGCGTCTGCGTGACCAGTGAGGACAACTGGACCCCGTCCTCCAAGCACAAGCCCCATGCCCGACGTACTGCACAGGTAACGCAGTACCCTCTTCGCAGCATCCCAGTGCACCTTTCTGTGCCTACCGGGAGCCACGTAGCGAGCCAGAAGGCTGAGAGGGTACGCGAGGTCAGGTCGTATGCAAGTCATCAGGTACATGAGGCAACCCACAAGCTCTGGGTACGGACCACTTGGCTCTACGGACTCGTCCGAAGGTGGAGCTGAGAGCGAGTGGCTGGTAGACAGAGGAGTGAGCTGTGGCGAGGAGTACTGGAAGCCGAAGCGCTGAAGGACCTGGTGCACCATGTGTGACTGAGTCAGTGTGATGGTGCGCCGTGCTGTGTCCCGGGTGATCTGCAGGCCAAGATAGCTGCGCACTTCACCCAGGTCAGTGTAGGTATGTCTCTTCTGCAGCTCGGACTTCACTAGGGTCATTGCCTCAGTGTCAGCCGTGGCAAAGACGAGGTCATCGACGTACACTAGGACGTAGAAGGGCGGAAGCGAGGTGTCGGTGCGTAGAAACAGCGACGGGTCTGCTGTAGAAGGAACAAACCCAAGAGCCGCAAGTGTAGTCCTGAGTGTGTCGTGCCACTCGCGAGGCGCCTGGCGAAGACCGTAGACTGGCCGGCGGAGGCTCCACTGGGTACCTGTAGGAAACGACCCAGTGAAACCAGGTGGTCGGCGCAGCCAGATCTCCTCGTGCAGGCCGCCCTGCAGGAAGGCGGTACTGAAGTCCAGGGAGTGTAACTCGTAGTCACGCTGAGCAGCTACGTGCAGCAACACCCAAAGAGTAGTCATCTTCGGGGGGAGAAGGTCCGGAAGTAGTCAACTCCCTGTCGCTGACTGAAACCTTGAGCAACGTAGCGCGCCTTGAAGGCAGGCGGAGAACCCGGCGGCCGCTTCACCCTGAAGATCCACATGCCATCGACAATGTTCACCCCAGGTGGGGGAACCTCGTCGACGTAAGTGCCTTTGGACTTCCAGGATGCCATCTCGGCATCCATAGCTGCCTGCCAAGTAGAGCAGAGGCGTAGTCGAGACGGCAGGCAGCGGCAAAGTCAAGTAGCTCAGCAACGAGAGCAGAAGCAGCAGCAGACTCAAAGGACGGGTCAGTGACAGCATTGGCAAGGAGACGAGCAACAGTGGGACTGGCAGCACGCGCTCGGTCAGACTCAGGGTCAGGGACCTCAGGAAGAGAGGACTCAGGAGGAGCAGGCAGAGGAACACGCAGTGGAACAGAGGAAGGACGGAGTGCCATGACGTGCGTGCCTGGGACAGGAGGAGGACGCAAACAAGGAGCGCGACGAGCAGTGCGAACAGGCGAGACAGGACGAGACGCAGGCTCACCACACTCTGTAAGACCTCCAGACTGCTCAGTGTAAGGAGAGGGAACAGGCAGTGGGGAGGCTGGCTGTAACGGCGGCTGCTACTGGTCAGGCAGTGGACACAAGAAGGGAGGAGGAAGACCAGTAGAAGACGGGACACCAAGAACCTGCTGAAGCAGGGGAACGAAGTACGGGCGTGGCCGCACAGTGCCTCCAGCACCTCCAGCTCCAGGGTCAACAGCTCCAGCTCCTGCAGCTCCAGCACCTCCTGCGCCAGGGCCTCCAACTCCAGCTACACCAGCTTCAGCGCCTCCGGCGCCAGCTACTCCAGGCTCCGTAGGGTCTCCAGCTCCAGTAGTAACAGCAGCACCTCCAGCTCCAGCGTCTCCAGGCTCGCCAGCCCTAGGAGCTCCACTCCGACGGTGTGGGCGCTGAACCAGCCACTCACGCAGCTGCTGCGAGGACAGTCGCGGTGAAGCACCAGCAGGACCTCCAGACGAAGCAGCACCAAGAGGCTCAGCACCCCCAGACTCCGCACCCTCCGACTCAGCACCCCCAGGCTCCGCACCCTCCAACTCAGCACCCCCAGGCTCAACACCCTCAGGCTCAGCACCCCCAGACCCAGCACCCTCAGACCCCGCACCCCCCGGCTCCGCACCCCCAGACGCAGCACCCCCAGACGCAGCACCTGGAGCAGCACCTGAGACGACAGCTACCTGAACAGGCGCAGTACCAGGGAGAGGGTCTACCTGAGACACTCCCGAGGGAGCAGGACCCTGGGGCGGAAGGGGGTCTACCGGAGGTGGACCGGGAGCAAGGAAGAGCGGCGGGGGCAGGGAAGGGGCAGAGCGGTATGGGAAGAGACGGTAGAAGGGAACCGACTCGTCGAACGTGACGTCCTGAGAAGGGAGGACACGGCGCGAGGTGGGGTGGTAAAACTGCCAGCCAGGCGCGTCAGGGACAAAGCCAAGGATGACGCAGGGAATGGCGCGGGCGGAGAGCTTGTCCGCGGACATATCGCGAACAAAGGCACGAGAACCCCAGACCCGGAACACCGACGCATCGCCAACCTTCCTCGTCCAACGCAGTGTGGCCGAGGTCTCCGGCAAGGAGACACGGGGCCAAAGGTTGAGCTGATGCGCAGCGTACCGGACCGCAAACGGCCACAGAAAATGGGGAGCGGCCGCATGGATCATGGAGGTACGAGCGACCTCCATGACTAAGCCAATGCGGCGCTCAGCAATCCCATTTTGCTGAGGGGAGTCCGGAAGCGTGAACGACTGGCGAATGCCCTCCCCACGACAAAAGTCCCGCAAGAGGTCGGAGGAGAACTCACCACCTCTGTCAGAGTGCAGACGCAGGACAGGAAGGTCCTGGCCGAACCGCTCGCGCAGCTGGAGACAGACTGTGCGGATCCAAGGGATCAAGACAGCAGAGACCTCACCCTTGCTGCGCAAGGGGAAGACTGTGGTGTACCACGTGTAGTCGTCAACTACCAGCAGAAAGTAGCGCTCGCGGCCCTGTCCACTGACGCGGGTTGGGCCCCACACGTCCATGTGGAGGGTCTGCAGGGAGCAGTCGTCGGGGGAAACGAGGAGGAGTGAGGAGTGGCGCGCTGCCGCCCCTCGACGCAAGGAAGACAGGGCGGGGCAGGTGAGGGCGGCAGGGAAGGCAGAGACCTGGGGAGACCAGAGACAAGGAGATGGGAGTGCATGCCACAAAGGCGTGGCAGGGAGGGGTGACCCAGGTGGTGGTGCCAAAGAAGAGTCTGGTGCGACAGGAGGCGACACGAGCAAGAGGCGGCTACCTGACCTGACGCGGACACCTGAGCAGACGCAGCGACCTGAGGAGGCTCGGTAGCCAGTGTGTACAGACTCGACCCTGGCCGACGAGTGAACGTAGCCAAGTGACGCCCCGTCCGTGTGCACGTGCAGATCGACACACGCTGACCCCCAGGAGTGGTGGTAGTGACCATCGCATCCTGAAGGGCAGCGGTACTCACCAAGTTCGTAGAGAACGAGGGGAGGTGAAGACCTGACAGTGAGCCGGACGGAACCGCCGGACACGGGAGGACAGTGGAGGAACTGGCAACGACCGGGCCCCCAGAGGGGTCAGCCAGTCTGACCGGAACAGGTGCAGGAAGAGGAGTGAGAGTGGTGCTGTCACGAAAGAAACAGCGCGAGGCGCCGGAGTCCAGCGTGAAGGTGTGCAGGGCCTCAGCAGGCGCAGTACCAGGGAGAGTACCAGACGCACTAGCACCTAGAGCAGCAGCCGCTATACCTGGGTCAGGCGGCACACACCAGTAACAGTCACCCTCAGCACTAAAAGACAAAGCATACATGGCAGAGATAATAACATCAAAGTCTAGGTCAAAGATAGCAACTCCCGACCTAAGCAACTCCGCCCAGCGAGGGCGCCCGACGTCATCATCAAACTCAGTGCGCCAGGCGTCTTCAAGGCGGGCAAAGCAGTGGCGCTCAGTGTGAAACCGCCCGCATGTCCGGCCCGCACGGGCACCCGTGCGAATGACATACGGGCAGGTCTCACTACCCTCACCCGCCCCACGCTGAACCAACCACTCACGGAGCTGCTGGGGCTTCTGGGTCTCGCTCCGACGCTGCTGCTGCTGGCCCCGACCACCACCAGGGCCTCCACGCTGGGGTCCAGACCGACCACCACTGGTCCCACCACCTCCACTGCCGCCACTCCCTCCGCTGGCTCCACCGCCGCCACCAGAGCCTCCACCGCCGCCACAGGTCCCACCGCCGCCACCACCTCCACCGCCTCCGCCTCCTCTACCGCTGCCTCCACTACCACTCCCACTGCCACCTCCACCACCACCGCTGCCTCCTCCACTACCCCGGCCACCCTTGCCCTTGCTGTTGCGGCACTTCGTACTAGTCGAAGCAGCACCGACGTCCTCAGGAACAGAGACGTCTGCAGCAGCAGCAGAGGCGAAGGAGGAGGAAAGGGGGGAGGGGGAGCACCCCTCAAAGAAGGGTGAGCGCGGAGTGCCACGAGCAGCACCTACAGCAACTGCACTAGTCTCAGCTGCGAGGAGATGCTGCTCGAGGAGGTCAACAGTGAGGGAAGTGGGGTCGAGGGTGAGGAAGTGGTCCCTGACAGAGCGAAGGGAGTCAGGGAGGCGAATGACTATGAAGTAGAGGGTGATGAACATGGGGGGCTGGTTCATGAGATGGAACTCAGCAGGGGCGGCAGCGCGGTAGCGAGCGTCGCTAGTGCGCAGGTGGGTAACCAGGTCCGCTACTGTGGCAAAATTCGACAGCTCAGGGAACAGATAGGGCAGTAGCAGCCTGCCAATAGCAGCAGTGGCAGGGGAGGAGTAGCGAGCAACAACAGCGTCGTACAAGGTCTGTGCTGTCCTGTGCTCGCCAAAGTGAGCACATTCGGTTGCGGGCAGGTGGTTGCGAATGGCCAAGCGTGCAGTAGCGTCACGAGACAGCCACTGGGAACGAGTCGAAACGTCAGCTGTGGCGGGAGGGGCTGGAGCGGCACCGGACACGTGGTCAAACAGTGAGACACTGTTCCGACTATCGCTCAGTAGGTACAGTTGCAGATCGTCGTGCCACGTGTCAAATGCTACAGGTCTGCCCTCCGGGTTGAACGGGAGAACTCGAAGTGACGCCATAGTGGCACAGGACTGAGGAGCAGCAGTAGCAGGGGCTAAGGAGCGGATCCGAGGGGCCTAGGGGCCGAGGGGCCAAACAAGAGGGCCGAGGGGCCGAGGAGCCTAGGGGGGGGGGGGGCGAGAGGCCTAGGGGGGGGCCGAGGGGCCAAACAAGAGGGCCGAGTGGTGGGGGCCGAGGGGCCAAACAAGGGGCCAGGGGGGCCTAGGGGGCCGAGGGGCCTAGGGGGCCGAGGGGCCAAACAAGGGGCCGGGGGGGGCCTAGGGGGCCGAGGGGCCAAACACACGGGGCCTAGGGGCGGGGCCGAGGGGCCAAACAAGGGGCCGGGCGCAGGGCTCTGAGGTGGGGCCGAGGGGCCTAGGGGCCGCGGGGCCAAACAAGGGACCGGGGGGCCTAGGGGGGGCTGAGGGTCCAATCACACGGGGCCGAGGGGCGGGGCCGAGGGGCCAAACAGGGGGCCGGGCGCAGGGCTCTGAGGTGGGGCCGAGGGGCGGGGCCGAGGGGCCAATCAGGGGGCCGGGCGCAGGGCTCTGAGGAGGGGCCGAGGGGTCTAGGGGCCGCGGGGCCAAACAAGGGGCCGGGGGGCCTAGGGGGGGCCGAGGGGCCAATCACACGGGGCCGAGGGGCGGGGCCGAGGGGCCAAACAGGGGTCCGGGCGCAGGGCTCTGAGGTGGGGCCGAGGGGCCTAGGGGCCGCGGGGCCAAACAAGGGGCCGGGGGGCCAATCACACGGAGTCGAGGGGCGGGGCCGAGGGGCCAAACAGGGGGCCGGGCGCAGGGCTCTGAGGTGGGGCCGAGGGGCCTAGGGGCCGCGGGGCCAAACAAGGGGCCGGGGGGCCTAGGGGGGGCCGAGGGGCCAATCACACGGGGCCGAGGGGCCAAACAAGGGGCCGGGCGTGGGTGTTGTCGGGCCGGGGCTAGGTACGGGGCCGGGCGCTGGGCGAGGGACTGGGCCGGGCGCGGGCGTTAGGTACGGGGCCGGGCGCTGGGCTAGGAAAGGGGCGGGGTCGCGGGCTAGGTACGGGCTGGTCGCGGGCGTCGACGGGGCGCGGGCTAGGTACGGGGCCGGGCGCGGGTGTCGACGGGGCGATCGCGAGCTAGGTACGGGGCCGGGTCGCGGGCTAGGTACGGGCCGGTCGCGGGCGTCGACGGGGCGCGGGCTAGGTACGGGGCCGGGCGCGGGTGTCGACGGGGCGATCACGGGCTGGGGGCACGGGCTTGAGACAGGGCCGAGCGCGGGCTCGGTACGGGCCTATCGCGGGCTAGGTACGGGCCAGGCGCAAGCAGGAGACTAGGCCGGGCGCAGGCTAGGTACGGGCCTATCGCGGGGCGCGGGGCTAGGAACGACGTAGTAGGTGGTGGAGATTGACGAGAGAATGATTTACTAGGAAGGGGTGAAGGGTACAAGTACAATGTCGAGAGAAATTGTATACCCCCTAAGGCTAAACCCACTATAGCCTAGACAACTGTAAACACATAAACACATATGTTTGACAGACCCCCATAGGCGAAGTGGGGGATAGCCAGAGCAAGCAATGGTTACAAGACCAGTCAAGAGAAGAAGTAAAGCAAAACAAGCAATGGTCACAACACATATGTTTGACAGCGCGCTGCCGCCCCTCGACACAAGGAACGCAGGTAGGGGCAGGCCCCGGAGGAAGGGGAGGGAGGGACCGGGGGAGACCCGAGACAAGGGTACGGGAGGCCATACCTCGAAGACGAGGCAGGGAGGGGTGACCAAGGCGGTGGTGCCAAAGGAGAGTCTCGTGCGACAGAGGACGACACGAGCAGGGGGCAGACGCCGGACTAGACCTGGACGCGGCAGCAAACACCTGACTAGACGCGGCTACCTGACCAGACGCAGTAACCGGAGGAGACACAGTAGTCAGTGTGTACAGACTCGACCCAGGCCGATGGGTGAACGTGGCCAGGTGGCGGCCCGTCCGAGAGCAAGTGCAGTGGGTCACACGCTGACCTCCAGGGGTGAACTGGTCAACCCACGCGTCCTGAAGGTCAGCTCCACTCACCAGGTTCGTAGAGAACGAGGGGAGGTGGAGTTCCGACAGCAAGCCCGACGGGGCCGCAGGACACGGTAGAACTGTGGAAGAGTGCGCAAGGACTGGGCCCCCAGAGGGGTCAGCCAGGGAGACTGCGACAGGCCGACTGAGCGGCATGAGTGTGGTGTTGTCGCGAAAGAAGGAGCGCGAAGCACCAGAGTCAAGTGTGAAAGTGTGCAAGGCCTCAGTGTTAGAAACAGCAGTTGAAAGTTAGAAACAAGAAAGAGGAGGTTCACTAGCAGGCAGTTGAGTACATATAGGAAACCCTAAATTGGGCTGTACTCACTATTGAGTACCCCACTGCAGGCTAGACAAATGTAACATTCTGACACACCCCCATAGCCAAAGTGGGGTGTAATCAGCACAACAAGCAAAGCAAAACAAGCTCAGGGTGGATCACGACGTCACCACACATTCTGAGCACAAGTACAAGAAGCAGCAGTTTATAGTTCACAAATATAAGCAAAGCTAGAGGCAGTCACAGGCGGTAAGTGAGGAGGAGGAGGGACTGTGAGAGGAGTGGAGATAGGAGACGACGGGTGAAGCTACAGAAACACGGGCAACAGGAGCGGCGCGCACTGTGGCTACCGGAGATTGTAGCCTCCGGACTACTGGAGTAACTGGCTCTGCGGCTAACTCTGAGCGGCAGGAGCAACGGACCCACAGGCAACTGGCGCAGCAGGCTCGCTGGGCTACCGGAGATTGTAGCCTCCGGACTATTGGCGCTGCTGACGACACAACGGCTACCTCCCTTCAACCTCCCCCACTGCCGCACCCCCCTTTCACACACCCCCTGCTGCACCTCTAGCACTACTCACACTCCACCCCCTAGTACCACTCCGTCGGCTCCCACATACCCACCCCCCTCAGCGGCAGCTGCAGCAGTGGGAGACGGAGGAGGAGGAGGAGCAGGGGAGGCCGCACACATCCTTCACCCCCGTACTCGCCACCCCCAAACCCCAACACAGGGCAGGGCCGCAGCAGGGGCGGCAGCAGGGTAGGGCCGAAACTGGGGCGGCAAAAGGGCAGGGCCGCGACGAAGACGGGGGTAGGGCCGCGACTGAGCAGGGCTGGGCAGGGCAGGGCCGGGACAGGGCCGGGGCAGGACGGCAGGGCCGGGCAGGGCCGCGATGAAGTCGGGAGGGCCGACGCGTGGCCCCCCTTCTGTCGCCCCTCATGTCGCCCGTCGCGGCGCCCTGGGGGGCCGCGCGGGGGGGGGGGGGGGGGGGGGGGTGCGCGGGCCCCCGGTGCGCCGCGACAGGCGACGAAACCGCCGCACGCCTTGGGGCGCACGACGGGCAGGGAACCGTCGCGCGCCACGAGGCGCACGACGGGCAGGCAGGGCGTCGCATGCTCTGCAGGGCGGCGCGACAGGCAGAAAACCGCCGCGCGCCACTAGCGCGCGACGGGAAGAAAAAATGCCGCGCGCGACGAGCGCGCGGCAGGCAGGAAACAGCGCGCGCCCGAGGCGCGCGATAGGCAGGACAGCAGCGGAAGATGACTGTGGGCCCATGCACAGGATCGACCCAGAAGGGTCGACCTGCTCTGATAGCATGTTAGAAACAGCAGTTGAAAGTTAGAAACAAGAAAGAGGAGGTTCACTAGCAGGCAGTTGAGTACATATAGGAAACCCTAAATTGGGTTGT
Organism: Closterium sp. Naga37s-1; assembly: GCA_947471745.1. Taxonomy (NCBI): domain Eukaryota; kingdom Viridiplantae; phylum Streptophyta; class Zygnematophyceae; order Desmidiales; family Closteriaceae; genus Closterium; species Closterium sp. Naga37s-1. The sequence goes on from CANJKZ010000431.1 coordinate 1,003,125, forward strand.
ACTCACTATTGAGTACCCCACTGCAGGCTAGACAAATGTAACATTCTGAAACTCAGTAGGTGCAGTACCAGAGAGAGCAGACTCACCAGCACCTGGAGCAGCAGACTCACCAGTACCTGGAGCAGCAGACTCACTAGCACCTAGAGCAGCAGCCTCAATGCCCGGGTCAGGGGGAACACACAGGTAACAGTCACCCTCAGCACTATCAGTCACAGCATACATGGCAGCAAGGATAGCATCGAAATCAAGATCAAAGATAGCAACATTCTGCCTAAGCAGATCACCCCAGCGAGGGAGCTTAACAGCGTCAGGAAACTGGGCGCGCCAGGCGTCAGTCAGGCGACCGAAGCAGCGCTGCGCAGTGTGTGGCAGCCCGCACGTCTCCCCACGGCGCCCGCCGGTGCGAAGAACGTAAGTGCAGGGACCAACACCCCCAGACCTCCCACGCCCAGCATACCACTCACAAAGCTGCTGGGCAGACGGGGTCTCACGGGAACGCGGCTGCTGCTGGCGCTGGCTACCACCAAAGCCTCCACGCTGCGTGGCTCCACCTCGACCAGCACCACCGCCGCCGCCACCTCCACCACCGCTGCCGCTGCCTCCACCGCCGCTGCCGCTACCTCCACCACCCCCACCGCCGCCACCGAAGCCCCCGCTCCCGCCACCACCCCCACCTCCACCGCCACCCCCTCCGCCTCCTCCACCGCCTCGACCGCCGCCCCCACCGTCCCCTCCACCACCCTTGCCCCCCTTGCCCTTGCTGTTGCGGCGCCTCCCACTAGGAGCAGACACAGCCCCGACCTCCTCAGTGCCAACGAGGTCGACAGCAGCAGCAGAAGCAACAGAGGGGAGAAGGGGGACAGGGGAACACCCCTCAAAGAAAGGGGCGCGAGGGTCGCCGCAAGAAGTAGCCACAGCTAAGATACTCTTCTCAGCTGCAGTGAGGCGCTCCTCTAGCAGGTCGACGGTGAGCTCGGTGGGGCAAAGGGAGAGAAAGTGGTCCCTGACTGAAGCAAGGGAGTCAGGGAGGCGGGTGACTAGGTAGTAAAGGGTGATGTACATGGGGGGGGGGGTTCTTGGCACAGAACTCAGTGGGAAGCGCAGCACGGTAGCGGGCGTCACTAGTGCGGAGGTGAGTAATGAGGTCAGCGACTGTGGCAAAGGCGGCAAGGTCAGGGAAAAGGTACGGCAGCATGTTTCGGCTAAGGGCAGCAGTGGCAGGGGAGGAGTAGCGCGCTACGACAGTGTCATACAATGACTGAGCAGTCTTGTACTGGCCAAAGTGCGCGCGCTCAGCAGACGGCAGGTGACAACGAACAGCAAGGCGAGCAACAGCGTCACAAGTGGTCCACTGCGAGCGAACCGTACTGTCAGCAGTGGCAGCAGGTGCAGTAGAGACACCGGACGTGTGATCGAAATGGGAGACCCCGTCCCTAGAGTCACACTAAAGAAAGAGCTGCAGGTCGTCAACCCACACGTCAAAGTCAACCGCACGCCCCTCAACATCAAAGGTAAGAACAGTAGGGCTAGCCATAGCGGCAGTAGCAGCAGTAGCTGCAGTGGTAGCAGAAGGAGCAGTAGCAGCAGGAGCAGTGTAGGCAGGGCAGTGCGGTTCAGTAGGGCGGCGCGGCTCGGCAGGGCGGCGCGGCTCGGTAGGGCGGCGCGGCTCAGCTGGGCGGCGCGGCTCGGTAGGGCGGCGCGGCTCGGCTGGGCGGCGCAGCTCGGCTCCTGGCGACGCGGCGCGGCAGGGCGGCGAGGGTGCTTACCAGGGGCGGGTGCAGGGCAGGGCCGCAGCTGGCGGTTTAGGTCAGGGCCGCGACTGGGGCGGCAGCAGGGCAGGGCCGCGACGGGGCGGCTGCAGGGCAGGGCCGCAACGGGCGGAGAAGGCAGGGCCGCGACTGGGGCGGCAGCAGGGCAGGGCTGCGACAGGGCGGCTGCAGGGCAGGGCCGCGACGGGCGGCGAAGGCAGGGCCGCGACGAGCGGCAACGGGCCAGCGACGGGCCGGCGACGGGCGGCAATGGGCCGGGAAGGGCCGGCGACGGGCCGGGACGGGCCGGGACGGGCCAGCGACGGGCGGCGAAAGGCAGGGCCGCGACAGGGTGGCTGCAGGGCAGGGCCGCAGTGGGCGGCGAAGGCAGGGCCGAGACGCGCGGCGACGGGCCAGCGACGGGCGGCGACGGGCCGGGACGGGCCGGCAACGGGCCGGGACGGGCCGGGACGGGCCAGCGACGGGCGGCGAAGGCAGGGCCGCGACGGGCCAGCGAAGGCAGGGCCGCGACGGGCCGTATTAGGGCATGGCGCGCGACGGCGCAGGTGAGGCAGGCGCGAGGCGCGCTTCGGGCAGGGCAGGAAAAAAAAATCGTGGTGGGCCCTAAAAAAAACGTTCCCACTTGGGAACCTGCTCAGATTACCATGTCAGAATAGTGAAGAAAGGAATGACTGAACTAGCAAGCAGGTGGGTACAAGTAGGAAACCTAAAAGTGTTGTACCCTATATGAACTACCCCACTACAGCCTAGACAGACTATAGCATATAAGTTTGACACTCTAGTGGGTTTAGCCTTAGGGGGTACACAAAAACTCTCGACATTGTTCTTGTACCCCCCCCCCCCCAACCTAATCGACATTCTTCTTCTCTCTACTCTAGTCACCTAGTCTAGAGTCGATTCTGACATGGTATTATGAGCAGGTCCCATAGGACCTTTTTTTTTTTAAGGGCCCACCGTTAGCTTGTATCCTACCCATTAGTTCTGCCCCGCCCCACGAAATCGCGACCGTCTGTTAGCTAGTGCCGCCCTGCCTAGCGCGATTTTGGGGTCTGACCTAGGCGCGACCCGTACGCGACCTGCCTGCGCCCTGCTCGTCCGCGCTGCTGAGCGCTGCTGCTGCTGTCACTTACATGGCTGCTACTGCAGCATGCGATGCTGCTGCTGCAGCCTTCGCGGCCTTCGGGCGCCCCGCCTGCAGTGTGCACTGCGTGCTGCCCCGCACGCCCCTACGCATTGCCCACTGCTGTGTGGGCTGCTGCCCTTACGTGAGTGCACACCCTGCCCCTGCGCGCTGCCGCTGCTGCCGCGCACTCCGCTGCTGCTGCGCTGCTGTTGTGCGCAAGCGCCCGTGCTACTGCTGCATGCGCTGCTGCTGCTCAGCGCTGCTACTGCTACTGAGCGCGGCTCCTGCTGCTGAACGCGCTGCTGCTGCAAGTGTTCCCGCTGCTACTACGCGCTGCTGCTGCTGTCACTTCTGCAACTTCTACTGCTGCATGCACTGCTGATGCTGCTAAGCGCTGCTGCTGCTAAGCGCTGCTGCTGCTTCTAAGCGCTGCTGCTGCTGCTAAGCGTACTGCTGCCACTGCTGCATGCTCTGCTGCTGCTACCACTGCTGTATGCTCTGCTGCTGCTGCCACTGCTGCATGCTCTGCTGCTGCTGCTAAGTGATGCTACTGCTGCTAAGCGCACTGCTGCCCAGAGCTGTTGCTGCTGCTAAGCGCTGCTGCTGCTTCCTGCCCCACCCGCAATCGCGCTGCCGTGCCTAGCGCATTGCCCGCCAGCAGCCTGCGCCCTGCTGTGCGCTGCTGTTGCTGTCACCTGCGCGGCCCCTCCTGCTGCATGCGCTGCTGCTGCTACCTGCTGCTGCTGCCAAACGCGACTGCTACAGCTGAACGCGGTGCTGCTGCTACTCTTGCTGTTGCGTCTGAGCTACTGCCACTGCCCACGCTGCCTGCACGCACACATCCTGCGCGCTGCTGCTGCTGCTGCTGCTGTGCGCCTTCTCCTACGTGCTGTTGCTGCTGCTACTTACTGCAGCTGCTACTCCTTGCTGCTGCTGCTACTTGCTGCAGCTGTCGCTCCTTGCTGCTGCCGCTCCTTGCTGCTGCTGCTCCCTACTGCCACTACTGCTGCAACTCCTCTTGCTGCTGCTGCTGCTGCTGCTACGGCTACTGCAGCTATGGCTAACTTCTCAGTTCTTAGGTTTGACGCTGAGGGTCGCGCGATTAGCTTTGATGTTTGGCTTGATGATCTCCAGCTGTACCTGCAGAGCGAGGCTAGGGACGAAATTTCACTGTTCGTGCGTACTGAAGGAACTCTCCCAGCTCCAGCTGCTACAGCGGTAGAGGATCATTCGAAGTGGCTCATGCGTGACGCCACTGCCCGCCTTACTGTCCGCAACCATCTGCCCATAGCTGAGCGTGCGCACTTTAGCCAGCAGAAAACAGCCAAGGCCCTCTATGACGCTGTAGTAGCTCGCTACTCCTCCCCAGCTACTGCTGCCCTAGGCCGTCTCATGCTGCCGTACCTCCATCCCGAGCTAGCTGATTCCCACACTGTCTCTGACCTCTTTACCCACCTCCGCTCTAGTGAGGCTCGCTACGCGCCGCTCTCAAGCCGGCCTTCCTCGCTGCGAACACCCCCCCCCCCCTGTATATGACATTGTACTTCCTTGTCACTCGCCTCCCCGACTCCCTTCGCACTGCCCGGGACCAGTTCCTAGCCCTGGTGGAGGCAGCAGGGGTGGTGGAGGCGGCGGGGGTGGTGGAGGCGGCGGGGGTGGTGGAGGCGGCGGGGGTGGTGGAGGTGGTCGGGGTGGAGCTGGCAAGGGTGGAGGCCGTGGCAGATCAGCTCGTGGCGTTGATGGCCATGTACACCAGCTGCCGCGCCTCCCGGACAAGCCCACCCCTCAGCAGCTTCGTGAGTGGGTTGTCCAGCGTGTTTTCCCTGGGGGCTCTAGTCGCTGCCCGTACGTCAGGTGCACTGGGAAGCTGAAGGGGCAGCCCTGCAGGAAGCTGCACACCGAGTACCGTTGCTTCGGCCGTCTTGAGGATGCCTGGGTGGATGAGTACGGGAATGAGGCAATTGTCCCCAACTGGCTGAAACTGCAGGGGATGGGAGTCGATGTGTATGCTCTTGACTTTGTTCAGATCAACAAGGCTATCTATGCTATGTATATGACTGAGCTTAGTGATGAGGGTGCGTGTTACTCGTGTGTACCTGGTGATGCTGGTGTCGCTACTGCTGCTCTAGGTGCTATTGAGTCTGCTGCAGCACTAGGTGCTAGTGAGTCTTCGGTCGCAGGTGCTAGTGAGTCTGCTGCCTCCGCTGAGGCCCTTCACACTTTCACACTTGACTCACGCGCGTCTCGTTTTTTCTTTCGTGACTGCACCACGCTCACACCACTAGCTGCACCGGTACCAGTCTCACTTGGCTCCAGCTGACCTACCTGCTGACTGACTTTGGGGAGCGGCCTCGTTCTCCTCCAGTTCTGTACGTCGACAACAAGGCAATGCTTGCTTTGTGTCACGAGCAGAGACTGGAGCACAGAACGAAGCACATTGCTCTTCGCTACTTTCTTGCGCGTGAGCTGTAGCAGCGTCGTCAGCTCCGCCTTTCCTACGTGGCCTCGCGGGCCAACACTGCTGATGTCTTCACCAAGGCCCTTGGGTCTGGTGATCATCAGCGTTTCTGCACTGCTCTTGGGCTTGTGCCCACTCTGCCTCACTTGCTTGTCTCTTGATCTTGCTCTTGTTGAACACTGATATATATAAGTGTACCTACGTGCTTACACTTGCTAGGCTGTGATCAGTGTACTGCTCTTGCTATTATAAACTCAACATGTGCGCTGGCCTTGTGGCCACTTGCTTTTGCTCGGAATGCGTGGTGATCTTGAGATCCACCCTGAGCTTTGCTTCGCTTGTCAGAGGTCCACTGGTGATCCCCGATTGATCCTAGGGAAGGGCTACATGCATGTTGGCCTGGGGGGTTATGGGCGCACTGACCCGCTACTTAACAAGCCCTTTTATCCCAATGGTCTAGTGGTTGGGATTCTGACTTGATATCAGAGCGAAGGTCTCGGGTTCGAATCCCAGTGTGTGCACTTCGGGCATCCCAGTGCGGGGGGGTGTCACAGGTCCATGCTGAGACTAAGTCATAGGGAAAAAGGTGGTTGATTGGGTCGAGATTGGGGTACAAGACTAGAGTGTCGAGATTGTTTTTGTACCCTCTAAGGCTAACCCCAATATAGCCTAGATAATAACAAGCATATGTTTTGACACACCCCCATAGGCGAAACGGGGGATAGCCAGAGCAAGCAATGGTCACAAGACCAGTCAAGAGAAGGAACAAAACACAGCTCAGGGTGGATCACAACGTCACCACACACACTGAGCACAAGCAAACGGCCACAAGGCCAGTCCACATGCAGAGGTTTATAAGCAACTAGAACAGTACAGTGATCTCTACCTAGCAAGAGCAAACATGCAGGTATATATATATAGACCACAGTACAAACAAAGCCTACAGCAAGTGAGGAAGCGTGGGCACAAGGCCTAACAAAGTACAGAAACGCTGATGATCACCAGACGGAAGTGCCTTGGTGAATATATCAGTAGTGTTGGCCCGAGTGGCCACGTAAGCAAGACGAAGCTGGCCACACTGCTGCAACTCTCGAGCAAGGAAGTAACGCAGGGCGATGTGCTTCGTTCTGTGCTCCAGTCTGTGCTCCTGACACAAGGCAATGGCGGCCTTGTTGTCGATGTACAGAACTGGAGGAGAACGAGGCCGCTCTCCCAAGTCTGTCAGCAGGTAGGTGAGCCAGCGAAGCTCCTGTGCAGCCATGGCTGTGGCGTAGATCTCAGCCTCACAACTGGAGCCGAGAACTGAAGACGAGCGTGTAGAACGCCAAGAAACTGAACCAGAGCCAAGGCTGAATGTGTAACCCTGTGACGATCGCTGCGTAGCCTGGTCGTCAACCCAAGAGGCGTCCGAGTGACCAGTGAGGACAACGTCACCCCGTCCTCCAAGCACGAGCCCCATGCCCAAAGTACTGCACAAGTAGCGTAGTACCCTCTTAGCAGCATCCATGTGCACCTTTCGGTGCCGACCAGGAGCCACGTAGCGAGCCAGAAGGCCAAGAGGGTACGCAAGGTCAGGACGAGTGCAGGTCATCAGGTACATGAGGCAACCCACTAGCTCTGGGTAAGGACCACTCGGCTCTACGGACTCGTCCGAAGGTGGAGCTGAGAGCGAGTGACCTGTAGCCAGAGGAGTGGGCTGTGCTGAGGACCAGGTGAAGCCGAAGCGCTGAAGGACCTGCTGCACCATGTGTGACTGAGTCAGTGTGATGGTGCGGCGTGCTCTGTCCCGGGTGATCTGCAAGGCAAGGTAGCTGCGCAGTTCACCCAGGTCTGTGCACGTGTGTCTCTTCTGCAGCTTCGACTTCACCAGGGCGAGAGCAACAGTGTCAGCAGTGGCAAAGACCAAGTCGTCGACGTAAACGAGGATGTAGAACGGCGTCAGCGAAGTGTCGGTGCGCTGAAACAGCGACGGGTCAGCAGTCGACGGGGCAAACCTAAGAGCTGCAAGAGTCGTCCTCAGTGTGTCGTGCCACTCACGTGGCGCCTGGCAGAGACCGTAGACCGGCCGCCGGAGGCTCCACTGGGTACCAGGAGGGAACGACCCAGTGAAGCCAGGAGGGCGGCGCAGCCAGATCTCCTCGTGCAGGCTACCCTGTAAGAAGGCTGTGCTGAAGTCAAGAGAGTGAAGCTCGTAGTCACGCTGAGCGGCAACGTGCAGCAGCACCCGAAGAGTGGTCATCTTCGGGGTGGGGGAGAAGGTCTGGAAGAAGTCAACTCCCTCTCGCTGACTGAAGCCTCGAGCCACGTAACGAGCCTTGAAGACAGGCGGAGAACCTGGCGGCCACTTCACCCTGAAAATCCACATGCCACTGACAATGTTCGCCCCAGGAGGGGGAACCTCGTCGACGTAGGTGCCTGTGGACTTCCAGGATGCCATCTCTGCGTCCATGGCTGTCTGCCACTGAGAGGAGTACTCACCCGCGATCGCCTCAGCGTAAGAGCGCGAGGTAGGGATGTCTGGTGCATCCGGGTCTCCCTCAGGGGCAAGCAGCATGGACACGAGATGAGGCGCAGCGGCTGCAAGACACTCAAGGTCCTCCTGCCTGTCCTCAAGGACGTCCGTGCCAAGAGCACACTCACCCCCGACGGACGGAGGACAGACAGACTCAGACTCTGCAACAAGACTGGCGGCGTAGTTGAGACGACAGGTAGCAGCAAAGTCAACAAGCTCAGCGACTAAGGCAGACGCAGCAGCAGACTCAAACGACGGGTTAGTGACAACAGTGGCAAGCAGACGCGTGACAGGAGAGTGCTCAGCACGAAACTGGTCAGACGCAGGGTCAGCAAAGACAGGCAGAGAGGACACAGGGGGAGACGGCAGAGGAACACGCGGCGGAGGAGAGGAAGGACGACGAACTACAAGGTGAGGGCCGGAGACAGCCGGCTGGCGCTGACGAGGCACGACGACCGGAACGACCAGAACGGACAGGTGAGACAGGACGCGACGCAGGCTCACGACGCTCTGCAAGGCCCCCAGTCTGCTCTGTGTACGGGGAAGGAGCAGGCAGCAGTGAGCCAGGCTGTAACGGAAGACCAGTAGACGAGGGAAGACTGAGAACCTGGCGAAGTGCAGAGTCAGGTGGTGGCTGAGACGACGGAGACGGCGGAGCGAAGAACAGGCGCGGCTGAGCAGTGCCACCAGCACCAGCAGCTCCAGCACCTCCAGCAGCTCCAGCACCTCCAGGAGCTCCAGCACCTCCAGCAGCTCCAGTACCCTCAGCAGCTCCAGCACCGCCAGTAGCTCCAGGACCCTCAGCAGGTCCAGCACCGCCAGCAGCCCCAGTACCCTCAGCAGCTCCAGCACCTCCAGCACCTCCAGCACCTCCAGTACCTCCAGCAGCAACACCGCCAGCCCCAGCAGCTCCAGTGCCCCCAGTACGAGCACCTCCGGGACCAGCGACACCAGCAGAAGAACCCCCAGCAGTAGAGCCCTGAGGTGCAGAAGTGCGACGCTGACGGCGACCGTACCAGTCGTGCAGCTGCTGGGGGGTGAGGGGCACATGCGGACGAAGACGGCTACTCCAAGGAGACCGCGTAACAGCAATCTCAGAACCCTCAGGCGACTCACCCCCAGACTCAGCACCCCCAGGCTCCGCACACGCACGCTCAGCACCCCCAGACGCAGCACCTCCAGACGCAGCACCCCCAGACGCAGCACCTCCAGGCTCCTCACGCGCAGGCTCAGCACCTCCAGGCTCCACACGCTCAGCGCCCCCAGACTCAGCACCCCCAAGCTCCGCACCCCCAGGGACAGCACCACTCCCAGCAGGACCGGAGTCACCAGTGACCTCAACAGGCACAGGCGCGGGGGGGTCTACCTGAGAGACACCTGAAGGAGCAGGACCTGGCGCGGGGAGGGGGTCTACCTGGGGAGGACCGGGGGCGAGAAAGAGCGGCGGGGGGGGGCGAGGAGCAGTGCGGTAGGGGAAGAGGCGGTAAAAGGGGACCGAATCGTCAAAGGTGACGTCCTGAGACGCAAAGACACGGCGCGAGGAGGGGTCGTAAAACTGCCAGCCAGGCGCGTCAGGGACAAAGCCAAGGAAGACACAAGGAATGGCGCGAGGGGAGAGCTTGTCCGCGGTGGTATCGCGGACAAAGGCACGAGCACCCCAGACCCGGAAACGCGACGCGTCGCCAACCTTCCCCGTCCACATCAGTGTGGGCGAGGTCTCCTGCAAGGAGACACGGGGCCAAAGGTTGAGCTGATGCGCGGCGTACCGGACCGCAAACGGACACAGAAAATGGGGCCAGCCGCATGGATCATGGAGGTACGAGCGACCTCCATGACTAAGCCAATGCGGCGCTCAGCAACCCCATTTTGCTGCGGAGAGGCCGGAAGCGTGAAAGTCTGGCGGATGTCGTGCTCCGCACAGAAGGCTGCCAAGAGGGCTGAGGAGAACTCACCACCTCTGTCAGAGTGCAGACGCAGGACAGGAAAGTCCGTCTGGAACCGCTCGCGGAGCTGGAGACGAGTAGCGCGGATCCAGGGGATCAAAACATCAGGGACATCCCCCTTGCGCAGCAAGGGGAAGACCGTGGTGTAGCGCGTGTAGTCGTCGACAACCAGCAGGAAGTACCGCTCGTGGCCCTGTCCACGGACACGGGCTGGGCCCCACACGTCCAGGTGGAGAGTCTGCAGTGGAGCCTCTGTGGGAGGGAACGAGGAGGAGTGAGGAGCGGCGCGCTGCCGCCCCTCGACGCAAGGAATGCAGGGCGGCGCAGGCGAGGGAGGGAGGGCAGGCAGAGACCTGGGAAGACCAGAGACCAGAAAGCGAGAGTGCATGCTACGAAGGCGAGGCAGGGAGGGGTGGCCTAGGCGGTGGTGCCACAGGAGAGTGTCATGAGACAGCCAACGACACTCACACTGGGTAGTTGCCTGAGCAGACGCGTGCAGCTGGGGAGACAAAGGGTTGGACGCGACGCAGTGGTGAGGGTGTACAGACTGGACCCTGGCGCACGGGTGAACGTGGCCAGGTGGCGGCCGGTCTGGGAGCACGTGCAGGGGTGAAGGTGTCAACACCCGCATCCTGGAGGACAGCGTTTCTCACCAAGTTCGTAGAGAACGAGGGGAGGTGGAGACCAGACAGCTCACCAGACGGGACCGCCGGACACAGAAGCACAGTGGAAGACCGTGCAAGCACTGGGCCCCCAGAGGGGTCAGCCAGTGAGACAGGAACAGGTGCAGGGAGGGGAGTGACTGTGGTACTGTCGCGAAAGAAGCAGCGGGAAGCACCAGAGTCAAGTGTAAAGGTGTGCAAGGCCTATGCAGGCGCAGTACCAAGGGGAGCAGACTCACAAGCACCTAGTGCTGCAGGGACTATACCAGGGGCTATACCAGGATCCGGCGGCACACACAAGTAGCAGTCACCCTCAGCACTAACAGTCAATGCATACATAGCAGCAAGAATTGCCTCATAGTCAAGATCAAAGATAGGTACATCACGCCTAAGCAGGTCTGCCCAGTTGGGGAACTCAGTAGCATCAGGAAACTTGGCAAGCCAGGCGTCACTAAGCCGAGCGAAGCAGCGCTGCTCAGTGTGAAACCCTGTGCACTGGCGACCAGTGCGGGGACCTGTGCGAATGATATAGGGGCAGCGACCAGGACCCCCTGAAGCCCCACGCCCGGCGTACCAGTCAAGAAGCTGCTGGGAAGTGGGGGTCTGGCGCTGACGCTGCTGCTGCTGCTGCTGCGACTGCTGCTGGCCCGGATCAAGAAAAAAAAAAAAAAAAAAAAAAAAAAAAAAATAAGGATGACGCGCGCTGCAGCCGAGGCGCGCGCGGGCAGTAGGCAAGGCAGGTAGGGTAACACAGTTAGCTGGGCCCGATTCTTAGGTCCTAGAGACCTCCTGCTCTGATACCATGTTGAGACTAAGTCATAGGGAAAAAGGTGGTTGATTGGGTCAAGATTGGGGTACAAGACTGTCAAGAAAGGAACCAATGATGTCATTGATGTGAGTTGGGGTACATATAAGAAACCCTAACTTCTGTACCCCCTAAGAAAAACCTCACTAAGGCTACAACATTTGACACACCCCCATAGCCTAAGTGAGGGGTGTCTAGCAAAACCAAAAGTGTACGGTCACAAGACCAGTCACAAAGATACAAAGCTCAGGGTGGATCACAACGTCACCACACATTCTGAGCACAAGCAACAGTGGCCACAAGGCCAGTCCAAGAGTTCACAAGTGTGTATAGCAAGAGTACAAGCAAAGCAAACAGTAAACTCAAGCCTATACACGACTAGAACCTGTGTCAACAAGGCCTAACTGCACACAACACCTCTGGTGGTCACAAGGCGGAAGCGCCTTGGTGAAGATGTCTGCAGTGTTGGCCTCGGACTCCACAAACTCAAAGCGAGCCTGTCCACGTCTCTGCAACTCTCGCAGAAGGAAGTACCTGACGTGAATATGCTTCACTCTGCTCTCCAGTCGTGGCTCACGACAGAGGAGAATCGACGCCTTGTTGTCAGTGAACAAGGTCGGTGCAGAGCTCGGCCGCTCACCAAGGTCAGCGAGCAAAAACGTCAACCAACGCAGCTCCTGTGCCGCCATGGCACCAGCGTAGATCTCAGCCTCAGCTGTAGAGGTCGAGACCGAAGAGGAGCGCGTGGACCGCCAGGAAACAGCTCCAGAACCCAAGCTGAAACAGTACCCCTGAGAATACCTGTGAGTCTCAGCGTCGTCAGCGTAAGAAGAGTCACAGTGACCAATAAGTACGACAGGCTGCTGCCCTCCAAGAACTAGCCCCATGCCTGATGTCGTCGCTAGGTACTTCGCCACCCTCACAGCTGCCGTCCAGTGAACAGGACGGTGCCTCCCTGGCGCAACAAAGCGAGCAAGGACGCTGAGAGGGAAGGCGAGGTCCGGGCGAGTACAAGTCATCAGGTACATGAGGCAGCCCACTAGCTCTGCGTAGGGACCACTGGACTCAAACGGCTCGTCAGGAAAGGGTCCAGTGAGTCTGTGGTCAATAGCAAGAGGTGTGCGCTGTACTGTGGAGTGCTGAAGCTCGAACCGCTGAAGGACCTGCTGCACCATGTGTGACTGTGAGAGTGTAATGGTGCGAGCAGCTCTGTCCCTGGTGATCTGCAGGCCAAGGTAGTGACGCAGCTCACCAAGGTCAGTGCACGTGTGTCTCTTCTGCAGTTCGGACTTCACGTCTGCCAAGGCAACCCTGTCAGCAGTGGCGAAAACCAGGTCGTCGACGTAGACTAGAACAAAGAACGGTGTAGAGCCACGACGAACGAACAGCGACGGGTCGGCAGACGACGGCTGAAAACCAAGGTCAGCGAGAGTAGAACGAAGGGTGTCGTGCCACTCACGGGGAGCCTGACGGAGACAGTGAAGGCAGAGGGACGACGCAGCCAGACCTCCTCGTGTAGGCTACCCTGAAGAAACGCAGTAGAGAAGTCGAGAGAGTGTAACTCGTAGTCTCTCTGTGCCGCTACGTGCAGTAACACCCGAAGAGTGGTCATCTTCGGGGTGGGCGCGAAGGTCTGAAAGAAGTCAACTCCCTCGCGCTGACTGAAACCTCTAGCCACGTAGCGCGCCTTGAAGACCGGAGGAGATCCCGGTGGCCGCTTCACCCTGTAGATCCACATGCCATCGACTACGTTCGCCCCAGGGGGGGGAACCTCGTCGACGTAGGTGCCTGTGGATCTGTAGGAGGCCATCTCTGCGTCCATGGCAGCTCTCCACTGAGAGGCCCAAGGCCCTGACACTGCCTCAGCGTAAGTGCGAGGAGTCGGTATGTCAAGGGCGTCGGGGTCTCCCTCAGGGGCGAGCACCATGGCACAGAGATGAGGGGAAGCGGCTGCCAGGAACTCTAGCTCAAACTGCCTCTCCTCTAGGGCGTCACAGCCAAGGGCAGACACACCCCCGACGGCCAGAGGACTGGAAGGAGGAGCAGCCACAAGACTGGTGGCGAAGTCAAGGCGGCGAGTAGAGGCAAACTCAGTGACTGCGGTAGTAAGAGCGGAGACAGAGGACACAGAGGCACGAGGGTGGGTAACAAGAGAGGCGAGAACACGAGAGAGAACAGGACGGTACGTGCGGTAGTAGTCAGTGACAGGAGTAGAAAGCGAAGCAGTGAGGGCCGACTCAGGAGGAGACGGAAGCACAGACGGAGACGGACGAGGCGGACTAGAACGAAGTAAGGCAGTACGAAGGTCAGTGAAGGGAACACGGGACGAGGGACGAGCACGAGGGGAGCGACGAGAGGCTCAGGTCTGAGAAGGAGGAGGGGACAACGAAGACTGAGAACAATGGAAAACAGTTGGAGAGGGGTCAGGAGGAGGAAGCGGAGGACCCGAGACGGGAGGAGAGGGGGAGGAGGAAGGAGAGCGGGAGGGGAGACCGAGGGCCCGAAGACCGGAGACAGGAGGAGGAGGTGACGGCTGCTGCTGCTGCTGCGGCGGCGGCGGCGGCGGCGGCGGCGGCTGCTGCTGCTGCTGCTGCGACGGCTGCTGCTGCTCCTCCTGCTGCTGTAGCGGCTCCAGCTCCTGCGCCTCCTGCTGCTGCGGCAGCTCCAGCCGCGGCTGCTGCAGCTGCTCCTGCTGCTGCTGCTGCTCCTCCAGGCGCTGCAACTCTCTCTCCTCGCTCTCCAACTCCAGCTGCTCCTCACGGGCACGGCGAACACGAGCCGGGTGCCGGGTCGGGTAGGGGTGGGGGGGAGGAGTAGTGTCGGGGGCTGCGGCAGCCCCGGGACCGCCCTCCAAAGCACCTGGCGCACCACCCCCAGAGTCAGCACCACCGACAGCAACACGACCAGGCTCACCAGGACCCGAAGAGGGTGCACCCGCACCCCCAGACGTAGCACCCCCAAAGTCAGCAGGACCAGCACCAGCTCCCGGAAGACAAGAGTCTCCTGCAACCACGGGCTCAGCTCCAACTCCAGCACCCCCAGAGCTAGCACCTGTAGGGCCCTCTCCACGAGCACCGGCTCCCACAGGGTCTGCAGCAGGCTGCGAGGAGGACTGCGGGGAAGGAGGCTGCACCTGAGGGGCGACCGAGGGGGGAGGGGTAGCCTGGGACACACCTGACGGGGCGGGACCAGGGGGGGGAGGCTGTACCGGGGGAGCAGGAGGGGGAGCGAAAGTCAGGAAGAGAGGGGAAGGAGGAACTGGGAGACCTCGACTGGGGTACCTGACGTAGTAGGGGGTGGACTCCTCGAAACGGACGTCACGGGAGTCAAAGAACCGGTGAGAGGGAGGGTGGTAAAAGGTGAAGTCAGAGGAGTCCTCAGGGAAACCAAGGAAGACACACGGAACGGCGTGAGGCGAGAGCTTGTCCGCGGAAGTGTCACGGACAAGAGCCAAGCAACCCCAGACGCGAAACCTCGACGCAACACCAGGGGACCCGGTCCAAAGACTGGTCGGTGAAGCCTCTGGCCGAGAGACGCGTGGCCAGAGGTTCAGCTGATGAGCGGCGTACCTAACCGCGTAGGGCCACAGAAAATGGGGGGCACGGGCGTGAGTCAAGGAGGTGCCGGCGATCTCCATGACTAAGCCTATGCGGCGCTCAGCAACCCCATTCTGCTGTGGGGACTCTGGAAGCGTCCATGACTGACTAATGCCCTGCTCGCGACAGAATCCAGCGAGAATGCCGGAGCGAAACTCACCCCCACGGTCAGAGTGAAGACAGCTGACACGACGACCACGAGTGCCCTCAGTGGTAAGCAACCACCTGATCAGCGTAGAAGTCACCTCAGACTTCTTCGCCAGGGGGAACACTGTGGTGTAGCGGGAGTAGTCGTCAACGACCACCAAAAAGAAACGCTCGCGCTCAGGGCCAAGGTGAGGGGCGGGGCCCCAGACGTCCAAGTGGAGCGTCTCAAAAGGCTCGGTGGCCGGACGAAGGGAGGAGGAGTGAGGGGTGGCGCGCAGCCGACCCTCGACGCAGGGACCGCACGGCGGTGCAAGCGAAGGCGGCAGCGACGGCAAGACACGCGGGAGGCCTAAGACAAGACGCTGACGAGACATAGCGCGCAGACGAGGGAGGGACGGGTGCCCCGTCTGGTGGTGCCACAGAACGGTGGGGTGTGCAAGCGACCGGCAGGAGCACGACGCAGCAACTAGACCAGACACGGGAACCTGACCAAACACAGCTACCTGGGGGGACGCAGTAACCTGGTGAGACGCAGGGACCAGACTGGGGGAAGTAACCGGGGCCGGGGGCAGGAGTCGCTGCTGCTGCTGCTGCTGCCGCTGCTGCTGCTGCTGCTGCTGCTGTACACCAGGGTCAGTGTGAAGTGTGTATAGACCTGAGCCCAGCTCTGTCGTAAAGGTGGCAAGAGGCGCGTAAGTGTCGCCGTCAACACAAACCGCCGTCTCACCAGAGGGCTCAATCCACACACCCAAGTGCTGACTCACAAGAGGCCTCACGCCCACCAAGTTCCTCGAGAATGAGGGGACATGGAAGCCAGTCAGAGACCCAGAGGGAACAACAGGGCACGGAAGAGTAGTAGTGTAGCGAGCAGTGACTGGTCCCGAGGTGGGATCAGCCAGTGCCACAGAGACTGGCGCAGGAAGCGGAGTAAGTGTCGTGTGATCCCTGAAGAAGCAGTGCGAAGCCCCAGAGCCCAAAGTGAAAGACAGTGAAGCGTCCTCGGAACGAGCTCCTGGACTAGTGTCTACACAGGTGCCTACACTAGCAAGAGGCAACTCAGCAAGACAAGCACCTAAGCTAGCAACACTCGAGTAAACAGAGTCAGAAGCACTAGAGTCAACAAAAGCATACATAGCATGAGGAGTTCCTAAGAGATCAAGCAACTGAGAAGCTGACATGCCCCAAAGGGCAGGGCCGTACGTATGAACAAGAGGAAACCAGTCAGGGGCAGGGCCTCCAACGCCGTAGGCCAAGCGAACCGTGTCAGTGAGCTGAGCAAAGCACTGACCAGGAGGGTGGGTGCGACCACAAGGCTGGCCTCGGCGAGCACCTGTCAAAAGCTGATAGGTGCACGAAGGGTGAACAGCACCTCGCTGAGGCTGACGCTGTGTTGGCCCTGAAACCTGCTGCTGCCGCTGCTGCTGCGGGGGCTGCTGCAAGGGGAGGGGCTGCTGCTGCTGCTGCTGCTGCCGCTGGGCCAGGTACCACGCCGCTGCTCCACCCGCCGCGGCCGGCAGACCAGAAGGTGGCTGACGAGCCCGGGCGTCGCCTCCACCAGCTGCAGTAGCGGGGTCACCGGCCGCTGCACGAGAGGCCTCTCCAGGCCCTGCACTCCCGCCGCCACCAGTCGGCACGCCACCCCCGCCACCTCCGCCGGCAACGCCTCCACCGCCGCCGTCGCCTGTACCCTGACCGCCCCTCTTGCCACCCCTACCCCAAGAACGCGACGAAGCCGTAACAGCAGCAGCGGTCACGTCAGTGGTGGCAGTGGCTAGGGAGGCAGTAAAGGTGGGCAGCTGAGGGACAGTGCACCCGTGAAACAGTGGAGGGGGCACAGCACCAGAGGCGGAGGCTACTGAGCGGAGGTTGCTCTCGACGTCCTTGAGCGCAGACTCTAGAACCTCGATAGTGAGCTCACTAGGGTGCTTCAGGAGAAGCGCGTCACGAACCGAGGCAAGGCGGTCAGGGAGGCTAGTGGCGATGAAGTAGATAGTAATCGCCATGGGGGGAGGGAGCAGTGCAAGCTGTGCGTCAGTGCAAGCAGCGCGGTAGCTAGAATCGAGCGAGCAGAGGTGAGCAATCAAGTCAGCAGAGCGCTCAAACGAAGCGAGGTCTGGGAACAAGAACGGTAGGAAGAGGCGGCCAAGAGAGACAGTGGTGGGAGTAGCGTAGCGGGCCTTGATCGCAGTCAAGAACTCACTAGCAGTGGGAACCTGAGTGAAGTGGGCCTCCTCAGACTCAGGGAGGAGGCTGCTAAGAGCGATGCAGGTCGCAGCGTCACGCGACTTCCACGCCGTCAGGTCAGCATGCTGGCTGGCAAAGCAGGCTCTAGCAGCGTCGTCAGGGGCAGAGCCTAGAGGGGTAGGGTCGTCGGGCGCAGGAAGGTCACCAGTAGCGTGCGCCCAGAGGGACTCACCCGACTGGACCTGACTCTCTAAAAGGCGACGCGCGCGCAGGAGCCAGACCGAGAATTCGAGGGGTCGACCGTCAGCGTCAAAACGGAGAACTCTAGGAGTCGCCATAGTGGAAGTACGAGCGACAGGATGCGTAGTAGAGCAGAGGGAGGGCTCGCGGCAGGCCTAAAAAGCAGGCGCAGCGGCGGAGAAAACGAGCAGACGTGGCAGCGCGAGCAAGCAGGCACGCGTGGAGACAGAGACGAGACAGCACAGCTGCTGAAGGGCGGGCGTGCTTAGAAACGGGCGCAGCGAGCACTCAGGCTCAGGGCGCAGGGCGCAGGGCGTGGGGAGGCGCGGGCGCAGGGCGCAGGGCGCAGGGCACGGGGAGGCGCGGGTGCAGGGCGCAGGGCGTAGGGAGGCGACGGGCGACGGGCGCAGGGCGTAGGGCACGGGGAGGCGCGGGCGCAGTGGGCGCAGCGGGCGTAGGGACGACGCGGCGGGCGCGTAGGGCGAGGGTAGGGACGCGACGGCGGGCAGGCGCGACGCGACGGGCGTTTAGGGCAGCGGGGGGAGGGCGCGTCGCGACGAGCAGCGGGGGAGGGCACGACGGGACGACGGGCGGGGAGAGGGCGACGCGACGGGGGCAGGGGAAGGCGCGATTCGACAGGCAGCGGGGGGTAAAAACGCGACTCGACGGGCAGCGGGGGGGAAAAACGCGACTCGACGGGCAGCAGGGGGAAAAAAACGCGACTCGATGGGCAGCAGGGGGGGGAAACGCGACCGGCAGCACGGGGGAGGGGGGGGGGAGAAGGTCCCTACGCTACGAGAGTAGTGGATCGGCGGAACGGGCGGTAACGAACGAACGCGATTAGAGCGGGCCGGCGCTAGGCTCGGGTAAAACGAACGAGGTCGGGAGGAGCGGGATCCCACAGGATCCGAACCTAGGTGATACCATGTCAAGAAAGGAACTAATGATGTCATTGATGTGAGTTGGGGTACATATAACAAACCCTAACTTCTGTACCCCCTAAGACAAACCTCACTAAGGCTACAACATTTGACAAAGACTAGAGTGTCGAGATTGTTTTTGTACCCTCTAAGGCTAACCCCAATATAGCCTAGATAATAACAAGCATATGTTTTGACAGTCCACTGGTGATCCCCGATTGATCCTAGGGAAGGGTTACAGGCATGTTGGCCTAGGGGGTTATGGGCGCACTGACCCGCTAGTTAACAATGTCAGAATATGTTATATTTGTCTAGCCTGCAGTGGGGTACTCAATAGTGAGTACAGCCCAATCTAGGGTTTGCTATATGTACTCAACTGCTTGCTAGTGAAACCCCTCTTTCTTGTTTCTAACTTTCTACTGCTGTTTTCAACATGGAATCAGAGCAGGTCGACCCTCACGGGTCGATCCTGTGGATGGGCCCACCCAATACTTCCGCTGCTGCTGCTCTGCCTAACGCGCGCCTCGAGCGCGCGCTGTCTGCCTGCCTGCCGCGCGCCCATCGCGCGCGGCCATTTTTCTTCCCGCCGCGCGACCGAGGCGCGCGGCGGTTTTCTGACCGTCGGGCGCCCCGTGGCGCGCGGCGGTGCCCTGCCCCGGCCTCGCCCCGGCCCTGCCCCGTCGCCCGTCGCGGCTCCGTCGCGGCCCTGCCCCGTCGCCTGTCGCGGCCCCGTCACCTGTCGCGGCCCCGTCGCGGCCTCGCCCCGGCCCTGCCCCGTCGCTCGTCACGGCCCCGTCGCGGCTCGCCCCGGCCCTGCCCCGTCGTGGCCCCGCCCCGGCCATGCCCCGTCACCTGTCGCGGCGCACCGGGGGCCCGCGCACCGCCCCCCCCCCCCCCCCCCCTCGTTTCCCGTCGCCCGTCGCGACGCCCTGGGGGGCCGCCTTCTGCCGCCTGTTCCAGCGCCCTGGGGGGGCGCGCGTCGGCCCCTCCTGTCTTCGTCGCGGCCCTGCCCCCCCCCCCCGTAACCTCCCTACCCGCCATCCTGCCCTGCCCTGTGTTAGGGTTTGGGGGTGGCGAGTAGGGGGTGGCGGGTGTGTGGCATCCCCTGCTCCTTCTCCTACTCCGTCTCCCACTGCTGCAGCTGCCGCTGAGGGGGGTGGGTGTGTGGGAGCCGACGGAGTGGTGCTAGGGGGTGGAGTGTGAGTGAACCTAGGGGTGCAGCAGGGGGTGTTTGAAAGGGGATGAGACAGTTAGAGGGAGGTTGGGTGGAGGTAGCCGTCGTGTCGTCAGCAGCGCCAATAGTCCGGAGGTGCGCCTTCAGTAGCTCAGCGAGCCTGCTGCGCCAGTCGCCCGTGGGTCCGTTGCTCCTGCCGCTCGTCTTAGCCGCGGAGCCAGTTACTCCTGTAGTCCGGAGGTGCGCTTCCGGTAGCCACAGTGCGCGCCGCTCCTGTTGCCTGTGTGTCTGCAGCTTCAGTCGTTGCCTCCTCTCTCCTTTCCTTTCAGTCCAGCTCCTCCTCCTCACTTGCCCTCTGTGATAGTCTCTAGCTTTACTTATTACTGTGAACTATAAACTGTTGCTTCTTGTACTTGTGCTCAGAATGTGTGGTGACGTTGTGATCCACCCTGAGCTTGTCTTTGCTTTGCTTGTTGTGCTGATTACACCCCACTTTGGCTATGGGGGTGTGTCAGAATATGTTATATTTGTCTAGCCTGCAGTGGGGTACTCAATAGTGAGTACAGCCCAATCTAGGGTTTGCTATATGTACTCAACTGCTTGCTAGTGAAACCCCTCTTTCTTGTTTCTAACTTTCTACTGCTGCTTTCAACAAACAAGTCCTTTTATCCCAATGGTCTAGTGGTTGGGATTCTGACATCGCTTTGCTTCTTCTCTTGACTGGTCTTGTGACCATTGCTTGCTCTGGCTATCCCCCACTTCGTCTATAGGGGTGTATCAAACATTATACCGTATCACCCCGGATAGAAGAGCAGGCCTATGATAAGCGCATGCGCTTCTATCTGGAGCAATGCGCTTATGGCCGATCCTCAATTATAAGCGCACCCCCTGTGAAAACGCTTCTTATTATAAGCGCATGTACAATTTTTAATTAAAATTCATGTTCGAAACGGTAGCGAATTTCAAATTTGAAGCTAATGCATTCTCATTTTCGCTGAGTTTGACTCTCGAAGACCTGACCGGTTGCGCGTCCAGTTAGGATGTGCTGGCATGACTGCAAAGTGTCGCGTCTTGGCCCCTGTCTGCTGGAAGAGAATCGCTTGCAGGCGATTCTGCTTTGTGACGCGAAAAAATTCGACTCGGTTGAAATGGCAAGAGTGAAACATACATTTTGGTGTCTTCAATTTTATAAATTCGTATATGTTATTATATAAGCGCATGCGCTTATAAAAATGACTCAATTACCGTAGAAGCACACCCTCATAAAAAATGTTGTTTTATTATAAGCGCACCTGCGCTTGTTGTACATTGATATATATATGTATACCTGCATGCTTCCTCTTGCTAGGTTATGATCAGTGCACTGGCTTGCTATTATCGCTCTGCATGTGAACTGGCCTTGTGGCCGCTTGTGCTCAGAATGAGTGATGATCTTGAGATCCACCCTGGGCTTTGCATTGCTTTGTTCTCTTGCCTGACTGATCTTGTGACTGTTTGTTGTGTTGGCTATCCCTCACTTCGCCTAGGGGGGTGTGTCAAAACATATTTGTATGTTCTGTTGAATTATATATCTTATACCTGTCTACAGCTTGCTAGTGTATTTGTTAGCTATTAGAATCAACCGTTGGTGGTGCACCCTATCCATTTGCTCTTGCCTACTTGTACTTCCAATTCTATAGTGAACCCACTCTTCTTTGCCAAAACCTCTCGATGCCATCTCCTAGCTTCAAGCCTTCCTCCTAAGCTTATGCCTCCTAAATAGTTACTTTGACATGGTATTAAGAGCTGGGTCCTTCTAAGGACCTCCCTATTATTTTTCATTCGCCATGGCTGCTGCCATGGCGACCATCGCAGCGCCCTTCGAGGCGCTCGTCCGTTGCCTACCCCGCGCTGCTCGCACCGCGCTACCCGCCCCACGCGCTCGTCGCCCAGTCCCGCGCGCTGACGCGTCGCCCCGCCGCTGGTCGCGGACGCCAGCGCCAGCGCCTCCAACCGTCGCGGACGCCTGCGCGATCGCCAGCGCCAGCGACTGTCGCAATCGTCAGCGCCAGCGCCTGCGCCGGTCACCTGCGCCAGCGCCAGCGACATGCGCCAGCCCCGGACGCGAGCGCCAGCGCCAGCAGCGGCCGTCAGCACCCCCGCCATCGCCATCCCGCTCCCCGCTTCCGCACCTGCCGCCTCTCTTTTCTACGGTGGACATTGCGGGGGGGAGGTGGCGGGGCTCGCGCCCGCGGCTACGGGGGTGCTTAAGCCCCCTTGAACCCTCCCGCCCCTCCCTACTACTCCTCCTCATCGCTGCCCGTGCATCTCCAGTGCGTGCCGCGTTTGGGGGGGGGGAGAAGAGGGTGTGGGGGTGGCGGGTATTTGAAGGCAGCCGCCTCCCCTTCTCCTCCTCCTTCCGCTGCACTTCCTATCCTCCTCCTCTCTCCTCTCCTCTCCTCTCTCCTCTCCTCCAGCCGCCTCCTCCTCCGCTTGTTTGCTCCTCCAGCCGATTCTTATCGACTCTCCACCTGTGCGCCACCAACTTCCTCCTCCTATCCAACGGTTGGTGTTAATCACCAGCATCCTACGCCCTCCGGTTATCCCAGCCCTCCTCCGCGCCCTCCGCGCCCTCCTCCGTTCTGGCGTTCACAGGTGCTGCCGGTCAGCCACCGCTGTTTCTGTGCCTATCCCAGCTACAGCAACCGCTCTCCAGGCGACCTGGTGTCAGACACCACTAGTTAAAGCCGTAGACAGTTACGGGGGTGTGTTGAATTATATATCTTATACCTGTCTACAGCTTGCTAGTGTATTTGTTAGCTATTAGAATCAACCGTTGGTGGTGCACCCTATCCATTTGCTCTTGCCTACTTGTACTTCCAATTCTATAGTGAACCCACTCTTCTTTGCCAAAACCTCTCGATGCCATCTCCTAGCTTCAAGCCTTCCTCCTAAGCTTATGCCTCCTAAATAGTTACTTTGACATGTTCTTAGTTCTGCTAGGCTACAGTGAGGTGCTCAGTATAGGGTACAACCCGAGTTAGGGTTTCATAGTTGTATCTCCTTGTTGCTAGTCACTTGTATCATTCCTGCACAGTTGATTCTGACAAAGGAATGGTTGTGTAGTAGCAAACCCAACCAAATATGGTGTCACTTGCAGATTGAAAGGTGTGATCCAGTAGGATTGTTCTGGTGGTGGTGACAACAATTTGAGCATGTGATGTGGTGGAGGCACGCTGCACTAACACCCAGAAGAATATCCATCTTCCTTTGTGAACTTTATTCCGACTTTTGTATGGATGTAAACATGGTTTAGAATGGTATAATATGAACTTCGAAGGAGTAAGGGTACAATATATTGGCGCATGACATCTGCTTTCAAATGCCCGCACCACAGCAAATCAAAATGGCGAAATCAAGGAGCAGCAATGTTGGCCTTGGCCTTGGGTGCTATCTCCTCCCCATCAGCAGTCCCTGCCGATGACCCGCTAACCTGCAGCTCCAATAGGGTTGCTTCCCACTCCTTGGCCGGGCCCTGCAAGGTTTTACAGAGTACAACACAGCAACGGAGTAAGACAACAAGCCCATAAATTAGCAAGCACAGTGGACAAATAAACACTAGGGAGTATGGGAATTAGGGGCGGTGGACAAATAAACACAGGTGGGATAACGTGATCGCCAGGAGTCACGAGGCTTACCTTCCAGGAAAGGTCCTGCGCCATGCCGTTGAGGATCATCTGGTCGAAGGCTGGAGTGCCGTACACCTTGGCTGCTCTCTTCACTCCTGCTGTCAGCGAGGCGATGTCCTCAGGGAAGACGTCCTCGCACTGGAGGGGAGGGGTCGGGGGAAAGGGGGGGAGCGAGGAGGCAGGTATGAGAGGAGTGCTGTGGGGTGAGGGTGGGGGTGACTGAAGGGGCTTGAAAACGTACATAGGGATAGGGAAATGTGCAGCAGTGACACTGCGGTGGAGGGAAGTCAAGAAGTGGGAGGGCACTGCAACTACGAGGTGACGTCCAAAGATCAACATGGTTTTCCAAATTCACGCAGGTTCAGCATCCGTGTACTCACATCAACATTGAACTCGCCGATTTGGAACCCTGTGACTCCGTCCTTCACTGTGTCGACCAGACCGCCCGTGGAGGCCACCACTGGCACCTGATGGGAGGCAACAGGGGACGGCGGATGATGAGTAAGGAGGGAGAGGGTTAGCGTGGAATAAATTTCCAGGGGGCGGAGGGAGGAAGGGGTGAGGAAGGGGGGCAAGTCAGTACTGGAAGAATGTGTGGAAGCATTGGTTCCACTAATTGCCTGATCAATGCTTTGTTCTGCTCGGCTTTCCAGATTTGGCATGCACGTGGCCCATCACATGGAAAGCAAGACCATCCGCAACTCACCGTGCCGTATCGCATGGCGTGCAGCTGGATCAGCCCGCAGGGCTCGAATCGCGACGGCACGAGCATGAAGTCCGCGCCGGCCGTCATGAGATGCGCGAGCGGCACGTTGAACTTGACCACACCGCGCGCCTTGTCCGGGTACTTGACCTCCAGCTGCTCCAGCTGCTTCTCCAGGTACTTCTTGCCTGTGCCCAGCACGATCACTTGCACGTCCTCCTTGAGAATTTCGGGGAGGGCGGCGGAGAGGATGTCGGAACCCTTCTGCTCCTCCAGGCGGCCGATGAAGGCGTAGATGGGCACGTCTGGGCGCACGGGCAGACCCACCTCGGCTTGGAGGGACTCCTTGAGGAGAGGCTTCACCTCCAGGACCTGATGGGGGGAGGAGCAAGGCAGGAAATGAGAAAATATGAAAAGGCGCCTGTGCACATACGGGGAAAGGGCGTGCTTGTTGAGCGTTTGTGCACATACGGGGAAAGCAGCAATTCGCGAGAGATCTGTCGGAGGGAGGCCAACTTCAGGCGTTTTTAGATGCGCACAAATCAGATCCAGTTCTCATAAACCGTCCCATGAATTACTTCCACAGCTTTTGCATTCGATTTCAAAACCGAGCAACATCCCAGAGCGAGACCCCGCGAGAGCACTCACATTGGAGATGTCATAGGGCGTGTCGAGGTACTTGTCCTCACTTGAGTCCCACTCCGTCGTATCCATCCCGTTCACAATCCCGCGGCACCCCACCTCCCGGATCACATCGTCCAGCTCCACACCCTTCGCCGGCCCGGACTTCAACTCCGCAGCGTAGTTCGGGCTGACAGTGAGCACCAGATCCGACTCCTGGAAACCCGCCTTGAGCCAGTTGATCTTGGGGCCCTTCACGGGCTTGTCGGATTCGTCGTAGAAGGCGAAGGAGTCGCGGAAGCCCTCGGGGAGGTTGAGGAGGTTGAAGTCGTCGATGGGGAAGCGGCCCTGGTACGCAATGTTGTGCGTGCAGAAGGCGACTTTCGCGCTGCTGAACTGGTTGTACGGCTTGTAGAACGCCCGCAGGTAGCACGGCACCAGCGCGCTGTGCCAGTCGTTCGCGACGAACACCACATCCTCGCCATAAGGCCCCGAGTAGTACTCGCTGTTGTTCAGGTTCAGGATCCGCGGGGCCTCGATAGCCGCCTGGCAGAAGAGGCTGAAGCGGAGCTGGTTGTCTTGGTAATCCGTGCCGGCGATGGGGCCGTAGACCTTGCTGCCGGTCTTGCCGTAGACCTTGGCGAGGAAGAGCGGGTGGTCGATGAACACGCGGTCCACGCCGCGCTTGTAGCAGTGGAAGAAGCGGACCGTCTCCACGCGGTTGCCCACCTTCACCTGCGGGACAGAGGAGACAGGGAAGGCGAGAATGGCGGCGTTAACGGCGGATCGGTGGTGGTCCGAATGATCGAATAACGGCGACGTAAAAGCACCAGTGGAGGTTTGTGGTAATGAAGGCGTTTCTTTGGCAATAGAATGCTATTGAGCGAAGAGGTTCAGGCTTACGTCAAGGGTGACGTCAGTGTCCCAGGCATCCTTGTACTGGTCGTAGCGAGGGGAAACGGTCATCACACGGTGACCACGGGCCTGCCAGGACACACAAGGAACAAGTGCACAGATCAGACAGGTAAATCAGTGATTAGATGAGCGACAGGGGGTTGGAGACTGCTCCGAAACAGAGCAAGAAGGCACAATGATATCGAGCAATATTTGAAGATTAGAGACGAAATGAAGAAAGTGAGCTGCTTACCGCAAGAGCAGGAGGCAGACCACCCAACACGTCACCAAGACCGCCAGTCTTGCTCCAGGGAGCGACCTCAGCCGACACGAAGACGAGCTTCATTCCAGGCTCCACCTCACACTTCACAACACCCTTGGCGGATCCAGCCTCCTCCTTGCCGGCAGACACCGCCTTAGCGACGGTTGAAGCCAGGGAAGGGGTCTGAGCCGCGACATTGCCTGGCATTCCCCGGCCGGATCGGAGACCCTCGAACCCGGCAACCTTGAGCTTGGAGGCATCAGCCTTCTTCTGGGAGCTGGAGATGCCATGGCTGAGTTGGCTGGTAACTCCATGGCTGATCGTGGCATTCATGGCGGTGGCCATTGTGAGAGCTTTTGGAAGAAGCGGAGAAGGCAAACGGGAAGTTTGGCCTTGCGAATTTCAAAGATTAGCTAAAATGACCTCGACGGAGGAGGTTTATACTAAGGGAGCTCCTGGAATATGGGTCTACGTGGTTGAGAGATTCAGGACGATGAGAAATGCTGATCCTTGAATTCCCTGAATGCAAAACGTATGTCCCAGTCCATGTCTTGTAGATTTGGCTTCCTCGTACTGAGGAAAGTGGCGTCCGTGGGAGGAAACAGATCGACGGTCAATGCGGGAGGAGCTAGAGAGATCGACGGTCGTTGTACGAGCTGTCATGTTGTGGGGATGGACTTCGTCCGCGCCCAGGCCTGACTCCTCCTGAGCTGAGTGATCAAGCACATCAAAGGAAATGGTTGGCAATTGATCCTGTTGGAAATTCTCCAAGAAGATGGGAGATTGACAACAGGTCCCAAATGACGACCACGCAGGAGCCCAGGCATGACCTGGCTTGGCCCTGGGATGAGTTGGAGTGGGGAGGCGATAAGAATCTAGTGGGAGGAGGTGTCCGGCTGACTGGAGTTCATACGTGACAGTAACGCGAGCCACGCTATATTGAATCATCATACGAGTCGATTTTGAGCACGTGGACTTCCGAATTCAAATAGAGCCAGGTGCGAGCCGCATCCTGCCTTTTATCTGAGCCTCACAGCAGCCCCCTAACCAGGAACGGTGGAGCTCCGCACATTTCAAGTTTCAACAGGGGTGCAAGGGTAATTACCTTCTGGGTAACTCACATCGAGCCCGCTGACGTCAAAAGTCACCTACGTGGCTCGATGGTACCCGTCAGATCATGCGCGCCCCTTCGTGGTACCCATCTTCCCTCCGTGGTACCCATCTTCCCTGCGTGGTACCCATCAACTGTGCGCGAATTCCCTGACTGGTACCGCAACATTTCAACCGAGCTGTACACCGTACACCAAGAGTTTCAATGCGTTTCTCAGTATATTGTCTTCACGTTTACAAGCTCAATAGAGTCACAAGCCCGAAGTGCCACCTGATCGAGTCAATTTATCACACCCATTACCTATAATAAAGTGTAGAAGAAAAGCTGGATTCTTAAATAAAATAGCATTCATTGGGTAGATTTGTTTAGGCTAAGAAACATCGACAATATAACGTGCTATAAGATAACTTAAAACTGATATATTGCATCAACCGAAAAAAAAACATCCGTATAGCAAACAATCAACTTACACGTAAAGTATATATTGACTTAAGGTATATTTGATTTTCATTATATGTATTGTTTTGTTTCCAAAAACCAACGAATGTACGTATTATTTGTTTATGATTTTATGTTTAGATTTGGGGGTTCATGCTCAATTTATTTGCATACAACCTTATAAACTTTGTTCAAATAACATACTGAGCGCTGCGAAACATGGTCGCAAGATTCACTCTACCTATCGTTCAGTGGTGTGAGCTTACGAAGGTTCGGAGGTAATGTGAGGATTTTAGAAGAGGAGTTGATTTCTTTCTATGTTGCACTCTGTCCAGTGTAAGGCACGTTCAAACATTTATGTTCAAGGGTATTAATGTTCAATAAGAGTTTGTAAACGTTGTTATTAATATACTGAAAAACGCATTGAAACCCTTGTTGTACAGTGTACAGCTCGGTTGAAATGTTGCGGTACCAGTCAGGGAATTCGCGCACAGTTGATGGGGTACCACGCAGGGAAGATGGGTACCACGGAGGGAAGATGGGTACCACGAAGGGGCGCGCATGATCTGACGGGTACCATCGAGCCACGTAGGTGACTTCTGACGTCAGCGGCTTCGATGTTGGTTACCCAGAAGGTAATTACCCGGGGTGCAATCGAGGGACGATCCCAAGGTCCATTTCATTCTGTGGGATCTCCATGATTTAGGGATGGGCCTTCCATAAGCCGCTTCGATATTCGGTTGAGATAAGCTTGTGGTGAGATGAACTACATATTTTTCGTATGGCACCATCGCAACGCAAGGTGAAGCCGGACACAGGATATTCAAGCGTGAGACACGGGTCACTGTTTCTGATCCAAACTTTCGCGGGAAACTCCAATATGGTGAACAGAAAGCAAATTCAAGGTTGTCGTAGCTACCAAGGTATACCAATCTGCTGGTTATTTCCTGGCGATATTTTATCCCGAGAGCTACGCTTGCAGGGTGCACTGCAACCCATATTACTTCTCGCACTGAAGTCCGCGCAAACCCGCGGAGCGAAGCAAGGATCTCCGGACAGAGACGTCATGGCTGGTCATGGAAACACTTTTTTCGATGAGCAGTCGGGCCACTGGGACGACAAGCCATTGCATCGTGAAATGGCCGCTAAGGCTGTGGAGCATCTGTTAGCCAATGTTCCTGTGGAGGAAGGCACGACTGTTCTGGAAGTTGGTAGCGGTACTGGGCTTTGCTCCGAGATGCTCGCAGCGAAAGGCGTCAAGGTTGTCGGTGTAGACACCTCGATCGGTAAGATTTGGTCGTTCGTTTCTGAAACCAATGATTCTCATTCATACCCGTGGTACATTGAGCAGAGGCATAGGGAAGTTGACATTATAGACGCTTCAATTATCACATATGTGAATGCGGCTACAAAGAAAATCTGTTACGAACCTGGATTTCCGTTCAGAACGCTATATATCCCCATTACCCTCAGCTCAGAGCTCACGAAAAGGATCAATTTCACGCTCGTCGCGATATACATTGGCATGACTCCCTCTTTCATTGTCCAGGCATGGTGAATGCGTTCAATGCCAAGGCGGAGAAACTCGGTCTGGTGGACAAAATGAAGTCCGTTCAGATCATGCTTACCTCGGACAAGACCCCTCAACAGCAGCTTGGAGACTTGCTACCAGCAGAGGGATTTGATGTCGCCTTCTCCCATCTCACGTTCCACCACGTTCCAAGTGAGTTGCTTGTTTCAACCACAATTATTAGACCAAGGGTTTTTCTGTGTCACAGTTAATAACATGTTTCATGTTTTGCAGTAAACAAGATTCGTGTTAGCTGTTTGTGGTTAGCATTTCTCATGCCAACCCTCTTCCTCATCCTGACTCGGCTTCCTTGTTCACCAGGTATTCCTGAAACTCTTCTTGCCGTGATGAGCTGCCTGAAAGAGCACTCCGGGGTTGTTGCCATTTCAGACTTTGAAGCAGAACCCCATGCAGCCGAATTCCACCCCTCCAATATCCATGGGGAGGTGGAGAAGCACGGGCTGGATGTTGGGGAGCTGGAAAGGGATATGAAAGCAGCAGGTCTACAAGAAGTGAAGGTGTTGCGGCCATTCAAGATTGACAAGGAGGTGGAGAGTGGCGGGTCCAAGAAGTTCCAGTTTATTCTTGGCTTGGGCACACGCCCTTGAGATGACCACATTGTACAGTTTACATTTGAGATCTCACTAAGTGTGCATTCCTGTGGGGACACTTGTGTCTCAATCCCCGTTTTCCCGAGTCGCGCCTGTTAATTTTCCCAATGTTGTGTCACAAACATCGAATGTACCGCGATGTAGGGCGACATATTGGCAGGTTCAGTTGGACACGTTTCACTGGCGGGGATCAAAAAGAGATGTACAGGTGTGTGCATTTGACTGGGTGACAGTACACCCGTATTTTCAACCTCCGAGCAGGGGCGTGGTTTCGATGCGCGGGATCTTTTCCCTCGCAAAATTGGCATTTTCGGATGTCCAGGTGCATGTGGTCGTGTCGGGCATTTCGAGTCGCGTGCGATTCTTTAACAATGACGGGTCGTTTCACAATTCGACAGCGATGTCAGCGCGTTTCACGCTGACCAATAATAAATACAGTACAAGTCGCCGAAAGCCGATTCGCATTTGGGACACAACACAGTTTATGTTGTTTTTGGGTGTCACAAAGTGATTGAGACACAAGTGTCCCCACAAGTGTACCCTAAGATCAATCATACTAACTTCAGCATTTGCTTGCAGGGCTTGCTTGCAAGGATATGCACACTTTGTACTGGTACATGAGAATTAACATTAGGACAGCATTACTAAGTACGGTATTCGAAGGCCAAGGAGTCAAAAGCTGGTAGGTGATCTCCAGGTCTTGCCAAAATTGCTGTCCAGCAATGTGGACGGGCTATACTCTGGAGGAAACTAAGACTCAGTTCAAACGGGGGTGTCAAAGATGGTCTCGATGGTTGATTGGAAGTATTGAGAGGCTGTCTTCACATTGCTGAAGGAATCCATGATGTACTCGCTGCCAAAACGAACGAGGAATTTTAGGTCAGCAGAAGGAAAGTGGCTGCTGCTGGAGTGATTCAGCAACAACTGGAGATACATGGAGTGCCTAAAAAAGGGATGATGGGACACTTGCAAATACCACATGGGAATGGTTCGCTTGTACTGCCAGCCACCCGTACAAAGCCATTGAGCACACGATACCAGTTTTCTGCGCAAATCGAGACCTAGTGAGAGGCGATTAGGAGGTGGGTTTCAGTAGAGGAGGCACGGGAACTCACCGAGGAGGGGGGTCAGAACCCTGTGCCTCGTCCAGCAATCCATGCAGCTCTCTGAACGACCTGGTCATGTTGACGGGATGACGAGCAAATTAGCCATCAAACGGGGAGAGAGGGGAAGGGTGGAGGGGAAAAGGTTGAGGAAAGGAGGGGGTTTTCTTAGAAAAGGAGGGGAAGGAGCTGGAGTATCTGATGGAAATAAGAAGCGAGGTTTGAAAATACCATTTTAATATGCCTCCTCACGGCTCATCCATTTACTTCCTACTCCCTTCCCTTCTCCCAATCCCTGCCCGATCTTCTTCCCCCTTCCCGCCCACCAGATGAGATCTGGCAGCGCTTCCTCCCCAGTTTTTGAGTCGACTGAAAAACACCCGTTCCCTGACCACAATTCTTCCCCCCTCCCGCCCACCAGATAAGGCCTAGCAGCGCCTCCTCCACCAGCACGAGCGCTGGATCATTCTTTGAGACGTCTCAAGAAAGCTCATCAATCTACATCCTACTCCCTCCCCCCTACCCCACACTTCTCGCCCCCCTGTCACCCACCAGATGAGGTCTAGCAGTGCCTCCTCCCCCAGCACGAGCGCTGGGTCGTTCTTTGTGATATCTAAAAACAGCTCACCTTTACACTCTACTCCCTCCCCCTACCCCACACTTCTCGCCCCCCTGTCACCTACCAGATGAGGTCCAGCAGTGCCTCCTCCCCCAGCACGAGCGCCGGATCGTTCTTATCCAGCAGAGAGGCAGCGTTCTTGAGGATGAGCTTGAACGTTCACAGCTGAAGGGACGGATGGTGGGGTGGGGGGTTGGATGCAGAGACGTCTGATTTGATCCACCTCACAACTTATCCAGCAAAGGGCGCATTATCTACAGGCTCCTCACCTCCACAGCCCCCTGACCTCCACATTTCCCTCACCTTCACATGCCCTTTACCTCACTACGGCCCTCACATCTACATCCATCTTTCCTCTTCACATTCACACGCCACTTACCTTCACACCCATCTTTCCTCCTCAATTTTACATCCATTTCCTCCTCACCTCTACACTGCCCTCACTTTTACACCCATCTTTCCTCCTTATCTCTACGCCTCATTGCTCACACCTTCGCCCATACGCCCCTCACTGCCACGCTTCTCACCTCCACGCCAGGAGTAAAGCCTGGAGCGAGGCAGTCAAGGGAGGCTTCCCGCACTCCTGCCTGCACTGACGCCAGCTCAGATGGGGTGGTTGAGGCCTCTGCAGTGAAAGAGTGGAGGGGACGGAGAGAGGAGGAAAGAAGATGGTGTGATGGATGGTGGAAGAGAGGCAGTCAAGGGAGCTTCCCGCACTCCTGCCTGCACCAATGCTAGCTCAGAGGGACTATTGGAGGCCTCTGCAGTGAGTGAGTGAGGGGAGGGGAGAGAGAAAGGAGGGGAGAATGGAGAAAGAAGCGAACGCTCGCAGCAGCAAGACATGCGGAGAGGGTCGAGTTCTGTGCTTGCCTCACAAAGACCACCCACTCACGCACCTCTAGATGGACTTTGCAAGCACCAAGCCACACATATACTCAGCAAATTCGGCCTTGGCAGCTGCGAGGCGGGCAGAGGAGACCATGTGAGTTTGAGCTTCGAGTCGGCTCAGCACAACGCAGCCCCACATCGCATGTGCACCCACACCACACAGCCACACAGCTAGGTACTACTACCCACTCACCGAATTCAGCCTTGGCAGCTGCGAGGCGCGCGGACGAGACCATGAGGGGGTTGAGCAGAAACTGCATCGACTTGCGCTTCTGTGCCTTGAGCCACTCCTTGGGCCCGGCTGAACAAGGGGGAGACGGAGGCGGAAGGAAGGGGTGGGGAATGAGAAGAGTCAGCGAGAGGTATTTGGGGGTGTTTGAGGCATCATGAACAAAAGAAACTTGCGCTTCTGCGCGTTGAGCCACTTCCAGGGGGCGCAGATTGTCCTTGCGCTTTCCCGCGTTGCACCACTCCTTGGAGCCAGTTCTTCTGGAAGCGGGCAGGGAGGGCGGGGAAGGCGGAGAGGATGAAGAGAGCGGAAAGGGCGGAGAGGGCGGAGAGGGCGGAGAGAGCCGGAGAGGGCGGAAAAGGTAGAGAGGATGGAGAGGGTGGAAAATGCAAGGGTTATTAAGCGGTCTAAAGCTCATTGCTCTGGGCGGGAAGCACGCACACAAACCGAAGGCTTGTGCGCTTCCAGGAGCGGCTGTCGCGGCAATCCCTAGGCTCAGCGCCACAGCGGCGGCGGCAGCAGCAGCTGGAGCAGCGATAACTGACCGACGGCTCACACCCGTCGCCGCTGCAGCTCCCGTTTCCGCTGCTGCTGCTGCTGCTGCTACTGCGGGAGAATGCTCTTGCGAAGGATGGCTGGAATTTTCAACGGACGACCTGACCACCAGGGACCTTCTCGGAAATGCGCTTGCTCGACCAGCAGCATTGGGATTTGTCAGCGCGTGCTGCATGGGGACGCGGCATTGGCTGGTAGCTGACCCGAGGAGAGAAGATCCGGACAGGAGAGTAGCCATGGCGTCAAGAGCGTTCGTGAAATGCGGGTTCGGGAGCGCAAAACCGTGAGTATGTGACCAGTTATTGTAGAGCTCGGCAAGGAGGAAGCCTTTGAGAGAATTTCAATTCAGGGGGGGGGACAAGGGTAGTGAACATTTGAGAGGTAGTTTACCTTTCAATACCTCGAAGGAACGGTCATTCGAAACGTTTCAGACCTGAAACCTCCAATACCGTCACTGTACCATCAAATCTAACGTTGTTTACCAGCATTTGAACCGCAGGGTTGAGGATTTGGACAAGAATTTGGTGCTGCTTGCTCGGGATTTCCATGAGCCCTCGTCTGTGCTGCAAACCACGCCAGACACGATAGGAGTGCAAATCAATCTTTGCTACAAGCAGTGGGACGATCAGAATGCTGAGCAGCGCCGCGTGTGCCTTTCACGTCGTGTCGTCGTTGAGTTCAAAGCAACCATCCCAGCGCCGTCAGTAGCATGCAATCGGTACGCGCGCTCGCCCTTCCCCTTGCGCCTTTTCTCATTGCTAGTCCGCGCAAATTGAAGCATCTGCGCATCTTCTAAGAATCGATCATATCTCCGCAATTACCCTGCGATCGATGACCTTTCTACCCAGAAAGCCCCCTCGCTCGCCGCGAGTTTTTTTATTGATTTTGCATGCGGCGCACACGCAGTGCCTCTCTCCCCACACGCACAATCATTCGCACCCTGACCTTCACACGTATCCCCTCACCCACAGTCGCTCACTCTCTCCACACTCGCGCACACCCTGCTGCCCACTTGCAAGCTATCTACTCCGCGCGGAGTAGGCGGTTTAAGCAAACAACGCGGAGCGCTGCCTACTCCACACAAGATCACACTGACATTTCGCAATCGTACTTCCCCTTCCCCTCACCTCCCCTTTTTGCCCGCCTTTTTCCCTCACCCAATCCCTTCGCGTCTCCCATGCTTTCCCCCACAATCGCCCACTCTCTCTGCCACTCAGCCCCTCGTCTCCCTCCTCTCTTTCCCCCTTTTCGTCTTCCCTCCCTATCTCATTCCAGGCCAAATTGCTGACGAGGCCGTGGATCGTCCACGTGGCAGAATCTGCAAGCTCGACACTCGCCCATCTCACCATCCATTCCTCCCACCTCCTCCAACCAACCCTCAGGCCGTCCCCTCTCTCCACTCTATCTCGACCGTTGATCCCGATTCAAGCCCAGATCTCACCGTCCATCAGCCCAATCCGCCACATCAGCTGCTACAGTCTGCTGCGTCAATCCCAAGGCTTGCATCTGCTGAGCTCTGGGATGGATCCCTTGGCGTGTAGGGGGGTCAGTCCTTCGCCTGTGACTTGCATCCGCCATACCACCACCTCTGCGAGCATGAAAAGCACGAGCACTAGCATGAGCATTAGCAGAGGGATTAGCAGCGGCGCTGGATCAGGAGGCCATGTTAACAGCATTCAGTCACCCGCATATGCGGGTAGAATTTTCCACCGCCACCAAGAGCACACAAGTAGTGTCCCCCAACAGCATCAGTCATCAGCAAGGGTTCAGGGTTTTAGGTTCGCCACTACCAGGCTTCAAAACACAGGGTTTAGCAGGAGAGGAGACAGCGGTGGGTGGATAAACCCACCAGCAGCAGCACTCGGGCCGACAGGCAACCGGGCTTTAGCTGCTGCAGCTGGTTCTGATAAACCCTTGCTGACCCGCAAGCTGACGTCTTTCTCTTTCTCCAGCAGTTCTCGCTCTCCCAAAGACTTGGATTCAGAGAGGGATGGGCAGGGGCAGGGGAAGCAGCAGGGACAGGGGCAGGGGGAGAGGCAGGTTCAGGTGCAGGCAGTGAGGGGTACGGAGGGGATGGGGGAAGAGGGGCAGGGTGGTGGAAAGAAGCGGCAGGAGCAGAGGAGAGCAGTTGTGAGTGGTGCTGGAAGGGGGAAGGAGGTGGGGGGTGTGGAGGGAGGAGAGGGAGAGGAGGAGGTGGAGAGCGGGAGTGCAGGAGAAAGTGGGGGAGAGAGTGGGCTTGAGAGTGGGATCGAGAGTGGGCTTGAGAGTGGGATCGAGAGCGGGAGTGAGAGCGGGAACGAGAGCGGGAGTGAAGGAGCGAGTGGGAGAGGGGCAGGGAGCGGTGGCAACGGGGCAGTGGTGGCATTGAGAGCAGGCAAGGTGGAGGAGGTGGAGTTGCATGAGGAGGCGGTGCAGTCGTATGTGTCGTATGCCATGTCCGTCATTGTCGGACGTGCTCTCCCCGATGCTAGGGATGGGCTGAAACCAGTGCACCGGCGAATCCTGTGAGTGTGCCTTTCTGGGGCAGTGCGTTTTGTTACTCTTTTCGTGCGTTTTGTTACTCTGAGTGTGTCTTTTCTTCTTTCTCCTGCACGAGCTGGGACTCCTGGTGTCATGCTGGCGTCATTCTGGCGAAACCTGATGCTAGCCTTCCTATCATGCTGTCCGCGTGAACCCACCACCGTCTCCCCTCCCTCTCCCTCAGCTATGACATGCACGAACCAATCCCATGCGTAAATTCCCACCACTGTCAACCCTGACCCGCACCACCATCCCCCATCCCTTCCTCTTCCCCAGTTACGCCATGCATGAGTTGGGCCTGGCGTCATCCAAGCCTTTCCGCAAGTCAGCTAGAGTCGTGGGAGAGGTACGTTGCCTTTGTCACCCTCTCTGTCTGCCTGTATGCCTCCTCCTCTGCCTGCTGCTCCTGCTTTCGCGCTGCCACCCACTTTACGTGCTTCTATAAGATTCTCCACTTCTTGCTTATCAATCCTTCTTTCTTCCTCCATTTCTCCACTTCTTGCTTGTCAATCCTTTTCCCGAATTTCCCAGTCTTGTCTCAATAGGCATGCTT
The DNA here is from genome assembly GCA_947471745.1 of Closterium sp. Naga37s-1. NCBI lineage: Eukaryota > Viridiplantae > Streptophyta > Zygnematophyceae > Desmidiales > Closteriaceae > Closterium > Closterium sp. Naga37s-1. The sequence continues at coordinate 1,039,003 of CANJKZ010000431.1, forward strand.
ACCCACTTTCCCTGCCCACCATCATTGCCTAGTGTCTGGGCTTTTTTTTCAGTGGGGGGGGTGCTAGCCTGCTAGGGTGGTTCCACCCAGTACCCGCATGACGGCACACACGACACTCTAGTGCGCATGCCACAAGAATTTCCCCTGCGTCAACAGTCCCGTTGTGTCTTTGCGTCTCATCGTTTTCTCGCCCTCCTCCTCCCCATCACATCCCACAGGTGCTAGGTCGCTTCCACCCACACGGTGACACGGCAATCTACAATGCTCTAGTGCGCATGGCTCAGGACTTCTCTCTGCGTGCTGAGCCGCTCTCCTTGTGTGCTCTCTCTTAACAACCATCCAACAGGAGCTAGGTCGCTTCCACCCACACGGTGACACGGCGGTCTACGATGCTCTAGTGCGCATGGCGCAGGACTTCTCTCTGCGTGCTCCACTCGTGCATCTGACCCCCTCCCTCCTCCCATTCACAACCATTCCACAGGTGCTAGGCCGCTTCCATCCACACGGCGATACAGCAGTGTATGGCGCTCTAGTGCGCATGGCACAGGACTTCTCACTCCGTTCTCCCCTCGTGCATACGACCCCCTCCCTGATCCCGTTCACATCACATCCCACAGGTGTTGGGCCGATTCCACCCACATGGTGACACGGCAGTCTACGATGCCCTAGTGCGCATGGCACAGGACTTCTCACTCCGCGCCCCACTTGTGAACGGGCACGGCAACTTTGGGTCCATCGATGCCGACCCTGCTGCTGCCATGCGCTACACCGAGTGCCGCCTGCAGGTACCTTCTGTCTCCTAGTCTTCCCCAATCTGCACAGGTACCCCTCTCTATCTGCTGGAACCCCTTCATCTGCTGCTGCCATGCGCTACACCGAGTTCCGCCTGCAGGTACCTTCTGTCTCCTAGTCTTCCCCAATCTGCACAGGTACCCCTCTCTATCTGCTGGAACCCCTTCATCTGCTGCTACCATGCGCTACACCGAGTGCCGCCTGCAGGTACCTTCTAGTATCCCCACAGAAGCAGGTAACCCCCTATTCGCTGGCAACCCTTTACCTGCTGCTGCCTGGAACCAATGACCAATTCCCCTTTCACTCGTGCACGGGCACGGCAACTTTAGCTTCGTGGATGCTGACCCTGCTGCTCCTGCCATGCGCTGCACCGAGTGCGATGACTTTTGAGTCGCCTCAGAAGTCATCTTTAGGTTCGTGGATGCTGACGCTGCTGCTGCTGCCATGCGCTGCACCGAGTGCCGCCTGCAGGTAGCACTCGATGAGCAGGTAATGTATCACAAAGGGCTGAGCAGGACCACCCCTCTAGTCTCAGCAAGTTAGCTTCTCTGATCTCCCACTCTCACTCCCACCCCCACTCCCCATACCCACCCTCGCATCCCTCACCCCACACTCTCCCCCTCTGCTCCCCCTTCCTCCTCTCTGCCAGCCCCTCACGGAGAAGATGCTTTTGGAAGACATTCGCAATGACACGGTCAGTTGGGGGTTGGGAATCAGTCAGGGTTAAGGGCCATTGTCACTTGTGGCCATTCTCAGTTGGTTTTGGGTCAACAAAAAAACCGCTTCAGTTGGGGGTTGGGAATCAGTCAGGGCTAAGAACCATTGTCACGTGTGGCAAAACCTAGTTGGAATGGAATTTCATCACATCCTATCGCATCACATCGCATCTCGTCACACCACACTCCACCTCATAATCTCGATATCTTTACCCCTCCACTTCCCCCTTCTCAGGTTGACTTTGCACCCAACTTCGATGCATCCACCAACGAGCCAACAGTGCTGCCAGCTCGGATCCCTGTGCTTCTTCTCAACGGCTCTCAAGGGATCGCGGTATGTATGCTGCGGGTTTTGAGACGTCTCAAAAGTCAAGGGATCGCGGTATGTATGCTTTTGAGACTTGTCAAAAACAACCTTGCTACACGGGTCTGCCTTTTCTGTTGCCTCCAGGTGGGCATGGCGACCAACATCCCCCCGCACAACTTGACCGAGCTCGTGGATGCGCTCTCAGCCTTCATTGACAACCCCGCCGCACCCTCCCCATCCACTCCTGTAACCCCTTATGTACCCCCTGCACCCCGCTACACCCCGTTGCTCCCCTCCAGGTGGGCATGGCGACCAACATCCCCCCGCACAACTTGACCGAGCTCGTGGATGCGCTCTCAGCCTTCATTGACAACCCCGCCGCACCCTCCCCATCCACTCCTGTAACCCCTTATGTACCCCCTGCACCCCGCTACACCCCGTTGCTCCCCTCCAGGTGGGCATGGCGACCAACATCCCCCCGCACAACTTGACCGAGCTCGTGGATGCGCTCTCAGCCTTCATTGACAACCCCGCCGCACCCTCCCCATCCACTCCTGTAACCCCTTATGTACCCCCTGCACCCCGCTACACCCCGTTGCTCCCCTCCAGGTGGGCATGGCGACCAACATCCCCCCGCACAACTTGACCGAGCTCGTGGATGCGCTCTCAGCCTTCATTGACAACCCCGCCGCACCCTCCCCATCCACTCCTGTAACCCCTTATGTACCCCCTGCACCCCGCTACACCCCGTTGCTCCCCTCCAGGTGGGCATGGCGACCAACATCCCCCCGCACAACTTGACCGAGCTCGTGGATGCGCTCTCAGCCTTCATTGACAACCCCGCCGCACCCTCCCCATCCACTCCTGTAACCCCTTATGTACCCCCTGCACCCCGCTACACCCCGTTGCTCCCCTCCAGGTGGGCATGGCGACCAACATCCCCCCGCACAACTTGACCGAGCTCGTGGATGCGCTCTCAGCCTTCATTGACAACCCCGCCGCACCCTCCCCATCCACTCCTGTAACCCCTTATGTACCCCCTGCACCCCGCTACACCCCGTTGCTCCCCTTCAGGTGGGCATGGCGACCAACATCCCCCCGCACAACTTGACCGAGCTCGTGGATGCGCTCTCAGCCTTCATTGACAACCCCGCCGCACCCTCCCCATCCACTCCTGTAACCCCTTATGTACCCCCTGCACCCCGCTACACCCCGTTGCTCCCCTCCAGGTGGGCATGGCGACCAACATCCCCCCGCACAACTTGACCGAGCTCGTGGATGCGCTCTCAGCCTTCATTGACAACCCCGCCGCACCCTCCCCATCCACTCCTGTAACCCCTTATGTACCCCCTGCACCCCGCTACACCCCGTTGCTCCCCTCCAGGTGGGCATGGCGACCAACATCCCCCCGCACAACTTGACCGAGCTCGTGGATGCGCTCTCAGCCTTCATTGACAACCCCGCCGCACCCTCCCCATCCACTCCCCTTATGTACCCCCTGCACCCCGCTACACCCCGTTGCTCCCCTCCAGGTGGGCATGGCGACCAACATCCCCCCGCACAACTTGACCGAGCTCGTGGATGCGCTCTCAGCCTTCATTGACAACCCCGCCGCACCCTCCCCATCCACTCCTGTAACCCCTTATGTACCCCCTGCACCCCGCTACACCCCGTTGCTCCCCTCCAGGTGGGCATGGCGACCAACATCCCCCCGCACAACTTGACCGAGCTTGTGGACGCGCTCTCAGCCTTCATTGACAACCCCGCCATCACCACAGACGAGCTCATGCAGATCTGCCAAGGACCAGACTTCCCCACTGGAGGGGTCATTCTCGGCACATCGGGGTACGTATGCTGCAGGAGTAACGCAGATGGGGGTATTTGAGGAGGGAAGGTGGGTAGGTAGGGGTGTTAGTTGCTAACGACCCCACCATCAGCACCACAGAGGAGCTCATGCGCTCATCTGTCAAGTCAAGGACCGGATTTCTGAGGCTCCTCAAAAACCATCAGCACCACAGAGGAGCTCATGCGCTCATCTGTCAAGTCAAGGACCGGATTTCTGAGGCGCCAAAAAAACCATCAGCACCACAGAGGAGCTCATGCGCTCATCTGTCAAGTCAAGGACCGGATTTCTGAGGCGCCTCAAAAACCATCAGCACCACAGAGGAGCTCATGCGCTCATCTGTCAAGTCATGCATGGAAACGGTTTTGCTTTAGGAGTATCGGAGATGGGGGTGCTTGAGGAGAGAAGGTGATGGGCGGGTTGGATTGGCAATCTTGGCATCTCCACAGACGACCTCATGCTCATCTGCCAATGCCCTGTCCAGACTTCGCCACTGGAGGGGTGATTCTGGGCACGTCAGGGTGCGTATGGGTTGGGAGCTTTGGGGAGAAAAGGTGGGTTCAAAGGTAGCATTAGATGCTGGCAATCTTGCCACCACCACAGACGACCTCATGCTCATCTGCCAGTGCCCGGAGATGACCGATGCGTATCCTAAACCCGAAACCCTAATCCCTGAACCCATTTTTCTTTTTCGTCCGTTTCATTTCCTTTCTCCCCTCCCTGCCCCCCTCGAGCAGCATGGAGGAGGCTGTCAGAATGTTATTCTCTAGCCTGTAGTGGGGTGCTCTATAGCGAGTACAACCCATCTAGGGTTTGCTATATGTATCCTCATTGCTGCTAGTGAACTCCTTTTTTTTTTGCCTAAACTTCTCTTGCCTAGCTAGGACTTACCTAGCTATGGCTCCTAACTCTACCTACTATTTTCACATGCTATCAGAGCAGGTCGATCCCCTTGGGTCGATCCTGTGGGTGGGCTCACCTCCTCACTGCTTCCGCTGCTACTGCCACTCTCTGTGTTGCACGCCCCGTGGCGTGCGACGGATTTTTCATCCCGCCGCGCGCTCGGAGCGTGCGGCGGTTTTCTGCCCGCCGTGCGCCCCGAGGCGCGCGGCGGTTTTCTGCCCGCCGTGCGCCCCGGGGCGTGCGGCGGTTCTCTGCCCGCCGTGCGCCCCGAGGCGCGCGGCGGCCTTCTGCCCCGTCGGTCCGCGCGTCGCCCCCGGGGGGCACTTCGACGGGCGACGGGGACCAGCCCGTCGTCCCCCGTCGCCCGTCCTGGCCAGCGCGGGCTGCGCCAGCCCCGAGCGCGGCCCGTACGGGCTGCGCCCGGCCTGCGCGCGGCCCGTACGGGCTGCGCCAGGCCCGCGCGCGGCCCGTACGGGCTGCGCCAGGCCCGCGCGCGGCCCGTACGGGCTGCGCCAGGCCCGCGCGCGGCTCGGGCCGCCTGCGCGCGGTTCGTCGGGCTGTGCCAGGCCCGTGGGCGGCCCGTTCCTCTCTGTCCCTGAGCTGCTCGCTGTCCCCCGTGCTTCTGACGGTGCCCCACCCCTACTGCTGCCCGTTCTCCTGAATTAGGGTTTGGGGGTGAGGAGTGTGGGGGTGGCGGTTGTGTTTTACTCCCCTTGCTCCTCCTCCTCCCTGGTCTCCCACTGCTGCAGCTGCCGCTGAGGGGGGTGGGTGTGTGGGAGCCTAGGGTTTAGGGTTTTAGGGGGGGTGCGTGGGAGTGGAGCTAGGGTTTGAGCAGTGGGTGTGTGTCGAGGGTGTGGGGCAGTTGGAGGAGGTTGTGTGGAGGTACCTGTCGTGTCGCCTGCAGCGCCTGTCGTCCGTCGCCCTTGCTTCGGTAGCCAGTGAGCCTGCTGCACCAGTCGCCAGTGGGTCCGTTGCTCCTGCCGCTCTTCTATAGCCGCCGAGCCAGTTACTCCAGTAGTCCGTCGCCCTTGCTTCGGTAGCCTCTGAGTCAGCCGCTCCTGTGCCCGTGCCTCTGCAGCTTCAGTCGTTGCCTCCCATCTTCTCTACCTCCACAGCTCCTCCTCCTCCTCACTTGCTCGTTGTGATTAGCTCTAGCTTTGCTTACCTTTGTGAACTCCTGCTCTATACCTGCTTGCTCATTGTACTGATTACACCCCACTTTGGCTATGGGGGTGTGTCAGAATGTTATTCTCTAGCCTGTAGTGGGGTGCTCTATAGCGAGTACAACCCATCTAGGGTTTGCTATATGTATCCTCATTGCTGCTAGTGAACTCCTTTTTTTTTTGCCTAAACTTCTCTTGCCTAGCTAGGACTTACCTAGCTATGGCTCCTAACTCTACCTACTATTTTCACAGAGGCGTATCGAACAGGGAGGGG